>OU744277.1:67066402-67676402 GCA_916610125.1 Cheilosia vulpina
AGATTCTTTCTTTTAAATAATAAAACTTGACAAAATAAATATTAGAATCTACTCTACGTGAAGTCTTCATTTTGAATAGATCCTCTGTATTGATGTTGCGCCGTTTTATGTTTTATTGTTTTGAGAAGAACATGAATAATTACTGCGATTCGAGTCGATTGAAGTTGGAAATCGTGACGAGAAAGTATTTACACTGTTTAGTCGGTAAGAAGAATGATTTATCATTGGAGCCATTCAGCAGGAATCTTTTTTATTATAAAAGTCATGTACACCGAGTAGGTACTCGTTGGATTGAAGTGATGCCGAGTTGCTGGTTGCCCTTGAGCGCGAGTGAAAATTGGAGTTGATAGAATCTATGCCATTGAAATGTTTATACGCACATATAGGTGACAGCTCTTTAAGTGATTGGACAGTTTGGAAAAATGTTTATAACTTTGCAACAGTACATACGGACTGATACTAAAATGTAAGTTTTATAAAAATCTGACGTGAAAGAGGGGAGCAAAGTAGGCACTACTGCTTTTATGTTTCAAGCCTTTTATCGCTATAGTTTTTTTTTGTTAAAAACGCAGTGCAGTCTGTTTAATATGAAATTCCATGTAATAAAAACTAAAATCACCTAGACATAGACGCATTGTTATAATGGCCATTATAACGTGAACGGTTAGACCTTGAGTCAGTGTCATTTAAGGACTGTTTTACTGAACATCTGTTTTAGAAATGCAAAATAAAGAATGAAAATGCAGTTCGCAGTCATATTTGGGGTAAAGTTTTATAAACTGTATATTTGGTTGTGTCTCAATTTTTAGTCTGATTCAAGGTTTGCTAGTTTCATCTTGCACTGGCACTGAAAGCAGCTTATGAACAATGGAATTAAAACTAATCAGGAAGCTGTCAATATGAACTGTTGCTGTCAAGTCTTGAATTTTGAAGGTGTCAAGTAGGGTTTAGGTGTTGTAATTCCTTGCTAAAGGTTCTGACTTACCAATAAAATACTCTTATTAAAATACAATTATCCTCAGCTAATTTTCTAGCTCTAGTGTGAGTGAAAATTGTTGAGAAATAGCCCAGCAGTCTTTTATTTAAACGAATTCCTTACTTGGTATTGGCTTTAATGGTTCAATGCGTAAAATTAATGAAGTTTGGTGAAGTTTTCTTAGGGAAATGTCAAAAAATCATCAGAAGATAATAAATTAACGTAACCTACACACAAACTGAAAAATTGTATTAAAGCGTTTGTACTAATTGCCAAGCCTATATTTTTTTTAAGTTGGTGCTAGTCCATATACGAGTACAATAAACAATCTTTAGTATATATATTAGGAAAAGCAACTAAATACCGATTGGTATAGTCTTTTCTTTTATAAAAGCCCGTATGACACTACATTTTTTCCTCATTTTTTTCATGTTGAAATTTCTGCGGTGTGTAAAAGGGACTGAAAGTGTATTCCGAAAGGGGTAGCAATTGTTTGCAAAGCAACC
The DNA here is from genome assembly GCA_916610125.1 of Cheilosia vulpina. Taxonomy (NCBI): domain Eukaryota; kingdom Metazoa; phylum Arthropoda; class Insecta; order Diptera; family Syrphidae; genus Cheilosia; species Cheilosia vulpina. Next base: position 67,067,885 of record OU744277.1, read on the forward strand.
ACAAATATTTAAATGAATTTGCTATCAAATAATCTTGAAATGTCAAACAAAAAGCTGCCAGCAAATGTAACTTGAATACATTTTTAATGCATTTTGTTTGACGTTTCTACATTAATAAAGTGTGTACGCATTCACATTTCGTTTTAGTTTTTCATACTGCTCTAGTTTTATTTTAAAAGCTGAAAAAAAATTTAGTGTCATACGGGGTAAAGAATAGAAAGAATTTATTTTCAATCTGTTCCCGTAATTTAATTGCTTTAGGAGATTGTAATAAACTTCCAGGAAAAACAAAACTTACCCTAGTCAATAATTTTATAAACAGCAGCACAAAATCGAATCACACACCCATTACCTGTCTAATATCAAACAATTTAATGTCCAACCTGTCAAATTGTTGCCCTAGACATTGACTGTGGAACACACCCACAACTGTTGAAAAGAAGAAAATTTCTCATAGCTTTCATTATATTGTTTCTCCCAACCTGTCAGTGGTTGCTAAATCAACCATTCTTGACATAATGACAGACGCCTGTCTTGGCACACAAACTGTGGCCAGCTATATAGCATAATCATCAACTGAATAAAATTCTCATAGAATATATTCAGTCATTAAAATATTGTTAGGAACGAAATTGGTTCCCATACCTTGTAATTATTTCGCCAAAAGCCGACACGGGAAGTTGTCTCTGTATGGATGGACTGAATATATGCTCGTGTTACAGGTTGTTGCGATTTAATTACGAGTATATGTGATGGCAACAATGTCACGAACAAGATGTGGGGAGTTAATGTTGATACAAGAAGGAGTTCTCTTGAACTTGATGAAGAAACTTCTAGGTGAAACACATAATTTCAAGTGCATCGAGTTGCATATTATGTAAATGGCGTACTTACGGTGTAGTTATACAGTTTACTTCCGGTTTTTTTTTTTTTTTTTAATATTTGCAGCACTGTAAGAGGGTGATGAACCTTTTGACTATTCATTTGTCAGATCACTTATATCATTGGATAATTAATCATTACTCAGAGTTGTGGAGCAAAATGAAGGGAATACAAAATGTACTTGAATAAAACATTTGATTATTACGGTGTAATTAGCACTTCTATTCAAATGGTAATTGTAAATGGTTAAATGTAAAAAATGTGGAAGCTGTCAAAAGATTTATAATTAAGTATTAGACGAGAGGGGAACTGCCAACGTAATGACAATTATTCAGGCTACCGCTTAAAGGAAATGAGGTTGCACTTACAAGTCATCAGAGACTAAACCAATTAAAAGTCTTGCAATAAGTTAGAATACACACGCGTTTCCCATGCTTAACAAACACCGTTAAAATTTCAAGCTGCCTGACATAACGGGGATCGCATTTTATATCCCGTAGGTATATGTATTCTCATATAAATATTCAGTCAATAACTCATCATTCATCAATAAAAACTGAAGCGAAAGTTGAAGGTTATAGCCATCACTGTCATTGAATAGCTTATTCCGCTTTTACCCACCCATTTCACTTTGCAGAAGGCTCTAATTTACAACTATGTATGGACATCAATCAACGATAAGTGCCGCAAAGGAAGACATACCTCATTAAACCATCGCTGACCTAAAGAAATATAAATTTCTTTCTTAATAATCCGTGCGCAAAATTTCACTAGCACCTGTCACCTTTGAATGGATACCCGCCCCTTGACATACACTATACTACTGCCACCACCGCCAACACTGACTCTCGGGCTCAACACTTTTGCTTGGTAATTTCTCTTTCAATCCACCGGGCGTTCGCAATTTCTTGTTTGATTGATGTCTACCTTGAAGGGACCTCACGTCAAATTATGCTCTTTCACCCAGGCGCACCCAGGCACTAAGTGATTTTAAATTACCACTGACACCTGGACAGGCCAATAGCGCAAAATAAAATAAAAATACAAACGAAGACAAGAGACAAACAATTTCCACAACAAATTACAAAATCAGTCCTACTCGTAGCTAAGAAATTGTAACCCGAAATGTAGGTTAATGGACCACTTCTGTTGCGGTGGTGGCAGCAAAACTGTTGCTCAGTGCCAGATCTGACAGTTCAATTGACATATTCCCACACAACATAACTTGTTCGCACGCTGTTGTGGGTACTTTAACAAACACCCGGTCTTGCTTTTACGAGTGTGGTTGCGCATATCTGACTCCGAGTGACATTCAGTGATTCTTAAGCCCTTTCTCTTTTTTTCTGCCCTTCGCTATGCGGCGATGACACTTTCACGATTCTTTCGTCTCTCGTCGTGATGTTCGTTTAAACTTGAGGTTTGTGGTCCAAGTCCACATGAAGTGTCTCCGAAAAACAAACGATATTCGCCACACAGCCACACTTATGCGGCAAATTCCAGTTTCTTATGTTTACCTAGATCTTGAGGCGAAATCTTCTTGGTGTCACTGTCACCTGGTTCTTTTATTTTGTATTCTTTGTTGCAGACTGAGTCTCGTTTTATGTTCCACAAAGATTGCGAGTCCGTGTCGTCGTTCCGTGTGCATTGCTGTTGGACGTCTTCATTACGAGTGTGGCTACAGAATAATGAAACTTCGATTGCAAGTGTCAGCTTTTTCGTGATGCTGCTGACCTTTAACTTTTGCCACACTTTGGCAATGTTGGAGCAACAATGTAGGACTCGATGTAATCGCATCGCAAAGCATTGTTCACGAAAGTTGAATTCGTTTGCCCATAGCGTTGATCCAGACGGACTATTAATCAACGGCAATGTGCGTGCGAGTTTTGCCATCTTCTTCACTGTGACAGGAGTGGGCGGTGCGTCAGAGTTATGCAGCAGTTGCGTAAAGAGGAGTGCAAATAAATTAAATGTATTTTACTGTAAACAGGAAATTAGTACGTTTCCCGACCGGAAACCACTCTGTTGTTATTTTGGGTGTGCTAGCGACGGCAACTGGGTGCAACAATTTCTGTTGACAGTTGTGCAGAGCCACTGAACGACAATTAAAAACAGAAGGTGGGGTCGTTCAAGTATCTAGTTTAGTATGTCTGATAGCTCTCTTACTAGATGAATCTCGGTTTTGATTGGGGGAAATCGGTCATCTGAGCAGCTGTTTCAGTTGACGTTTATGGAGGGGTAGCCGACGGATCTAGTCAAGAAATTCGTGACTGAGTACTTAGTTGACAGTTCGCGTACATGGCTGACGTAGGAAAAGTAACGTTTCCGACCAATCCAGTTTTTGCGTTCAGGTTACATCTCATCCAGACCAATCTAGTCGACTTAAGATAACTTTCATTACATTGACAGCTAATGGCCCGAAAAAACACAGAGCTTTGTGTGGAGTGTTGTACTACACCCAACATACACCTTCAATATTCAACTTCATGCAATTCAGCTTTCTGCTGAATATCCAGTGAAAGCAAAAAGTAGGAATTTATATATCTTCCGAAAAAATCGATGACACCATCTATCTGTCCCCAAGGCCCAACCCAACATACTCGGATCCTTAAGTCTATCAAAAGTCACCGACAAGCATTCCAGTCATTCCATGATTTTTTTTTATTTGCGTTTCTTTTTAACTCCGCTGCGCTGACATCAGCATTACGCGCGCGTGCAAGATCGATGTCTCCCCCTTCTTCGAAATTTATTTTCTTTCGTTTTTTTTTAATAAAATCTCGAGTACTTGCCTCGCCTATAGTGGCGTTATCAAACATCAGATGACCGATGAATATCTCTTGAGCCGGCCACCACATGCTTAGTTGGGGTCCCCGCTAAATGTCAAAAGTTTCTGAAGCGCATGCATCATTCTAATGACGCGAAACGGTGGAGTACGACTGCAGTTAAAGGAAATTTATTGACACTGTCTGGCTGTTAACTTGACCTTTATTTTGGCGTGTTTTTATTTTTCTCCATCGAACGCTTGATTTATTGGATGCATGCTTGACGTGCAATCATGTTGAGCGGTGTTTACAAGCGGCCATTATGATACAATCGCTGGCAGTCGCAAGTTATACAGTGAGTGACGTTGGGACTATGTCAAAGTGGTTCAAGGCAAACAAAACGGTGATGCCATCTCTGTGCAATTTTCTCACTTGACAACAAAGTGCGGCCACTTCCTGAACGGAATACTCTATGTTGGTACCGCTCATTTAAAAATAATATCTCTTGCACAACCACTCCGTGCGTGAACATATATCATATCAATTTATTGGCAATGTCAAAACCATCCTGCCACTTACATTTTTTACGAGCCGAACGTTCCCAGCAAATGGCTACGGCCGCCACTAGTGAAGTGAAGCGACAAATCGCATCTTTCTCACACTCCATCGACCGGATTCACAGCATCATCACTGGCGTAGAGAAATCCTCCGAAGAGATGAGCCCGCCTAAGATGACAGTGACGCAGGCGGTCGCATGTACGATATAGCCTTTTGCATTCGCTCTCGCTTACACCAGGAAGACCTGGCTGATTGTAGAGTGATTGTTCCAAATCTACATGGCATTGAGCGAGTGTCATCTCATTAACTTGGCAATAAAACATTATTGCAGCAGCAGTAGGAGCTCATGAATGGGTCAATAGATACACAAAGTGACTGTCAGCGAGTGTGGCACGGACACTCACTCGCGTCGAACAAAGACCAAGAGCGTGGGAAAATGTTTATTTTGCGTTCTGATCCCAAACAAATCGTCGACGGCGGCTGCTTGTGCCGAGCCGGAGTCAGAGTCCAAGCCAATGCAATTAAGAACCGCGCGCACAACTGAATAGCTTTAGGGTGCATGTAGTGTGTGCAGCTCACATGAGTCAGCAGAGGCCCATAAAGGGGGGCGCACACACAACTCGTACGTTGTTGTGTATAGTGTAAGTCATTCATTCATCCGCACTCTCGGGGGGGATTTTCCGCACGGAGCATATGCGCAATTTCATGCAACGTATATCCTTTGTGTCAGAGATCATAGAGTGCCTGCGCCTGGTGGTGGTATGGTTAGTGACCAAGTGTTTCGCAGAGCCATAACTGCATGAGCTGCCTATAGTCGCAGTAAAAGACACACGAGAAGTTGCATGTTTTTGTTTGCATGGTGACGACGACATGGATGCCAGCGACGCGACGCGACGGTCGACGATTGGACATTTTGATGATGCTGCTAAATCATGTCCCTTGCGGGTTGATAGAGCGCACAAAAGCGAACCAGGCGCCACAGAGTCCACCTTTCACTTTGAGGATTGACAGAAGAATTGCAGTTAATTGGCAGAGCGTTGCGGTAAGGTTCTATTTTGTTTGGCTAGTCTGGCGATTAGGCAAGGAGTTAAGGATCATCCTTGTGTAGTTTGTTTTTCTTGCCGATGGTATGGAACACCTCACATGGGGCTTTCCGTCTCCGGCGGCCCTGTGTTTATACAGAGAATTTTTCTCGCCACGGTTGCGTGTTACAACAAGCGGTATGATTCGAAAGACAAGATGACTATTATTTTTTCTAAGAGATTATGGGACGTATTTACCAAGTGACCGTGTCGAATATAGGAAAGGTTACCAATTGACGATGCTTTTGGTTGAAGATTTCATGCACGCAACCGGCAACTACAAAGAAAATGGAGAAAATGTTGCTCTCTTAGGTCTTGTTTGCCTTGCAAAATTGTTATTTGTCTTCACAGTTGGAGGGTATTCATACCTTGCCATCGCATCACATAACTGCATGTAAATAAAAATATAGCTACACATTCTGTTGCGTTCCACTTTCCACATGCCTTACATCGTTTTCTTTCTGAAGCAACATGCTACAAGAGATGCGTACCTAAAGCATGTAGCTTGGTAGCATTAACAAATATGTGTTGTGTTTAGGCTAATTTTAAATCGTAGAAGCGGGATTTGTGGGCCCAAAAACTGTCAAGGACAAATAATCGGTTTCACATTTGAGTTATTTCTGCGTCAAATTGGTACCAGTTGTATCTTTTGTAGATTTTTTTCCAAAATGGACAAATGACACTGTTCGTATTCAGCCAATATGTTGCCTAAATTTTCAACGAACAGAAATATTTCATCATTCCAAACAAGTTAAAAAAGATTGCGAAAAACGAAAGTTCGAATTCGAATTGTCACAGTTTATTCACAAACACATTAAGACGCGCGTTTCAAAGAGTAAGGAATTAAAAATTTGTTCGATCTTAACCTCAAAATCAAAATGCCATAGCAAATTGTTTTTTTTTTTCAAATTTATTGAATCGGAAAATAGGTACCTTCGACTAAATATCACGTGAATGGACTGTCAAAACTTGTTAATATTCGTTCATTCGTACATAGTTGTGGTCTCTTTTCCATGACCGGCGAAATGTGGATAGAATACCAAGACTTTATTTGCAATCCAGAAAATCTGGATTAAAAAAATTGTTCAAACTTAGCCTCGAACTAGAAATCGCAACTAGAAACTGACAAAATGTTCGAAATGTCAAAATTTGATAATAATCAATTGTGTACATTTCTGTGTTTAAAAAGTTGTAAGCACAGAGTAAACAAATACAAGAAACAAACAGACAAAACGTGAAATCTTCCAATGTCCAAAAGAAATTTGACATATGACATGTAATTGCATTCCATATATATAGGCTTCATCGAGTGTGGAAAACGGAGAACGATTTGCTTTCAAAGACTTTTTATCTGATTCACAAACCCATATAATGGTCGCACGGCAATATATTTCATTGCCTTAAGTTGGATTACTGACATAGAATTGTATTAATTACAGTTTTCGCATAAACGTCAGCGTCGTTTCGGACGTAATTTAGATTTTCCAAAATGGCAATGAGTCAAGCAGCATTGTGTTTTGTAACATGCATTCCAGCTTGAATTTCATTCGAAAACTTGCGATAAACTGTCGACTTTATTGTAAACGAAATAAAAATTTAAACAAAACACCAACAACACTGCCAGTAGTAACAACTGAAGTAGATGTCAGTTGACAGCAAAATTCGCCACTAAATTATTTGTTCTACGCCACTGTCAAAGCGAAAAATTGGTAAGTAAAATACTCAAAAATTCTGATTGATTTTTTTTTAAATAATATTTTGGTGAGGGGAAAAATGCAAATAAACTAACCCGCGTATTAATAAAAACTGTGAACTAATTATTTAGCTGACAGACTTCAGACTCAGATAGCATACAAAAAATTAACGAAATTACTGAGAGAAGGGTTGACGCAGTATTTCTTAATATGCCGCTAAATGTTTAGCATCGGGGAAAATGCTATAAAACTTGTGAAGAAAAATACATATGAAGTGATGTTCCATGGGATGATGTTGTAGGTAAGCTTAAATATGAAATGCTAAATTCCACAAACATGAAACAATACGCTTGTTTTATTGAGCTTTGATCTCAGCAAAGCAAAGTAAAGTACGATTTTCAGCACACAATTTACAATAACTACTGCCAGTCTCGAAGTGTCAAGTAAAGCGTAGTTGTTGCAATTGTGTGCTGAAAATCCTACTTTACTTTACTTTGCTGAGAACGAAGCTAAAAAAAAGACCTAATATCTTAAAGAAAATGTTTATGCTGCTTAAATATAATAAATGCTATGAAGTTCTGCTCTTTTTAGGCATCTAGTAGCCCCTCTGCCGTATTTCAATAGTTTAAGTAAACGTCACAATAAAGTTGGTAGCATTTGCATGTCAAAATTTAGTTTATCACATTAGACCTAACGTCGATGTTGATGTACTAACGTTTCATGAGCCACTAAAAGCAACGGATTACAAGAAGTGTGCTGTGAGTACTCGTATAACAGTTGCTGTTGTGATCTGTTTCTCGCCGAATGGGTGTGTTCAGGGTTACTCTTTTTACGGCCGTGATTTAAATACAGAAATCTGGATATGTTATGCATTTTTAAAAACTTATTCTAGAGAGTTTTGTGGCATTTTAATTAATGCTTTATTTTTTTTGGTAAATGTAGTCAAAATTAATTTGCGACGAACGCCAGACTTCGTTGCATCTGACATCCAAAAATATTATAATTGGCAAATAATTACCTATACCAGTCAAAATCATTTCTTAAATACAAATGAACTCTCCAAACCTGGTTATAGTCCACGAAATGAAATCAAATATACGCCATTAAACAAATTTCTCCATTAACGTCAAACTGCTTAATTTATTGGCCGCTTATAAAAACTGATTTTAATTGCTGTCATTTCATGTCTTTACTAGCCAGTGGCCCATAGGACCACATTAAAATTATGTTTCACTTGAACTGATTTATTGGGGCGTTTCCTGTTACAACAGAACAGCACCTGACACTCTTATGAGGAAATGGAACAGAAAATACCATAGCTGGCTACTGAGCGATACTTTGTATTTGTCCGCTTTAGCGCTCAAGTTTTAATTATAACTATTGAAGGTGCAGTCTTATCACTTGATTTATGTATGAAGTCTGCATTCAACTGCACAATTAATTGCTTATTTAAATTCAATGAATATGTTTTTGAATTGACGGTTGATTTGCTGAATTCAAATGAACGAGCAACAAATTCTCTAAGAGGTGTCGAAGCTAATTCAAGTGTTATAATGAATTAGCTGTTGTGGTACTCGCTCGCAAACCACATAAAATGCAGTTTGTTCCGCTTTTTCTCCAAGTTCCCATAATCCAAGACTGTCACTTTATTACTTGATGCACTTCGGACGTCATTATGTAAGCTTTTTTCTGAAACTTTCTTCAGAGCAGCTGTTCGGATATTGAAAATCGCTGTGGTCTCTCATAGTTCCGGCCTATTATCGCCATTATCATTCAATTCTGTGGTTTATGGTTAACTGCATGGAAGCGATACCAATAAACTCCACAAGCCAAAGCATAAAACAGCGGAAAACCTAAACTTCCACTCGGCACCCAGGAGGTGTGAAATATCATTTCGATTGTATCTTTATATGTAGCGGAACTAATGAAGCCATGAAAAGAAGTAACTTTCATTCGTAGGTGAGCCTAATGAAACATTTAAAGTTGAAACGTCGCCGACTTATATACTCAAAGCAGAATGTGCCATCCGAATGTGCAGCATCTATGACGATTGTGATCTTCTTCTCGAGACGGCCTTTGAATAGATCAATGCAGCAGTCAGAATGATCCGACACCACCACAAACACGACCACCACTGACACAGACGAAAAAAATACACGTTTTCCATTTAGAGATCCATCAGTTACATCGTCATGTTCGTCCGCTTAAGGCAGCCGCACCACGATGAAGATGAACAACCTACTAAAGATGTGGGTCACAGAAGCCGCTTGATCTGAAGTTGAAAAGTTTTCATTTTCAAGGTACACCGATACCCATACCTACTGAATGGGTATTTTATTTTTTTCCGGGTCTTCTCACCGTGATGCATGCGTGAATGGAGATATTCGATTGGCGGCCGGTCCACCACACCGGCGGTTGGAGGTGGAAAGTGAAAGCACAATCAAAGCGAATTTATTATGTGAGGCACATTTCACGGTTTAGGGATTTTAATTTAAGCCATGGCCTGGGCTTATCGGCGTGCGTAAAGGAGACCTGCAGTTTGGAGTGAAATATGATTATTTAAGTGGTCGTGAAATTGATGAATGAGAGCATAAAGGAGTGAAACTTTTGAGGAATTATGGATTCGCATGATAAGGAGTAAAAGTTGTTATTGAAAAATGCTTTAGTGAAAGATTGCGTGCTAATCCAGGTTTGTGGTTGCCTAGAACTTAATGGGTTCCAGTCAGAGTTTACAGGCAGGATTTATACTATAATCGTCAGGGCCTATGCGAAAAGTTTGGTTATGAACGAAAATCCACTAAAGTAATGTCAAGTGTTTGAACGGAGGCACTTAATTAACGGTAGTCCAGACATTTGAATGCCATTTAATCTCACAAGGTCTTAAGCTAGGTTGCAACCGTGCAATCCAATTGGGGTTTTAAAAAAGAGAAGAAACTCCTTTCATATCTAAAAGTCCCACATTGGTATTTATATAGGCTCAATGGATTTATTGTTTTATAATTATAAAGTATGCCAAGTTTTAAATAGACTTATGTCGCTCTAACCCTGGCAAGCGTGGAGGAGCCACTCCAATAAGAAAATATAAGGTATTTTCAAGTACCTTAGCTTATGCCATGTTGTAAAATTTGTCCAAACCTCCGAGGTGTTGGCATAAATTTTTGAGGTATCGAAACATCGATTTTCAGCGAAACTATTTGAAACCCCTCTGAGTTCATCCGTCCATGTGAGGTTTGCAAACCGAACATGCCTACAGCGTGAACTTTGGTTTATTTTGTGTTCATTTGTGGATGTCAAAATATTAAACGCCAAAACAATTGTGGCAATCAAAGAAATAATAAAAGAAGAAAAGAATCTGAATCAAAAAAGAGGTAAGTAATATTTTTAAGAGAAATTTTTATAAATGCTTTAATTATTTCCTTTATTTTTTCAGAAATCATTTTTAGTTATTTCTCTTTGCAACACTATTATTTTGCGTTAACAAACAGCTGATTTGACAGCTTATGACTTTTGAACTCACTTCAACTCTGGGGGAACGACTTACAAGGTTTCGGTAAAAGTTCATCGAAACATCGCGGTTTCAGTTTGTTGGGAACATGGCATTTAATTAAAAAAAAAAAAAATAAAAAAATAAATAATTGGCGGAACAGGTCCGTATGGACCCAAGCCTAGCTTCTCACAACCATTCGTCTTGTGTGAGTTTTTATTTTTGGGACGAATGGAAGGGATCTACAATTGTATGCCGAGTCCAAACGGCCAATTGAGAAGCTCTTTCATGACAGTTATACTCTCGGATGTTTGTCAGACGTTCGCGAGAGGTGGCGCAGCGAGAAAAACCTTAAGTTGAAATTTGGGTTTTTCTCGGGATTCGAACCTGGGACCCCTCGCTTAGTAGTCCAACACACTAACCACTAAGCCACTGCGGCATTTAATTAAACTTCCTAGAAATATAAGAAATATGCCCGTAGCTTAGAAAGACGGCTGGGCTATTTTGGTAAATTTTTTGATGGGCAACTGCCAGAAAAATATTATTCATGGAACGTTAACTTGGCTTTGGGGTGACTTTTCAGTTCATCTCTCCAGTGATAAAGCTGCGCAAAGACACGGTCAGAAAAGGCAGATTAAAGTCAACCCAATTAAAAGCAATCAACTTTTGAGTTGCATAGATGGTGACTAGACAAAATAATTGTCATGTAGATCAAATTCACAGTTTGAAGTCTTACATAAGTTATTACAAAATGAAAGGCAGGTGCTAAAACTTTAATGTCAAAATACACGCAGGGTGTCAAAAATGTATATGTACATATATTTGAATATCTTTTAATATTTTCGTAAAATTTAAATTTTTAAAGCCAGGTAAGGCACAGACAAAATTCAACTATGATCAATTTTTAGGCATTTGACAGCGGGTTAGGAATTGCTTCATGTGCAGCACTATATTAAAGACTTGCAGGGTATTAAAACTCTTATTGATGGTAGTACTCTTAATTGATTCATTTATGATGCAAATTTGGTAAAATTGTTTGTAAATTAATTAAAAATATTCATTGCATTTTCTAAAATGTTTTACAATAGCTTGAATTCTTAGAGTTCTAGAATCCACATTATTAAGCTGTTTTATATTTTTTTAAAAAGGAACGGTTTAGTAAAATTATGAAAAGAAGAGAATATTTTTTTTTAAAAATGCGACCACAACCCATGTATATAATGTTTTTTTTTTCAAACACTTGTTTGTTCGTAAGACTTTAATAGTTTGTCAAAAAAAAATGCAAGGAGTTCTTACGGCTTGAAGCAGCCATTCCAGATAGTTCCCCAAAATGGCTACAATGCTCCACCATTACACAAATTTTCTAAAATTATTAAAATGCTATAAATACTTATTACAAATTTATTTTATTTTAATATTAAGGCTTCTTCTGCGAAATTAAAAACTGTTATTAGAATTCATGGGAACTTTGATAAAAGTTCTACTTTCTTGTAGGAAAACGTTCTTTCTCCCAATTGTAATGTCGTTTTCCATTGGTTTCACTCGGGGATCCACTCATTCTGTAATTCAATGGAACAAGAAAACTGCATATGATTGAATTCACAAAAGTATTGGTGAAATTCCAAAAAATAATCTACGGCGGCTGTCAACTGACTTTTGTAAAATACATAAATTGCACTTGTGTGAGTGCTTCTCGAGTGGATTCTGACTTCAAATCGAGAAACGAAATTCTCTTCTCAGAATCACAAGAAGAGCATTTTTTGTGCCAATTGAACGGTTTCAGAAGTGATTTTTTCGATTCCGGACTCTACCGGACGATTGTTTTTGCCCAATGGAAAACGACATAAGTCTATTTCTAGTTTGAAAATTTTTTTTATCCTAAAAGAAAAATAGAAAAAGACTCGATAGACCGACAAAACTTTGTAAGCCCCGTATTACAATACATGTTTTCTTTTTGACATTTTTCTGCTTTTAAAATAAAACTAGAGCAGTACAAAAAATAAGAACGAAAATTCCCGATAGAAGTGAGTGCGAACACGCCAACTTTATTAATGTACACACAGAAAAAAAAAATTCATTAAATGTGTATTAAAATTACATTTTTCAGCTGGCAACTTTTTTTGACATTTCAAGATTATTTGATAACAAACTCGTTTGAAAATTTGTACCCCTTGCGTAATACACACCGCTGACTTTTCAACATGATAAAAATGTGGAAAACATGTAGTGTCATACGGGCTCTAAGCACACAGCGATGACCGTTGCGCGTGAAACCTTCTAAGTAATTTGACGATGAGTATTAATAACTTGTTCAATTGAAGCGAAGTGCAGGCTAGCTTCCTGTCAACGAAAAAAAAAAGAAGAAAAAATTACTTCTCAAGTGAAGCTTGTGCGAAAAATTGACAGATGTCTATCGTTCAAGCATAAAGCGTAGTACGCTGCTCGAGCTAAACTAAATTTTATCTGGTCTCCAACTTTTCTCTCCAAACATCAGCTAAAGTACTAGCTAAATTTTGACATATAGCACACCGTGGATAAGTGTCACAGAAAGCAGCTGTTCTTTGGGAAAACTTCTTTCAAAAATGTAATTCTCTCTTATTTCAACTATTTCTGATTCTAGGTACTTCTCGTCCATGTAATAATTAAAAAAGCTCATCCTTGCATACTTTTCCGCAATAGAACAACAAATACACAACGATCTGCCACAATTTAGCTTGAGAAAATGTGCCGACCCATTAAATGGGCACGCTAAATTTTGACAGGCACATGAAGTACATGTTGAAACAAAAGTTTGATTATTTAGCTCGAGCTGCGTACCACTCAGCTAAATGGGTTCGCTAAGATTTAGCTCAGCTAAATTTTGGAGAGATTTTTGTATGGGAGCGAAAATTTAGCTTGAGCAGCGTACTAAGCTTAATCGCTTAAAAGAGAAGGCTAATGGATACTAAATATAGTTTAAAACAAAATAACTTGAATTGTAACAATTTTGGAGTTGCCATTTGAAGATTTTTTAGCAAAGGAGTATTGTAGAGGCTTGAACTGAAAAGTGAAAAGTGACAAAAGGAGAGTATTCTCGTTGCAGTTGGGTTCTCTCTGACATTTTCTGTTCGGAAAGTAGTCGATTTTGATTAGAGATTACTGTCAAGAGAATCACCCCAAAAACGATGGCAACAAACCAGTTCAGTAAGTGAATAATCTGCGCCTTCTCAAGTGAACTTAAATGATCAAGCCTGATCCACACAATAGACCGACCACTTATTTGGTTCTAAATTGTCCAAAATTGTGTGAAAATTTCAGGAAATTAGTCCATCATTTCAGCATAGTCGCCGACCTAAGGTGGGTGACGTTTTCTATTTCACAGGATTTCACTAACAACTATTCAAATTTACCATTTAGAAATGTCATTACTTACAGTCAGTTTGACATTGAGCTATTACTCGTACTAGCCACAAAAAAATAATTATGCCTCTAACACCTACTATAACCAGTACAGTGTTTTTTTTTTAAACACTTTTACACAAACCTACTTCTGTTCTAATGGTTTAATTAATTTAATAACCGCGCCATCGAACAATGAAATCATTACTTGAAATTGAAATGCAAAAATAAAACATGTTTACACTGCACAAACCCAGCAGCAGTTGTGTATGCGTCGCTAACGACATTGTTCCTCATTCCAAAGTGAGCCGTAGTGGTATTTCTGGAAAATGCTGTAGAACAAGTATATTGGCCACCACAGTACGGCACCACCAAGCGATACTGTCTTTTTATTTTTATAAAGAACAAACCCAAACCACTTTTCACCCGATCACCTGCTTCGTGTGTAGGATTTCTTCTTTCATAATATTAATCATCGATTGCAATTTATATCCTTTTGTGCTCCACTGCAGCTAGATGTGTTTTGTGTGTGTTTGATGCCGTTGGCTAAAATTTGAATTGGCCACAGTAATTTGGTGTGTGCTTTTTCATAATAAAATACCCATTGTTCGCAGGTGGTTGGCGAAGGTGTGGACACGAAGTAGGTGTTTGGAGAACGAATTGGTTGGAGGAGTGGGAGGAGGAGACGGATTTGCAGGAGAGTGTGCTTATGGTGAAATAAAAAATTACGGAGCAGGGATGTAAATGTTGTCAAAACTAAAAATTAAGCTTGAGGTTGTCAAAGAGCCTTATGGAACGTAAGCAACTCTACTGGGATAAAGTCCTCATAAGCAAAGCTGAGGTTAGTTTTAGGGTACACCGACACCCACTTCCTACGCTCAGTTCCGCTAACTTTTTAAAAAGTTGTAAACCAGCTTGAAAGCTCTGACTTTCGTTATTGATCTCCGAAAATTTGCGCGAATCTTCCCCTTTATAGACGGTAACTAAAGAAGCATCACCCTCTGAGCATTTGAAAACTATTCCGCACAACCTCCCGCAGGTGTACTAGCCCGCTTCAACTGTTTCATAGCGGAAATGCACCAAGCACCACGCCAGCTAATCCTTCTTCCACGGAACATAACACCATTGCGCCACAAAGACAAGTTCAAAACAAAAGCCTTCCAGCCAACTGAAACTGAAAATACAAAGTCTCTGCCACAGTTTCAGTGCATCCCAGTGCTGTTGGTCGTATCGTGTTTTGACCAACCAACAACAACGCCAAGATATTTATGTAAAACTTGATCTGGTCATTGTCATTTGCCGATTCTGATTCTAAGACCAACCGGAGAGCCTTGCCCGGACGCGGACGCTATTGTTATACGTATTCGCTGTATCCCTTACGGGCTGCTATCACTGCTAATCATCTCTTCGGCCTTTGTGGACTCTTATTTCTTCGAAGTTCATAACCATGACCAAGGAGTAGGTAGGCGCAATTTGAGCCTCAACCACGGTATAGGGAAGCACAACAATATATGCTGCCCACAAATGATGGCCACAGCATATCATATTCTCTTGCAGAATGTTCCCAGTAATAGATGGTAATGGTGGGCCTCCAAGAGGTGGGAATGCGGGAACGGGAATTGCGGATGATCATCCAGATTTCGCCCGCCTTCTTGGGGGTAAATCATAGTTTACGGTACGTTACAGATCATTCTTTGTTTCGCTTGATGATGGCTGGTACGAGTATACGGCGACCGGAAGAGCTTGTAATTTTACGGCTAACGATTGTGTGGTTCTTAGGGGCTTTAGTGTGCGCTCTTGCTCTCAATCTTGCATGTTATGCTTGAGTTAAGGGGTTTATTTTGTTTTCGCTTTGAATTAGATTCGCCTCTGGGACTTGAAAAACTTTCAAAGTTGTTGTTTCTGGTGGATGACTTGCAAAGAATGTTTTTTTTTTTTTGTTCTCTCTTTTGCGACTAGCTTTTGAGGGTTCCATGCGAGAAGATTCGACTTCAAATGGAACGCATAACAGGTCCGGTTGTGGAGTGACTAATTGTGCGATCACCCACAGACAATGGATATGAATATCGCACTGCAATCATTTCGCTCGCATTCAATTGCGGCTGTGTATGAATGGGTTATGAGTCATTGACCAAGTTATGCAGCAGTGGTGGTTGTTTCAACTCCAATTTGATAAATTTTATTGATAATTTCATAATGACTTCCGTCCCATATACGTGCGAGGTACATTGAAGTTTGTAACGAAAAACAAAACGAGAAACAGTTCAAGGTGAAGCCTAATGATTACTTGAGGTGAAGCTTGGTTAATTCCGGCTTAGATTGATGTGGCTTTTGAGATGGCAATGCTAATCGAATTTAATTGAAAGAATTATTTTGACACGCTGTGAGCTGGTTTAATGGTACCACCGGCAATTACTCCTGGTGACCTAAGGTATGGCTTTGACTTTTGCTTCGAAATTTCCATAGCGGAGTGGTTTTGTGACATTCATGGAAGAGTTTGCCAATGTCAGTTCGCTGTTAAGCACTTTTGTTTTTCAAATTCAATCGGCGACTCTTGGCATTGCTAGTGTGTAAGGAAGGTCACACTAGGAAGGTTGCAATTGCAAAATGTTCACATTAAGACAAATCAGCAATCGGGAGATATTGCACACACTAAAATTGATAGTTGGTGCAGGTTTAATCTGCGATGTTGGCAGTCCGCCTCCCAGCTGTCAAATTTGGCACATTCAATAACCTAGCTGTCTCAAGTCGACTAGATTGGTGTAGAGTCGATGATCCCTGAAGGTAAAAACTAGATAAGTCGGTAACGTCACTTTTCCTCAGTCAATCACATATAGGAAATGTCAACTGAGTCTTCAGTCACGAAATTCTTAGTTATAGATTCGGCTGCTATCCCCATAAACGTCATATGAAAAAATGGTTCATATGACAAATCTATAGGCCAGTAAAAACTGAAACACATCAAACCAGCTAGCTGTCAAAATTGCTAAACTAGACTCTTGAAAGTCCCCATTACTTTCAATTGGAAAAGGTGTTGCCATTTCGAAAAACAAAATTCTAAAAGTACACAATTCGGTTGCGAAACAGAGTTTCAGCTCGCATTTACTCCAGCTAGCGACATCTGAATCTCATCTCATCTCAAAAAATGAAAAGAGAAAAACATGTAAAGGTGGGAAAGCTTTGATGCAGAAATTAGCTTCTTCAGAGGGATACTTTAAATATGCGCAAGAGAACGAAAGAGTTTACATGTAACAACATTTGGGCACTTGTTTTCTTTCACTTTGAATAAGTTTTTGTTTTACTGCTTCTTTCGGTTGCTTTCCATTTTGTGGGAAAACAGACACTAAAATTACAGACACAATATGAAATAAACAGTCACTTCCTAGTTGCTGTTTTGAGGAATTTGACAGCCAGCTGTCAGTTTCAAAACAAGCTATATTTTAACACTAAAGTGTTCAGGAAGTCTTAGTGAGGCCAAAAGTTATAATCTCTTCTCGTACCACTATTTAGCGTTAATCAAAGTTTACTTAATATTTTCGAATGTCAAACAGACTTTAAATATATTTTACAATCGATAATAATCAATAATCTGACCTTCCGGTTTATTTCGAGCAGTTTAAATTGAATACGGAAACTGCGAGTTGTTCTACTTCACGCAAAAGCATGCATAACCGAAAAAATTAGCTGTCAAATCAAATAAATGGTGTGAGTTCACAAAAGTAAAAAAGTAAAAAAATCCGGTAGCACTGCAATTTTTTGCGTTCATGTAAGAAAAACTGTATTATCTTTGCATGACGTCAGTTGTCATCTGCGTAAACGCAAAACTATTGCCAGCTTGCAGCAGTATTTCTGTTCATAATGCATTGAATAAAGATATTTCGCATGGCATTTGCAACAATGCTGCAATTATGAACTCGCCCATGATGACGTTTGTTTATTATCGTGAAAGTCCAGTATAGGTACTTTTTCGGTTGGGGTCTTACATCGCATAATTGGTATTATTTTAATACAGATAATTGAATCTTGGTTGAGACATGACGTCTTCAATTTTTCCACTTTTACCAAAAATATGCGTAAGCTATTACAAGTCATTACGCCTAGATCAACTCTCAATAACGCAACTCTCACTATACGAGCATTTGATACGTCAAATAAATGCCTAAAACCAATCGAATTGTCACACTAAGAAATTCCGTCGAAGAGAATCAGTTTTCTGGGAAAAACTAATTGCTGACATAAATGTCACGGTTCAAGGAAATATTGACGATTTATCGATTGAATCTCAATAGATGGAAAAACTTTAAGTTTCCCAATGGAAGAAGAAAACACGTTCAACCGAAAAAAAAAGTGCCTGCTCATTTCCTAGAAGGTTGCCTCAGCAACCACAGATTATTTTTTCTGAACTGAACCTTATTGTGCCGCAAGACACACCACGAGACTTGCATTACGCTATCGACTTTATGCAATTACCTACCGTTAATTACTGCAAACGAATCAATAATTCATATTTTCCTTCGATTATCCATGTTGCACTGTTTAGAGCAGTTATGCACATACGTATAGAGCACCACAAGAAGCAAACCGCAAACAATTCCTAGGCGGAATGAAATGGAACAGCAGCACGGACTGACAAATCGAAAAAATCCAGTCTACCGATTGCAATTAAATACAATTAAAGCACTTCATACTCGTTGCAATCAATTAGGGTGACGAAATCAATACGACTGCGCAACGCAACTGAATCTTAATCGGGCCGGGACTGGGGCGACGACGCACACGCGTGCTCAAACATTCTGCGCGCATGCGCATTGTTCAGTGCTCAGCTCGCGTATCGCGTTCCCTGAACTTCTCGGCGGCGTGGCGAAGGATTCCTGCGACAAGTGACATTTCACCACCACCGCCATTGCTGCGCTGCACTGATATTCTTGGTCGTGTAACATGTCTGGCGTGCCCGCCGAGGGATTGGCCGTGGCATGTGAAAGGTCTTGCGAATGGGGCAAGCAAGAACGCACAATAATTTTAGAAAGGGAACAACAAGTGCAATTGCTTACAGGCCTGGTGAATTTGTTATGATGGGATATGTCGATGCGAAGATGAAAGACGTTTAATTGAAGCAAACCCCATTGACAGGCACTGAATGTCAAGCCGACTGACATTGAGAGCGTAACTTTGGAGCTTTGGAACGGCAAATCTGCTTTTGAAGTTTCGCCGCTCCGAATGAGGAGCTTGCTTTGTAATAGCTGCACCTGATGTGGGTGGGGCTGAGCAAAAGAAGTAATGAGTTTGACAGTTGTACGGAGTTCACTTAAATTTGGGTGCGGCCTTATTTCGTTTGAATTTTTAAGAGCAACCACCTTATTATAATCAGTGTGGCAGTATGTGTCTCGTATTTGATCTGCACGATATGAAAACATTGGTCCACGTTCTATTTCTTCTTAAAATAACAATAAATATATGACTGTGAGCAAAGCGCTTAATTATTGTACATCGTTCCGAAAAATAGCCAAATTCAGAAGTACGTAGGAAATTTTGTTCCACTTTGACTTCGACTTCAACTTCGATTGTTGGAAATAAATGGTGAAAATTTGTCAAAAATATTTTGCTATACAAAAAAACATTAGCAGCTGTAATCGATGACTGTTTTCAGTTGCTACGCCGCTCAAAGGCAACCCGAAGATTTATCACTTAATTTTCAATCGATCAAAGTTAGTCTAAACAAAAAACGTTTTTCTTATAGAGAAAGGGCTCCAAACCTTTGAACTACACCGTCAAACGGTAACTTTTACATTAAAGGTATACCTTCGCTCTAGGTAGTATAAATTTTCATTTTGTAAAGCGTTCTTTTTAGAGGCACAGAGCTTGAAAATTTAATATGAAAGATGCCGTTTATCGAAAGTATACTCATGGTAAAATGGCAAAATGACCTCTAATCAGCTGTCAGTTGGCCAATCCTATGTTCCTAGAAAAATGGTTACCAAAATTGAAAACAAACCTTTAAACAAAACACTTTTAATAATTACAACCATCCAAAAGCTAAATATCTACTAAAAATAAGTTAGATATCGTTAAAGCCTGCCTCGAAGTCAACAGCCAGATTATCGTTTATCGATGATTGATTACTGTTTGCTCATTATGTAAATGCATCTAATTATCCAATCAATTAACTTACCAGTGTACAATTACGAACGAGGACCGCCTTAAACCTGTAACGAGAAAAATTCATTTCTATTCAATAAACGTGTGTGCAACAATTTTATTTAATCAGTTTAATTTATTTACACATGATATATTATTTTAATTGTTGAAGGCCTTTTTAATTGCACTTAATCGAAATCCAAGCTCAACTGCTCTGAAAACAACACCTGAGCGACTTTGCCGTTTGTTGACTTATCGGATAATATATCCAAATCCGTCAAAATATTACCGCTAATTTGGGAGCAACAAAAGTTAAAGCCGTTTGTGGCCAAACTAAAACCTCGTTTTACTTAATTTGTTGCTTTATGCAAATGGTTGTCAGTGACACTTTGAATATTCGAGTGTGGGTTTCTCAATTAACATTTTGCACACATTAAGGTTTCGCAAAGTGTTTTGTCGCCATTCAGTATAGGGAATGGAGAAGAAGGAGTAGCATTACTAAACGCGACATGGACTTGCACACGTTTTACGTAGTGAGTAAGTGATTTACTACACATTTTTGGATTGATCCCACGTACTTTTTTTTTCTTTTTTCTGTCCTGCGATTTGCCACCAACGTATTAATCATTTCACAGTGTGTCGTATGAAATTATTCAGATTTAATTTGTTTAGTTGTTGATCATTTCCAATTTGCCGGTTGCAGGGGTGTTATATAATAATTGACGGCGTTATGCAATTCGGTCTCAGGCCTAACTGAAAGGTACTTCATTTGGCATGTGAATGTTTTATTTAAGTACAGCGGCTGCAAATACAATGTCACTGTGGCGGTAGTTGGGACGATAGCTGTCAGATTGATGCTGAATTTACTCACAACGGTGCAGTGTGGTATTCTTTTGCAATTTATTTCTTTTAATATGATTCGTGAAAGTAAATAGCAAAGAATGCGATTTTTCCTTTTTTCCCGTTTAAATCATATTCGTCTGATTGTAGAATTGACGTTCGTTATTAGCTTTTACCATACAGCGGCTAAATTGACTGTAAACGGCACCATTAGGTTTGTTTGACTTGGCAGCACTAGTGTCCACTAGTGCACACTGAGAAGTGTCAGCTAATTTTCACGCCTGTCAAAAACTCTGCCAATCCTGAAAATTCGGCTCCTATATCGAACGCAAAATGTTGCCAGTTTTTGACATTTACAAATATTTATCTTTTGGTGACACTTTTTTCCGATTATTGTTCAAAATGAGTGAACTCAATTCAGAATTTGAGTTTGCCATAATGCAATTAGTTGATAAAAGCGTTCGGAATATAGATGATGAGTTTGAAAATGAATAACAGAGAAATGACAGCAAAGTCAGCAATGCATTCTTGCCCCGACAAATTAACTGGGGTCAGTTCAGGGCACAACTGGGGTGCCCTAGAAGTCATGTAAAACACAGGTTTTCAGTACCAGCGCGAGTTCAGTGCTATCTCGAACGCATTAGGCTCAACCTAGTGTGCAGCCCACGTCAAATAAACCTATTGTGTCCAGCTTTGTAATTGAATTCGCGATTTATTGTGTGTTCTCAGTAAAAATGGAATAAAGTCCCAGAATGACTTAAGTCGGGAAAAGACTTTGTTCGCCTTCGAGATTATCTTTGAATATCAGGATTAAGTACCTACATTTATAGGATGCGTTTGAAATAGTTGATGTCGTGAAATTATTCTCTGGGAGAATCGCAGCGACTCCCCGAAACCAACACGAAAGAGCGAAATGACATCTAGAAGAATGCCCAGTGATTTTCGGGGGTTTATTTTCGTGCAAAGCATTGGTTCAAAAGCTTTCACCGCCTAAATACTAGCGATGTGCCATAATACTCAGTAAGTAAGCACGTATTTCTCACAGAAGATCTCTCAATTTATACAAAAATCTATCTTATGTTAATATAAAACAATTCATATTTTAGTCAGTCGAACTCAACACCTAAAACTCAGCAACAGAATACCTCCCATTGTCTTGGGTGTTCTATTTTAAGTTTATTGTGTGTATTTATTATAATTTTTCCAATATGCTAACTCCGAACTTAAAAGTCATAAATTTACTAAAATTATGATCGACTAGAATATTTAATGCGTTATCTCTGTTTTTGGCACGCCCTGTGGAATTTTTTTTTGTTCTTTGAATTATTAAAGATGTAGATATAACCTTTAGAGATACGGTTGACATAAATTAATGTAATTTACATCAATAACTCATTCCACCTGACATTGGCGCAGAACAAAATATTTTATAAAATTATATACACGTACTTTATCTAACAATTTATCCCTCGGGGGAAATCTCCACAATAGAAAACGAAATAGCAAAACAGCATCACATGTGCTGTGCCACCATCAACATCAATCGAGGATCATGTGTATTTATTTGTTAGTGTCGTCGATCAGTAATCGATATTTAACCGGAGCCGGTTTTTCGAAAATATTTGCATTTTGCATACATATTCTCCTAAAGTGTTTCAACAGTCACACAAGTTCATTTCCCCCATTTCTTGTGGCAAGCCAACACAGGAAACCGGTATACATATGTGTATAGCTACTTTGGAAATCTAACAGAAAAACATTGAAATTAATGGGTAAAAGTTTTGAAAGATGTCACAAGTGTACGCCGCCACTGTGTGGCCGATTTATAGAAAACGGACCCACAAGACACAACCTGTGCAACATGTTATTGCAGAGGCTTTGCGTCGCACAAGGAAACACAATTTCACTTCCGATATATAATGTGGAATTGAGAGCGCTTCATCGAAGGAAGTCGGCCATTGAGGAGTCAACTGCATATATGTACATCGTACACTTTAAAAGAAATGCAAATTGAGGATATGTTCGATTCGAATGGCTTTGCAGTCATTTATTGCAAAAGAAAGGCTGCTCACTGGCGCTGGCGCTGCTCCAGTTCAATTGCATCGGGCAATCAGGGTGATCAACGAACTGGAAATGTTTAGGCGATCAGATGTTGCAATTAAAAACACATTCAGATCGGCTTAGTGTTTCCGTTAATTTATTCAAGAAGTGAAAGTGAAATGAATTTAAGCATACGGTTTAGTATACCTTATTCCATAGGGTAAATCAGTGTGAATTCGGTTCTTTTTTTTAGTCTAAAGAAATGATGCAGAGAGTTCTAGAAGTCATGGATTATTGGGCTGAGATTTGTAAGCAAATATAGATGAATCCTAAAAATCGAGCAACGTGATGAAAAGATATTGTGCAGCAGCAGTGGTCCGATGCTCAAGCAACACCAACGAGTAACATCAGCTCGCATACTTGTAAAGCAACGCGGTGATTTCAACGACCAAATATCACCATAGCGTTACTTAGACAGAGAGCACTTCGTACGTTCGGTTTAAATGCCTTTAACACGAAATTAATGCGTTGCGATAGTACTGCATAACGCTTTTAGAAATAAAAGTGAGTTCCATCGAGTAGTTCTGCTGTCAGATGTAATAAGACACGATCATTTTGAGTGCGATTAGACAAATAACAGACAGATTGATAGAAAAGGCGCAAGAAGACTTTTTTTTTTCAATCAGAACCAAAACAAAATGCATTACGTACAAAGTGACATTTGACACTTACGACGACAATGGGCACATTCAAGAATCTGGTTATCTTAAGTCCACTAGATTTTTCTGTACAAGATGTAACTTTAGAGCAACAACTAGGTTTGTGGGGAACGTCACTTTTTCTACGTCAGCCACAAGTGCAAATTGTCAACTTAGTACTCAGTTACGAATTTCTTGACTACCTATAGATTCGTCGGCTACCCCTCCATAAACATCAACTGAAACAAACAAACCGATTCCAACCAATAAAAACCGAAATACATCTAGTCAGACAGCTGTCAGACTTACTAAACTAGATACTTGAACGTCCGCAATGAAAATATCATAACTGTCCACACGAACAAATTTTGAGTGAGCAAATCATCTGTAAAAGCAGCACCACAAATTATCTATATTCTCAAAGTGACAGCAAATGAACAAAAAAAATGAGAAGCAACAAAACAACGAGTAACGAGCAAGTACACTTTTTTCACTAAAAATCTTAAAGAGTTTTTTTCTGCTTTTTAATAAAGTTACGGCTCTCCGGCAGTTATTCGCTTAATATTTTAAATGTGACAGATTTTTGCTTATTTGTTCGGAAGAGCCAACGAGAATTCAAACTGTGGATGGAAACCAATATGATTTGGCTGGATTTATTTTGTTAAATTTCATGTTATATACATACTTTTATTTTATTTGATTCCCCATCATCCACTTCAAATTGAAATAACTTTCCCAGCTGTCACTCGATCACTGAAGTCCCCAAGCCGAAAACAATATAAACAGCTTTCAAATTTGGTTAATTTCTTTCCACTTTTAATAACGCAATGTCACTGTTGACACACGGCCCAAAAGATGCCACAAAACAATCGATGAATAGGGTATTATACGTTGTGTAATATATGACAGATAGTTTTTCTGTACCCTTTCGAATCGATCACTTGATTCTGTATTGTTTTGCATTTCTTGTTTGGATGAACACAGTCAATGGGGTGTTACAACAAATAACTAATAATTGCTCAATCGTATATTGTTATGCGAGTTGAGCTGCTGCTGTTCATAATCTGGGCGTGATTATTAACAAATTTTTTGAACGAATGTGTTTATACACATTTAGGAAAAGCCGCTTGTCGCTTGACAAATGTTGCAAGGCCAAGATTGATTTAAATGACATACAATACAATACACAACGATAATGGAAAGTGTTTGTAAACGCTTCAGTAAATTTGACAAATAAAATGGAAATCGCAGACCCCCATAATTCACGGTGAGATTGAGTGCATCGAATCAAAGCTACCAAACCGTGAGAG
Source organism: Cheilosia vulpina (assembly GCA_916610125.1). Lineage (NCBI taxonomy): Eukaryota > Metazoa > Arthropoda > Insecta > Diptera > Syrphidae > Cheilosia > Cheilosia vulpina. Next base: position 67,092,745 of record OU744277.1, read on the forward strand.
GTTTAATGCTTAGGTCTGTCGATTGGATCAGTGCAAGCAAACAGATGGTAGTATTTACAATCAAGAGGTCTGTATGGTGATGGCCTAACTTGATCTTCCGTCAAAACGGATCCAAATGCACTGCGTGACGCCTGGAAACACGCAATGCACGCAAACGTTCAATTTGGACGTAGTCACTATTTCAAATATGTAATATCGTTCTGGAGCAGACGAATAGCCCTATAGAAAACTTTATTTGCTATCATCTGTCAATACTCCCAATGTGGGACCAGGAAGGACCCATCTGAAAGCCAAGGCAACCAAAGTTATCTCATCGCCAGAGATTTACCTGCAGGAAAAAAGACGATCCTCTCCAACCGGTAAAGCAATTATGTCGAAAAGACACTCCAATTAGCAAATTTTAACACGCCATCCATACAGCAATTACCCATAACACCGATAATTGGTCTGCGGCGCGCTCAATTCCACTTATGTCCGCTTGCAAAATACAACAATTAACAACTCCGGAACAAGACAATTCCGCATCCAACTCTGGGGAACGGCCTTTGCTGTGTTCTTGAGCACACACAGCACACACACTCGCCATGCGCATTTGACAAACAATGTAAATTGTATTGACATGCCAACATTTATTTATCTCACTTTCAAAAAGAGTCGGCAAAAACCCCAAACGCCATCAGCCAAGTGAGAGCAAAGGAATGGTAATTGCTCTGGGAAAATGTCACGACAATGACAAAACAGATGGTTTCATCATTGCCACCATTACCATCAGCATTAGCAACATCGTCGTCGTCATCGTCATCTTCGCTCGTCACAGAGACACAACACAAGAAGCAACAGTTGCAATAAAACCGTTCCACATTGATGGCGTTGGAAACAAAAAAAAAAAAACCGCATACACATCGCGAGGCGACCATTAGCAATGGAACAACTTACTAAGCCATCGAGCAGCCATCCATCCATCTTCTGGGGTAAGTAACTCGATGCGGATCACTTCATGACTTCATGAAGTCATCTAGGCAGTTGGAGTTAGCACCACACCAGATCTGAACTTAGTGCTTCAACTCTCCTTGCTCCTCGATTGGCAACAAGTCAAGGAAACGAGCAATTTTCCGCAACGAAGCACGTCATCGTAGTAGATTTGTTTAAACTGTGTCACAGGAACAGCACCACGGCTATGATCCGTGGAATGACTCGCAGTAGTCAGAGTCAGAGATTGGAGAGTGCAGCACCAGCTTAGTTGATAGCTATCAAAAAGCGCGCTCTCTGAATGCGCTTCGCTAATTGGCATTTGGCAGCGTTCGGCTGTGAAATGTGAAGAAATTACGTAAGAGAAAGGCGACACTCGGTGGCGGCGCCACCATCGATGGAAGTCTCTTACGAGTACCACTTGGGTTAATAAGTTTTGTCAGTAATTTATTGATATTGCTGTGTAAAAATTGTTTTGGCCTTAATCAATTCGCTGATTGAAATTGATTGCTTTTTCGGTAAATATTCAGAGGAGTCTGCAGCGCGTATGCGCCGCGGTAATGGTAGTTGTGATTTATAGAGGAGTTTAATATATGCAAATATAACTTAGATTTTTGTTTTTAATCTTGCCTTTGGGTAGCTTAATTTATCAAGTGTGAGTTATAAGGTTGTCCATTGAAGAGAGCTAGTCCGATAAACATTATAAACGAGGCTTTAATGACGTAAGCATTACCTTGGATGTGGTAATACTTCAGACGTAATTTGCTTCAAAGGGAAGTCGTTGCGATGCGGTTCTAGAAATGCATGTTACCAACAATTAGTTCAAACGCGCACTACTTGTTGCATTGTATATAGAGACTTATGTTATACAGTGCTTGCTGGCAACTCTATGTTTACCCTGCATTTTTTCTTTCAGATATAGGCATAACCAGATTTAAATTTTCTCTTCATTTTCAATTACAATAAGAATAAGGAACCAAACAAGCGTCCCTAGCCTTATTAGTGCTGTAGCAAATCACCCATTTTATTAAACACAATGCCACCAGCTGTCAAGATAATTAATTTTATTGTTGAATTGGCGCCCTTTTCGAATTAAATGTTCAATTAAATATACAAAGGTATACAAAAAAGGGCTTAAACGTTTTTTTTATGATCGCTCTTAACTATTTCGCGAATAAAAATGTATAATAAAAGCGAATGACAAAATGAGGCTTTTAACAATTTTAGTGCGACATTAAAGTTTAATTAAGACGTGTTTGTTTATTTTATCCCACAAATATATTTATGAGGAATTTTTTAAATAGGTAGGTGTTGAACGGAGACTTTAGATTTGGGTCCAATTAAACTCAACAAGCAAGTTTGACATTATTCGACTTTAGAGATCAATTACGAATGTACTAGATTCACTTAATCAAACCCAACTTTTTCATTCAGCCTAGTGAATATATTGCTCACGCTTATTATTTAAGCCCCCAAACAGAAACCACTCCAAAGTTAAAATCAGGGAAAGCTTTTACTAAATTTGTTTCCCATTGAATAAAAAGTCTCCACGGCATTTGTGCCAGCGAATAATTGCATAATCCATTGATTTTGACAGAACGTAACATCAAAAAGAAAGAAAAACAAAGTCATCAAATGGATGATGGTTGAAGACGATGTTGTTTGTCTTTCCATTAATTTTTGAACTGTCAAAATTAAGCCAACATTAAGTAAGCTCGTTGGAGAGGCGCCTAATTTAAGCTTAGCTGAAGCAGTGTACTGGGCTTTAACAAAGTTCACCAGCAAAATTTTACATTTCTAATAGAAGCTTTAACTTGGTGACGGTTTTATCGTAGCAAAACGCAACAAGCAGTTGGCCGTGTCACAAAGGTACACACGAGTAAGTAAAAATGGCTGCGGATCTATTTTTATATAGTAACTCAAAATTCATGTTCATTGTTTTTTTTGAAATTTATTGTCGCTATTCAAATCGATCGTATTTTCTTTCCATTTTGTAATTTGGCCAAGTTATCTCTGGAATTGGAAACATTTCCAACAAAGCTGTTGACTTTATCTATTTAATAAAAAAAAACGGAGCAGTAAGAACTGTCAAAACAGAAAAATAATATATAATTGTATGAGACAAAAGATGTTCTGAACATTCAACTGTTGGAATACATTAACCAGAGACAATACTGAGACAACCAACTCCAACCGATTTCCCGTTACTTAGCCTACAAGCTATATTTTTATGGGGTGGCAAATGCTAAGTGCGCTTGTATTGTTACATAGAAATTCGTATTGACAAATGTCACGTAACTTAAAAAATTCCGGCTCACCAACACACTCGCACCTTGCATATGCCACTTCCGCTGTGGGCAAAGTTGCTGACAGTGTTCATAGAATTTTATCCGTTAAATTTCAAATTATTCGTTACGCGTGGATAATATTTTTTTTAAGGAATAAGTGTAGATTTGCTGCTTAAAATATATATAAAAAATGAACAATGCAGATTGTTTGAAGTAAAATAGAAATATATTGAGCAAATTTTCGTCAGTTTTCAAAGAAAAATTTACGCATGAAATCGAAGTTAATGATATTCAAAAGCGCTAAATACGCAACCATGTTTGTCATAATAAGTTTTTAGTATATAGAACATCTCATTTAGCTAGTTTTATTAACCAAAGAAATCAAATTATTCGCCTTTTAACAACATATAATTACTAACCAATGGTAATGTAAAAATGTGGTATTCCCGAATTCAAGCACATTTCCCCACATTGGTCGAGGTTGGCAGCATTTATTTTTGTATTTTTTGTATGTTTTTGCATGTCACACGGATTCTAATTGACACAACACCGATAGGAAAACAAAATGGCGAATTTGAAAACAAACTGAGGTGGCCAGCGGCAGGAGGATTGTGAGTTGGGGGTTTCAGTATCATTTGTCTCTGACATTAACACTGAGTTTTCGAAATATCATTCAATGATTAAATTAACGCAAATAAGGTTTGCATTACCAGAATTCTTTTTTAGAGGTTTTTGCATTCTTTGCAAATGAAATTATATTATATTGAATTCGCAGCAACTGCTGATTTTGACAGCTTTCACTTCAAATTAAGGTGCAAAGAGGCGCCGCTCCACCTCAAAAGAAGGTGCAGAGATTCGTGTGGTTGACAGTAGAATATCTACCTACTGCCTGCCGGAAACAAATAGTATCCGATAGCATTTCTTCTCATGAAACACAAAAACCTGCGATATTCTGTTCAACTTCGGGTCCGTAAACAGTCTAAATGTAAAATATTCTTTATTTCCAACTTTTAATAAGAAGCATTAAGGAAGAATTTTTGTTGAAAAAAAAGAACTTAGATAAATTATTTTAGCATCCCTGTCGTTAGTTGTTAATAAGAGTGTATACTGAAAAGCAAAACACCGTAAAGCTATCGCACATTCAAAATAAATAGAGTTGCCGATAATATCCCTATTATTCGTGTGCAAATTAATTTACTGAGATTAACAATATTGACTTAAAGAAAATCAACCCTAAACTAGACCTCTGAAGTTTTTCTGCAGAAAATCTACGATGCATTCTCTGCTAATATCCAAAATGATCGTGCTCTAACTACAGAAAGAACTTATGCTCTTCAGACGTGTATATAAGATCAATAGAGAAGTTGACCGAATGAAGCACCTTACAATAAAATATAGCCGACAATAGATGGAATGGAACACACACGGACCTGAACACCTTAAGGTCAACCCAGACAACATCGCATACAACGGGTATTCGAATCCGAGAAGACAGCTACAATTTATGTAAAATAGATTTAAGAAAACAAACAAAGTGTACAGTTGGGTTCCTGTTCTTGAGTTAACACATTTAAATAGTAATTTTTCATCAACATTTGTTACTTAGCCAAAAGTCAAATTGCATATACAAAAAGTTCAGAAAGCAAAAAATGTAATGTAATAGATGGAACAGAAATTATATTCACAAGTTTTTCAAAAAGCCTAGTATGCTGTTTCAGGAAAGTTAAAATTAAGCGCCTTCCACTGTTTCTCTCCACCACTTCGCTAAATGTTCGCTTAATTTTGACAGTGTAAGTTCGGTAAAAAAAAAATGCGTTTGTAAAGCTGATTAACTTTGTTCTGTTTCTTTATTTGTAATTCTGCAGCTCCATTCTCAAAAACCCCTTCCATTACGACTTTTTTATATTTGACATTCGAGTCGTTGTATATTAAAATTGTTTTCACAAAAACACTTTCGGATCTTCTAATCGAATGGAAAGAATCTGTAATTGTATACCGCATTCGAAAAACAACATTTTAGGTCAGCTATATATTCTCTGGTGTTTATCGAGCTTTAAGCCGGTTTACAAAAGTGTAAAAACTGAAAATTAAACGCCGGTACATAAACACCTGAAAAAAACGTACTTCACTCTCGTGAATGGCCCTAAATTGTAGTAGATTTAGCTTTCCAAATGTTTGACCTAAGAAAAAACAATTTTTGTTTATCAAATTTTATGTTTGAAAATCCTGAACAAATCAAGTTCTTTTGAAACACCCGGCTTTTACTTTCCTTGAAAAGTTGTGAGTATTTATCTTCAGTCTTTTGTAAAATTGTTCATCAAGCTTTAGTCAAACGGTCCGTTCTCTTTTCAATATTTTCTGTTAAATCGAAGGCGTACAACCTAACGATCATCAGGCGCCCAAACAAACCAAACCAAAACAGCATACCTGATGGCAAAATTCATAAAAACACGCCATTAAATGACTACCCGACAAGTCAATGGTCGGCAGAAGTTGTTTCGTATATATTGGCACCAAATGCTACACTTAAATAAAGCGGCCCATTCATAAGATTTCCTAGAAAAGAAGTCAAACAACTTTTAATGATTTTGCCAAATTTGTTTCGCCTCTCAGCATGGCATAGGCATAAAACACAACAAATTTGGAACATCACTTGGCATATCAACAAAATGTCAAACAACACCCACCAAATCCACATTCCGAAACAGCTCTTAATTAATTTCGTGAATAAAACATCGACACTAAACTACTTCTGTCTTTTCAATGTCTCTACGAAAGTAGAGAAAATAATTCCAGTTGACTGAGGGCGGTAAATTTCAATGAATCCCAATAACTTTGGACGTCTGATGTCATCTTGTTTTGGTTAATGTGCCAACATATATCTATTCTTTCTGATCGCAGATCCTTCGCGTGACAAATATAAAATCGGTTCCCAAGGTCGCTCGTATTTTTTCCACTGATTTATGAATGTTTGACCTAAACACTGAATCTGACGTGAATTTCAATTAGAGTGGCGAATCCGATTCGTAAAATTTAAGAAGAGTGCAGACAATATTTTCATTTATAAAGAAATGTGTGTCCAACTGTCACTTAGTAGGCGGCTGTTCCAACATCAATATATTCCAGTTGTCATGGAACTGCAATGTGAGCAGTTGCATTTTCGAAAATAATTTGGCTTCAAAGTTAATTTTTGCCGCATCATGTCTATCGTTTAACTACCGGAAACGATCTTCAAACTCTATATCTCACAACACGCGCAACAGGAAACCCAATAAAATTCGACACTCGTTTGCCGACGTTCTCTCGACTGATCCTCGACTATAGATCTTCAGATGGTGGCACGATCCCATCTTGGCCACCGAGACATTTGTCAAATGATGCTGCCTCGCATGTGTGACAGACGTGTAATTAAATCCGACTTCATATTGGGTACACAATGCATTGTTTGTCAATTGTCATTCATCTTATCGTGGAAATGGGGAAACCCCCACGCGCGACTGCACATGAGTGTATCCCGCGGGCGAGAGCAGGAGATAAGTTAACTATTTCCAATTTATTGCCGTTGAAACGCCCTGAATCCTCCGCAGACAGAATCCCTCGTTCCTCTGTTAAATTCATCTAATGTGGGCAATAACTTGTGTACCTCCCGGTACGTCGTCAACGCGGTTGCCGTTGTCGTTGTCGCTTGCCAAGCCGAATATCATGGAAGTTCATTAGAAATCATTTGAGCCACCCACAAGAGTTTGCTGCTGCTGCTGTGTCTAGGTGTGCGCGAGCTACTAGTGGAAACCTACAATTAGATCTTCATGCGCGCAGCCTACTATCGATGGAAATGACATTTAATCGATTTCCTTGATGATTACGCGGACTCACCATCAGATAAATAGATAAATGATGACGATGATCGTGGGCTGTAGTCGGTCGGTTGTTTGTTTGTTTTTTTTTTCGGTACACTGATGGTTCTGGCACAATGAACTCGAAAACATAATACTTGTTGGTTTAGCGTAGATCAAAAGAGTTCTCTGTACATTGGCGCGCTGATTAGTCACTGCGTCGAGTGGTTGTTTATGGAACGGTTGATTGCCTTCGAAGAAGCCTGGGCACTGGCTTTTTGCCTTTTAAAGTGTTTACTCAATCAAGTTCACAAATAATGGGAAATGTTTACATAATGATATTGTACAAATTAATTGGCTTTGTGCCTACGCGCACATACAATCGGCAGAGAAACACGACTGGTAGTTGATTAAAATTGGTCATTACCTTGGGAGATAATTCATTCTAGTAGCAGAGCTGCGATCAAAAGATATCCATATCGCTAAAATTCAGAAAGTACTAGAAGGCGCTAGAAGCACCTCTCTCTAGCAGACCTCTCAATTGCTGGAAGGAAGCTCCAATCACTCAAATCTCTATGAAGACATATTGAAGAACTGTTCTATACGTTGTGCAAAAGACCAAGTTCAGTTGATTTATGTGCTCTTTATTGCATTTCAATGTGGTATCAATATATGTATGCAGTTTGACGTTTATATATATTTTTGTGTTTAAGGAGTTGCCAGAAGGGCAATATAATATTTATTTATAATTATAATAATAAATACAACATATTTCGGAAGGCTTTCGCTATAACCTATTAATTAGATACAAATAGATGTCAATAATTTTTAGTACCACAGGAACATGTCATTCTATCATAATTAGCCGCCTCAACTTTTAATGAAGAACAAGCAACATCTAAGTGCGAATTGGCATTAGTGGATCGCATTGTAACTGCCGAAGTTATGAAACAAAAAAAGAAATTAACCAACTTTTGTAGGCTTTGATAAAATACAGGACAAATACATTGTAAACTGTATTCATAAATCAAACACAGAGTTGTTGTACCGGTGTGTCTATCGACTTTCTAATAAAATACATTTGTATATTTCCTATGCATGATGTAAGGTATACCTAACCTAACCTACAACGAAGGGGTTCACGAAGAACGGCCCCCCAAGGCATAATATTCCGTCAGAAATAATATTTTATGGTTTTTGCTTTAATTTATGATTCTATCCGAGATTTGGCCGGGTTTTTGTTGGTTTGCGAAATTCATTCAACAAATTTGCACATTCATTGTGTGTTTGGAGAAGGGAAGCTAATAAATATTTATTTCGATTGGGGAATAAGGAAGGAGAACTTCAGGTGAATTCGCTGTAAATCTTTTTGGGGAAATTATTTTTTTATTATTAATGCTTTTTTGAATGATTGCAGAGATAATTCAACTTGTTTTTGTGTGGAGAAAAGATCACTCAAGCACCTGCTGGTGGTTTTTGAAATTGATTGCAAATTATGATTTTACGATCGCTATCGCTGTTACTATTACGTATGAGGACATTTTGAATTTAAAACTTTTACCGCTGTCTATAATAAATATCTTTCGATTTGTTATGATTTTGGAAAAGGAACTTATGCTGGGCAAATGTTGAATACGAATGCAACAACAGATATTATTTTCAAGGAAATTGTATATGCATTAACTGAAGCTCCCAAAAGTGTCTGTCAAGTTTGGCTCATTCATTAATAAAAATATCAATCAAACTGAAAAGTTTATACTAGAAACAAAATAGTAACTTTGACAGCAACAGCAAACTGTTCAAAATGGTTTTTGATGCCTTTGACCAGGTTTGCACACAAAACCAGCGGCATAAAAACTCCATTCCAAATCTTAAGACGCTTCAGTCAACTGATACCAAATTTGTTTTCCCACCAGTGATGAAATAGCGCAGACGTTTATTTTTGAAGTTTTTCCTGCTGTCAAAGTTGCTGGAAATTTTTAGAGGTTAGGCACGCATTTTTGCAGTTTCTGTTTGCTGTGTGTTACATTTACTCACTTAAATTGGAAGGCATGACATTATGGCACAATTAACAGCCGCTTTTTTTTCGGCCTTCAATTTAAGGAGCTTTAATTCCCATTAAAGTTTTGAAAGTCCGCTAATAAGTATGTCCACCGGACTCAGCGCAATGGCAAATAACTAAACACCCCCATCAAAGCAGAGAAGGAGTCCATCATAATTTCACTAACTAGAAGATAATTATATACAACTCTGACAAAACCAAACACAAACAGCGCTAATAACTTAGTCTGGTGTCAAAGTGTGTTGACATATTTTTCGGTAAAACATGTTGCGAACTTATAACTACGCAAATTACTACAGAAAATTACAACAGCCTCGGTGGGTGTTCCCCAAACAGTGACAAGTGAGTCGTAAAACCCTCCGCTCAAAATAAAATGTCAAAAAAAAAAGAAAAAAAAATTATTTGACATTTCACCAGATGTTGTCAAATCGATCAACCGAAAATTGTGACACATGATAAAAAATTAACCAATTTCGAAATTTAAACTAAAATTAAATAAAACCTCTGTTTGTTTTGCATTTTTGATATCTCGAACTGTGAAGAGTGCGTTCACACAGAAGAGTCTATATGCAAACCTAGTAAATTTTTTATGTTGGTTTTTAACCTAAAATTTATAAGTTTAAAATTTGCATTGCACTTAATAATTTTTTTCGTCTGATTTGCTGCGAGTTCTGAAATGAAATGCTCACCACCGCAATCCAATTTTAAAACAGACATTTCTCTAAATTCACGCTTTCAATTAAATAAAATTCAGTACTTTATTTTCAAATAAACACTCTACCAAATCCCCAATGTCAAAGCGCACAATAATTTACTATCTTGCTCTTGGAGCAGGATAATCTTTAAACCGCTGATTTTTTTTTTTTAATTACGATAGTGTCAGAAAATTATCCGAATATAATTATTTTGGCACACGGCCTAAGTCCCGTTTTTTTAGAATGTTAATTTTATTTAATAAAAACCACGGAGTTAGTGAAGAAAACCCAGCATTACACTTCTACTCATGAATTCAATGATTGCAGATTATTTTTTGACAGTTGTTGTCAATATAGATTTCAAAGTATTGCAATAATTCTAAGAATACGCATTGTAGAGTGTGGTCACAACTTACTTTGCTTCTGATAGAAAATATAAAAATCTTCTCTATTCAGGCAAGTATTCGATAAATAATAAGATACAGGAACAGTAAGAAAAATAAATAAAAACTAAAAGCTGATCCTGGGTATTTAGTTAAGCTCTAGATTTTATGGCAAAACATAACTAACACGAGTAAAATTCGCGTCTCAACATTGAAATCATTTACTTAATTAGTTTAATGTTAATACAAGTGTAAGATTTCCCCTTACAACATGCTAAAAGTGGCAGATGAAAGAGCCACTCATCCAATATAAAACTGTGAATTTGAGAAGTTTTCAAAGAAAAAATATTTACTTATTTTTTTATAAGAAATAAAAATAATTTTCTGTTATCGCGTACCTATTTTAATTTCAAAAACACGAATGTGGTCACCCACCGATACAGCTCTCCTTCCTACAAGCCATCCATGGCAGTCGTCAGTAACAACTGGACTTTCAGGTGAACTTAACTCATCTGACTTTTCATTCAACAAAGTGTTCGGTCATGAACTCTACATAGATTATTTTCAAGCATCATCTAGCACCACTTTTTCTGATAAGACTAGATGTCCATGTGACTTGGCCAGAGTCTAGGTATGAAATAGCCTTATGTGGCATAAATTGTAATGAATGACTTGCGATGGTAAAAAGAGAAAATGCCAATATTTGGATTTGAAAATCCACATTCACAATGTGAGTATCTACTTCCTAGCTTGCCAAAATATCCATCACCAACTGACAGATTACGGTGCAACTCAGAGCTCAAAGAACTTATCACCTCGGATGGTCAGTAATTAGTTAAGCTTAGTCTAAATTTGTAATTAGCGCCTTGGTTGCCAATACTCGGCCTCCAATTTATCAAGTCTATTCATAAATCACGCACCACATTTCATCTCTAACACAGTAATTATTACTTCCACTTCTCAAGTCGGGCTATTTAGAATCGCCAAGCCCACACTTGCTGCTCAAAGCTAGATCATCTAAAACAGATTGAAGAGCACCTTAATTTGAAACAAATTATACTACAGCCAAAGCGGGTCTGCCCTTCCACTCAATAACTCGCGCATATACGTTTCTTGGCGTATATGGAAACCCACTCCCAACTAATGACCTCATATCCGGCGACCTCTGTGCGCTGTCTAACTATACACTGTACTAGAACTGATTGCCCTAAATACTTGGAGCGGTGCACGCAAGCGAGATCATCATCACCAGCATCAGTCGCGACTACTTACACTCGATAATTCAGCATTAACAAGATTCAGAAGGAAATATGAAATAAACAAGAAAGAAAAAAAACGGCAACCTCAACTCGAACTTGCTACTTCAAAGTGCGCCACACTCTTAACCTCAATGATCAGCCAATAAAATGGCCTCAATGACCATAGTTAAGCAGAAATATCGCCAAGAAATGCCAGGCAAAATATGCACTGTGTGCATAAAATGTATCCACACACTAGCATCCGCCATAACGACTGCAACTGCAACTATATACAGTTTTGCATCTTATCAAAATCGAAACGGCAATAAACTATCTTCAGGATAGAGCACAGCCAGCCGGACAGAGGGAGTGCAAACTTCTACAAAACGCGATGTATCGCATGGCACGATTTTCAATTTTCATAACCCTGGCCATAAGTCGCGCAAGTGTATGCACGTAGATATTTCCCATTCTCACGAAATGCACATAAAATTCAACCAGCATTCGCTTGGTGATGGTATAAGAATAAGAATCTAGAATCTAAAGGCACTTACCATGTCGCAGGGAAAATTCCAAATATAAAAACAGCGGAAGCAGTCCACAAGAAATACTGTGCGTACACGGGTTGTTTTCGAAAATTCAAATTTATCCAAATCTTTAACGGACTCTTTGACGATCCCACAAAAAAGAAACCCACCACTGAAAATATGTATCTGCGTGAATGGTTTCCACCTTATATTTCCTATTCAGCACTGATATTGCACATGAACACTTTGCGCAGATCAAAGAGATGCAAAGATGCACTTTAACAATGATACAATCACCACAACAACAATAACAGAAACGATAATAATAGCGACACCGATGGAGGAAATTTCAAGAACAAAATTGCAACCACTTGACTCCGATTCCGCGACAATCCGTGAGATAGCACTTCTCTTCCCAGAGTCAAACAACAACACAACAAAATTATTCCGTAAAAAATAAAAGAAGAGGCTTAAAAAAGTAAGTCGTGCCTGCGAAGTTTGTAACGTTTTTCTTTAAAAATATTTTTATTATTTTTTTTTTTTGTGCAATTTGGAAAGAACAAAATTCAACAAAAAAAAAAATGTCAGAGTAACAGTTAAGCCACCTTGTCCGTGTAGGTCTACCGCCAACAAATGACTGAATGGTCCACAAAGTGGTACATGCTGGCTCGGCCGGATTTTCGTTTCGGAGTTAGCATAAGAGACTGGATTTTTTCTTGGTTACTAGTGGCATTGTGGAGTTTACACGGCTGCTATGCATGGATGGAACATGGAGGTGGTGTAATTCAGTGTTGCCAATTCTAAAGAGGTTTTTTTTTTCAATTTCGTGAGAAAAAACTGATCTACATGAATTGTGCATAAATCCGACCAGACATTTTTTTCAGTGTCCTGAAAGAAGTAATTTTGTAGGTGAAAATATCTCTGAAAATGTTGGAAAATTCAACATCCGACTTCTTCTGAAATTTAGCAACAGTTGCGCTTGGAACTGGTTTTCTTGATTTATTGCCGATCTACTCGCTCTGCTATCCATCGCACAACGAAAACAGATTCCATTGCAAACAATTTGGAGTTCAGTTTAAATGTTAAGCTCTTTCAAACAGCAGGCTCTGAAAAATTGTCAGCCCATACAACTGAACTGAAACTCCAGTCCAGCTTATTTCATTTTTGCGGGGTGTGGCTTTAAAATCTACTAAAAGTTAGCAATATGCTTAAAAACCTTAAACAAAGGTTATATCGTTTTAACAAAGACTTAAAAAATAGGTTTTTGATTCTATTTCTTAAAGATACAACACAAAAATTGTACTCAATACGAGAAAAATAAGATTTTTCAAACGAAGTTATGTTTCAATTCGGGCAGTTCTCACTTGGGTAAACTTTTCAGAATTTGTGCAACTTTATCATCAATTGTGTATAAAAAAAAACAAATTTGGTCTAAGAGGAGAGGGCCTCTCAGAGTCATTCCCATTTCTGAAAAATGGCGGGGAGCTGCAATTCGATTCCACATCTTAAAAGCTGAATTTAGAAGCGTTTTATGACAGTTTCACTCTCGAGCAATGGGAAAAAGCATTACCTAAGTGGAAATTTTATTTTACGAGGTTTCAACGTAGAACCTTTTTCTTGGTAGTACAGCACACTAGCCTTTCTAATTTAGTATACCTCTAGGTCAATCTCTACAAATCCAAATTCAAGGAAATAGACTTATTTTTATTTACTGCTCTTTTCTGGGGCTCGAGTGTACAACCAAATTTAGAAAAAGAATAAGAATCTCCAGATGTAGAAACTTATTCCACTTTATGCGGAGTTATTCTGCGTCTCTTCATACCAGAGCTCGTAAAGATATTCTAATACTATTTGCATAATTGACAGAACATTGGCAACACTGATAATATTATCTGCCACCAATGTTGGGTACTGTCGCAGAACATATTTTTTTGTTATTTTTGCTTTATAATTCCAATACCGATGCACTGCAAAGTCGCGCAGGTTGTTGAATATATTTGCCAATTTTTTGTTAGCCTTTTTCAACGTGCAGATACTTTTACACCTCATTTTTGCTTTGTGGTCTTTTTTTTAGTCCTCTATATCTAGACTTATGATTTTTTTTTTCTTTTTCAAGTCAAGTATCAAAAGCAAAGCCTGGTTCAGCATCAGCATGCTTTTGAGAGAGTTGAAGTTGAAGCTGGGGTTTTTGCGGTTATCTCGCTGTCCGAAAGTCAGTTAGGCGAAAAAAGAAAAGAAAAGAAAATTCGACGGCGGTGGCGGTGGTGGGTCCCATGGTGTGGAGTGTGGACGTGTGCAAGCATATTCCCCCCAAAAAAATAAGAGTCCCACATTCCCGGTTGAGAGTTGTTCGACCACTTTGCTAATGCTTCTTTTTTTCGTTTGTTCTTGTGACTGTTCTTGTTGTTGTTTCTGTTTTTGTTGCTTTAATTGCTTTTCATGGTTATGCTGGTGCCTGGTGGTGAATTGGTGATGGCTATGGCGAGGCGATTGCTGCAAGTGTCTCTTCGTTTTCAGTAGATCAGCAGCATCATATTTTGGAAACTGTTTGGGGATGGTACTTACTAGTCTGGGACGGCGAATGGCGGACCCGTATGCGTTCACATTTTTGTATTCCTTGAGATCGAGTGCTATTCCGTGCCGTACAATTTAGTGAAGTATAATATAGAGTTCTCGGGATATAAGTTTATTGCAGCGGAGGCAGACAGGTGATGGGAAGCACTTTTGAATTATTGAGTCTGCCGTCTGCATCTGGATGAGTAATCTTTCAGTTATGACTTCACCAACCGCTGTCAAACGTAAAATTAGATCTTACCAGACTTAGGGCCGTTTGCTCATACGACTCTTAACGATTTATGTTCTATTTAAATACTTATGGGCTACTTTTTTCAGGGCATAAACTGTCACATAAGAGTTTATGTGGCACTTAAATTCGCTATGAGTCGTATCAGCAAACGGCCCTTAGTTAAGTTTACTTGGGGTTAAGTTTAAAAGATTTTTTTTTTCATTTGGAGCGTGACTGATTTTTTTTTTTTTGGTGCGAATGATGTCTGGAAGTCTTGTTAAAATGTGGATACAATTTTGGAACACAATTTTCGTGCCAAAATCCTGTCACTTGATTGTGTTCTATCTAATATGTGACGTCGCTGACGTAACGAACAATTTGGAAGCCAATATACCTTGTGTTATTTTCGAAACATAGACTTAATAGGTTGAAAGATTGGGGACGTTCGGTAGTGCGTACGGTTCCTCAACCATTGTTAAAATTGTTGCAATAGGGTAGTTCGCGACAACGTCAGTATCAAATGAGAAAACAAAACAAAGTGACATCTGAGAAACTTGTAGGAAAACAAAATAAATTTTGTGTGACGGAAGATAGGCATATAGATTTGAATGTAATCAAAATTCACATAAATGCTCTGAAATCGGAAAAATATTTTTTTGTTAGCAATCAAACATAGAAAGTGACCTATAACATTAGCGTTTGTTAAAAGTGTTAAAAGTAACTTAAATCTAATAATTTTAAAGTGCATAAAACATAACTTACTGAATAACTTTTTCTATAAAAATAGATCTATCTGCTTACGCAAAAAGCCTGAATAAACTCCGCTACATAAATTGAGAAGGTCGGGAAAGACCCTTACTTGTTGTCTTAATCAAAAGAATTTCCTAGGAATGTGGAGCTTGCTTAAATTTTTAATTATTTCATAAAAACAAAGTCGGTATACACTGGAAATGAGTGCAATATCAGCCGGCCATTTTAAAATATGTTCTCATGTTGGGATAGTGCTATTTCCATTGCAAAGCATTTATAGAGAGTTTTTTGACAATCCGCTGAGCTCTTTTAAACATATACCTAATACATTTTGTTTAACTACGCCAATATACACAAAAACTCACACAAGTTTAGACAGGACATATATATTTTGTTTGCTTTTGTAAACATAACTCTAATTCCATTCCCGTTGTGACAGCACCATAGCTCTCTCTCCGACGCGACTTTTTATTGTCACAACGCTGACTACACTCAAAGAAAATATACGTTTGATTGTCAAAATTAAATGAGCGCTTCACATAAAGTTATTCATTCAAAAAACCCGGCGAAAACCGTTTCAATAACTTTTTTTTGTGATAAAAAATAAATATCTTGTATAAATTAGTTTTGAAAATAATTTGAATTTGTGCAGGCTGCTAGTTTTCAATTACCTACAGTTTTTAGATTAAGCCGCCAAATCTATTAAGTAATACATACTCAGTTAACATTTCGAACTGTCAAAAGTTAAAATGAACCTCGGGAATATATAAAAACAATTCAAATTGACGCGTTCGAATACCTAGTCCAGATAAATCTGTATGTTTTTAATGAACTAGTTTTTAATGAAATCATGTGTGCGAAAACTACTCTCGCAAAAGTCTATCAAAGTCCATACAATTTTTACAGCCAAACAAAACTACTAATTCCCATTTGATTTCTCAACTAGTTGCGATCTGCGACTAAATTCAAATGTGCTTCTCAGGATATACCCAATGCTGACAGCGGCATCTCTACAACTATGCACCTTATTCTCAGCCAGCCATTTGTTTCTGGGTTGAATTCATTCATATCCAGTTCAATCCATAGTTCTCGCAACTTCCAAGCGTGGTGTTCTTGATACCCACCTCCGACGCAAAAGAAAAACACAAAACAAATTCGACCGCAGGTCAACAAAAAGATATCCGATTCCATAGGATTCTATGGAACGAAAAACACCCCAAGCAAGGTGTCCGGTGAACACCTTGGGCAGTTGGTGGTCCGCGACGTATCTTAAGACGAAAAGCTGGTTTTTGCCTGACCGTCTTGTGGCAGTGCATTCGTTTTAAGTCACTTGTGCATTATTGTGAGCGGGCACCACCAAGTCCAATGTTCAGTAGAGAATTTCAGCTGATTGGTTAGCCGATTCAAAAGTCGAGTATTGGAATATTGGCAGTGGAAATTAAATTTAAAATGTAATGTACAACCAATATTGAAACGAGCTGTAATTAAAATGAAATTATTTATAATATTATTCCTAAACGAAGACTTAACACCGTTTGAGATGGCTTACTATGTGAAACTATGCTGGAAGTGCATTCGCCTGAAACTATGTGAAGATAATCAGGTGGTAGTTTCTTAAAAAAGCCGCTGTATACTTTTAAATGGAAGATTTATTTTTATTTTAGATTTTCAAATGTATCTTTGGTAAAATAAGATCAAGAAGGACATTTATATAAGCAGATTATTGGTTTTACATCCATGGAATAATCTATTTATTTATTTCAGTATAGATGTCACTGGCATTGATCGAAAGACTTTCTTTTGGAAACACTCGCTAAAAACTCGATTTTTTCAAAAAGAAGTTTTGTTCCTAATTAAATCAACGGATTTTGTTAAGAGACAATGAAATTCATTGCGTTTTTCAGACGTCGTTAAAAACTTTTGTTTAACTCTTCAAAAAGAAACATATCAGTTTTTTTTTTAATTAGATTATACTGGTTCAACTTGTCGTATATCCAAGAGAAAAAAAGATTAAGAAAAATAAAAAGGTCAACTGCTTCTAACAAATAATCTAAATAATTAGTATTTTTTATTACCGCCAAAGTAGGTATACAAAAATCGCGGGAAAAATCCTTGGATCTCAGCTGTCATTTTACGTCAAGAATTGGATTGGGAAATGTTGACTTTTATATTCTTAAAAAGAAGGGACGTCTGTTTTCTGCATTTTTAATTTGCTGAATTTTGATTTTTGAATGTGGGACTGTCACCCTTTCTGAAAAAAATGAAGTTCGTACATCTTCCTTCTGAATGAATTGACCGATTGCGAGGAAATTAACGCCATTTATTATGTCTAAGAAATACAGATTGGGTGAGTAGTTTTCCGGTGATACGTTCACAAACCAACATACTTGTCTAAGCAATTTTATTTTGTGAGTAAAGCTTAGTACGCTGCTCGAGCTAAATTTTCGCTCCCATACAAAAATCTCTCCAAAATTTAGCTGAGCTAAATCTTAGCGAACCCATTTAGCTGAGTGGTACGCAGCTCGAGCTAAATAATCAAACTTTTGTTTCAACATGTACTTCATGTGTCTGTCAAAATTTAGCGTGCCCATTTAATGGGTCGGCACATTTTCTCAAGCTAAATTGTGTCAGATCGTTGTTATTTGTTGTTCTGTTGCGGAAAAGTATGCAAGGATGAGCTTTTTTAATTATTACGTGGACGAGAAGTACCTAGAATCAGAAATAGTTGAAATAAGAGAGAATTACATTTTTGAAAGAAGATTTTTTCAAAGAACAGCTGTTTTCTGTGACGTTTATCCACAGCGTACTCTATGTCAAAATTTAGCTAGGACTTTAGCTGATGTTTGGAGAGAAAAGTTGGAGACCAAATAAAATTTAGTTTAGCTCGAGCAGCGTACTACGCTTAATGATAAACTGACAAAAGGGCAGTGCTTCTAAAAGGAGTGTGCAAAGCTGCGAGTGCTGTCATTGGCCAAGGAATTCATTTAACTAAATATAAAATGCAGACAGAGGCAGTTTTTGACAGTTTTAAAGGGAGTGGGTAACAAAACGAAACTTCAAAGAGGATCAGCAATTGTAAGGCCAGTTTCATACCTTAAACATTCAACAACCACTTGAATTGAATAAAAGAGGGTTTATGTCGAACGAAGGGCCTCTCCGATACCAAAAGTACGCACTTTCGGTAAAAGGATCTTGATGCCAACCTCTGCCAAATGACAGTGGAAATGTCATCAGAATGAAGATTGAATGGGGTATTGGACTCTGATTTTCTATAATCATATCACTCACGAAATCAATGCTTTCAGTCATTAGGGGGAATTCGTGACGAAAGGTTTCACCATTTCTCTGATTTTAAATAAAATCTCTTGAGTTTCTTAGAAACATTTGGAATAAAAATAGGACGGATGTGTTGACCAAGAGTGGATCAATTGAATATTTTTGAATACAATAGAGTTTCTGAGTCAAAAAAATTAATCCAACTTCGCCTAAAAACTTTCTGGGAAAACGCACCCACGATCCTAAGAAAAAACTACTGCGGCATAATATTCTATTAGTCGCAGGACATAAGGCATTTTTGGTACATATTGTTCAGATTTTTAACAAATAAACAAACCAACCAATTTAGTTGTAATATATATTTTTATTTTATAGTAAGGTACATACTTTGTATAGTATTTTTGTTGTTGGAATATTGTTTCACAAGTAAAAAGACATATAAAATTTCATTCGTTTTGTAATACATATAAGAGATAGATAATTCATTATTTCCCTGGATGGATTGATTCATTGTGCATGTACAAAAACATTACTTTGGATTATTTTCAATATCAGTTGGTTGATATAACAACATCTATATAAATTATTTATAAATGTTTAAATATAAATTTGTTCATTCTTAACTGTTAGATAATTTTTTTTTTTCTGTTTGTTAGTTCGATAAAAAAATCTTATGTCTTGCAAATCGAGAGGGTGTCCAACAGAAATACGGCCCCATTGATGATCATCAATGATCCAGCCGCCAGAGCATTACGTTTGCGATCCTTGAAGATAATTTCTGAGGTATCGTGCCATTCATCAATTACCAAAGCACCAGATACAACGAATAGAATGCATCCGATGAGCGAGAACAGGGCGTTGATGCGTTTCTCAACAATGGAATTAAGGACGTGTCCTGCAATGGGGGTTCGTTAGCAAAGAGAGTTGTTAAATATACGACAATAGCTTACCAACTAACAAGACGGCGCAGATCACGGTGAAGCCACCAATGGTGCCGCAAACGATGACCGGTCTGGTCGATAGAATTCCAGTTGTTTCCCACAGTATCACACAGGCCACAGCAAGGCCCTAAAGATATGTTAAATAAAGTTGAATATAGTTTCAAAAATAAAACATTTCCTTATAGTAAATATTTTCTGTATAAAAAATGCGGTTCTGCTTCTTATGTTGTTTTATTGGAATACATGAATTTTCAATTTTGGAAAATAAAAAATGTGTCAACGACGAATATAGCTCCATTTATAATCGATATCGAGCCTGAAGCGATTAGGGCATTTTTATCCTTGGTTGTGTTGGAAGCGAACGCCCACTGATCAATGACCACTGCACCAGTGGAAATGAATAGAACGCATCCAGCTGCGTTGAAGAGCAAATCTATGCGCTTGTCAGTTGTTGCACCAAGAATGTGGCCTATATATAAACAAAGGTTGGAAAAGAAAACCGACGAATAGAATAGTATCAAGGATAAGATGGGTGGAAGATAAAACATTACCAATCAGTAAGGCACTACAAATAATTGTGTAGCCTGTAAAAGTGCCGCCCACTAGCATTGTCTGACTTGTGTACGACAAATCGGTTACACTCTCTATAAGGATAATGCAGGTAAGTGAAAAGACCTGAAATAGTCGTAGTTGTAAGAAACTGCAAGGAGAAAATCATTATGGACAAATACCAAACACAAGAACACAGGAGAAGGGACAATCAACTTGTGCCGAAGATTTTGTGTAGTGAGTGAGTGTCTTTTGTGCTCTACTGTTATTGTAGTGGTGTTTAAAAGTGCGTCTTTCGAAATATTTCATTCTTTGTTCATGATTAAAGCGGCCGATTGTGAAACAAAACGCATTCACATAGAATATTTTATACGAGTTGCCAGCATCAAACGAGCAGCATAATTTGTTTGATTTTATTAAGAAAACTTGTTTCACTACCTGATTTATCAATAGGAACGCAATCAATATAATATTTATCATGTTATTAGGTTTTACATTTAATCATTTTTAATTAAGCATTGCATTAATTATTTTGTAGTTGACAAACGACAATGGGCCATTAATTAATTTTAACATTTAACTTAAATATTTTTTTTTATATTTTTTGACGGAATATGCAATATGAAAATTTGTGAATTCGAAAAATTTACCCTGGACACTAAAATCATTAGTATCCCGGAAAGACTTTGCTATTATAATTTCGTTAGATTAAATTTTCTTAACACTCGAAATGAATTTTAGTACGAACAGCGAATTGGGGCTTGTTAATCACCCTGTTTTACATTCACCTTAATTTTATATGGCAAATATCGCCATTGTGAACTTATCTACCAAAGATCATTATTAGATGCAAATGATTTAAGGTTCGTAAACTTAATATCGCGCTTTATTTTTTAATAAACAGGTTTGAGAGTTAAATAAGTAGAAGAAACATTTGGAGCATCTTTATATGGAAGATCGTATTTTAAAGTAAATATCTCTTATGATCCATCACTTCAATTCCAATCATGGGAAGCAATGTTGAATGACAGCAATGCTCAAGATAATAAAGCCCAAATCGATGGGGATATATCGCCTTAAATAAATTTTAACGCCAAAAATTAAACAAAAAGATGGTAACCATAGAGACTGAGACCCTCAACTCGCAATCCACTTGTCGATGGCTCCCTCAATTTATTTTCAAATTCGCCATTTTGTTTTCCTATCGTTGTTATGTCAATTAAGAATTCGTGTGACATGCAAAAATATACAAAAAATACAAAATTAAATGCTGCCAACCAGAGACAATACTGAGACCACCAACTCCGACCGATTTCCCGTTACTTAGCCTACAAGCTATATTTTTATGGGGTGGCAAATGCTAAGTGCGCTTGTATTGTGACATAGAAATTCGTATTGACAAATGTCACGTAACTTAAAAAATTCCGGCTCACCAACACACTCGCACCTTGCATATGCCACTTCCGCTGTGGGCAAAGTTGCTGACAGTGTTCATAGAATTTTATCCGTTAAATTTCAAATTATTCGTTACGCGTGGATAATATTTTTTTTAAGGAATAAGTGTAGATTTGCTTAATATATATATAAAAAATGAACAATGTAGATTGGTTGAAGGAAAATGCAAACATTTT
This sequence comes from Cheilosia vulpina, assembly GCA_916610125.1. NCBI lineage: Eukaryota > Metazoa > Arthropoda > Insecta > Diptera > Syrphidae > Cheilosia > Cheilosia vulpina. The sequence goes on from OU744277.1 coordinate 67,114,672, forward strand.
GAGCAAATTTTCTTAAGTTATCTAAAAAAAATTTACATATGAAATCGAAGTTAATGATATTCAAAAGCAGAAAATACGTAACCATATTTGTCATAATAAGTTTCTTGAATATAGAACATCTCATTTAGCTAGTTTTATTAACCAAAGAAATCAAATTATTCGCCTTTTAACAACATATAATTACTAACCAATGGCATTCAGTAATGTAAAAATGTGGTATTCCCGAACTCTAGCACATTTCCCCACGGTTGCCGAGGTTGACAGCACTTATTTTTGTATTTTTTGTATGTTTTTGCATGTCACACGGATTCTTAATTGACACAACACCGATAGGAAAACAAAATGGCGAATTTGAAAAAAAACTGAGGGGCCCAGCGGCAAGAGGATTGTGAGTTGGGGGTCTCAGTATCATTTTTCTCTGCTGCCAACCTTGGCAACCGTGGGGAAATGTGCTAGAGTTCGGGAATACCACATTTTTACATAACTGAATGCCATTGTTTAGTTATTATAAATTGTTAAAAGTCGAATAATTTGTTATGTTTGGTTAATAAAACTACCTAAAGGAGATGTTCTATTTACTTGAAATATATCAGGACAAACATGGCTGCGTATTTTCCGCTTTTGGAACTTCGATTTCGTGTTTAAATTTTTCTTAAAGAATGATGAAAATTTGATCAAAATGTTTTTATTTTTATTCAACCATTGTTCATTTTTTATTAATATTTTAAGCAAATGTAGACTTATTCCTAAGAAAAAATATTATCCACACGTAACGAATAATTTCAAATTTTCCTGCTCGCGGTAAATTTTAGCGTCCCTAGTCTCCACTTTGATTCTCCACACCAAAGATAAATGGTCGCTAAATAATTTTTTGTATTTTGGTTTTCCGTTTTTTTTTTTTTTTATCACGCTAACGATCTCTGCGGTTTCCTCCGAAAAATTCATATTAATCACAACACAAACTTTTCCCTCCTTTTTCTTCTGTCAACATTTATCTTCGATTTAATGTGCCGGACATTTATTTCGCTAGCTAAATGAGTGGAGACTTGTCATCGGCCCATCTATATGAAGTTAAGAACTTAGCGAGCGAACAGGATACTGCTTTGCTAAACTGCCTCGCTAAATTTTATCTTTGTAGACATTTATGTATGGGAAATAAAATTTAGCGCGAGCAGGATGCTAAGCTTAAAGGATAAAATTCTATGAACGCTGTCAGCAACTTTGCCCACAGTGGCTCATATTTTTTGCGAAATTTTTTAAGTTACGTGACATTTGTCAATACGAATTTCTATGCAACAATACTGGCGCACCAAATCGTGACCACTCCGTAAAAATATAGCTTGTAGGCTAAGTAATGGGAAATCGTCCGAAGTCGGTGGTCTCAGTATTGTCTCTGATGGTATCAAAACCTTGCAGCAATTACACTCCAGTAGACATTTCTGAGACTCAAACTAGGTGAGCATTGGATTGGAAGCAGTCAATTTGTTAGCTTTGGTAGAAATCCACGTTCAGGGTGATGCTGAATTAGTGACTCGTTAGTTTTATTGAGCCATTTATCAACTTCAGTTAGCCTTTATTGAAGGAGTCATTTAATAAAATTCATATTGAAAATAAACTTATTTATCAATACTTTTCTGAATGCTGTACTGACAGTGACCCGGCTTTAGCTTAACAATGACTGCATATTAAAGTTTCCCCCGCAGTAAATGTGCAAACATATAAATAAACTCTATTGCTGACTAATCTGCTTTTTATGTTTAAAAATTGGCACAAATCAAGAACATTGTGCACTGTACACAATCGACTGATGTGTAAGTGCTGTATGATGTCATTAATGTTTGCCGGTGTTTTAAAAGGCACTACTCCTCAAGTGGCGCACAATTATTTAAATCGCAAAATCCGTAAATTCGATGTAAGAACCAGTGCTATTACACGCGCCAACGCTTTGCCTCGTGTTTAATTCCCTGTCAATAATTATTTGACAGCTGAGACCATCTATTTTTGTTGGAGCACTAGAAATAAACAAACATTTCAGAACCGGCACCCCAGGCGTATGTGGAACCATTTTTGCTGCAGAAATCCAGAAATTCACTAAATGCCAAAGTGACATTCAATTCTTATCGGCGGTTATCTTTTCTACAATCCATTGACTGGCTGGGGCCATCAATCTTTATATTAGCCAGAACATTGATAATTTTTTGCCACAAGACAATGAAAAACAATCCATGCAGTGATTAAATTTGTCATAATTTTGATTAATCATTGAAACTCCCAATCAGAGATCACAATAGGTAGCTGCTTGCAAAGACACTGCAGAATGAAATAGTGAATCTTGTTTATTTCGGCTCTTTGTGTGTGTAGGCTTGCCACACCCAATGTCCGCGGTTGCTGCTACGACACTAATTACAAAAATGGTCCTAAATTTGCTACTTTACCACGCCGATTGCTACCATCGAACATAAAGCCAATTACTAGCAGCTTAGTCCAAAGTTATTATGGTCTTATTGATAATCGACAAACGATGGCGGCATTGTCAGTTCGCTTTACTAAATACACAGTGACAGAAGCCGATGTCTGTAATGTAAATAAATAATTTATTAATCCCACTCCTTAAATCGACGATCCTATCACTATATTATTATCCTTATTAAGACTGTGCTGTTATTGATACAATGCCGGACTGTGGTGGATGAAAGGAAGGGAAATAAAGTGAATTATGTATATTTATTGCGGGGAACACATTCAGATTCGGAAGCTAAATTAATTGATTTAACTAATTCGGTTTGAGTATTATATGCCTACTATGCTGGTTGTAAATCTCATGTCGTTTTTTTTTCACTGGAGTCAGCTAATGGATATGCACAGCGAGATAAAAAGGAAATGCGTGCCTAATTGACCGTGAATTAGTATTTTTTTCTTATCTGAATGTACGACTTTTTGCTTTAGATTAACGTGAATGACAGGGGTGAGGGTTTTTTATGTTTGTTTATGGAACGGCAGCAGAGCGCAAAGGTTCAGTGGTAAGAGTGTTTTTTGGTCAATGAACGAAAATTCATTTTCCCTTATCTCGCCAGATTTCTGAGAATTTAACGCTAGTACTTTCAAGGGTTATCACCGTAATTTACCGAATCAAGCAGTAAGAATCTGTCAAACTCAATTGAGAAAAATGCACTTAGAGACCGAAAAATCTCTTCTTAAGTCAATTAAATTTGTTTGCACTAGATTTTTCCCTAAGCGAAACAACAAGTGACGATAACGTCACTTTTACTGCATCAGTTATTCAGTCGAAATTTCAACTTAGTACCTACTTCGTTGGGAAATATTTTGCATAAATATCAACTGAAAAAAAAAAACTTTTCAGACAGACTTAGTCGGCCACAGTTTTGAAAGACCCCGAAATCTTAGTTTTTAACGACAAGATGAAAACTACTCGTTACTCGTTATCGTTATTTTGCAAAATCTTCCCCTTTTTGATTATTTTTGATAAATTTGGAGCGACCGCAAACGCAGGTGTTGAAATTCTAACTCTATTTAGTTGCCTTTAGAGGTGTTCAATTTAATCGCGTCTACCAATTTCCCCGTTTCTTGAACTGTCACAAGTAATTTTTATTCTGAGATATTGAAGGTCTTCTCAAAATTCTAGATGGTTACTTTTTAGCTTCGACTTCGAAAAACTGCTAGTTTTAAACGCCAAACAAATGTCTCAAAACTATAGATTTAAATATTTAACTTGAACATATCAACAAGTCAATGAAGTTTCATGGTTCCGGTAGCCATTCAAAACAACGATTCAATTTTATGTAAATAGATAAATCATTTAAATTTTTACAAACATTTTTTTTATTACAGCACTGTTCGCTTAAAAAATAATTTGGACTAGCGTAAATTTGTGACAAGAAAATTAGGAAGTATGAAAAATCTAGTCCAAAACTGTTGGGAATTGTTTTTAAGTCAAACTAAATAAATCTTTCGTTTTTTGTTTCGAATTGCAAACACTTTCTTTTAAGTCCATTTTTTTCTATTGCCTCAAACAGATGCAATTCCTCATCGACATAAAACAACGAAAAATCTTAATGTCCGACTGTTAAATATTACGTTTACCTACAGTCAGCCATATTGCCATAAGTGCAAATTTGTCTGCATTTTGTAGATTTTCAACCTAGCTGCAGACATTTAGTAACCAGAAATCTCCAGAAATCTACGCTTCAGAAGTATTTTTTTCTGGTTATTGTATATGTTACATGAAAAAAATATTGTGAAGTAAGATTTTTCCATAGAAATCTTGAGATTTTGTCATAACTACAGATAGAAGGTCAGTCCGTATATGCTCCTTATGCTCGCTCAATGAAATACTTGTCCAAGATTTTGGAGCAAGACCAACTGGTGATTCACAAAACCAACGCCCTTCGACTTTGACGTAAAAAAACGGATTAATTCGTTGCACGTTGCATTATTGTTTATGCGGCAACAAAATCAATGAAAAGCCTTTGGATAAATAAACGGAATTTTTACACATATTATTTGCACTGTTGGAATTCAAATGAATTCGATTCGATTCGATTTTATACTCTAATGGAGTAGCTAAATGACACATATTTGTAAACAGTTTTATGTATTACGTGACGAAAATATAAAATAATTTGTAAGCGGATTTTGTTAAGTAATCATTTTATTGGTTGACTCAGCCTGTTTGAATCCAGTTAAAAATATATAATTCTCATATTTAGTACTGCATTACTATTTGCAAAAGTATGCGCTTATAGGCTTTGACATTTATTGCGAAATATTGATAGAAAACACAAGCTTCATATGTTCATTGAACCTCTCATTACCAAATGCTTGAAAACGTTATAAATTTAAAAAAAAAAAATCTTCCAAATCTTAGCAAAAAAATCATGTTCCTGTACGTCAAACATAAAAGAGAAGGTTGAAATTACCCACTGATTAAGATTGTTACCCACAAAACTCTTTTTGGTGTAATCTCTGACACTTGTCACAATTTCGTTAAAATATGTAGTGTAGCAAATTAATTAAATTCAAATAGTAATAAAATTGTAATAAGCTGTCACAATTGTTTCAAAATGTTAACACATTTTGCTATTTGTGAAATAAGTTTTCAGCCGAGAATTTCTCAGCTACCTGTGCATTAACGTCAACTAAAAAACTGTTTAACTTGATCAATCTACGGGAGATCAAATGAGTGACAAATGCTGTCAGACTGAATGAACGAGAAATCTAAACTTAATCATTTCTGGAGCTAACATTTTCGGTGATTTTTATGAACCGGAAAAATATATGTATTTGGCTCTGCCCATCTGGGCAAATTTTGCGGAACTACCACAACAAGGTCTCACTAAAATTTCACTAAAATACGACTATTCGTAAACGAAACGATCTACTATTTCCGACTTAACTGTTGCGGCTGCATTTTCATATTCAGCAAAATTGATCGCTTGAATCACAATAGTTATGTCAGTTTCTTTAGGTACGAACAATATTTTACTATATTATGCCCAATGCCGTTCCCTAACTCGAAAAACTCTAAAAACAGTGATAAATGGGAAGAGCAAGATATTAACCAACTCCCATTAATCTTAAAATACATAATCCGGTTGAAGCTACCCATACAGGTCCGTAGGAAGTTGCTAATTATAATTACAGCACCTTTAGTTGTGTCTGAACTTTTAGGTGTTGTAAATTTTGTTGGCAGTAGTAACAAGTTCAATTTACTTTTGCTATAATTATTCAATGAATGTATCATGAATTTCTACACGTCACAGGTCACACAATATGTGCACACATAATAAATTTAAATAAATTCTCTTATCTCTCAATTTAAATATTTTCTCAAGGCAAATGAAATACTTTTCTTGACGGATAAATGAGCAAAGCCAATGACTCAAGTGGGTAGCACTGTTCGTGTAAATGTAATTGAAATGTATCACGCTCCAGAGAGTTCTTAGGAAATCTCCTTATGCATGTTTTATTGTTTAACAATAATTCAAAGATAACACCATAAACAAACGGCTGTTACTAATGTCACTTTAATGCGTACTTGTGATTCAGCATTGTGTTATCTCGAAGGAAACTTGCTCAGTACACTAGAGTGGAACTACTTCTCAAGTGTATCATATTTAACAAAAAAAAAACTAAGTGATGCCCTCAATTTGTCGCGGCAACAATTCCGTTATTCTATTATGACCTCCTTTAGTTGAATTTCGTTAATATAGTTGCGCATTCTAGCCCCCAAGTGAGCTGATTTAATTAATATTTATACTTAGTTTGACTGTTTAAGTACTGAAAAGTCTAATTTACAGCAACTTGTTTCTTAAGTTATTTATAGCGGCTGCTCGTAATATTAAATGATTTGTTTATTTTCTGTTGATTCGCGTGTGAAAGTCAAACTGTCCAATTTGTTTCATCAACAGTCTACAGATTATTTGGTACATCAGAATAATTTAATATATAACTTATTGTTGTTTGTTTTGAAATCGGTAGCCTTTTTATGTCTTTGATCTCTGGAAATGAATCAGTCTGGTATGACCATTGGCCGCATTTTATCATAATTTTCTCAATGGAAGAACTCTGATATTTGGTTTGATTTCTTATTCTCTTCACACTTACAATTAGCTTGATGGAATATGATTTAAGACTAAAATTCCACATTCGTCGATGAACTGTATCTTCAATTTTGTTTACATTTAATCAAATTTGTTTGACAGTTCGTCCTTTATCTTCTTTTTGTCAATCTAGAGAGTGATTCTGGGCTGGCTGCACAATAGAAAAATGACAATACATTTGTAGGAAGTTTGACATCGCTAGATGACTAACCTAGCGATCAATGGAACGCAGCCGCTTAGTCGATTAAGAAATTGTCAAATATAATATGACACTGCAACCATTACAATCGGAGACAACCCAAGAGCAAATATTTTATTGACTATAAACATCAAGAGTTTTTACAACATTTACTATAACAACCTGTTTATTAGCAGACGGAAATCAATCTGTCAGTTTAGTGACATCACACGACTGAATTTTCATGACCTGCACTATAAAAATGCATATGAATGAAAGACAGAGTAGGTCATTTTATTACATTTTTATTTGACTCTACTCTGATAGAGTCATCGGTTATTCTCGATGACATCACTTCCTACTTCCAAAAGTAAATCTTGTACCTACAAGAAAATAAAAGTTACCATAAAACACCACATTTTCGGCTATGACGGCGTATTTCGTTTAGGCAAAGTATCTAATTAATATTAATTGTAAAATAAGAATAAAACGAAGCAATACAAATTAAAAACGACAGGCATCGAAATTCGCGGCAATTTGTACCACAAAGCAAAGGAAATATAACAAATTTGTTTGCACAACGCACGAAGAATAAATTCCAAAATGAGATCATCACTAAGTCGGCAAAATTGTGCGCTCCAACAAGGTGAACAGTGGATACCTCTGCGAACATTTCAACTTTATTCTCTAATTATAAAACAAAATCAGTTTTGCAAAGCGATGTAGGTAGTTCTGTTAACACGTGTGCATAGGGTTATTAACTATAAATGAACTGTATTTGTATACATAATGTTTACAACAACTTGTATAATCAATTTACAATTCAATATATTTAGGTATGTGTCTGCCAAATATCCAGACGCAGAGTGTTTTTTTTAGCATTTTGATAGACGAATATTTTTGAAATTAGGAGTATGCAAAGAGATGTGTTGTTGAGCGTTTACTTATGAAACATGATTGATGCACGATAATGTTAGAGTCACTGCATTTAAGAAAACAACAACAAAAAAAATCTGCGCAGATAAGGTTGTTTGATCGGTTGAATATCAGTCGATTTTAATTGGTATTTACAATCGTTGATAAACACGATTTAAAATGATGTATTGTTTCAAGCCCTAGATTTAGATGTGCCTGTCTGAATATCTGTTTGCCTTAAATTATCTGTCAAAATGTTTGATTTGCCTACAAACAAATAGGTCCCTCGGAAAGCAAATTGTATGATTGCTACTATTCGAAATCTCTCTCCGATTTCAGACGTAGAATGTTAAATCAAACGTTACACAATTGTTGTTATTCACGGGCTTGGAATATGCGTGGCCATCCGCAAAAATTAATATATTTTTCCAATCAATCCACAATTGATTTATAAATATTTCTAAGATATTGATTAACAAAAATAGATCTACTCAATGCAATGTGTTTCAGAGTTAAAAAATCTCAATTGTCAAACTCAAATTAAAATGAATTGTAACTCTGAAAATAAAAAAATCAAGATTTCGAAAAAATTAAATGTTAAAAAATTTGTTAAGAGCAAAATAAAGTGGTAAACGTCAAATATCACAAATGTCATATTTGAAATCGAATATTAAAAATGGTTCTAGACCAGAATAGAATGGTAACCGTCAAATGTCACAAATGCCGCATTTGAAATCGAATATTAAAAATTATCTAGAACAAAATAAAGTGGTAAACGTCAAATATCACAAATGTCGCATTTGAAATCGAATATTAAAAATGATCTAAAACAAAATAAAGTGGTAAACGTCAAATGTCACAAATGTAGCATTTGAAATCGAATATTAAAAATAATTTGAAATCGCACCGCATTTGAAATCGAATATTAAAAATGGTTCTAGAACAGAATAGAATGGTAACCGTCAAATGTCACAAATGCCGCATTTGAAATCGAATATTAAAAATTATCTAGAACAAAATAAAGTGGTAAACGTCAAATGTCACAAATATCGCATTTGAAATCGAATATTAAAAATGGTTCTAGACCAGAAAAGAGTAGTAAAGTTTAAATGTCAGATAGGTATGTCGCATTTGAAATCGAATATTAAAAATGATCTAAAACAAAATAAAGTATTAAACGTCAAATGTAGCATTTGAAATCGAATATTAAAAATAATTTGAAATCGCACCGCATTTGAAATCGAATATTAAAAATGGTTCTAGAACAGAATAGAATGGTAACCGTCAAATGTCACAAATGCCGCATTTGAAATCGAATATTAAAAATTATCTAGAACAAAATAAAGTGGTAAACGTCAAATGTCACAAATATCGCATTTGAAATCGAATATTAAAAATGGTTCTAGACCAGAAAAGAGTAGTAAAGTTTAAATGTCAGATAGGTATGTCGCATTTGAAATCGAATATTAAAAATGATCTAAAACAAAATAAAGTATTAAACGTCAAATGTAGCATTTGAAATCGAATATTAAAAATAATTTGAAATCGCACCGCATTTGAAATCGAATATTAAAAATGGTTCTAGAACAGAATAGAATGGTAACCGTCAAATGTCACAAATGCCGCATTTGAAATCGAATATTAAAAATTATCTAGAACAAAATAAAGTGGTAAACGTCAAATGTTACAAATGTCGCATTTTGAATTATTAAAAATACGTAATCTAGAACAGAATCAAGTTATAAGCGTTAAATGTGACACAATATTTTTACATTCGATTTTTGATTATCACTTTTCCTGAATCTATTTTTGAAGTTTGGTGCGGGACGTTCGTTATTGGTTCGTTGTTCAGTCTTCTTGTAGTTATGCATTATGTTGTTATGTATGTTTATAATGCCAATTTAAAACCATACATACCGAAGCTATCCTTTGCAGGAACGAATTTCAGTAGTAGGGGTGGTGTTGACTTTTGGACTCACCACCAAATAAAACCAGTGAACAATTTATGCGGCAGTGTATAATTTAAAGAACTAAAGGAACTTCTTCATGTTCACCGCACTATCTGTCATTAGCGGGGTGTTGCCTATGCGTGGGCATGGAAGGCACATTTCAGCACAAATTAATTAGAAAGAGACTCCCCCCACACATTTAGTCGACATATTCATTTCATCTTAGAACATTATATGATTCTACTCTCTGTTACAAACAATTTCGATACGCAATGACAAAGCCTACATTCTGCGCATAAAAATTACGTCACCCAGTCCCTCATGAGGTAAGCATAATTAATTCCAAACCAACTATAAATAGCACAGTTTTCTTTCAAGACTTATTGGCATTGTTCTTAAGTTCATACACGACCGATGGCCCACCGTGACTCCCCGCTGCCTTCCAGTGTTAACCCCATAACGATGGTGACGTTATTATGTCGATGTCCCATGGGGATACTCGTATTTTCCTAAGCTATAGGCGCGACCACTGTGATTTTATTGTTTCAAGTTTGGCCTCCATTCGCTAAAAGGTGTTTCGACTATAGGTGCGAGGCGATTAGAATTTCAATTAAACCTCTTACTACCGCAGTTAAAGCAGCAAGTTTGCCTTTAAATGTGTTGCAATCCACGTCTCCAAATACTTACCGCCGACAGAAACCTGGATCATCACTAGAATATCAAATTGTTTATATCTGAAGCAGGTTGTTTTGATACGCGGATTTATATATATCTACGCAAATGATGTCATGAATTTGGTTAGCTAATTATACTGGTGGTACAAAAGAATTTGGATAACAAAAATACCTACATAATTCGTGTCGCGATTATAGACATACGCATAACAAAAGACCGGAATTTACTAAGGTAGGTATGGGTTCGTTTGAATAGCCATAGAACTGAGTTAGCTCATACTTGTATATAAGGCAAATGACAACGATTAGGCAAATGGGTAGGAGGAAGAAGTGCGAATGTAGGAGCGTTCCCTTCATTTGTATTACTTCTGGGTGGTCAAAAGTTTATGGATATAGCCTTATAAAGCTGGTCACAGTAAGGGCATAGTATTTTATATTGTGCCTAAATTTAGCTTTCATGTTGTAGGTTGTTTGGGCAGTTCTTTTCAATTAGTTTATATAGCAGGAAGTCGGCCGACTCCTCAGGAAGTATTTTACAATCCTCTCGATCTCACCATAAGCGGAACAGTTACAACTGACATGGAATTGGTGATTTGTGAACCATTTATAAATGTTTCTCATTTTAGGACGGTCATGCATCCCTAAAGGGCTAACCTTTCTAGTTCGATTGCTCAGTTTTAGCTCTCTCATAAGCATGTGGCATCTCCGTTTTGGTCTTCTCAAAAAATATTCGACTGATTTCGATGAACATTTTGCAGTACGTTTCCATTATTGCCGGCAGTGTTTGGAGAGCATGAAATCTGATAGGTGGCGCTGTTTTGCCCACGATAATCACGAAAACAAATTTTCCTGGGGCCTGCACATCTAATGAATGCGACAGATTTAAGATAAATTTTTTTTCGTAACCGTTTGTCGAGTGAAAATTTAAGACTTGAAGACATTAAGTGCTGTAAAGCGGATAAACGTCACAATATTCCTAAGTTAAAATACGTATTATCTTTTAGAAAATATCCGACCAACAAACTTCAATGCCCCATCTGAGATAGGTACATACATAATTGTTGGCAATATATCCGTGAAGGACCCCGGGTCTATCATTCCAATCCCATTATACCTATCATTATTCTCCTCATGATATGGCATTCAAAATTAAGGTTAGAACTACTACTTGCCGCAATCGCAGTTTTTTTGACCCAAGAGGAACATTTATTAGTACCTTGGTCTAGTCAACAAATAGTGGCAGTAACTAAGGCGACAAGCCAAAGAGAGAGAGAGTCAAAATAAAAAAGTGCAGGCAAATGTAACGTGCCCTACCTAAGTCATCTGAAAATATCATATTAAAAATTGAATTTAATACAAGATCAGGTTCTATTTTCGACTTATGTCTATGTCAGATGTATACGCAAGTGCACATGGCTCGTGCAGTGATAACGGCAATGCACAAATTCGGAAATCAATCGAATTCCTCGCGTCAGTCGAATAAATGGCCGCTTGCTAGAAACTCGTTTTTCCCAAGTTGTTTTTTATTTTGTTGTCCAAAAACCGAGATTGGTAAAAACCACCTGGCGTCTTCCCATATAAGGTGTGAAATAGTTTTGTTTCTTTCTTCCCAAATACACGTTTCCTTTAAACAAAATAACAACATGATGTCACCCTACTGTTGCTCTTTTCATTCATACTAGAAATTATTATATTTCCCCTAGTTTTTTTTTTCTCTCAATTCAAAGACACGCAGTGAAATGAGTCAATTTATTGAAGCCCATTAAAATGAAAACGAAGCAAATCCAACTGCGATGACATCACAAATGCAGAGTTAAACAAAAACGAGTTTTATAACACCGAACCCCCAAATAAAAAGCGAAATTTAATTCAAGGGTAACTGCAGATACCTACAACAATATTGTCTGAAACAGAATTTGCTTTTGTTTGTGTTGGGTATAGTATATATTTACATACATAAGTGCATACACAAAAATCACAGGAAAAGGTACTATTTTATAGGTTTATAGATAGCATCCAAAATACGTTTATTATTCCTTCAACAATAGGAGGAACACAGAGTTTTTTTCTAAACAAGCACAGCATCCAACAAATACATATCGGATTCCTGGAAGAGGCATATCCATGTACATCGAACGACAACACACTAGCAGAGAGATAACTTTCACTGTCGATAGAACATAAACTTTTCCTTTCATCGCAGCAGTATATAAGGAAATAGGAATACGACTTATAAACACTCAACTCACCAGTTCGATGATTTTCAAGAGTAGGCGGTTATTGAATTCCATGTTTATTTTATTTTGTTTGTATACAGAAAAGTTTATAGATTTGTTGAAAAATTTTACCGCACCAAGCCAATTTGCTTTATATGTTCACTCAACAGAAGTTCGACGCTGACTGAAATTTACTGGCGGTTTATCGGGGCGATCCAGCGATGGTTTTAGCTGTGGTTGATGTTTGCGGAAATTCAAAATCACTATCTGGTAAGCAACAAGTTGCTGGGGAGTGCTAAGCTTGCTTAAAATGTTGTTGCTATTGATGACGCCACTCGAAATCGCATCGGCCAGTTGTTTATATATTTGGTTTGCGCGATGTTGAGGGCTAGCTAAGAATCTGCTGGCTGAGAAATAATGCGTCATTCATAGTATTTGAATTGATAATAAAAGTTATTTACAATCAACATGTTGAGCACGAAGCTTTTCTAGTTTGTGCAGCGGCTGTTGGTGTAAAGTGGACTTGGGGTTCCTTATTCATAAAACGTTTAACGCGTTTAACCACCAAAGTGTCTAAAAACGTCCAAAAATGTGTTAAAAAAAACTCTTCGAAGTATGATTCAAAAAACATGTCTAAATCTGGTACAAAATGCGACCAAATACGAGGCCCAAAATGCCTTTAAACATGAATCAAAGAACGAGTAAAAAGGGTCTAAAAACGTGTAAACAGCGCATCGAAAATTGATTCAAAAGACTCCAAAAACCTCGTCGCACAATGTTTTCAAAAACCCGTATAAAAACTTGTCAGACAACGACAGGAGAAATATGTTATAAATGAGTCAAAAACGCCTAAATAAAGCCACGAAAAATGCGTCGTACTATGATATTGACAGCTCGTGTCTTTTTCTCAATTTAAGCCTAGTATGCTGCTCGCGCTTAAATTAAGCTCCCATACCAGAATGTCTCCAAAGATAAAATTAAGCAAAGCTGTTAAGCCAAGCATTACGCAGTTCAAGCTAAATTTAGCCACTGTACAAAAAAAATCTCTACAGAATTTAAGTAAGCGTATTAATGCAAAATACGTTTTTTCACAGCTAAATTTTTATAGATCGGAGAAAACATCAACGAATGAATCCGATTGGATTTAAACGCAATCCGGAGACCGGTTTAAGTACTTACTCGGGTTAAAACTCAATTTCATAATATTGACACTTCTTCGCTCGCAAGAAATAAGAAAAGTAGAAAAAGGGAATTGAATAAAAAATGGCAAGTAACTAAAAAAGGACTTCATTCGTGACATGGACGAAATTAATGTTGATGTCTTCGTCGTCAGAAGACGAATTTGTCGAAGAGCTGATGAAACAGCAGCTGATGGTAAATTGACGTGTTCCTTGTCGTCCAATATATTGATTGCAAAAGCGGACTTGCGTCGACGATTACTATACGATGTGGTATATTTTCGAAAATATTTCGTGCTGAAAAAGAGTCATTTTGGAGGCTACATTCGTTGATTCGATAGAAATTTTCCGCATAATTAAAACACCTTAAAATATAACTGGGCCCAAAACAAATGAAATCAATTTCCAAGTGCCAAACAACAACAAAAAAAATGTAATTATTGGTGAAATTTGACATTCCGTGATTTTAAAACGGATTAAAAACGGTTTAAAGTATTTTAAAACCGCATTTAAATCCATCCTTAATCCAGCAGGTTGAACGCATGTTTTTCAGTGAATAATATGGAGGTTTAAATTATCGGGTTTTAAAAATGCGGAATAATGATCGCGTGTAAAATTAACTTAAACCTGAGTTACACCTGGAGTGAATAATATGGCAATTAAAAATGGTATATATTAGCCGTGTTTTTTTGAGCTTCGTTCTCAGCAAAGCAAAGTAAAGTAAGATTTTCAGCACACAAATTACAATAACTACTGCCAGTCTCGAAGTGTCAGGTAGAGCGTAGTTGTTGTAATTGCGTACTGAAAATCCTACTTTACTTTGCTTTGCTGAGAACGAAGCTCAAAAAAACAGGCCTATTAACGAGGAGTAATGGAAGAGGTTTTGAGGAGGGAGCTGTAAGAGTACAAATAAATAAACAGAACAAAGTCAATCAGCTTTACCAACACAGTTTTTTTTTTGACCGAACTTACACTGACAAAATTAAGCGAACATTGAGCGAAGTGGTGGGGAGAAACAGAGGCGCTTAATTTATCCTTATGGGAAATCCATAAGGATAAATATCCTTATGGGAAATTCACACTATAGAACTAGACGCTGCAAGTTTGAACGTTATAATATAGCAAAAAGCGAAAAATCCTTAAGCCCGTACCTATGACACTACATTTTTTCTGCTTTTAAAATGAAACTAGAGCAGTAAAATTAAAACGAAAATTCCCGATAAGAGTGAGTGCACACACACCAACTTTTTTAATGTAGAAACATTAAAATAAATGCATTAAAAATGTATTCAAATTACGTTTTTCAGCTGCTGGCAGGTTTTTTTTTTATTTTACATTTTAAGATAATTTGATAACACATTCGTTTGAAAATTTGTGATTGCTTTGCAAACAATTGCTACCCCTTTCGCAATACACTTTCAGCCGCTGACTTTTCAACATGATAAAAATGTGTCATACGTGCTTGAGGACAACAATTAGTATCAAACGTCTGACCCCCTATAAAAACATCTATTTAAAACAGGCAATTCTTTCGAATATTTCCGACACTGTTTACATGTTAAGAATTGTTGTTTCATTATAAGTATTTCTCATTCTGACCTATATAAAGCAATGGAAACGTCATTGTGTCTTACACTCAAGCACATTGAGTTAAATTTATCAAATCAAAAGCTCAATTAATTTTAATGTCCTAATTTTGGAAACTTTTTTTTAATTAAAACAAAACAAGGTTGGTTCAAACATTTTTACTTTTTAGTTCGAATTTCGAATATGTGAGACAACTCGCTTCTGAAATTTCTATTTCGCCAATGGATATACAGTTTACACAAAATTTTATAAAAAAAAAATTGAGTTAGAAACACTTAAACTTAAATTATTATAGAAAAAATAAAACTATCAAAACTTGTACCATACTATTGAAATCTCTCTGAGGACAGAACTGCGTCACGTTTGTACAATCATTTGTCCTTCAATGTAAACAGTGCATCAAATCCAAAAAGAGCACCATTGACAATCGAAAGCGATGCCTTTACTATCGCCAAGTCTCGAGTTCTTGTTCGAAAAGAGTATTCCCAAGCCTCGATCAGCAACACTCCTGATGTTATAAACAGACAGCATCCCACCACACTGTAGAAAATATCGATCCTTTTATGGATTGGAGCACGCATTAGAATTCCTTCAATGAAATAGAAATCCTTTTTTGTCAACTTGTTAATTATTTTAAAATTTTTTTTTTTTTAACCAACCCGCGAAAATTCCAAGGACGATTAGAATATAGCCAGCGAATGTACCGGTAGCTATGAAGGACGTCATTATGTCACCGTCATTAAAACTGTAAAAATGCAGCGACAGACACGCGATCGAGAAGGCTAGCTCTAGGAATTTTACGACATTTAAATGCGCTTTTCGGTCTTCGTTAGCCATGACAATAAGGGTGTGTTTTGAAAAAAAAACTCGATATCGATCTGCTTTCTACAGCAGTTACTAATTGACTGATGATGACACAATTCTCTGGTATCAGACTGAACGGAGACAAAGGAGCATATTTCACTGGGCAACAAACAACAAAACGGATTACAAGAGGAAGGAAATGCGTTTCACTCAAGAGTTGATCGAGAAGCACTTTAGCTGCCCACGAGAACTGGACAAGTACTATCACAGAGAGATCACTCAATCGTCATGGGGGGCTCCAAATCTCAGAACTGACGATGGAACGACATTAATCACAGTTTATAGTAGGTACATACATAATTAATACGAGGAGGCATTTAAGTTTAGGAACCGGGTTATGAGAACTGTGTGTGCAAGCATGTATGGGCTGTATGGCGGGGTGCGGAGCGCTTACAAAGATAATGCACTTTGTTATGTCCCCAGCCCCACCAATATGTCATTCACAGATATGCTGATTTCGTCGCTGTCGCTATTTTACTGCTTATGCCTGGTAGTTCCGTATATGTTTTGAGGTGTATTTGTGATTCAAAGGCCACGGGGGTGTGTAATTAAACACAGTGAAGGCAACATGCAAATGAACAGGAATAAACTGCTTTAGAAATTGACTTTAGAAGCACTTTGAAATAACGATATTATGCACGGTACAAATAATAATTTTTAGTTCTCTTTGTATATTCTAAAATGATTATTAATATAACTATTCGCAGTGTACCTATATATAAAATCTATTAAACGGTTAAAACCTTTTTAACTATAGATGACCGTGCGATTACAGATGGACAGATAGTCGCCATCTGTACCTACGAACAACATTTAACAATGCACCAGTCGTCTTTCCATTGTGATTAAATCCTTCGAATTTTTTTCTTTTTTTCAAATTCGAGCTCAAAATCACTTCATCCTTCACTACCCATAACGAATGTTCAACTTGATGGCCGCTAGTGTGTCTAAACACTTTTACAACTTTCGTTTTACAATGTCTGCTGATATTCCGAACATCCGCCTTGAGGCACACTTATAGCTCTATTCAAATCCAATTTGGAACGTCATTCATAGGGAAACGTCATTATTTTATAGCTTTATTGTGGTAGAAATAGTTCTTCCGATTCTGAACACAGAGCATGATGGAGGTGCACATTTTGCTTTTGTTACAATTTAATTAGGTAGGTTGCAACAAACGGCACGCAATCAAATTTTACGTAGGTCTGATAGAATTTGTAGATTGCAGATGGAAGCTAAATAGGTATTTTATGCTTATAGTGACGCAAAAATAAATACGTGGTCAAATAACGGGTAAATGTACAGTACATAGACGAGTGGGTTGAATAGTGATCTTAGATAAAGTACTATTAGGTAATTTCTCAATTGAACGGTTTATAGGTCAAGTAATATTTTGAAAAGGTGTTGAACAAGAAACCAAACTATACAATACAAATGACTAAACTAGATCGCGTTGATTTTGCGTAATTGCTGTTAACAAGTTAGTGAGAAAGTAACTACTAGGCTTATGTATAATTAAGGACATACTAGACGTAATATAATTCAATTTATAGTTATAAAATATTCTGGTACATTAAGATTGTACTTAGCTATATGGAATGCCGCTGTATTACAATTAAATCAAGGAAGGATAACTTTTAATTACAACCATAGACAAATCATCTCTGATTGTATTGTATTGTCTCTGATTACAACAGCACTCTCTGACAAAATGAATGTGGGAGTGACAACGGTATCAGATGTCATTCTACATTGGGCTCAGCAAAGCTTACTGATGTATTTCACTTTAGAAATGATATGACGGGTTAAAAGTTGCAAGGATAGAACGATTTGTCAAAAAAAATGGATTCGGTGTATATTTTATTTTTATTTTTAGGTGTCTTAAATTTTAATTTGATTCTACGTCCTTTGCTGAATAGGTGTTCAATAAATGATCATGCAATTGGAAGTTGTTTCGGAAGTTAAAAAAAAAAACAATTAAGTACCCAAGGCGATGCCTTCACGTTAAATATTTTTTAGGAGAATATACATTATTTACAATTTAAAATTTTACTTTCCCACTGTGTGATCACTGTGGGGCGTTATAATCAATTTACCAAATCAAACCATTCCCACAAATATAACATTTAAAACAAACACACCTAATGGTGATGTGCCCTGTCACTTGAAAGTGTCAACGGCAAATTTATCCGTGCTATCCGAATCACACTTTCATCAAGTTTGTGTGTTATTGCCGATTACTTCTTGGTTATTCCAGAAAAAAACAGAACCTTTCACCTGTCCTACCTGTACAATAAATTAACAAAGAAATAAATACGAAATGGCTTCAACAGCAAGTACATCAAGCGATGGCGACAAAGTTCAGCCAATTTTTCGTGAAATCAATGCCGATGATCCGGCTCCAGAGACAACCGATGTCGAATCCGCCTGTATGCAGTGCTTCAAAAATGGTTCCACCAAGATATTGCTTACCAAAATCCCCTTCTACAAGGAGGTCGTTCTCATGTCCTTTAAATGCGGCCATTGTGGCTTTGAAAACAACGAAGTTCAATCGGCCATGGAAATACAGAAGAAGGGTGTCCGTATTGTGCTCAAAGTAAGCAGTGTTGAGGATTTGAATCGTAAGATCGTTCGCTCAGACTATACGTCCACGGTCATACCGCTGATCGATCTGGAAATTCCAGCACAAACACAAAAAGGTGAAATAACCACCGTTGAGGGAATCTTCGATCGCACAATACGTGGCCTGAGTCAGGACCAGGGTAAACGTCACATAGAAAATCCAGAGATAGCTAGGTCTATAGATGATTATATCCTGCGTTTGTTGAAATTCAAGGAAACATTCCCGTATAATTTGATTCTTGAGGACATCTCTGGAAATCTATTCGTTGAGAATCCTCTTGCTCCGGCACCTGATCCAAATTGTAAAATTACTCACTTTGCCCGAACACCCGAACAGGATAAGCTTTTGTGCCTCTACACCCAAGAGGAACTAGCAGAGCAGCCGGATGACAACAGCGATAATTTGTTGAAACCTATAGCCGAGGGCGCGTGGCCAATTGAGGAACTCCACAATGAAGTGCTTCAGTTTCTGACGAATTGTCCGTCTTGTCAGGCACCCTGCGAGACAAACATGAAAATGACAAATATCCCCCATTTCAAGGAAGTTGTCATCATGGCCACCGTATGTGACAAATGTGGCGCCAAAACCAATGAAGTAAAAGCCGGCGGTGGTATTGAGGACAAAGGCATACGAATAGAACTTCGAGTCGACAACAACGAGGATCTGTCAAGAGATGTTCTAAAATCCGAGACGTGTCGTTTGGGAATTCCAGAACTAGATTGCGAGGTTGGTGCATACGCCTTGGGAGGACGATTCACCACTGTTGAGGGAATTTTCGCCGCAATCAAGGACCAGCTAGAAGGCGATGGAATTCTATTCCATGATTCGGCTGACGAGAAAACAAAGCACCGTTTGACGGAATTCATCGATAAATTTGATGATATTGTGGCTTTAAAGATGCCAGCCACATTGGTGCTGGATGACCCGGCGGGTAACAGCTATGTTCAGAGTTTAGTTGACGAAGGTAAGGATCCCAAAATGACGGTAACCCGGTATGAGAGATCGTTCGACCAGAATGAGGACTTGGGTCTGAACGACATCAAGACTGACAATTATTGATGAACTACGCAATGGGGTGCCACTGCCGTCAGCATTTCCAGACAAACACAGAAGTTAAATTTGTATATAAGAGTTTAATATTTGTACGTGGTGCAGACAGCACTCGTGGTATTTATTCGACTTATTAAAATGTTTTCTTTCTTTTTACTGCAACGGCTTGTGTATTCATTTTGTGTGTTTGAACTGAGATGTTTGCAGATTGTTCCAAAGGTAATGGAAGTACTTATTGCCAAGTTTTGGTAAGAATAACCATTGAAATGCCGTAGTGTTCAGTTGGTTGACCGAACTTATAATAATTCTGGTTATTAGTCAAATCTCATGTTGAGGAATAGTTTGGGGTGTACATTGTAAATGCAGCATAACTGTTCGATTCTAGTGTTTGCTGTGAGTTTTGCAGTTTTGATAGTACAAGTATGACAAATGTGTTGCTGATCGTGGCCGAAAGTTTGCCTTGTTTTGGGTCCAATTGTCTCAATTAAATGTGCATGTGGCGGGCGCAACCGCCAATAAACTTGTCTCCAAACTGCCTACGCTGAAAACGACGATTTTAACAACTTCACGCTGAAAAATTAAAGAGAACCCAAAATAGGCCACAGGAATCCGAACTTCGTACATAAACTTTAAATTCATTTATTTCGTTCGAATGTACACACTGTTGTTTATAAGGAAAACAACAAAAAAAAAAACTTAAGAAAAGTTTAACTTGTAAATTAATTAAAACATTATTGTGTTCCATATATAATAAAGTCGTAAGCAGCGCGCCTCAATTGTAATCTTACCAAAAAAAAATTGATAAATCAAGGTACACGTTTAACAAAAATCTTCCTGCATCGGATCGTGCAGCTGGTCGACGTTCACAATAGGCGTGAACGTCTCGGCATCATTTGAATCGCTAGTTTCCGAACTTGAAGAGCTCACTGCTCTCACCCTGCGTCGCGACAGGGGCTCGCCTTCGATTAATCGCTCCACTTCGGTTGCGTCTATTGCATTGAAATTATAGGTCAACCAAGAGACTTTTGTGGTATCCTGCAGTAGTCGTGGCCACTTCATATAGACACTTTTTACCAGTCGGACGACGACGTTTAAGCCACGGATTTCATGAGTTAGTTGTTCAGGCTCTACATAACCCAAAAAATCGAGTGTCAACATATGTTGCTCTCCATTGATTGAGGCCGCAAAGATCAATCGTTTGGGCGTCACCTCCAGGTGGTAGTCAGAAATATCTGGAGCGTGGATCACTAAGTAGATCATGCACATGGTTTCGTACCATGTGGTTAGCGGACGTTTATATAGCGTCCTCAGTGCCGGTAGTTGGGCTTCGGGAGATCCTCTGACTACCTCTATCGAAGAGTCGGGGCTTATTTCCACAATTTTTGGATCTTCATCTTCAATAGCCGCTACACCGTTTGGTTTTAATTCAGACAACCTCAGCTCCTCAGCATCGTCCTCGTCCATTTGTTCCTTTATACGATTGAGGAAGGACTGAAAGTCAAAAGAGTTGTTTGCCTTATCTTCTTCAAAGTCGAAATCCCCTAAGTCGACGTTAGTTTCTAGCTCCAAAAAATGCTTGGTGTCGTCGTCGTAGCTCGCTAGACCGCGCTCCACCAGCGTTTTATTGATTTGAATGTCACACTTTCCGGCGAAACACTGGTAGAGGATGATCTCGTAGTGATGGATGAGCAGACCCTCTTCGTAGTCATCTGCGACAGAGAACTCTTTTATGGTGTATGCGAAGTGAACGCTGTTTTCGATTTGAATGACATTTTGGATCTGCTCGCCTACAGCCTTTACATGGAGTCCAATTAATTTGCAGCAAATCGCCTGAAATGGAATGTATTCGATGATATCTCTGCTGCTGGTGTAAAGCTGTTCCAGTGGATAGTTGGCGAATAGACCGTGATCACAGAAGAACACCCTCGCTTGGACAGAGCCTTCTGTGGAGTCGATGATTAGACGCTGGATTTTCGCTCGGCAGTACCGTCCATTAAGGAAAGCGAGGCAGTTCTGCATTGGATGCGGATCTTGAAGTGGCACCCGCTTATGGCCGCGTATCATGTCCTCCAGGTCGCTGAGCTCCTCTTCTTTGTTCAAGAAGCGAAGGAAAAACTTTGCCGGATCGTGGAATTGGGTGACTCTTACCTGCAGCAGCTCATCACGTCTAAGCTGCATCCATTCCTCGGCCGCTCTTTTGGAAACCTGACAAGAGCAAATAAATGAAAGTCAAAGTAATAACAAATTGAAAACGCGAGAGCTTACCGCTTTCTTCGCCGAGGTAGGAACTATTTGCTTTACTGCTACTGGATTCACCTGTGGCAGCTCTGTGTAACTAACATCACCATCTGTAGATGCTGAGAACTCGAGTAGATTTTTTTCGCCCTCATATTCCTTTACATTTACCTCTGTTTTTCCAACATCTGCTGCAATTTGCAGCAACCCAATCTCTATCGCAGTCTGCTTTACCAAATGAGTCACATCATCAGCCAATGCGAAATTCTTCAGTAGCAGCGATCGTCGCACATTGGTCTTTATAGCGTAACCGCGAACAGTTTTCAATAATTCCATCAGAATCACATTATCCACCCAAAGTGTGTCCATGAGAACGAAATTGATATTCGCCTGCAGACAATCCTTGTCCGTGACATCATCCATTATCCACTTCTTCACTGCACGCCTGCTCCGCGAGTCCCACACACGCTCACTGTCAAACGGAACAATACCCGCCAATCGAATGTCCACTGCCTGAGCAGGAAAATCTTTGAATTTCTCCGGAATGACCAGCAAGTCGTGCGATTTGCACATAATATATGTTCCCGAATCTATCAGCTTAACTTTTAGATTTACCAACTTCACGATGTTCTCATTGGCAATCGGTGGAACCTCAATCAGGCGGCAGCGATGGAAGAGGTCCTCGCCTTTGTACACGCACAGATCGTTCATTTTCGGTGGCCAATGAATGACCAGCGCGTTCTCGTTCATAAAATGAAGCGTCAACTGCATAAGAAAATACGTAACCTCGTTCGAGCGGCGCACTATCTCCCATTCATGTCCATTTTTGTAGCTCAAAATACGCGCTGTATAGTGGATAGGCGAGAGAACGTCAAGTATTTTCAACCTCACTTCGCCGTGCGTTGGAAGGCCTTCGACTGGACCATCGTACTTTGTCAGCTGATGACGATGTGCGCATTTGCTGCTTTGATCGCACGTGCCAAATTCCAAAACTTTGGGGCACATTTGTATGCCTTGGCTGACGCGTAACTCCTCTCGATCAGCTCTCACCCTTGCAGCAACGTTGAGAATGTCTTGGGGAATGTACTTCAACTGTGAGTGGGTCTTCATGAACTCGATTAAACGTGGCAGTTGGATATTATTGTGTTCGTCAATTAGTACCACGGACTTTGGCACTTTGGCTGGCTTTCGGAAATCCGTTTCCAATAGGTTTTCGTAGTTCTGCAGAAAGGTCGAGAAACGGAAATTGAATTTCGTCCACGACTTTGGCAAGGAATAGTGTATTAGAGTCCAAACATTTTGGACCATCAATTCGGGCAGGACGCCATCGGTGGTGACGAGGATTTGATGACAGACTGTCTGGAAATTTATTTAATCTATTTATATAAGCTGCACATCAAAAGAAAACAAAAAAAAAAAAAAACAGGGAAACCCACCTTGAGCTTCCATTCGTTGACCAAATTGGAGAACTCCACCGACATGCGACTGGTGTACGCCAAACACGCATAGCCAGCGTCTATTAGACCTTTGTGCACCATTTCTACCTCATCGTCGGTACTGCATGTAACCAGAACGCGTTCGAGTGCGTAGGGACACTTTTCCAAACACTTGACCATGACCAGCATCTTGTCCGCGGCGCTTTGTAGTTTAATGGAAAGCTTATTTTTTGCATAAACCGCCGCCTCTAGGTAGTCGGCAATGCACAGCAACGGTTGGTTGCTGATCCTCAGCAAATTGGTTAATCGTCGCGACCATCGCTTTGATGTGACGACCATTTGGAACGGCACCTTACCGTTCTCCTGTTGCTGCAGAGCGGGTCCAATGAATTTGAACAACGTCTCGTTGAATTGGTCGTTTTGGCTCATCATTGTGTCCAGGTCATCGACAACCACGTATTGAATTCGTTCCATATTAAGAAGAGATTCACTCTCGTTGGAAACTAGGAGACGCTGGAGGCTCGCTGGCGTTATAACCAATATCCCGCAACCATTGTGCAGTTCGATTTTCACTTCTTCCGCGTTGCGATATGCATATGACGGTACGATGGTTACCCGGGTCTTGGTGCTGGCCAACAGACGACGGCAGTGTCGGCTGATACTCTCGACTTGAACAGATGACGGCGCGATAATAACCGCAACTGGACCATAGGTGTTTGGCAGGCAATTCGACTCCAGTCGAAAACCCACCATACTACAGAGTGCAGGCAAGTAGCACCAAGTCTTTCCCGAACGAGCGGCATTAATGACAAAGAACGAGTTGCCACGAACGAGGTGCGCCCAGGAGTAGGATTGAATGCGATACATTTTGGTCAGCCGCATTAGCTCCATCTCTCGGTGAATTTCGGGTGAGAAGAGCGCGCTAGTCATGCGCTCAATGGGAGTCACCTTGACTTTGCAATGTGCCAGAACCAGATGTTGAATGAAGTTCGTCTTGAGTGAGGCTTCGTTGAGGAGGACTGGCAAATGCGTTAGAGTCGCGTTCAATTTGGGTGTTGAGCTCGTCTCTTCCGAGAATATTGGCGTGCGGCTCTTCAACGATGATGCAGAAAGAGATCTAGCTTGCTGCATGCGTTTGCTCGGTGAGTTTTCCAATACGGATTGAGCATTCTCCGCGCCAACTGTTGGCGTCATTGACGAGGATAAAAGCGATGGGGTCTTTTCAGAGGGAGGTTGCTTTCTATTTTCTGAAGACTGAATGAGATGAGGCTGTTCATCTGACGGTACCAGCACCGCCGAAGAACTTGAAGACGACGATTCCAAAAGTGGCCTCTTAATGGGCACCTGACCTACAACTTTGACTTTTGGTACGGAACCGGACGAGCGCGACGACAAACTTGCTTCATAGCTACGGTTCGTAAACTCCCTACTCTTGTGTGTTCCAGATTCAAGCTCTGTAAAGGAACTAGATGATACCGAAGACGATGAGCCGGTTTTTGCCGTCATTTCCTGCAGTTCCTTCGTAATCAAAGCCTTTGCAGAACCATCCACCGACGACAAGTGGAACAAATCATCAACTGTGTCGCTACTGCTGTGGCTATCCAAAAGCTGTTCTCTCGAAGTGTCCTTGATATAGCTTTTCTCCTTTACAAACTTCAAAAATGAATCCGACAAAGCAGTCGCCGAGACATTCATCGCTTTTTCCGGCTCGTTCTGCCCACTCAAATCAATTAGCTTATCAATCGCTGCTGGCTCATGAATTTCATTGAACAGAAGCAAGTCACCGGTGGGTACTCGGACAGGCTCGGCAGAGACAACCTCCGGTGTGATTGCCGGCGCACAGCCAGAATCATTGAGCGACTGATCGAGAAGGTGTCTCTTATCCAACTTACCATCCGTCCCAGGTCTCTTTCGTTCCTTGCGAGACCTGGTAAGCCGAAAATTTTGCTGGTCGACATCTTCGGTGCGTCGTGCAACCGACTGTATTTCCCCAAAGTCAGAATTTCGAGTGCTGCCACCATATTTTAGCTCATCGGCAGAGTGATTCGACGGAAACGAGTCGTTAAGTGTTGTTTTCTTTGTATGCCAGTGCGTTTCTTCGTCGTGTCGTTTGACCAATTTTGTTACATCGAAACCAGCTGGAACCATGGTCATGCTGTGAAAGGGATTAGCCTGGATCTGCAAAACAAAAATAAATACATATCTATTTCAGCATAAGTTCGAGTTGCTTAACTATTTCCCGGAACTTTTGTTTCTCTTCTTCGGTTTTGAAGTCATTGGTGGATTCTGGTGGGAGAGGTTGTTGTTGTGGATTCTCCACAGGCCTATCGATGTAGTCCTCGGAAGCGTTCAACTGAAAATAAGACACAACTAAGGGTGATGTACATATTAAGTGTTGAGAGATGTGCTTACGAATTCGAGTTTGTTGAATTTTTCACTATGTTGGGGCATTTTGTAGCCTTTACTTCTGTGACTCTGCACACTGGGAGCACCCTCGTCTTGTTGAGATGACTGGGAGTATTTATCTTTTATCTAAAAGTACAAATCGACTATGTGAGATAGGACAGAGATGGGATTTCTTACAGCTTGGGACCAACCAGCGGACTGAGAACAGTGATCGAACGTATTGAAAGAAAAACTCTTCATACGCAGCGAAAATGACGAGAGTAAAGTGGCAAATGCTACAATTTTTAGACAAAGTGTCGTTCAATGCGTGAAGAAGGCGCTTGCCTAAGTTCAATAAACCGTAGACCGCTGGTGTGTGATTGCTACTTACCTTCTTGCGCATGCTGATCAGTTTAGCAGCGTGCGCAGATATTTTCGACTCCGTTTGGCTCTGGTCATCCAAAATCGGAACATCATTTGGGGCATCTATCTGTCGCGGTTGCTCCGCAGTCTGCTTAGAGTGTTTCTCTCTTATCTGGAAGGCAAATCCTATGAGCAATTTAACACGACATGGACACCACATCCGCTGTTACCTGTTTCAACCGAAGTTGCCGTGACGATGTAGTTGAGCTAGAGCCACAATTCTCCTCCACATATTGCGTTGCAGAGTTATTGCCCTCATTGGCGGAACTATGATTATCATCGACCCTTCGCCTTCGAAGCTCCTTCAACTTTTCCAAACGCGCGCTCGCGTTTCTCTACAAAAGAAAAAAAAAACATTCTTAAATAATCAAATTTAAACGTGTTCTCTTTTAACTTTTTACCTTTTTACAGGTCTCAAGAAACTCAGCTGCGGCAACTTCACTGCACGTACTAATACGCATCTGTTCTATTTCCTCGTGTGGAGTGTCTTCTTTCTGTTTCAACATTTCCTGATGCTAAGATCAGATCTTTTGAGTAATTACACAAATGAAAGCGGTGAACGTAGACTTACATTTTTACGCAACTCAATAAGAGCTTTAGCTCGGCGCGAAAGAGCACTGGTTTCACTTCCGCCCGACTTGCTTACATCCTCGTCATTGTCGTTTTGCTGATTTTTCTCTGGGATCACTTGGAAGACCTCCAGAGCTGGCTTTGGTGGGAGCCCCTTGCCGTCGTATTTTTTTCTCCTACTCGCATGCAGAGCACCAGCGTAGCCCATTAGTGACTCGTCAACTGAGTTGCTGGTTCCACGATGTTTGTAATTTTTTACACTAACGGAATCATCGAAGGAGATATCGGTTGCGTCTAAAGCCGATGTTGGGCACAAAGCGTCTGTGTGTGGCACGTTCTTGTTGGTTAAATTCTGATTGCGCTCACACCAATCCATGACCTTCTGTTTGGAGAATGTATCGCATGAAGATTCGGACACCGAGCCAGAAAAATCAAACTTTCCCTGTACATAGTTCATATTTAGTGTGTTCAACCTGTTCTCGATTATTTTCACATCGTTTGTGTTTGTCTCCCAGCAAGGAATTTTATCTGTCTGCAGATTTGCCAATTTCTCGCGAAAGTTTTCCACACACTTAACAGCGTAGTTCATCTTAATCAGATAATCACTAACTAAGAATTCGTCGCCAGAGTGGTTTATGATCTTCAAGTCGCCAAAATGTTGCGTCTGCTTGGTTCTCTCTACACTGAATAACTCAATAAAGGATACAGACGCAGCATCATTGGTTACTCTTTCTAGCAATTCAACAGCACGCTGTGACCACGACTGTTTGCAAACTAATCGGCTGGTGGTAGTGACAAAGTCAAAGTCAAGCTCAGCGGGAATGACATTGGCAATGGCACCGAGACGAATATAATCAGTTAGATCAGTGTAGGAGTCCGGTAGCTTCCGGACATAGCAAAGCTTGGTCTGGAACGGAAAACCATAATCCAAAGCCCAAACAATGTACTCATCATCTAATTTCGAATATTTGGCAATGTGTTCGACACGTGCGCGGATGTACTTGTTCCAGGAGACAAATGCAACAGCTACAATCTCACCGACTACTGGTCGATAAGGGCGTAGAGCTGAATTTTGGTTTGCAGTAAATAAAGATTGTACGGATTCCTCGATTCGCTGCAAATTTATGAATTCTGGGTTTTGGCCATCGACTTTGTGGTACCAGAACAATTGCGGGTTTATAAAGTGGGGAATTGCTATGAATTCTTCAGTACCCATTGCTAGATTTGCTTTTTCCCGATAAACAGGGAAAATTTGTTATAATCAAAGTCAAAAAATGCTGGCAAAGTATCGAATTCAGTTTTGGATTTCACAAAATGAGGAAGTACTTACCGTTACACGAATATTTTGTAAAAATGCTTTGCTTGCGTTCTGCTTTGTCGGTGTCGGTGCAACTTCTTTGCAAAATAAGCGTAAAATAAAATGTAAACCAAAACAAAATGCAGATCGCAAATCCAAAAAGTGACACTTGAGATGCAAAAATGGGAGTGATGCCCAAACGATGTTAGTTATGTTTGTTTTTTATGTAATAAAGGTGGAAGTGTAATATATATTTCATTTTCAATTGGGCTTTTCAAATTTTGACCTAATACCATGTTCCCACCAACGTGATTTAGCCGAAGTGATTTATAAATCACGAAAGGCGTCTCCACCGAACTTTAAGTGATTTAGTTTGACATTTTCGTCGACTTTGACATTAGGTGTCCAACACCATTGTTATTCTTTCTGTTTTTTGCCATACCTGCCAAGAATAAAACAATTTTTCATTGCATGAATTTAATAAAAATATCAAAAACTCACCGAAACACGAACAAAATTAGAAAAGTGAATTTGAAATAAATTTTTTGACAGTTTTTCTTTCCTTTTTGCTTGCTGAATAAAGTGCTGAAGTTAAGAACAGGTATGTTCGATTTTATTTTGTGTGGATTTGCTATGACAGATACGTAATTAAAATTTAAACACGTATAAATCACGTAATTATAAATCACGAAAATGTATGATAAATCACGTAATCACGTAAAGTTGATTTAGCTAAATCACGTTGGTGGGAACATGGTATAAGATTTCAGATTACTGCTGCCAAATCGAACATCAAATCTGAATTTTATTGGTTCTTAGGTGTATTGTTTTTTTTTAACTTGCACTGGAAATTCATTTTAATTGATTTTCTCAGATTTATTATAACGCATTATATCGAAATAATTTAACATAAGAACTCGTTTCCATACGTATAAAATGAACAATTTAGTTAAAAAAACAACCCTTCTAACGATAAACAATTCGTAACCGCCAGCAATGTGTCCTACACATTGGTATTAGTGAAATTATGTGTAAATCTGAGAAAAAACGTGCCACAGATAAAAAAAAAATTGATTTTTTCCCAAAAAAAGTTTAATTTTTCCAAATCGAAAACGACATAAAATAGTTTTATTTAATAATTGAGGCATTTTTTCGTTAAACAACCAGAAACAAATATTCAGACAGAACGCGAATCTGTAAAGATTATTTTTATTTGCATAGATAGTTTAAAATAACAAGGCAGGATGCTTGTTGTTGTAACCGATTGAAAATCATTAACATCTATAAACACCGTATAATTGTATGTGTGCACTGTGCAGTGACTTAACTAATATATTACTGTCGCATTTTTGGTTTAACTTAAATTAAAAGGACTCCATTGCACTTTCGTTAATATTTGGAATTTTATTAACCTACCTATAAATCAGGAGTAAGTGCAGAATTCGTCGAGATTGAGAGTAAATGTCTCTGATTCTCTTTAATTTTTCTCAAAATCTCATTTGATTTTAAAAGTTTGGCATCACCTACCCTAGAACGCTCAAATGTCAACAAAGAGGAAAAATAAAAAAAATTAAATATTTTCCAACTAGTTCGGTTGTGTTTTATTTTTCCTTTATAATACCTTAAGCATTAACATTTCAATTAAAAATCGTTAAGCTAATTTAGTTTCCTCACAACCAACCGGCAACCGCTAAGTATATGCTCCTATTGGTCAGAATACAAAATGGGCAAAGAATCTGCTACCTGCAGAGTCTGCATGAAGAAATCAAAAGAATCCATCGATTTGGAGTCTATCTTCGTGCGGAAACCTCAAATCACTTACCTCGAGGGTTACAACATCTGTACCCAACTGAATGCGATGATTGATGACAATTTACCGAACAAGATTTGCCCGCATTGTAGGGATGAGCTGAAAGCAGCCTTTCGGTTTATGGAAAAGGCCAAGGAAACTGACAGAAAGCTAAGGGAGAAGCTAGGAGTTCATCGAATCACCAGAAGTAGTGGGAGGATTAAGCAGGAGGAAAGTAGCAGCAAGACAATTTTGGTACAACCGCAGGATGAAACGATATTCGACGAAATCAAGACCGAGTTCATAAACTGCACAAAGGATCCACTGGAGGATTCTGACGTCGAAGTGAGTTGGTTGAAATGTTTTGTGTTATGATAAAACCGTGGCTAATAGGATTTTTTCTTTTAGGCTGATGAAAAGTCTGAGGACGAGATCGAAATGAGTTGGGTTGATGCTGGTGGCATTCAAATGGAAACAGACGGATTTTCCGAATCCAAGACTGCGGCGGTTGACGATGACGATGATGATGATGATAAGCCCCTTAAGGATCTTATCAAGAAGGGTTAGTTAAGGGCAATGGAATATCACACCTGTTGTAATATGATTAATTTTTATAGAAAAACTGAAAACCATCAACACAGAACCCCCGAAGGTAAATGAAAACTTCGACTCATCGGACGTCTTCAATGATTTTCCCGAGCCAGATAATTATTCGTCCGATGAAGAGGGTGCATTCAATGATAAAATGATGGAACAAGTGCCTAACCCCCCAACTACTTCAGAGGCGCAAATATTTCCGCAGGGTAGGTACCTCTTCAACTTATTTGGGTGTCAGCGCTTACATTTTTGTTAATCTAGGTCGGTATCTATGTAAGATCTGTCAAAAGACATACTTTACAGCAGCGGGACTGAAGGCACACATTGCGGTACATATGCCCAAGAAAAAGAAAGAAAAACGCGTTAGGGGGCCCAACAAGAAGAAGGCAAAAAATAAAAAGAAGACGTCTGGCGATGGCGAAGATGATGAGGACGAAGAAGCAGCAGACGAACACAAAGACGAAGACGAAAGTAAGATTAAAAAGAAGGATGAATCAGCGACGGCTGGTGAAAAAGACGATTCAACAACTAGGAGAGATGAATCGACGACTGCGGAGCCTGAACCAGCACAAGACGGTAAAAAGAAGCGCAAAAGTAAGGCACCTAAGCCTAAAAAGATGTTCCCCTGTCACGTATGCGACAAACACATGATATCAGCCTCCAAGCTCAGATATCACATGGTTATGCATACCGGCGAAAAGGACTATTTGTGTACTATGTGCCGTAAGTGTCTTTGTTGTACATACAATGTCATCAATATAAATCTTTTTTCTCTCAACAGCAAAAGCGTACTCTACGATATACGCTCTGAAGCACCATATGCGCACTCACACCGGTGAACGGCCGTACGAGTGCAAATTTTGTGGAGACAAATTCACCCGACCAACGACGTTGAAGTCGCATATGCGAAGGCATACCGGTGAACGACCATACGGATGTGATATTTGCGGAAAACGTTTTATCCAACACTCGTCCATGACTACACATATGAAACTGAACCACATGGCGAAGACAATTGCCTGCCCGCACTGTGATAAGAAGTACGCCCGCCAGACTGACTTAAACACTCACCTGCTCAGTCATACGGGCGATAAGCCCTTCTCCTGTGAACTCTGCCCGAGTCGTTTTATTAGACAGGCAAACCTTAACAAGCATATGAATCAACACCACTCTGCCAAGAGCAATGCGGCTGCGAATGCACCCGTGGTAACAACAAGCATTCAATTAACTGAGAGTCTGAACCAGCACATGTCGGCCAAGAGTAATACTGCAACTACAGCTACCTCTACACCATCAATTATTCAGATGGCTGAGCATATGAGTCAACAGATCTCGGCCAAAAGTACGCCGATAATATCCGCGAACATTCAAATAGCCGAGCAAACGTTGCAACAGAACCTACTGCCGCGTGTGACAGCGCAATCAGGCCAACTACCCCTTATACTTGGTCAACGACCAAATCAAACCCAGCCGTCAGTGCAACGGGGAATAAACGGGGGAACGCAAAGCAATCAGAATCAGATTGCGGCTTCCTTGCCACGATTGGTGAATGTTAGGTCGTTAGCAAAGACCGTACAGGGTTCAGCAGCAACAACATGCCAGATGATCGCCACGCCGCCCGGCAGCGTGGGGAACGAAGAGAGTAACAGCAGCAATCATAGCAATCACATGTTGCCACCTGCTCCACCCCAACAACCATCACAACATCAACACCAGCAGCAGCAACAACAGTCGCATATGCAGCAATCGCACATGGGTCCTCCGCATACGGCAAGCAACGAAAACGGCATTCCGATGAGCATGAATATTGAGCGAATCCCCGGTGGAATACCAACGCACAACATGTTGGGTGCCATTCCTAGCACTGGCAGAGGAACAGGTCATATCGCACCGCACGACCGATTAGAGTAAGTATAGGGATTACCTCAAGAACTCATCCCTTTTTTTCTTTTCCTCTTTGTTCCATAATCGGAAAGCAAATGTTTCTGTACACCTAACAGTGTTCCCATTGGATTCATGATGCATTGTGATTGTTTACAGCCATCACGGCAACAGTAACCTCCGTCGCTTTATTTTGTTTTCGATTCAACTACAGTGCTAGAGTTGGGTCGATGATATTTTTGTATGACTTGCTGTCCTAATAACACTTTATTTGTCTTTGTTGCAGATCGGTAGAGCATTTAATAGTTATTCATCCGCCAGTTGATAATCCGCCAAACTTTCTGGGACAAGTGATTGACGCCGAACGCCGGCCGGTTGACGATATAATGCGATGGAATTGGTCGAATGCATCGTAATACAGTTCGTCAAATGTTTCCCTTGAGTTTTTTTTTTTTTTTTTTATATCGATATTATGTGTCTTAATTTACAAGAGTGTTACGAGAGAGTTGTGTGTTGTCATCTTTACTTGGCATAATTCACTATATATATTTTTTTAAGAATTAGCAATAAGTAATCAATGCGTGACTGCGTTCACGCTTAAGAGTGGCTTCTTTAGAAAATAAAATTTATGTTCTAGCAACAAATAATGTATAACATCCCTGGTTGCTAAAACAGTATAGCTTGTAGATTATTTTCTACGTTAAGTGCAAATAAAAATAAAAACAAAAACATACCCACACTAATTAAACATTTTTAAAATTTAGTTAATCTTAAAGTCAACATTGGTTACAGAGCGTGAAATTCTGGGTCAGATATTGTGACTTCGGCAGATGCGGTGGAGCTGTGTGAAATGATTGAACAGATGGTTAAAAGGAAGACGAAATAATAACAGATCTGCCTACCAATTGTGAGCCATTCGCATGTGAGCTTCTAGGCTCGCTTCATTGTAGTACTTCTTGTTGCAGATTTCGCATTGACACGTCTCCACCTCCGTGTGCATTAGTTCATGGTCACGGACTGCATTCTCGGTGGGGAATCTACGCTTGCATTTTCGACAACGATAGGGCTTTAGTTTTTCGTTCTCGTGTACTTTTTGGTGTGTAACAAACGCTCTTTCCATGTTAAAACGAAGACCACATATAGGACAAGCATATCGCTTTTGGCTTGTGGGAACAAATACGGGCGTGATAGTTTCATTGCTTGTAGAAAGGTGACTCGTCTCGTGCGAGCGGAGCTCTTGAACGGAACTGAACAACATGCCTGACGGTGGTATATGTCGTGTTAACATTGCCAGTGATGGAAAAAGTTCGGATACTTACTGCAAACTAGGCAGACAATTCTTTTGCCTGCAACTTTACCCGTTGGTTTACCAATCAAAGTAGATTTAACACGATCAGGCTTATTTTTCCGATTTTCTGCAATTCAAATGGTACATAATGAGACGAATTGCAATATACCAGCAGTACACCAACCAATCACTTTGTCCTTCACCAGCAACACTGTCTCCGGCTCAATCAAGACGGGATCTAGTCGCATTTGCTCGGCAACGTCGGATTTTAGATCATTCTCTTTTGCACGAGACGTTTCAAGTGTTTCAACTTCGAAGTCATTATCGGCCCTATCTTTGGATTTACTTTCGAAATACAATTCTACATCTCGTAATTGAGCACAAAATCGTCTGAATTCAATTAGCGTTCTGAAACAATTTCGACAGATAAGCTTCGAACAATTTTGACCGATTATGCATTTAAAGTGGAGTACTTCACGGAGGAAATCACACATTGGACCTGAGATGCTGGCCGACCCAGTTTCCACATTCGAAAGGCAAGTTATGCACATAAAGTTTAAATCGTTCATTGAAATTAACGAATTAATTGCGATTCTGTTCATTAATATATTTATTTAACTTTATGAGGGCGGACAGTAAAATTACTTGTCGCTGGAACGTACTGTTTTTTTGACAGCCTAGGGATGAATTTTTTTTTTTGCCAAACTCAAAACTGACAGCAGAGAATGAACACATCACAGTGACGGCCGCGTCTACCGAAACATATAACATTTAAGCGTACATTTAATTAAGAACAAAATCGAAAACAGAAACGCAGAGTTATGTGGTATTCGATTGGGATTTGCAATAAGATGTCAACTTTTTATGCAAAGTGGTACTCTCACCCAATCGAGTACTTTACTCTACTTCGATGTTCATAAATGGCAGGTCTTTAAAAAAAAATGTTAACAATAATAATTGTTGTGGTTCCTATTATATTTAATTCTGTATTTGTATGTTTACAGAAAATACCAAAGAGCAATAGCACACACAACATCTGCGTTGGCAAAACGAAACGCGAACGCTGCGATGATGCATCATGAATGCGCATATCATATGGGAAATGATTAGTAAGTCTAGAATACTTTGCAGCAACTTTTGTTTTAACATTCTCTTAATTTAGGGCTTTACCTGTGGACTCTAACAGTAGTGATTTAATTCTAATTAAAAATAATTCAAACATACTAGATGACATTCAAACTATTTTGAAAGGAAATTTAGTTTAGTTTAGTTCTTTACTTTTGCGGGCCAACACAACAGCAGCGAAAACTTCTGAACTGGACTATGAACTTTGTTGTTGTATTCGCACAGATATTTATATTATTTTATTGCTGGTTTATCATTACAATTCTTCTTTTGCATAGGGCTTTAAGGCCTTCAATTGTTTGGTGGTTAAAGTAATACCATGAAAGCGTTTCAAGTGATCTGCAAGTCTGTAAATAAAGTTAAGAATCTCATTTAACAAATCGGCGCCAATCATAAGAGATCATGCCTTACTTGTACTTGATAACGAATAGCTTTTTGCAATCATTCACCTCGCATTGGAATCGGTTCTTCGAATGATACAATAGGTGTCGATCGAGTTTATTTTTCTGGGAAAACGTCTTGTGACAGATATCGCATGTGAATTCACTTCTCAGCTCATTTTTATGCTCCATTTGATGGTGCATTAGTAGTTCACTTTTCTTTTCAAACACCTGCAGGCAGAATTTGCACTCAATAGTCAGAATTTCTGCTTCAATCAGCATTGGCTTCAAATTCTTATGGGCAAGTTTTTCGTGAAGTCGTAGACCATTCATAGTTAAGAACTTTTTACCACAGTTACAGCACATAATAGGTGGTTCTTCATTTTGAACGGGAGGGTCTGGTTCCACATTTGTAATTTGTTGCGGATTATCTTCAGTCTCTGGAAGGTATGCAGCTAGATCTTTCTCTACATCTAAACAGAATGCTTATATTAATACATTAAGTATGTTTATACCATTTGTTACCATTCATATCATCATCTTCGTCCAAAAATTCTAGATTCTCTGTGATTCCAGTTGAACCATATTCAAATTCATCCTCAACATATGATCTATATATTTAAATGGGTGGTATTTTAAAGAAAACATCAATTTATTCACTTACATACTATCAACTGATTCGCCATCATGAATATCTTCTTGAACAAGTAAACCGTCACCACCTTCACTCTTCACGTTTGCTGGTGAAAGTGGTGATATGTTTTGGCCTGGTTCTTCCTTGATAGCAGCTGCCAGGATTTTCCACAAGTCGTCATGTGATTGCTTGCATTGCAATTGGAATTTATAAGCTATTTCCAATTGTTTCGAGCAGAAGTAGCAAATTTGTTGAGGAAGTCCATCGTCTAAATGAATTGACAACGATGGGCACACAGTAATTAACAAATCCAGGAGATTCAGCCGATCACTCCCAGGGGCATTAATTAATAGATTCACTAAATTGGACCTTTCTGTATTACATGCGCGACATGTTGAATTAAACTTCTCCATTGCCTGATAATAAAAACTAAAAAAATGTAGGTAATCTGTATAAATATTGTTATGATGTTATTTCTGACAGTTTTGGGCAGATCTGTTTGTTTCAATTGGTTATAAATTCGGCAAAGAGGGAACTTTTGGTTCTATACACATGTAGCTTCATAGACGGTACGGTACGTATAAAAGCAGGTACCTACATTTAAAAAGTTTTAAATTTACAACCCATAATATTTCAACTGTTTATTTTTTTATTACATTTAATAAACGGGAAATATAAACTGCGAAATATTTTCTTTGTAGATCACTTTTTAAGCTCTTTCAGCCTAAAACAGCAATCATTAAAATTACTATAAATTTGTTGTTGTCGTAAACAATCAAAATCAATGATTTCCGCAGGTTATGAGCGGGAATAATAAAATAATATTTCGTATAAACACAGCA
Source organism: Cheilosia vulpina (assembly GCA_916610125.1). Lineage (NCBI taxonomy): Eukaryota > Metazoa > Arthropoda > Insecta > Diptera > Syrphidae > Cheilosia > Cheilosia vulpina. The sequence continues at coordinate 67,151,408 of OU744277.1, forward strand.
GTGGGGACGTTCAAGTACCTATCTAGTTTAGTAAGTCCGACAGCTCTCTCACTAGATGTATCTCCGTTTTGATTGGGGGAAATCGGTCATATGGGCAGCTGTTTCATTTGACGTTTATGGAAGGGAAGCTGACGAATCCTGTCAAGAAATTCTTTATCTTCGTTCCCGACCAATTTAGTTTTTGCTTTCAGGTTACATCTCATCCAGACCAATCTAGTCGACTTAAGATAGCTGGGTTCTTGAAAGCGGCCAGTGGCTCAATTTATTTATGGTTTTCAATTTCATTGGCATCTCCTATAATTTTATTTTGGGATTTGGTAGCACTACAAAACAAAGATGAAACATGTCACTTTGTCGTTGTCATCAAAGAAAATTTTTGACATATCGAATTTTTTTTTGTTTTACTAGAGGAAGAGTGTTTTTCAAGAAAGTAAAATCAAATAAGAATAGCGCACGTCGCACTTTGCGAAAGCAATAAGAAAATTATTTTCAAACAATTTCACGTGTCCTTAGAGATGCAGCGACTACGAGAACTATTCATTCTCGCGCTTTTGTGCAGTGTATGCGTAGCCCGAAAACACCACCTTGAAGTCCGCGTAAGTCTACCGAAGAAGAAAAAGTTTTTAACTCGTCCACGCAGCAGTACTGATTTGCTTTTACTCTATATCACTTTAGGACGATATTCGACGATATATAGCCTTGAGTACATTCGGCTTTTACCAAGGTGGCATCCTCGATGTGAAATTGAGTAATTTCGTCATTTCCCAAGAGCAAGAAAATGATTTGGTAAGAATGAACATCTGACATACAACAATTCTCTCTAATAAACGATTTTGATCTGCATAGTTTGGCCTATCACTCGATAAAACTACAGTTGATGCCATGAATCCATACCTAGACTCGCATCAGAATAGATGCATTTTTCAGGAACCAGCATCTGCGCAACACAGCGGACCAATTGTATTCTTTCTAATGGACCTTAAGAATTTGCTGTTAGTGAGAGACAAAAGTGTTGCAAACATTTTAAGAAATCTCATTTGTTTGATAGGGTTCATGTAACATGCTCACCGGACTGGAAAAATTTACACATATACAAAAATCGGTCAATGCTGCCAGTATTTCGATCTAAGAGGCAATCAAAAGTCAGCGATTCTTCATTGTTCGTGCAGCGACGAAGGAGAGACTTGGCTCCATCCGACGAGCATGTTGAAACTGCCCCAGCAGAGAATAAAGCTATTTGTAAGGATCTCACTTTGCCCATTAATAGGACTGTGGTTGGTAAGCAGAGGTTCTACAGTACTTCGGTAAGCTGAAAAATTTTAAATAAAGAAAACTCAATGTGATGACTCGCTTTGCAGTTTTCAATGTTCGTTGCATCACCACATGAAGAAGGTCTCTACAACTTGTACTTCCATGCTTGTCCGAATTATTATACCTACAAGGAACTCTCCTTCGATGTAAGTTACTGCGACTGCTTCTGGTGATTTAAAAAAAAACTATCCAAATCTCAGGTCGACATCGAGGAGAACAACAATGGCAATTTTCTATCGGCTGGTGAAATGCCCTTACCAGCTTTGTATTTCATGATGAGCCTTCTGTTTTTCCTTTCTGGACTGTTTTGGGTGTTCATACTAAAAAAGAGCAAGTAAGACACACACCCAAATTCTGATATTGCATCCAATAAATGCGAATTTCGTTTTAGGCATTCCGTATACAAAATCCACTACATCATGGCTGTATTAGTGTTTCTTAAGTCGTTGTCACTAGTATTCCATGCAATTAACTACCATTTCATTGAAGTCAAAGGCGAGCATGTTGAGGCATGGGCCATTCTCTACTACATTACCCATTTGTAAGTATTTTGATCTTTGAACGTACGAGGAAATTCGATTAAATGCATTTCCTCTCATAGATTAAAAGGAGCGGTGCTCTTCATAACGATTGTCCTTATCGGAACCGGGTGGACATTTATCAAGCACATCTTGAACGACAAGGACAAGAAAATTTTCATGATTGTGATTCCACTGCAGGTGAGCGATTGTCCGTCTGTAATTTTAGTTTCTGAACCAATGGCTGCATTTAAAAGGTTCTCGCAAACGTCGCTGAGATCATCATTGCCGAAAGTGAAGAGAGCGACATTGAGTACCGCACCTGGCGAGATATCTTCATTCTAGTCGATTTGCTCTGTTGTGGAGCAATTCTGTTCCCCGTGGTTTGGTCTATCCGTCACTTGCACGAGGCATCGGCCACCGACGGCAAGGCTGCCATAAATCTACGCAAACTAAAGCTTTTCCGACAGTTTTACATCATGATTGTCTGCTACATATATTTCACTCGCATCATTGTATACCTATTGAAAATCACTGTCGCATTCCAATACGCCTGGCTGGATGAGATGTTCCACGAGATGGCAACCTATGTATTCTTCGTACTGACCGGCTATAAATTCCGGCCCGCTTCGTCACATCCGTACTTTGCTGTAGCCGATGATGACGACGAAGACGAGGTAGAGGTACTTACAGAGTCAGGCCTTACCGAAGGCCTCCACAAGACTAAGGCTTTAAATCGTAACGCCCCACCAACCACCACAATTGTCGAGGGTAACGACGAGGAGAGGGAAAACCTTATAAGTAAACGCGAATCTAGCCATGAGTACGATTGAAGTCACATCTAAACAGTCAGCTCTAAATAATAACAAAATACGTTAGTTACTTTATAATTGTTGTGCTTTTATGGACGGTTGGCTTTACAGACTGAGGTAGTTATTGTCCTTTTATTTTTATTTTCTTGTTTCCTTTGATGAATCGACAATGTGAGCAATGAGAACGATATGAGTTCTTGATTTCTTCAAAATGTAGTATTAGTAAAAATGTAAAATAAAATAAAACAAATACATGTATATCCGACCAAGGGCACCAAATTTGACCTATGCTATAATATACTTTCCTAAATCGACATTTGATTCGAATTGCTTTTGAAGAAAACAAACTTTATTCATTTAAATTCACACTCAACTACAAACCACTGTGTATCGAGTAAAACTACATCTAAATTACAAGAAATCCTTAAAAGCTAGTCGATTTGTGAGTGTGTGTGTGTGCGTAGAAGATTCAATCGAATTTAGACTTGAATTTTGGCATGAATTGTATGAAGAAAACCATATACGTTGTAATGGAACCAATTGCCTGAAATGCAAAACAAAAAGGGATTTTTAGGTTAGATTGCAATGTAATGGAAAGTTAGTAGGAATATACATAAATAGTTTACAAAGTTAATTGTTTACACTTTTATCCAGACGTCTACAGAAAACGAATTATGGGTGAAAAGAAAGGCAGAAATGCAAAATGCACTGGTAAGTACTTTAAGAAAGCAATCTTAACTTCTTTGGTGGTTTTCTTGTTTATAAATATAATAGAAGTCATCGCTCTGTAATGAAAATTATTTATGCACCTCCCATCCCAAAGTATACAATGAACTGCGTATCCACAAGTAGAGCCAAAGTTACTTTTTTCAGAACGTCAGAGTCTCACTTCGAGCATTTTTATAGTAAACAATTTAGCACATTCCAATGCGCAAGAACAGATTTGGCAGAACAGCCGTCTTCACGAATAACTCAAACCGAAACCAAATAAATTTCTAACCCTCATCTGCAATTAGTTACCGAAATCAAAATACAAACAAATGTGCTACAAATTACCTTAGTCAGCATATATCCATCCATTGAGGCAATACCCAGTCCATCGATTTTAATTTTCTGATGAAGCAATTGCAAGGAAAAGTTCTGAATCTGTAATGGGATCATACGTTCAAATAAATAATACGCTAAAGATTGTAAAAAGATTGTAAATAGACAGGGGTACCTGAATAGAAGTAGCAATATTTTCAGCTCTGTGTTTCAGGTTATGTACCCTAAACGAAATGTATTTGGCCTAAAATATGAAAAAAGGTTGAAATAACTATACTAATCACCGCTGTTGTGAAACTTAAATGTTTCACTATTTTTATGCACGAAACATTTGCTAGCAACGACTCCATATATAAAAAAAATATATAAAAGGATGATGTAGTTATATTTTTTGTGTACAAAATTAGTCTTCTTCTCCACCAGCCATGTGTAACGCACGGACACGGATATAGGCGTTTATAATATTTAAATTACTTATCTTTCCAACTCACCGCATTCATGCAGCTTTTAGCCGTAAGCAGGAACATGGGAATCTCCAAAATAGCCGGAACTAGCAGGATATCCTCTGGAAAAAAATTGATATTTACTTAAAAATCCGATAACAGAAACAAAGCGACCCACGTATACTCAATTTCGAATTATACCACGACCAATAAAACCAATAACAAGAAACTAATGTTCGTACATAATATTTAAATATAAATAATTCTTAAAACTGTCAACCATTTCATAGAGATCCTCATATCTCTTTTGTTTCTCTGCGATACGAAAGCGAATAAATTCATCAAACTTGGGAAACGTTTGCCGATGCATTCCAAACTCTGAGTAATCCACCAAAAGTTGCAGATCCTTGTTCAGGCACTGTATTTCAACAGTTACCAAATCTAAACAGAACATCAAATGCATTGTTCGAAACTTCAAGAAGTACGTATACGGAATGAACAAGGCCCAAAATATTATCACTATAATCGGATATTCTGCCAAAGATAAGAAAGCAAAACCTTCCGTCAATTGATTCAATGTTAAGTACGAGTAAAATTTTAAAAGGAACCACTTGTATTCCTTCACTTGGGTCCAGATCGAGGCTTGAGCTATTGAACGAGTTGAACTGAGCCGAATGTACTTTCTCCAGAAGGTGTGCTCGTATTTCCTTTTGAAGAGCGGTTCCAAAATCGATACCTGCATAGTAAACGACGTGGTGAACAGCTTAATGCAATCGATAGTAAAACCAAAATAATCGTTGGAGTACATGAGGAAATTTTGATAATGGAAGTATGAAAATGTTACGACGTTAAAGAACACAGCAAGCAGCAAATTCCAAAAGGCGAACAACAGCTCATGAGTGCGTACAGCTTTTGCATTGCCGCTTAGCGAAATTGGAGTAAAGCAGAAAATTCGAAACAATTTAAAGTGCCAACGAACTATGGAGCAGATGCCGTTCTCCATGATTGAAAATGTCCCAACTAAGTCCTAAGAGATCGAAGAGCCTAAGTAATGAGATAGCCAATGCAGTAATTAGTTAATTAAGTTGTTTATCGTGTCATTCAGTTTGACGGACAACTAAGTGTGCATGTTTTATTCCCATGTGTTGGTTTTTGTAGTAGGTACATTCTAAGTTGTAAGCGAGTTTTTTTCAATGCGTCAGCCATGGGTCAACATAACTGATTAGTGATTACTATTCCTGAGTAACGCTCTTGAATAATTGTCACTATAAAAAGTATTCAGTTCTGCCACCTAGCAAAAAGTATATGCACCTCAATATTTAGTCGGCAAATTTGGTGATTAATAAATGAAGCTAGACTAAGATTAGATTAAATGACTGTACAGTTGCTGTTTTTGAACAAAAATATGTCGAACATTCTAAACGGATTATAACAGTCTGACTAAGTGGATCTCAGTTATGATTGGTTGAAATCGGTCATATGAGCAGCTGTTTCAGTTGACGTTTATGGATGTCCTTAAAGGTGTTTTCTTGATTCAGCACTTCCGATTCAATATTAAAATTGTAGACTTCTTCTATTTATATCAAATAGAAACTCACACAAACGAGTGATTGTGTAAGGATAGTCACTTATGCACGTCAGGCAGACAAGAAGTGTTAAAAGAAAATAACTTTGTATCTAACAGCAATATTATGAATTTGGGAAAACGAAAAAAAAAAATGTTGCGTATACGCCATTGATTTGATTTTATGATTTTTGATTTGTTAAATGCATTTAACTTAAATTATATCCACTTAAACTTACCAATCTCATTCAGACCGCTATAATTTAACCAAATGCAAAAGTAGCAATCAAATATAATTACGATGTATCCTCTCAGCAACAGTATCCCCATCGACCAGTTGCATGCCAGCTGAAAGCTTTCAGTCATTTCAAAGATCGCTTGATATATTTTCTGTTTCTCAACTCGCTAAAATTTCTAAATGATCGTGTTGGTCGTTCCCACTCGGAGAATTCCACTAGTGTAGCCAAAACCATATCAAGAGATTCAACTTCAAAGCACCAATTGGACATTTCGAACGAATACAGCGAATAAATACGGTGTGTACATAGTATAAAATCGTACAAGCTGTGCTGGCATCTCAATATATACAAACACCAAAGTTAGCACAACGCGATTTAAAAAAATACCAACAAATTTGCATATAAGTCTTTGGTGCTCTCGGATTTGATCGAATAGATTTTGTCCTTTTACAATTGGTTTCCGATTCAACCGCAACTTTATATACAGTCTCCGAAAATCTTGTTCATGAGTTTTCAAAAATAAGGCCTGCCAGAGTGAAACATTCAACGATAGTTTAGTGACGAAGATCTTTACACGATCATTGAATAAATCAAAGGGCTCAACTGAAAAAAGAAAATAGTCCTCGAAAAGGAAAACTAAAATCATGATAACGTTGAAAGCCCAATCACTAACAAGGACCATAAGCACCATCGATTTTCGCGTATGATTGAGCCAATAGAAACTAAGTACACTACACAAACACACAAACCATCGTAGAAGTGAACCTATTTAGTCGCTCATTACGATGCATATGAACCATTAAGTTCATTAATATACTGGGGGCGGTTGAAAGTTTACATTGATTGTAAATGTTGTTTTGTCGTGTTTGATAAACAAGCATACATAAAGGACAATAGCGGTGTTGTTCTAATTAATATGCAATTTGTACTGGCAATAAAGTCATTTACGTAATTGCAATAAAGTGAAGCAAATCTACCTTCTTTATAATAAAATTGTGTCTCATGGGATGGAAGGGCCTGAATAAATATTGTTTATTGAATAAAATTTTGTACGCGTCAATTTATAAATTCTGTAACTAAAAGTATATGCCTTTGCACGCATAAGCGTGTCTCTTCTAAACCAAGTCGATAACATTGAAATGGACATAAAACTGTTTTCATAAAACATGAAACATAAGACGCCAACGGAGGTATTTTGAGGAACAATAAACCTTGTTTTGTCTAATAGAAACTGGCGACATCTACATAATAAAATAACGAAAAAAAAAAAAACAAAAAGCGAGTGCCATCCTGGGAATTTTTTTTTTGAATTACATATGCGCATTTATGTAAATACAAGGGAAATTAAAATAAAATGGACTTTTTTTAAACATTGAAATTTACTTGGACTACACCACCCGTTCATAAATTACGTACAAAAAAGGCCGTCGCCCTCTCCCCTCTGGTCATGCCGCGAAGCGGCGAAGCGCATGAGAGCAAAGCTCCCAGAGGGGAGAGGGCGACGGCCCTCGGCTGTGTCGGTGTCGGGTGTCGGTCCTATCAGCTTGTATAAGCTAGATAGTGGCAAGCAATCAGCGGCAAAGGGAATAATATGAAATGCAGATAAGGTTAATATTTGATTTGCTGAAATGTGTTTTTACTATCTAGCTTATACAATTGAACTATTGATGGATTTATGGTGCAGCTGATTAAATATTATTTTATTGCAGTTGTGGAATGTAGTGCCGTGTGCATAATAGTTGGTATAAAAGGTAGTGTCGGTCGACTTAAATATCAAAATGTATCGTTTTTTGCAATCATCTAACTCAACTGTTGTAACCGTACCGGAAGATGGAAGCCAAATTAGTGAAGTTGTTCTTAACACCGAAAGTGTTAACGGACTTGAAGATAACGGAGATGAGCGACATGGTGCAGGAGTTTCAACTGGAAGCGCTGGAGGAGTGGTTGAACTTATTGGAGCTGTTAGTAGAAGTGAAAACAATAATAAGCGACGGACATCAACTGACTACGGAACTGCTCGAGACTTCATCGCAAAAGGGATATTTACAAATATCCGAACTACTACCAGAAGCAGTAAATTCATTTCAAGTGTTGCTTACAAAGGAACAGCAACTGAAGATGCAGCATTATTTGCTTTGTTTAAAGGCCGTGCAAGCAACAGTCTCTTCAAGTGGTTCGTCGAACACGGAAACCACATTCACGTCGTCCACGACTGCACCTACTCAAACGGGTGTTGCAGATGTTTCAACAAATATCCATGGGATCGACGCACTCGTCGAATTATATCAACTCAGAAATTGTCCCAAGAAGACTGTTTCTTACTCATCAAGTACCACTTTGAAGCTGGAAGAAAAGTCCGTGGTATATTCATCGGACAACGTGAATACACCGGACTATTTGTTGGACTTGAAGATTTACGACCTTCAGAAAATAGCGCCGGAGAACCTGATGACCCAAAATATGTGGAAAGATGCAATGCGCTATCAGCTTTATAGCGTTTTTAAATAACGTGGACATGTCATTATGAAACTTCCACTCTGAATTAAGGAAGTCACTTGTGGTTGTAAAGTCACTAAGAGGTACCTTACCGATTGCCATTATAAAGCGTTCTAGTCGCTCCTGTTGTTTTTCTTGTGCCGTTTGGCTTTTGGTTTCTCGTCGGGTGCGTTTAGTTCCTCTTCTCGTCTTTTTATCGTTTGAACTGACTGAGCAGCCATCTGGCTCGCCATCTGATAAAGCTTCCCTTCGAACAATTTGTTCCCAAAGAATTTCATCCGCACGATTGCATCTTTCCACATATTTTGGGTCATCAGGTTCTCCGGCGCTATTTTCTGAAGGTCGTAAATCTTCAAGTCCAACAAATAGTCCGGTGTATTCACGTTGTCCGATGAATATACCACGGACTTTTCTTCCAGCTTCAAAGTGGTACTTGATGAGTAAGAAACAGTCTTCTTGGGACAATTTCTGAGTTGATATAATTCGACGAGTGCGTCGATCCCATGGATATTTGTTGAAACATCTGCAACACCCGTTTGAGTAGGTGCAGTCGTGGACGACGTGAATGTGGTTTCCGTGTTCGACGAACCACTTGAAGAGACTGTTGCTTGCACGGCCTTTAAACAAAGCAAATAATGCTGCATCTTCAGTTGCTGTTCCTTTGTAAGCAACACTTGAAATGAATTTACTGCTTCTGGTAGTAGTTCGGATATTTGTAAATATCCCTTTTGCGATGAAGTCTCGAGCAGTTCCGTAGTCAGTTGATGTCCGTCGCTTATTATTGTTTTCACTTCTACTAACAGCTCCAATAAGTTCAACCACTCCTCCAGCGCTTCCAGTTGAAACTCCTGCACCATGTCGCTCATCTCCGTTATCTTCAACCCCGTTAACACTTTCGGTGTTAAGAACAACTTCACTAATTTGGCTTCCATCTTCCGGTACGGTTACAACAGTTGAGTTAGATGATTGCAAAAAACGATACATTTTGATATTTAAGTCGACCGACACTACCTTTTATACCAACTATTATGCACACGGCACTACATTCCACAACTGCAATAAAATAATATTTAATCAGCTGCACCATAAATCCATCAATAGTTCAATTGTATAAGCTAGATAGTAAAAACACATTTCAGCAAATCAAATATTAACCTTATCAGATGGTTGGCTTGATGCGTCTCATTTCTGATTGGCCTAATCGGTCATATGAAAAGTTATTTTTCTGTTTACGTTTTTGGAAGGCTAGCCGCCTAATCTAGTCAAGAAATTCGTGACTGAGTACTAAACTGTCGTTTTCTATTGGGACCACCAGATATTTTTTTCAGATTTCAGATTTTACGCGGCTTATGAAACATGCACGATATTAAGTCTGCTTTTGTAAATTATATTAGTGCGTTATTTGACAGCAATAATCAATATCAGATGTTCAAACTGCATTCGTTCTTGGAAAAAAACACAAATATCGACTTGAAAACTGTTTCCCCTGTTGTAAATACAAATCGAGTAGTTTTAGTGATTCGTAGTTTTCAGATGACGAGAAAGACGAAGACGATAATAATTCCAATAAAAATTATATCCTGGCTATTTATGTAATTCTTTATTTTGGTTTTCACGAAACTTTGCGCATTTTTTTTGAAAATAAACTTCTTACAATGACGTAAAACAGCTGTGCAAAGTTTTTTGGTATATTTTGCAGTTGCGTAATTTTGAAAAAAAATATCGAGATCTGCTAAAAGTGATCCGAATCAAAAAAAAAAAAAAAAATTGGGAAATGAAAAGTTAATGAGATAAAAAAAATGAAGTTTTTGTCCCAATGGAAAACCACATAAATTGGCAGCGCGCATGTGTATCTAATGTCGTTTTCCATTGGGACAAAAAATCAATCTTTTTTTTGATCACTGAGAAAAAGTAACCTTAATGAAAAATCTAGTATTTGAGTTAAGGTTATATCTAGTCAAGGACAATCTAGTAAGATAACTGGATTTTTACTGGCGCCTATTATCCCAAACTGTTTTTATTCACTTTCATAAAAGAGATAATATTGAGCCCGTCAGCTGTCAGAGTTTAAAATTTCACCAAACGCTGTGAAAAGCAGTTTATCTGCTCCAAATTTTCCAACTTTGGAATAATCGTACCATGATTTCCGGAACGCGTTATTACACCGCAAATTAACAACACAAGTTTTTGTATTCGCTTTAAGTAGATTTTGCCTATTGTATTCACTTGGTCGTGAACGATAAACCAAATAGTTCATTGAATTATTGAACAGTAACTTTAGAACTATTTTTTCGAGAGATTTATAGGTACATATTTTAACAGATGGAAAATACATTGAGGACTTTTAATGGCGTTTTTCATTGAAGATCCGGAAGAATTTAGAATTGATCTCCGTTGGAACATTTTTGTAATAGTGGTGTAAGAATTGGTTTTCTGTTGCTATTTTTTTTTGTTTTCTACAGTAAATATGAAGGCGAAATCAATATATTTCAATTTCAGTTTACATTTACGATTAGTAAATCTGACTAGATGTATCCTGGTTATGTCATTGGAGGGGACATAAACGTCAACTGAAACAGCATCTGAAATGACCAAAACCAGGATACATCTAGTCAGACGACGAATCTAGTCAAGAAATACATAACTGAGTACTAAATTTGCAGTTCCCATATGTGGCTGACGTAGTAAAAGTGACGTTCCCGACCAATCTTGTTTTTGCGTTCAGGTGCATCTAATCCTGACCAATCTAGTCGACTTAAGATAAGTAGATTCTTGAATCAACCCATTGCTTTCGTTTTGCTTAGCCTATTCTGGTTTCTAACTTAAGCCATATTTTAAGAGTATTAAAATGGAAATAAAAATAAAACACTTACGTAGGGGATTCGAGTTTTTAAGCCCCAGCCAAATGCAAAAATAACTCTCTACCACGATTCGCGTGTACGCCATAAGCAGGTGTGCGAACATTGACCAATTGCATGCTGCCTGAAAGCTCTGATTCATTTCATAGATCATTTGATAAATTTTTTGTTTCTCAACAATGCGACGACGAATGAACTCTCCAAAATGTGGAAATGAACCACTCGGACGTTCATTGAACTCAACAAGGTTAGCCAATTCCTTGTCAAGACTTTCTGTTCCTATACGGATTAAATCCATATAAAGAAGGAATTGAAAATTCCGAACTGCTGCAGTTATTAAACATGGTGTGAAAACAGCCATAAATAGTTTGAACTTTAAGGTGGCGTGTAGATATGAAGATATCGAGATGTAGGCGAGTATATGCGAAACAGCCACGAGGATGACTTTTAAAATGAATTGCTTGTGCTCGCGTAACTGACTCCTGAGGCTTTGCTCGTTAACGTTGGAATTTTGATATGACCGTAATTTGCTGTACAATGTCCAGAAATGAAGTTCATAATGTTTCATTGCCAAGGACTGCCCTGCAGATATATTTAAAGACAGAATAGTCACTGAAAGCTTCAGGTAGTCGTTAAATAAACCAAATGAGTCCTCAGTGCAAAGAAATGTGCTTGCATTAAAGAAAACTACAACTACGAGCATGTTTAGGGATGCGATCAAAATAATGGACCAGCAACGACAGAGTCGATTGGAGTGTTCCTTTCCATTAATCGAAACAGGACAATATCCGAATATACGAAATGTAATTAGAAGCCATCTTAAGACCGGAGCAATGTCGTCGTTCATTTCTACCCGGTACACCTAAGCGATTTTGAAGTGAAGAATATACTGGGTGAAGTATAAAAAGCTTGGAAATGCATTGCGTTGCCTGAAATGGCAATCAATTATCATACAGTATCGACTTAACCAATTATTCTTAATCCAATAATCTAATTAGTTCTACATAATCCATTAAAATGTTTAACTGCGTCATTTCTGTTACATAAATCAACCTGTCTTTATTGATAATAATCAGCCCTGAACAAAAATGACGGGGAATGAAAAATGCTTTCCCGACAACCTTGAACTAAAATAATTTGCTTTTATCAGACGCTGTAATCGAGCAAATGGTAATAATCAAATTGCATTTGAAATTGCACGATCTATATATTGATAAAAAGAATTGTTCTACTCCAGAAGATAGATAATAAATTTGACGGGTGGTCCAATTTTTTTTTAAATCTTCATTAGCTTAGAATCAGCTGGGTTATAAAACTACATCAAATTAGAGCAAACTGTTTATCGACACGGTTGAATTTAAATGAAAGAAAATGTTAAGGCAACCACAGGAATGTTAAAAAAAAGTTCCCGATAATCTTCTCACTTAAAAAACAGTATTCATATCTTACGTCCTAGATCCCAGATGTCAGCAGTACTTATAAAAAGACAAAAGTAGATTTCAATAACTATTCGGGTGAATCCTCGAAGTAGGTGCATTATCATCGACCAATTGCATGACTCCTGAAAGCTCTGCGACATTTCAAAGATTCCTTGATAGATTCGCTGCTTCTCGACAATGCGTTGTCGTATGAATTCTTCGAAATGTGGAAATGGCCGATTCGGAAGTTTCCATTCAGTGAACTCTATCAACACAGCTAAATCTTTCTCAAGATACTCCACTTCCATGCGAATTAAATCCATGTAGAGAACAAATTGTGCATTTCGAACAATTACCGTACTTGAATGCAATGCCGTAATAGCAAGGAACTGTCTGAGCCTTAGGGAGCTCTTCACATATAAACGTACTGTGGCTGCCAGAATATTCACCGAAATAATGCCAATAAATTTAAGAACAAATGTCTTGTGTTCCAAAAGCTGATTGCGTACATTTTGTTCCTTAACATTTGGATGACGAGTAGACCGTAGTTTCAGATAGTATTGCCAAAAATCTTGCTCGCGCTTTTTCATCTTAAGTGACTGACATGTGGACACATTCAAGGATATTATAGTGCTACCAAACAATAAATGGTCAACAAACAAGCTTAATTTATCTTCAACTACGACAAAATATTCTGGACACAGGAATACTATTGCCGTTAGTATGTTCAAAAGCACTGTCAGTGTTATGGGCCACAAAAAGAATAGCGATTTCTTCCTTGATTGGAAGTGAATTGGGCAATATCCAAAAACGCGGAATAAGTAAATATGGAATCGTAAAAGCAAACCGATTTTATAACTCATATCCGATACGATACGTTGTGCGCGATCTAAGAGTTGAAAAAAGTAACTATTTTCGAATTGAGAGTTTATAATAGTTTTGCTCGATAGTTTCCATCGAGTAAGACTCGATTAATTTGATTCATGTGCATTTCCGATATCACATTAACAAACTCTAGATACTTATCAATCACCTGACTCTTAATGCATAATTTTCTTGAATTGTGGTTTGATTCATCAATCGATAGTTAAATTTAGCCACGGGTAGTCTGCTATTCTGCCTTCAGTTTGAATACGGGGGTTAGCAACCGAAAAGATATGTTTTGTAGTTTACTTGTTGGCCGCCATGTTGTTACTTAAAAATGGTACTAAAAAATGTTCATAATTCGAAAAATAAAGAAAGAAAACTAAATATAAACGATTGAAGGATATGAAGATATCCTCGGTCGCTTCGAAAGAAATATTCTTTGTGAAATGTTCGGTCCCGTTTGAGTTGACGAGCTTTGGAGGAGAACGACGAACGTCAGTGAATGGAAATCGTCTAGAAAAGTGTCGAGGGCTGCACATATTCCCATCGCACGAATTTCACAAAAATAAAGTGCAAGTGACGTTTTTATGTTCGATTAGACACACGACATCTGAAGCCCATTTGAATACCACATTAGTGTCCAGGCTATATTTTACGAAATCATAGATGGCGAATTTTTCCAATAAAATTACCCATGATCTAAAAAATATTTAGTGGGAAGGTTAAAAATGATTACTAAATAGTAGAGCCTTTAGTAAATACATATTCATATTCAAATAAAGACAATTTTAACTAAAGAGTGGTGGTGCCTACTCTCATTCTTACCTGCTGGATTCATGCTGTCACTTAACCAAAGACTAAAGTAGATTTCGATAACAACTCGTATTAATCCTCGTAGCAGGTGCATTACCATCGACCAATTGCAGGCTTCTTGAAAGCTCTGCGACATTTCAAAAATTATTTGATATATTCTCTGCTTCTCGACAATGCGTTGTCGTATGAATTCTTCGAAGTGTGGAAATGGCCTATTCCACTCAGTGAACTCTACCAACAGAGCTAAATCTTTCTCAAGATACTCCACTTCCATGCGAATTAAATCTATGTAGAGAACAAATTGTGCATTTCGAACAAGTACCGAGGATAAAGAAAGGGCTGTAACAGCCATGTACTCTTTTAGTCTTGGGAAATTTGCTACATATAAACGCACACTGGCTGCCAGAATATTCACCGATATACTGCCAACAAATTTAAGAACAAATGTCTTGTGCTCCCGAAGCTGACTGAGAAGGTGTTGTTCCCTAATGATCGAATGACGAGTGGATTGTAATTTTAAGTAACACCGCCAAAAATGTTGTTCATGTTCCTTCATCTTAAGTGACTGACATGCGGAAACATTCAATGATATTATAGTGGCGGTGAACCCCAAAAGGTCGATAAACATGGTAAATTTGTTTTCAACTATAATAAAATATTCAGGACACATGTATACTATTGCCGTAACTATGTTTAGAAATATTGTCACTATAATAGGCCACAAAAAGTACAGTCGATTCCGATAGCCATTAGAATGAATGTGAATTGGACAATATCCAAAAACCCGAAATAAACAAATAAAGAATTGTAAAAACGAACCAACTTTATCAATCATTACTACCGATGCACTGCAGTATACGTGTGCGATTTCAAAAACGAGAAGTTCCAATGACTATGTGCATAGTCCCAATGAAATGCATTGGGTCGAAAGCGTTAAAAATGATTTGTTTGCGTTTTCAAAATCATGAATCATTTTAATTTTACGTGCATTGTATCGTTGTGCGGTTCGGTTTCGATCGATAATTTAATTCAGACACCTAATGAAAGTGCTTTTAGACTTATATAAATAAAAGAAGTAAATTTTTGTTGTCATTGCCTATTATCTTACGTGTGAATAGGCGAAGGCAAATAGTTAATAACTAATTTCCCCGCCTTAAACGCAATATACGTCGGGACGTTCATGTATCTAGTTTATTAAGTTTGACAGATGTCTGACTAGATGTATCACGGTTTTGATTGGGGGAAATCGGTCACGTTTATGGAGGAGTAGCCGACGAATCTAGTCAAGAAATTCGTAACTGAGTACTAAGTTGACAGTTTGCATATGTGGCTGACGTAGTAAAAGTGACGTTCCCGACCAATCTAGTTTTTGCGTTCAGGTATCATCTCATCCAGACCAAACTAGTCGACTTAAGATAAATGTTTTTTTGAATGTGCCCATTTGCTTGATTTTTGTTGATGGGAAGATTGTGCAGAGATGCAACACTGTGTGTAATTTGTTTTCCAACTATAATCGTATAATTACTACTACTGGGCGAACTTTAGTTGAATTCATCACTTCAAAACAACTAATGCGAACCGATGCCATCTAGGGGTCACCTAGTCTTAACTCATGACCTCTGAAATGATGTTGAGGATGACAGCCGCAATGCGTTTCTGTCGCTGTCAGTCTCTTGGGCCTTCTTTTCTTATGGCGTTTTCGATTGAAGAAAAGAATTGCCCTTTCTATGAAAAGGGCAAATCTAGAAGTGCTCTTTCGATTTATTCTATGTTTTATTAAAAAAAAAGTGCACTGCCAGGTCGATTCTTAACATGACAGAAGTGTCCCGGATATTTTGAAAGAATTGCCCT
Organism: Cheilosia vulpina; assembly: GCA_916610125.1. Taxonomy (NCBI): domain Eukaryota; kingdom Metazoa; phylum Arthropoda; class Insecta; order Diptera; family Syrphidae; genus Cheilosia; species Cheilosia vulpina. Next base: position 67,167,642 of record OU744277.1, read on the forward strand.
GAACTCACCAACACACACTAACAAAATGTCAGATTGAAATGTTTGTTGTGTTATTAGAAACAAATTTTTCGCTTATGATCCGAAAATATACAATTATGCGTGCAAAATGTAACCTTAAATTGAAATATATTGATTTGGCCTATTAAAACATTCATATTTACTGTAGAACACGAAAAAGAAGTACCAACAAAATGCCAAATCTCACATATGGTGTCTACCACTATTACAAAAGTGTTTCAACGAATTTCATTGAATAGAGCAGTTCTGAATTTCGGGGCAATTTTCTCGACATTCATATTTCATACATCGCTGTCCACTGATGACATACGTCAAGTATTTTAAACCAAAGTAAGAAATACAAACTTTTCGTCTAAAGCTTCGCTGTCACAAGTACTTAAATTCGCAGCCGAAATGTCTATTTTCCTTTTCCACTGCGAAACAAAAGTAATTCGGGGTTAATTTAGGAAAACAACAAATTCATTTTATTTCCTGCAAAATTTATAAACTTAAATTTTTAAACAAAATTAGTTGAGACGTTAGTATATGCAAAATGTAAGCATGAACAAATAATAATTAATTACAAGTTAAATATTTTTTTTTTATAAATAATGATTGTTAAAAGAAGAACAACATCTATAATTAAACAAACATTTAGCTATTTTATGTATGGAATACTTTCCATAAACTATAAGGGACAATTTCTCTTCAGAATGCACTTTCCATCTGCATTTCTTACATAACCTGGTTTACAATAGCAACCCTTGCCAGTTTTGGCTTTAGAAGTTATGCATGTTATCCCTCCACAAGTATAGTCGAATCCTACATCTTTTTGTACCTCATTGGGGCCGCTGCACTTTGACGGACATTCACATTTCGGAATACATTTGCCGTTCGTATTCCTCACATGACCCTGTATACAGTAGCAGCCGTTGTGATTGATAGGTTTGCATGATGAACTATCACAAGTGTTGTCACAGCCGATCTCTTTGTAAATGGTATTAGGCCCGCTGCACCTTGGCGGACACTCACCTTTCGGAATGCATTTGCCGTTCGTATTCCTCACATGACCCTGTATACAGTAGCAGCCCTTGTGATTGATAGGTTTGCATGATGAACTATCACAAGTGTTGTCACAGCCGATCTCTTTGTAAATGGTATTAGGCCCGCTGCACCTTGGCGGACACTCACCTTTCGGAATGCATTTGCCGTTCGTATTTCTCACATGACCCTGTATACAGTAGCAGCCCTTGCGATTGATAGGTTTGCACGGTGAACTGTCACAAGTGTTGTCACAGCCCTTCTCTTTGTAAATGGAATTAGGCCCGCTGCATTTTGGCGGACACTCACATTTCGGAATGCATTTGCCGTTCGAATTTCTCACATGACCTTGTATACAGTAGCAGCCCTTGCGATTAATAGGTTTACACAATGAACTCTCACAAGTATTATCACAACCTGTGTCTTTGTAAACCTCGTTGGGATAGTTGCATTTTGATGAACACTTACTTACAGGTATGCATTTGCCATCGTCGTCTCTCACATGACCTTTTTCGCAGTGACACTTGGGATATCCTTGGGTGTTATTGTATATTAAGCCGTAGCACGTATAATCAGGGCCACATCCACATTGATTGTCTGGATGGATCTCATTGGGACCCTTGCATTTCGGCGGACATTTATCCTTCGGAATGCATATGCCGTTCTTGTCTCTTACGTAGCCAAATTCACAATAACAACAATCATCTTTGGTAGGGACGTATGGGAGATTGTCACAAGTGTAGTCACAGCCTGTCACATTGTGGATCTCATTTGGGCCATCGCACATTAACGGGCATTCACTTTCGGGTATGCACTTTCCATAGTTGTTTCTGACATACCCCTCTTTGCAATGACACTTGGGATATCCTTGGGTATTATTGTAGATCAACCCGCAACACGTATAATCCGGACCGCATCCGCATTGATTGTCCGGATGGATCTCATTGGGATCCTTGCATTTCGGTGGACAATTATCCTTCGGAATGCATATGCCGTTCTTGTCTCTTACGTAGCCAAATTCACAATAACAACAATCATCTTTGGTAGGGACGTATGGGAGATTGTCACAAGTGTAGTCACAGCCTGTCACATTGTGGATCTCATTTGGGCCATCGCACATTAACGGGCATTCACTTTCGGGTATGCACTTTCCATAGTTGTTTCTGACATACCCCTCTTTGCAATGACACTTGGGATATCCTTGGGTATTATTGTAGATCAACCCGCAACACGTATAATCCGGACCGCATCCGCATTGATTGTCCGGATGGATCTCATTGGGATCCTTGCATTTCGGTGGACAATTATCCTTCGGAATGCATATGCCGTTCTTGTCTCTTACGTAGCCAAGTTCACAATAACAACAATCATCTTTAGTAGGGACGTATGGTAGATTGTCACAAGTGTAGTCACAGCCTGTCACATTGTGGATCTCATTTGGGCCATCGCACATTAACGGGCATTCACTTTCGGGTATGCACTTTCCATCGTCGTTTCTGACATATCCCTGTTTGCAATGACACTTGGGATATCCTTGGGTGTTATTGTAGATCAACCCGCAACACGTATAATCCGGACCGCATCCGCATTGATTGTCCGGATGGATCTCATTGGGATCCTTGCATTTCGGTGGACAATTATCCTTCGGAATGCATATGCCGTTCTTGTCTCTTACGTAGCCAAATTCACAATAACAACAATCATCTTTGGTAGGGACGTATGGCAAATTGTCACAAGTGTAGTCACAGCCTGTCACATTGTGGATCTCATTTGGGCCATCACACATTAACGGGCATTCACTTTCGGGTATGCACTTTCCATAGTTGTTTCTGACATACCCCTCTTTGCAATGACACTTGGGATATCCTTGGGTGTTATTGTAGATCAACCCGCAACACGTATAATCCGGACCGCATCCGCATTGATTGTCCGGATGGATCTCATTGGGATCCTTGCATTTCGGTGGACAATTATCCTTCGGAATGCATATGCCGTTCTTGTCTCTTACGTAGCCAAGTTCACAATAACAATAATCATCTTTGGTAGGGACGTATGGTAGATTGTCACAAGTGTAGTCACAGCCTGTCACATTGTGGATCTCATTTGGGCCATCGCACATTAACGGGCATTCACTTTCGGGTATGCACTTTCCATAGTTGTTTCTGACATACCCCTCTTTGCAATGACACTTGGGATATCCTTGGGTGTTATTGTAGATCAACCCGCAACACGTATAATCCGGACCGCATCCGCATTGATTGTCCGGATGGATCTCATTGGGATCCTTGCATTTCGGTGGACATTTATCCTTCGGAATGCATATGCCTTTCTTGTCTCTTACGTGGCCAAGTTCACAATAACAACCAGGACCTTTTGCAGAATTATATATCTGCAAGTCGCAAGTGTAGTCGCAACCTGTCTCCTTAAAGATTTCATTTGGTCCGGTGCACTTCGGGCAAGTATGCTTCGGAATGCATTTTCCATTATTTCTCACGTATCCGCTTTTGCAGAAACATCCCGCAGCTCTAGAGTCCTTTTGAATCAAATGCAAATCCTTACATGTGTATTCAAATCCCGATACTTTATACTCCTCATTGGGGTCACTGCAACACTGACCTCGGCTTTGACAGTTCTTCGCATCTGTAGAAGTTAATGGCTTTTAAAATCGTTTACTAACGAGCTAGGTTTGGGTTACTTACTGATAGTACAAATTAGGGTCGTTATTAAGAGGCTTACAACCTTCATGACTGCTTGGATATGTATATCTTGAATGCTACTGCCAAAATGTCATCCTATTTATACTACGAAACGAATCGATTGAGTTCATTAATGGTTTGCAAAATCAATTGTCTCAACAAATGTTCAAAAAGCCAATTATTCAAGTTCGTGTTTAAATTGTATATAATGCTTTGTAAACAATTCATAATCCCAAACAGTGAAATCTTGAACTTGGCAATGATTGCATTCCGAGGTTAATGTAGTTAAGTGTGTGACTGAACTTAGCATCTGAATCCACAAAAAAAACGGTAACAAAAACAAGACCGGATGCCATTTGCGAGATTTATTTCAGAAAAAAAGCCTAGCTGGGCTATGAACTTAATCTGAAGGGCTATGACCTTAACCTGAAATCAATTTCTGATATGAAGACTTGTGATTTGTTTTAAGGATTACTTCACGAAATAAGTTTTTGGGCATTTTGCAATGTGTGGCTCGTTTTTGTAGAAAATGTAGGTGTGGCATTGTCAAAGCAGTTTGCATATATACGACTATAGGTTGTCTTTTTTTTGGAGTTTAGTCTATCACTAATGACATTTTCGATTGAAGAAAAGAATTGCTTTCTATCAAAAGATGAAATCTAGAAGAGATCTTTCTATGTTTTCTATTAGCGTTTTTCATTGAAGATCCGAGAGAATTGCCCCGAAATTCAGAATTGCTCTTTTCATTGAAATTCATTGTAGCACCTTTGTAATAGTGGTAGACACCATATGTGAGATTTGGTTTTCTGTTGCTACTTGTTTTTCGTTTTCTACAGTAAATATGAATGTTTAAATAGGCCAAATCAATATATTTTAATATTAGTTTACATTTAGCAAGCATCATTGTATTTTAGTCGGATCAAAAGCGAATAAATGTTTTTCCTACTAACACAACAAACATTTCAATCTGACATTTTGCTAGTGTGTGTTGGTGAGTTAAGGGCAATTTTCTAAAAATATACCGGACACTTCTGTCGTGTCAACAATTGACCTGGAAGTGTACATTTTTTCAATGAAACATAGAATACATCGAAAGAGCTAGAGGTGTTCTTTTCATAGAAAGGGCAATTATTTTCTTCAATCGAAAACGCCATATGTTTCATTGAAAAATAGGTAAATTCTTAACTCACCAACACACACTAGCAAAATGTCAGATTGAAATTTGTGTTGTGTTGTTAGAAACATATTTGCAAATGTAAATTTTAATAGAAATATGTTATTTTGGTCCATTTAAACAATAATTTTTCCTGTAAAAAATGCTCCCACTATTTCATTAAAAAGGGCAATTCTCGCGGATCTCCAATGAAATACGCCAATAGAAAACATAGAAAGAACACTTCGAGATTTGATCTTTTGATAGAAAGCAATTCTTTTCTTCAATCGAAAATGCCATTAGTGATAGACCTCATTAAAGAATGTATTGATATTGTCATTTGGATTATTGTACCTTCTATTACCTACAATGTTTTCGATTGAAGAAAAGAATTGCCCTTTCTATGTTTTAATCAAAAAAAGGGTGTATTTCCATGTCAAGTCTTAACACTGCAGAAGTTTCCGGGATATTTTTAAAAAAATAAATTTTGAGCAATGTGATTCGAAATCTCAAATTCAGGGCAATTCCTTCGAAAATTTAATGAAAAACGCCATAACTATTCTAACATAAAATATGTTGAAATTTATGGCCGCTGTTATACAACAGCGCTTCCAACATCATTTTTTCCATAGAAATTTCTTGGGCGGATACTAAAAAACCCTCTTAGTGGTGCTTTTCCTACAAAATTTCTGCTTTAATCATTTTTTAACTTCAAGTACTTTTTTTAATACCTAATTTAAAAAGAACCTTAACAAAAATATTCACCCGGTCATACAGTTCATCGCCACACAGCGGCTGTATATACAATGCATCGATGGCTAATGACAATCAGCTGATCGTACGCGCTGTCATCCAACTGATTAGTTTGACATTGAATTGACATTTTACCTCTTCAAGTGTGGAAACTCATATTTTCTCCGCAAAATAATTAGATTTTATATAAATAAAAGTGTCTGCATCTGTTTTTTTTCCTTGTAAGAACGTCCTTACAATGTTTCCTTACTAATAGAGTGTTAACAAACTCCGTTAACAAATTGTAAGTGTACAGTTTCACGCGATTTAGCTTCACTGTGCACAGCACACACATTACATTTTACTATATCTTGTGTTTAATAATAGCTCTTCTTCTCCTCTTTGAGTTCACAAAAAAATAAAAAACAATAAAACAATGCGTAGCCGCAGTAACTCAGGCGTCCGCCTGGACTACTACCAGCGAATCGTCCATCGTCTTATCATGGCTCATCAGGAGCCTGTAACTGGTCTATTTCCTGCTAGTGCTGTAAACTCGCACGCATGGATTCGTGACAATGTGTACTGCATTTTGGCAGTATGGGGTCTCTCGATGGCCTATAAGAAAATTGCCGATCAGGATGAAGATCGTGCCAAGTGCTACGAGCTCGAGCAGAGTTGTGTTAAACTAATGCGAGGCCTTCTCATGGCCATGATGAATCAGAAAGACAAAGTCGAACGCTTTAAAATCACCCAAAACCCATTAGATTCATTGCACGCAAAATTCTCCAGTCGTAATGGACAGCCCGTGGTGGGTGATGCTGAATGGGGCCATCTTCAAATCGATGCTGTGTCGTTGTATTTGCTTACTCTCGCCCAAATGACTGCGTCAGGCTTGCAGATTGTATTCTCATTGGATGAGGTATCTTTCATTCAAAATTTGGTGTTCTACATTGAGTCGGCCTATTGCATCCCCGACTATGGCATATGGGAGCGTGGTGATAAAACCAATCACGGTGAACCGGAACTTAATGCTAGTTCCATTGGAATGGCAAAGGCAGCCCTGGAGGCAATGAATGAATTGGATTTGTTTGGGGCGCGCGGCGGGCCTGCCTCTGTAATTCATGTGTTGGCCGATGAGGCACACAAGTGTCAAGCTGTGCTACAGTCAATGTTACCCCGCGAGTCAAACAGTAAGGAACTCGACTCTGGGCTATTGTCAGTTATTGGCTTTCCTGCTTTCGCCGTTGACGATCCACAGTTGATCAAAACTACAAAGGAAGCAATTATGAACCGGCTACAAGGGAAATACGGTTGTAAGCGTTTTCTCCGCGATGGCTATCGTACTCCGAAGGAGGATCCATCAAGGTTGTACTACGAGCGCTGGGAATTACGAATGTTCGAGAATATCGAGTGCGAATGGCCGCTGTTCTTCGCCTACTTGATTCTGTTTTATGCGTTTCAGAATGATAAGTTGTCCGTTAAGGACTACGCTGACCGGCTAGAGGTGAGTTACATCTCGTTGTCTAAATAATATATTTATGTAATATTCTTTTAGAAAATAATGGTACGCGGCGAAGATGGAGTAATGCTGATTCCAGAGAGCTACGCAGTTCCACACAACTTGGTCCCTGAGGAGTACCAGAAACCTGGCTCTCAAACTCGAGAGGTAGTCGGGCGATGTCCTTTTTTGTGGGGTCAATCGCTGCACATTTTGGGAAAGCTGCTGCAAGAGGTGAGTTATCGCATGCTTATTTACACCATTAAACAAATCTGGGGTCAGATTCTGTAAGTCGCACGAATGATTTGCTCTAAGTTGCAGATGTAAATCGTTCGTGCACACAAAAATATATCGCCTTACAGAATTCCGAGCCTGTTTTCGACCAGAAGTCTCATACAGTTTTGTACATTGCTAGAGCGGCCAAGTTAATCTTGTCGTGTCATAACTACTCGAGCCTGTTTTACACACATTTCCAGTGTGAATTCTAATCACCTTACATGTGCCAAACTTTAAGGTTTTTTCCAAGTACCATCTAGTTTGTGAATATCTTATTAGCTTGTAAAAACATTTCTTAAAAAATTAAACAAGCACATCTCAACAATCTCACGATTTTCTTTCAGGGTTTTTTGGCCGTCGGCGAACTCGATCCGCTCAATCGCCGCCTTGGCGCTCAAAAGAAACCCGACGTAGTCGTCCAAGTCGTCATCATTGCTGAAGACAACGAGATCCGTGACAAACTCGCCGAACACGATCTACACGTTCAGACCATTGCCGAGGTGGCACCAATTGAAGTGCAACCAGCACGTGTGCTCAGCCATCTGTACACCTATTTGGGTCGCAATCGTAAACTCGGCTTGACAGGTCGTAAGTCCCGCGATGTTGGCATCCTTAGTACCAGTAAATTGTACTCGCTCAAGGATAGAATATTCGCGTTTACACCACAGGTGAGTTGTACACATCCTGTTCTCCCTACTCCTATTGGAAATTCCTTTCTTCCTCTTAAGCAAAGTTTTGTGTCTCATTTTGTTCTTCTTTTTATCAATTTTTGTAGAAGATTTTATTTATTTATTTTTGTACACCAAGTTAATTTTTGTTTTGTTAAACTTTCAAAATCACAATAGTTTGTCGATCTATCACGATTCTACATTGCGTCCGACAACGAACTCATGATCGACATACTCAAGGGTGAGATTAATTTCCTCAAGTCAGCATGGGATTTACTTGGACGTCCGTTGGTCACTCTGGTTCTCAAGAATATTCATCTAGGTCCGTTTGTATGGCAATTCAAGGGAAACGCAATGTCCAGCTAATATGATGAATATCTTTTGTGTTTTCTTTTCATTTTTTTCTTTAATTGTTAACGTTACGTTATTTTTTTTCTTCTTGCTTCTGTTGTATACTTTTTTATGTTTTTTTTTCGGGTCTTTCTTCGGAGTTAAGTGAAAGCAAGTTAGTTAGACCTAAAATTCTCTGCTCAAATTGGATCACACACTCACACGTACACAAAAACACAGTCCCTCGCTCGCAGATTTAAGAAATATGTTGATCGGATACAATTTTGATTTTTAATGCTCGCAGTTTGACTGCTCGAACGGAAGACACGAAGCTTAGAGGTGGTGGCAGGCATTAGATATCAATTCTAAATTTGTATTTGCACGTATCGAGAAATACAAGATTGTACTCATGATTTTCCGCGTAGGTTTTGCAAGCTCATATTTCTTGTATATACATTTTTGTTTGAAGGTGGTGGCTTGAGTTCTGCTTCGGAATTCTGAAATTCATTCAATCATTATTAACTAACGCAACCAGTAATTTGTTTTTTATCCAGTGAAATCTTTAACGCGCTGCTTCCAGTTGGTTCAAGCGCTTATCCACTTGTTCACACCACCAAAGATGAAGTCTTCCTTTAGTGCTGTCTCATGATATCCTGACTCGACCGGCAATCTCTAAGGCGAAACGTTGAGTTACTTGCACGAACTAGTTACTTCTACAACTTAGGGCAAGTCATTCTTGCCCACGAAAACGCTTCAACGTTTTCGCCTTACAGAATCTGAACCCTGATGTCCATATGCACGTTTCGTCCAAGCCATATTAGACTCCATAAGAATCAAATAGTCTGTCACTTCGCAACGAATAGGAAATATTTTTTCTCACCGTTAAAATGACCCCGTTCCGAGCTGTTTATAGTTATAATTACTTTTAGTAGTTGGGAAACGTTTTTGTTATTAATATCGTTCTGTATATGGAAATTGTTCTGCATTCGTGCGTTAAGGGGTCCTCTTTTGCACTTCAGTGATTTAATATTGTTTGACTTGATACTGGCGACTCCATTTATTAAAAAAAAAATAGTTTTCAGTTGATTTCTATATGCAGAAGTTGAAAGGCGAACGTAATTCCAGTTGTTGTATTGAATCGAATAATCAAGTAGTGAAATAGGCTTGCTTAGGTTAGGATACTTAACGTTAATCCAGAAAATCAATGTTCAACCGTCAGGTACTAATGGAATAAAAACAAACACACGCACTCAATAATAACGAAACAATATGCAAATTGGTGTATCCTACATTTACCAAAACTGCTTTCACGATTCGAAAACGTTTTGTCTGCCTGTATAGATTTTTGCATGGTAGTATTATCTATTTGAGCAAACAGAAAAAGACAATAGACTCTGCGTGATTTTGGTGATTAACAATGCAACGTTTGTAATTAATTTGAGCGCACAGATTTTACCCGTTTTTTAGGTACCCTTTTTTCTAGTGACTGAATATATTAATCAAAATTCAACCTTTGAAGTGAATCCCATCCTGCACAAGTGTCCCAAAACAAGAGCACACCAGACACCGCACCTAACATCCTCCTGTCATATCCAACCAATATTTTTTGAATTTTCAAAATCCAAACACACACACACATACACACAGCAAACGAAATCGAACAAAAAAATCCTCTAAATTGTGTATAATTAATCGTAGAACATCGATTTTGACGAATACTACACCACTCGCGATCCAGACTTACTTGCAAGTATTGTTACAACAAATCTGGCCTTCCTAACGAACAATTGGCGGCATATGTTGGGAAGGCCGACCATAACTCTAATGGCAACTCATTATCTTTTAGGTAATTACCACTTGTAACGCACTCAATAATATTGTCATACAAAAAAGTACCATTTGTGAATTTTTATTTTTTTAATACATCCGAATTTAAACAAAAGAAGACATTTTTTAACATTTTCCGTTGGGTGGGAAAAGGTGTTTTATCTAATTTGTGTTTAACTTTCAGGCTTAGCGATTAATATTAAGTGTTATATACGTCACGGATAACTGTCGACTAATGTTGTTTTCCATTGGGACAAAAAAAATCTTTTTTTTTTGATTCGGATCACTTTTTGCAGATCTCGATATTTTTATCAGATTTACACATACTACCACAAATACAGCACAGCTGTTTTACGTCATTTAAAGAAGTTTGTTTTAAAACAAATGTTCAAGGTTTCATGAAAACCAAAATAAAGAAATACATAAACAGCAATGGGCATAGTGTTGGAGGAATTATGTATTATCTTCATTGTCTTCCTCATCATCTGGAAACTACGAATCACCAAAACTACTCCATTTGTAGCTACAATAGGCGTTTTTCTTTTTTAGTTCAGAGCTGAGCTCTGAACCGAGCTCGAGCATTATGAGCGCGCTCTGAACCGAGCGTACTCAGATCGTTCTGATGTAATTATGAAACACACTTGAGCACATAGCTGTCATTTGTAGTAAATATGTGTATAAATTGAATATTTATTAATTGTTGTTTATTAAATTGGTTAACCTTCAGTTCCAGAGCAACAAGGTTCGTCCGCCATTTCAATTATTTTTCTTTTTCCTGTTTTTTTTTCTGTCAAATGTGACTGCAAGTGTGTAATCAGCTTTTCACTCAGCCTGCTCAGTCAATTTATTCTGAGCTCATGGAGCGCGCTCTGATCATGATCTGAACGAAAAAAGAAACACAAATTCTGAGCTCTGATGGATCTGAGCTAAAAAAGAAACACGAACTTTTTGTATAACAGTTCAGGTTGTGCTCTGAACTAAAAAAGAAAAACGACTAATAGAGGAAACATTTTTTAAACCGATGTCCATGATTGATTTTACCAAAACCAAATGCAATAATAGCGAATATTGTGGTCAAATAACGCATGTTCCATGAGCCGCATAAAGTCTGAGATCTGAAAAAGATTTTTGGTGGTCCCAATGGAAAACGTTATAAGTAATGTCATTTTGACATTATCGTAAAATGCAGCATCTACAAAATAAGCTAAATACCTATTTAACTTAACATTTTGAATGCGCTGATACCTATGTTCTAGGAGAAAATTCAATTACAACTTCTTCCTCCGACATCGTTGAAGACGAAAATAAATAAGAATTTTTACTTGCCAAACTTTTGAGCTGTCACATAGTCAGTTTTTATTTTTCATTTTTCAGTAAAGCCTAGTATCCTGCTCACTCTAAATTTTATGTGGTATTCGTTTGGGCGCTCTCAGAGCACTTTTAATGTTCGTTTGGTACAAAAAAAAGCAATCTTTTTCAGATTTCAGAGCACTTTTGCGAATCTGGATTTTTTCTCAGATTTGTTTAGATTTACCAATACAAGTACGTTTGAGTTTGACAACTAGTGGAATTTGTAAACATTTTCGTGAAATTTTTCAACTGCAAAGAAACACATTGCATCGGGTGGCTCTATTTTTGTTAATTATTTATGACAAATGTTAAGAAATCAATCTGTGCGCAAATTTAGAACGTTTTATTACAAAATTTAAGCAGTGAATGCAAAATCCTTAGAAAAGTGTTGAAGGCTACACATATTCGAACCGCACTAATATCAACACAAAAAAGAACAAGTGATATTTTTATGTTCGATTAGACACGAAATCTGAAATCTGAAGAAGCCCAAATCATTCCAAAATAATAGATATACGCAAAATTGAAGAACATATTATCATTGCTACAGCAGCTCAAATAATTTCTATAGTAGCAAACAGAAGACGACACGTTCCTTCGTGTCGGGTAAATCCCTATTTGCATTGGAATTTTTCTGCAATTTTCATATTGCTGATCGTTCCCCCGCAAGCCCTGTAATTTTTTAATGTTTTTTTTATCGCATGAAACGGAATTTTTGGTTTTCCGTTCACTTTTATTTATAGCACAAATGTTTTCTGCGATACACAACACAAATTGTTTCCTCGGCTTTTTATATCAAAATTTAACTTGGATTTAATGTACCAGACATTTATTTCGCGAGCTAAATGAGTGGAGACTTGTCAGCGGCCCATCTATATGAAGTTAAAAATTTAGCGAGCGAACAGGACACTGTTTTGCTAAACTGCTTCGCTAAATTTTATCTTTGTAGACATTTTTGTATGGGAGATAAAATCTAGCGCAAGCAGGATACTAAGCTTTAGTCAAAATTCGGCGAGTAGAAAATTACCAAAAAATGAAAAGAGAGGAAATGGATTTCTCTCTCATTTCGCACAGTTTCGTAGCAAAAACTTTTATAATTTTACGTTTGCAAAAAGGTAACCGAACGATCGCCTGTCAAGCGTCTGGTTAGAACGGCTGTAGCAGCGCACTCTCAGGAAAGACGTCAGCATGTCAATATTTGCCATGAAAAATGGCACGTGTAATCGTAGCTTGATACTAATGGTCGTCTGACTTATAGAGCATCTGTGACGCAAGACATCAACCGTGAGAAAAGCAGGGCGGAGCTCCATCTTACGGGTGGCCGTTGCATGGTGGTAATATGTTTGCATGTTGGTTGAATGGTTACGTGACCAAGCCAATACCACAAATGAATAAAATAATATGAAAATTCGAACTGGGGCTCTGCGATCAGTGAAGTTCTCCAAAAGTCCGCAATATCAAAGAAACTGCTAAAATTAATTTCCATTTCATTTTATGGATGGGTCTCTCCTGAGAAACAATTTTGAAAAACAACATCTAACCATCAACAACAACTAATCTTCAACAATAACTAAATTATCATACAGTCTCTCTATTGCTTACGCGGTTAAAACACCTTTTCCCCTCGTCGCCGGGTGACGGTCATCGTAATGTATATTTAACATCAGATTGTACTTCATAGAACATTTATTTCCACTTTGGAAGGCTCATTTATCCTCTCATTTATGTAGAATTAGAAACAACAACACAAGCATGTCTCCTAGAACTAACTCTGTGTGTACCTTGTATCCCCGCTTTCGGGTCTTTTTGTATGCGTTTTATGTGGCTCTTCAAATATAGTCTTCGTCTGTACAACATTCTAATGTGTTTCTTTTGTTTTCAACTATGCTGCATGATAAATTTGGCCGAAAACCAGATCAAAACAAAATCCCCTTGGCCATGATTCAAACAATGCGCAAACTCAAATCCGGTTACATAAACGGCACTCGCGTTATGTTGGGCAATCTGAAGGACTTTCTCAATACATCGGCTATAACTGACTTAAGCTTTCTGGGAAGCCAAGAAGATGGCTATCCAGATCGGTTACATTCAGACGTACAAGCCTATCTGGACGATCATCTATTGCGCTCGTTCAGCAATAAAAGCGCTATTAATATTCGTGCGTCCGGGCTGCGACCACGCTCGTTGCGCAGGCGCATGTCATGCAAAGGTGCCATCAAGAAGACGCGTTCCATTAACGTGGACTGTGAGTAAAAGTTGTATCACTGCAAGTACGTTCAATTATTCTCCTATTTACAGCCGACACACTAGGAATGGAAGGTCCTGGTCATGGTCCACTCTCCGAACGACGACTATCCTCGATTGTACCACCCCCTTGGCTGCAGGCAAATTCCCAACAACATCACATTAATTTGTTCGCTACAACACCCGAAGAAGAGCATCCACATTTGGAAATTCGAGAGAATATCTACCCCATTGATCCGCATCACAATCGCACAGTTCACGAACGACGCAGTGAGTTCGCCAAACAGCTAGAAAGTAAGCACTCGAGCTCCTTGTCCTTATGGTCACTCTCTTATGTTTATTTATTATTTAAATTTCTTATGATTTCATATTTTGGTTTGTTTACACAAAAAATTGCAAATGCGAATGTTTGAAAACAAAAAGTTCCTAAAATTCTTATCCAACGCCATCGCACGGACACCAATTTCGCCGACACAGAAGTCGAGGAGTTGATTGCAATGCTACGTGAAACGGAGAATCTTGAGGAGCAGGGTGACATCCTACAGTATTTGGTTGATACAGAAGGCTTGGACTTCAACACAGGTAAATCACAATCAAAAAAAAAAAAAACAAATATTGTTGTGTCATTAGCTCAAAACTATCATTCATACCTACATAACACCATGCATGAATTATACAAATTTAAACAACTGAATTGGATGAATTACGATTTTTTGCTTCGTAGAGCAAGATTTTTGAGTGATCGTGGTTTTGTTTTTATTTAAGTTGTTTTGTCCCATAAGATAAGAAAAAAGCTTTACGGTAGTCAGTGTGGAAGTACATAATTCAGGACGACGTGAATTGATTGCATTTTGAATTCTTCGTTTATTGGACTTTGTTCGTGATAAGATATTTGAAACTCACGACCAAAAACAAAGTAAAACGTGAACAACAGTTCATGTAATTAGGAAGCATATACAAGGTGGCGCAAAAATAACCTTCCGATGTTTTTTGGTTGTAATTTAAAAAAAAAATGAAAAACTTTGATTCTTCTTGTGGATTATTTTTATTTGGTCTTTTAATTTTTTTTACATCAAGTCGAGAATATGATGTCATGTAAATGGCCGCCGCCACAGTTGATTGTCATTTGAGCCCTTTTTATGGCATTTTCCATCACTTTGGCCAAAACTTCCGGCGATAGGTCCTCACATTCTTGACGGATATTGTCTTTAAGAGCAGCAAGAGTCTGAGGCTTGTTGACATAAACCCGCGACTTCAAAAAGCCCCACAAAAAGAAGTTGGAGCGGTCAAATCAGGCGATCTTGCGGGCTAGTGCAAATCGCCAAAAACGACCCGGGAACACCGCTTTTAGAATATCGGTTGTGGCTCGCGCAGTGTGTGCCGTAGCTCCGTCCTGTTGGAACCACATGTCCTCCAGTCCTAAATCGTCCAATTGCGGTAGAAAAAAATCATGGCCCTATAGCGCGCACCGTTCACTGTTGTCGTTTGACCAGCGGTGTTCTCGAAAAAAAAATGGCCGCGTCAACAGAGGCGATATTCTCGGCACAACGGGCGCTCCGTGGCCCGCCACTCTTGGCAACGTCTCGTGTTGTGCCAGTCTCTTCGAGGCGAGCGGCTATACGTCGCAGTGTTTCACCAGTAGGCGTTGGACGGCTAGGAAATCTGCGACGAAATTCACGTTGTGCCAAAGTCACCGACCGATTTTTGCTCAAATAAATAGTCACCAATATTCCGCGTTCTGGAGCAGTGTAGCGTAACATTGTTTATTAACGTGTATTTCGCATGTGTTTACTACACAAATGTCAAAACAGAACTGACATTAGGGGCCAATTGCTAAATGTTTCAACAGCCTTACGGTTGCCGGTAGAATTCGAGTTTAGGAAGTTTCATCGGAAACGACTAACGACAGTTTGAAAAATGTATGGCAAAGCTTTTGACTGGTTGTGGTGGCTGCCGTTCAATCTTTAGTAAATACATCAACACAATATATCTCTTCTGGTCGCAGTGTACAGGGCCTATTCCTTACAATACAATTAGTAAATACATGCAACTTGTGAACAAAAAGATGCATGTCGAATGCAAAAACTTTTGCCTCGATTACGCTTCTAGTTCGTTTCCCTTATGAGTCCACTGGAATATAATAAGCGCCATCTATAATACATATATTATTGGAAATCCAAGACAGTTCCTTAGTCCACTCGAATATTATTAGCGCCGCCTATAGGTACATGTTACTGGAATTCTAATGTCGTTTTCTATCGAAGGAAAGGATTGCTCTTTCTATCAAATGAACTAATCTAGAAGTGCTCTTTCTATGTTTCGTTGAAGAAAAAAGTACACCACCAGGTCAATTCTTAAAACGACAGAAGTGTCCGGGATTTTTGTAAATAATTTTCCTAAACTCACCAACACACAGATTGAAATATTTGTTGTTTTGTTAGAAACAAATTTTGAGCTATGTGATCCGAAAAAAAAACAATTATACATGCAAATGTAAACTTTAATTGAAATATGTTGATTTGGCCTGTAGAAAACCAAATCTCACAGAATGATGTGAATATGGGGTCTACCACTATTGCAAAAGTGCTCCAACGAATTTCATTTAAAAGATCAATTCTCCCGGATCTTCAATAAAAAAAAGCCATAAGACATTCACTGCAGCTGATAAACTATTGATCATTTAAATACAGAAACACACATCTGATATTTTTAAAAATTAAATTCATACACTCATCCCGCATATGCCCGAGTCCATGCCTTACAAAACCAATCAACAAATTCATACAAAATTAGATTTTCTGTAAATTATACCTATCAAATTCATTCCCAATGGTAATGCAACTTCATATTCTCAAAATTAAACAACAAATATTGTAATAAACCTTCTTTAAGCAAAGTGAACATTTATTAAACAACTGTTATGTTTTGTTTGTTATTCTCTCCTCCTTTGCCTTCCTTTCATACGCAAAAAATATTTATATATCTCAATCCAACACGTCACATTCTAGCTGGACTGGGATTACGAAAGAAATCTTCGATCGGTAAGTACCCCAAGTGGTTTATAATACTCTCCACATTTACACTACACATCTCCACTCTTGCCTGCCTTTATTTTCGCAATCACGTAGTCAACCACAAATTCACCAACAACATTACACACTTATAGTCATGATTTGTTTTTCGTTCTCTCTCTCTCTCTCAATTGGTGTTGATTGGTAGTAAGTGAGAATCATATTGCACACATATTTTAGATATTTTAAGGTTATAAATGTTTAAAAGCTAAGTAAATATTTTTGTTTGTATTCTTTGCACGCTTCATTGGCTTATATTTTATGTCGCATATACTCTCATTGCCATAGTACACACATTGCACGGTTACTGATATTAAATTAATATTGACACTATTCACATGAGGTGCGAATTGCAAATATGAAACCGCTACTAAAAAGATGTTTAGATGCAACTTAAAGAGGAGCATTAGCAAGGGTTATTAGTAAAAGCCTGTTACTTTGCATTTTCATTTCCATTTTGTTTTCTTTTTTAAATCTCTTACTTAATTCTGGTTACATTATATTTATTTTCATTACCAATAACCATGGCTATGCCTACATAACTATACATACTATTGAATGCTGTTGGCCTGTGCTGTTACTGCTTTTTGACATCTCTATTATAAATAACGGTTGAACAAAATATGCAAAATACATAACGCTTTGGTTGTTCGGTTGATAACATGAAACAAAATTGTTTTAAAACAACAAAGAGATCGAATCATCATTTCTAGTGGAGGAGAATGGTTCCTCGAATGATGATCCAAATCCTTTGCAACAAGATACTAATTCTTCTCAATCTGAAGGCATGCTGGAAGAAGGTAGCGTTGTCACAGTGCGTGGTCTCCTCAAGGGACTGTACGAGAAGGCATGCCAGCAAAAGTTGTGGGGCCTTGTACGTCACACAGCTGGTATGTTGGGTAAGCGGGTAGAAGACCTGGCTAAGGCGGTCACCGATTTGTTAGTACGACAGAAGCAGGTAAGACGGCGCAGCGTTTTGAAATTTGTTGTATGTATGATTGGAATATTATGTGTATTAGGTAACAGTTGGTATGCCACCGCATAATGAATTTACCATCACAGCACCTCTTCCAGAAGTGGAACTACGTCAGCTGATTCACGATGTAAGGATTTGACGCTCCGTGTGCGTGTGCGCCACTAAATTAACTGTTGTGTGCTCTTTCTTGCATAGGCCTATGGAGACGATCAGAGTACATCGATGTTGACTCAGGAATTAATGGTCTATCTGGCCATGTTTATTCGCACGGAACCGCAGCTTTTCCATGAGATGTTGCGCTTGCGTGTCGGTTTAATTATTCAGGTTATGGCAAAAGAGCTGTCACGTACTTTGAACTGTGATGGCGAACAGGCTTCAGAGCATTTGCTTAATCTTTCACCCTTCGAGATGAAGAATCTGTTGTATCACATTCTCAGTGGCAAGGAGTTTGCTGTTAGCAGTGGTAAGTGGTTGTGACTTAAGAAATTAGGTTTGTACATTTAAATTCATGTTTTAATGCAGTTGCTCGCGGAAATCTATCGATTGTAAGTTGCAAATCAAGTCGCGTCAGCAAGAAGAGCCAAATCGGCCTTGGAGATCCGGAAAGCGATGACCTAATCCCGGCTATAGATGATCGGCAGGGACAGTGGCTGCGGCGAAGGCGCTTGGATGGAGCTTTAAATCGTGTACCAAGAGATTTTTACTCAAGGGTTTGGTCCGTTTTGGAGAAGGTGAGTAAAATGTGACACTGATGTATTCAAAATACAAACAACTGTTGACGTCAAGACATGATGAATGCAAAGGCACTTCGCATGCAGTTATCATTTCTCCTTGAGCCATTTTATTGGTCTTTGTTATGTCGACAAGTGGCTTTGATACGGGCGAAAAACCAATCCAAAATCATATTTGCTCAATCTGACACATGCGGCTTTTATTAAATACGGTCATCGTGACCGATTGATATCATAATCAGAGCTAACTTTACAAACAATTTTAGAGAGCACATCAGTCATTGAATGTAGCAACACAGCTGACTTAATGGTTTATGCTAAAAAAAAATATCCCTTGTGAAAAGAAAGAAAGTGGCGCCCAATTTTGGGTCATTTATAGGTCTTTAATCTACTGCCAATAAAGAATAAACTCTTATATTTCAGTGCCAAGGACTCGCAATCGAAGGACGAATTCTACAGCAATCACTTACTCAGGAAATGACCCCTGGCGAATTAAAGTTTGCACTTGAAGTTGAAACAGCACTCAACCAAATCCCTCAGCCCGAGTACCGACAATTAGTCGTCGAAGCGCTAATGGTGCTCACGCTTGTCACTGAACACAATCTGGTTTCATCACTTGGTGGGATCATCTATGTGGAGCATCTAGTTCACAAGGCTAATCAATTATTCCTTGACGATCAGCGTAAGGTATCAGGTGATGCCACTTTGTGTTGTGCCAAAACAAAGGACGGCAAAGATAACACAACAGCATCTGGCATGTTGTTGTGTGGTGGAGCAGCTTACATTTGTCAGCACTTGTATGATAGGTAAGTTTTTCATTATCCGATCACAACAATACATTATGAATCATGTGTTTTTTATAAAGCGCCCCCAGTGGAAGTTACGGAACCATGACATATATGGCTCGAGCAGTAGCTCTCGTTTTGGAATGTGTGCCAAAGCAGGGCGAAATGGATTGCACAATTTGTTAAGACAAACAAAATGGAAGACACGAATACTTTACTTATTTTTTCCCCTTATATAACTGGCATCAAATACCAGGTGGCATCTTACATTTAGTGTTTGAGTTATCGTTTACGCTTTCGTACAAACTGTTATACTAATATGATATTTCAATGTTAGTCGCCTCAATCTTTCCATGCAGTTTTATTTTTAATGTTAAAACTATAGGATCGCACATTGTTAAGAAGATGATTAGACATTGATATTAAAACTATGAATACTTACTTAACTAGTTAACCAAGTAGTGGTAACCACCGTAATTCTAACGAGAAATTGTAATGCATATTATTGATAAAGAAAAGATTAAAAAATATGTATTTGATTAAAGGGTTGAAATATGTTTTTCTTTTGCATCTTTCTCCCAACGAGTTTGATCAGGTAATGAAGAGCAACTGAATGCAACGCTTAATGAATGGGGACAGATGTGACTATGACTATCGACAGCGCTCAGAATCGATTGAAATCGACTGACTGAAATTTTCGCATAGCAGAAAAATTGGTATTATCAAAGAGGTACGGGTTTTTTCACAAGTAAACCATTTTAACGGCTTGTAAAAAAAAAAACAATATTCAAATTTAAATTGGTTGGGAATTTTTTAATTTTTTATGTATGTATGTTTAATAAACATTTATGTGTTTTCGCAATGGTTACTTTGGGCGATATGAGCTCCGCATTTGGCAATGAATCAGTTAGGCTACATCGAAATATACCTACCTATCCGAGAGTTCCAAGACTGCTTTTAACGAATGACACTATTTCCAAACATAATATTTATGTCAATGGCAAGGGATATCATTCAATTTAATTCATCATCGATTTAATTTGACTCTTATTTTCTCACACACAAATCAAAAACCAAACTATTCTTTGGAGTGTCAAACTCACAATTCCGTATGCGAGACGCGAGAAATTCTCGTATACGGATTTCGAGAATTGCAAATTTCAGTCTTTCGCATCGCATCGGAGATTTTGATAGATAAACGTATACGTAAATTTCTCAGAATTGGGGTCCAGATATCTCCATTCTTACGGCCGATTTCTTCATACTTCATAGCTAGCTCAGCTTCATACTAAATAGGTAGGCATTCATTTTTTTTTAAATCGCCGTTATTAAAATTCTAGTAGATAGGTACTATAAATAAATAGTTTTCAACTTTACCAGAACACGTTTTGCGTAAACAAAACTACGATTCTTCAACAGCTACATCACTAGAAATTAATATTTTTGTAAGATAAAACACATTCCGATTGCCAAAAATAGTGAATTAATTTTCGAAAAAATGCTCACACAGAAATAAATTTTTAATTTTGGTAGATTCGCAACGCTCATTTTTTACACAAATATTTTTTGAAATGTTTGCATAAATCAGCCAGTTTATGGTTCGTTGAAATTGTGTCTAGTACCTATTCTACTACTTGCTTAGTTTTCGTAAAGACTCTACCCAAAGATAATTTCATCTCTGACTCTACCATTGAGCCAGGCATCACTTTTTAGTCGAACTGTCAAATTGACATTTGACAACCTTTTAAACTCCAAAAAAAAAAAAAAACTAAGCAATTTTTCTCAGTTTTGCACAGAACCAACAACACAGCTGAAAACATTTCTCAGTTTGTCGTAATTTGTTCTCCATTTGTCTTTCTTTCCAATTCTTCTGCATAAAAATGGCGTTCATGCTCTACTCATTTTTTCGTCGCAATCAATTTTCGTGACATAAAGCCAATTAAATGAAAATTTACTTGTAATTTACTCAGAAAAGCAAAAATAAATAAAACAAACCAAGCATTTGGCCGAAGTGTGAACAATTAAATCTTTCCATTATAATAGAAGGCGTAACGATCAAGCAAACAATACAAGTCGAATATTTACGTACAATTGGTTGATTACACTTCGACCTTCTACACACTAAAATCTGCTACAATTTGTTAAGCCAAAAGGCGAAAATTTGCATAGCCTTACAACACCCCAAAAATCCTACAAAAAAAAAACGAACAATCTCGTGGACACCGCCGCAGTGTTTTGATTTCGTCGGAAAAGTGTACTCGGGTGTGAAAAAATCAATCCATCTACAAATATCATCATGCAAGAGCCCAACGATGAAAGTTGGCTGGAGGAGCAGTGCCTCCATGAGCTAGACGCTCAGCATGACTACGAACGAGAGTATCACAGACAAAGGGACAGCTCCATCAGCAACGTTTGGGGTGCATTTCAAGACTCAGCCACAGCCGTAGCACAATTGTATAGAGGTATGTCGCTGTGGTAAGCACAGCCAAAGTTGTAGGGCTCTGCCCCATGTTTTATGATTTTCTTTTTGTTCACTATTTTGCTCCCCTCAAGGACAAGTTTGCTGAGGTGATGGGTTTCTTCTTTTTTATTCGCCTGTGTATATTTATTTGTTCTCCCCCCGACTAGTCTTGTGCCGACATTTTGTTTTCGTTTAGTTTCGAACAGAACTAGGGATTTTATATAGAAAAAAAGGAAGTGCTATTAGAAGAAAATATATTTTTAATTGCAGTGCTCTAGGTCGATGTAGGTAACACATATTTGCTTGGGCTGCTGACTCAAAGAAAAGGTCCATCCAGCTGCTTCTGGTGGTGCTTTCGTAGGTTGTTGTAGTTCGTAGGCTGACACCTGCTGTTGACGGAGCTTTTTATTACACACAACATGACTGATAGACCTGTAAGTTGTTTCTCCCTCAATTTTGGATACCAAGTAGCCTTGTTTTTTGGCATCGGGTCTTCCTTTCCCTATTTCATTTGTTCCTTTGGTTGTGCATTTTATAATCGGCTCTTCATTTTGTTCATGAAGAAATGTATCTATCGGTGCCTTTTGTTTGTAATTTGTTGTATTATATTTGCTATTTTTGGTCGCTGTACTGCTCTAATCTATTCGAAATCTAAAAATGATCATGCTATACACTCGACACTTTAAACAGATATATATGTAATTGTTGTGGTCAACTGATTTGATGTTTAGGACACATGGAAATAATTTCTGAAAAACAGTTTTATTTTTGTATATATGTACAATGCATACGCACATCCATTTGTCATCTATTTTTGATGTGTAGACGGCAGGAAATTGTATTTTGTTGGATTTCTACATCAGTCATTACTCATGTACAAATAAGATAATTAATTCCATTGGCTAAATATAGCTCGAAGACACGCTTAGGTGGCAAGTAAAAATAATTCCAAAAGCTTAACCTATGTATAGACTGGACATATTTTTGACGCAAGTTGTGCTAAATGTAGGTACGAATGATAAATTTCATTCATAGTCATTATGTATTCACTAGTTGAGCGGCTGTTGCACCGCACCGAACCAAACACATTACAGTGCCCTAACTATGGGCACGTGCCAAGTCTTAATCCAGCTAAGTAGAATACTTAAAAGTTAAACAGAAAAATTCACAAATCTACGTCAGCATCATCAACCTCCGGGAATGAGAAATGATTGCGCAGAAATCCAAAACGAACTCGGATAGGATTGACCTTTTTCATGTGTCAACGACAAAAAAACGTTGGTGGAGGCCTCAGTAGACAATAAATGATGTCCGACAACTTACTTACTTACTTAAGGTGGCGCTACAGTCCGGGGTGGACCTGGGGATGTCCGACAACTGACAAAGGCATTATTGATGTCCAAATGTGTTATGTTAATAGTTTTGTTGGTGCTTGGCGAAATGTCAAATGACGGCACATTCGACGACCATTGTATTTGACGTTGTAATGTCACCTGAAACTTTACTCTTTTATACGCACTTAATTTGACTTCGATGGTTACAGTCGACGAGGGCTCGTCTGAGTGCAGTGCAGAATGCTGAACACTTGTCCAGCATCAATTGTTTTGAGGATATTCATTGCGTCTTAACTCAAGTTAATGTAAGATGGTTATATTTTTTAATCTTTCAGAACGCTCAAATCACAACAGCTACCACCATGATACCGGTGCTCTATGGTTACCATTTCAAACAGCAGCTGGGACGGTGACTAGTTTGTATAAAGGTGAGTGTAGTTAGAAGTTCAGCTAGTTTAGACTTGTTCTATAATCTTGTTTCCCCTCTTCAGAATCCTGCGAAGGAATCAAACGTACTGGCGAAGCTGCGGTGCACAGTGGATACCAAAGACGAACTAAGGAACTGGTCGATTGGGCACGAAGCAAAAAGCGCCGGGTAATTCGTCGTGCCGATCTGTTAGCCTATTTGGCTGGAAAACCGCCACCACCTTTGAATGCCACACGTCGGTGAGTTTCAATGGATACAGATGATTGGAGACACATTTACATAGATAATTATTTTTCCCGCTTACAGTTCGCCAAAACCGGAACAAAATTCAAATGCGTTTACAACACCTTGCGGTGAACCCACCACAGATTTGCACACCTTCAGAGAAGCCCTAGTTTTAAGACCACGGTAAGTGCCGCTTGTCATTTCCCCAGAGTTGTAGTAACGTTTCTTGTCTTTCGCAGAGGTCCAGAACTCTTTGCATTTGTAGCTAATGAAATCGCGCGTCACTGTAAACGTCCGGCAAGTCCATTGGACGACACAATGGACGTGTGTCACTACAACAGTAAACGGCAACGTTTTATGTAAACCCCGAAAACAAAAACAAAGAACTGCCGGGCAAAGGAATAACAAACGCTACACCAGTTGTTCCTTGGGTAACGTGTATGTAGTTAGAGAACCACAGAGAATTGACGGATCGGAATGCGACAAAATCATGAATAAGAAGTGAAACAGGAATACTTTATTGTGTTAATCAGCAAAATAGTGATTTTTTTATTATAAGTTTTTTTTTGTAAAATACTTTCTAGTAAATTGTTCTGGAAATGTTATTATTTTTATACGTCGTAGACTCATAACAAATTTGCTTTAAATATTGTTTATTTTTTGTATAATCCTTGAACCGTAGTTAAGAGCGATATGAACAATTTGATTCCTATCTCAAATGTGAATGAAATGAAAATACAAAAGAAAATTACAAATTTCTACACAAGTTATGTTGTAATGTTAAATAAGAAAAAAATGTAGAATAAAGCTAAAAATAAAAATAAAATTTCGATCGCCATATAAATATTATGTAAAAAATACATAGATTAACTTTTATATTACATTAACGGAAAGCTAAATCTCCACACTTATATTAAACAGATAAAAATGTATATGTATGTATATATTGAATTACTGTACTTTATAAAACTTTGGCAATGTTTATTAATAATTATTATAATTTAATTAAACTGTGACCGTGAAATATTTAAACATTATTGACGGCATTTTGCAGCCTTTACGTTTCTGAGAGCAAATTGCAGAAATATACTCATGGCTTTCAATTTTGTTTGTTTTTATTGCCAATTTTGTCTGTATTGCTATATTTGACAAATTATTACAAAAGAGAAAACAAGAAACAACAAAACAAATATGAAAAATTAAACGAAAACTTACAAAAACCAGTGTTTGTTAATTATTTTTTGAAGAGTGCATGAAACCGATTCGGAAAAGTATTGCACTAAATTTATGTGATATTCGATTTGGGCTTCTTCAGACTCGCTCTCAGATTTGAGATATCGATTGTCTAATCGAACACAAAATCGTCTTATTTTGTCTTAATTTTGCAGAAATTCGTGCGATGGGAATATGTGTAACCTTCGAGACTTTTCTAAGCGTTTTCCATTCATTTGATTACATTTTATATTAAAACATTCTAAACTTGCTCTTAGATCGATTTCTAAACATTTGTAAATAAATAATTAACACAAATAGATCCAACCGATGCATGGCGTTTCTTTGCAGTTGAAACATTTAACGGAAACGTAAGCAAACTCCACTAGTTGTTGTCAAACTCAAACGCACTTGATAGGTAAATCAGAATCAACTCTTAGAAAAAAATCCAGAATCGCAGAAATGCTTTGAAATCGGCAAAAAAAGGCTTTTATACGTACCACTCGAACATGAGAAGTGACCAAGAGCAACAAAAAGTGTTCTGAGAGTGTCCAATCGAATACCACGCACACATGAATGTATGTCATTGAATGTTTGCAAACACCACGCCCAGCTTAAAAGAGTTGCGAAAAAAGGTGAGGATTGATTCTTCCGATATCTTGGCCTTAATTGCTTCGAAACCGATTTTATTTTAATATTCCGTATCACAGAACAAATTATGCTTCAAATGAACCATTATCTAGGTGCTTAAGAGTAACCAATACATTTTTGGTCCATATTCAGTGCCGATTCCTTTAATCGGTAAAATATTCTACAAAATACGTCTGGATCAAACGGCAACCTCTGTGCAGGTGTTGATTTAGGGAAGCTCAATTGTATTATAGCATGAGAATTTAATTCAATTCAGATACTTAAATTTTCACATACTGATTGTATCGGAAATAGCTGGGATTAACTATAAGAAGCCGGAAGAGGTCTCGTTTGATGCAGAAACCACGTATACGATAAAGTTTAAATAAGTACGGCGTATTAGGAAGCTACCTTTAGTTCAGTAGGAAAACTTAGATAACAGCTCTAACCCAACCCAGCGTTCGATAGTCGTGTACAATTTTTCTGTTGTTTTTAATACAAAGAAAATAAATTTGTTCCGATTAGCCTGATCATCTGCGATAATGAAATTAATGTCGTTTTCCATTGGGACCACCAAAAATCTTTTTCGGATCTCAGATTTTATGCGGCTCATGGAACATGCAATGAAATTGATCTGCTTTTGTAAATGGATTAGTGCGTTATTTGACGACAATATCAGCTGTTCAAATTCCATTTGTTTTTGGTAAAATCAACCATGGAAATTTGCTTGAAAAATGTTTCCTCTGTTCTAGCTACAAATAGCTTAGTTTTGGTGATTTGTAGTTTCTAGATGATAAGGAAAACAATGAAGATAATAATTCCTCCAAAACTATTTCCATTGCTGTTTATATATTTCTTTATTTTGGTTTTCACGAAACTTTGCACATTTGTTTTAAAGCAAACTTCTTTAAATGACGTAAAACAGCTGTGCTGTATTTGTGGTAGTATGTGTAAATCTGAAAAAATATCGAGATTTGCAAAAAGGGATCCGAATCAAAAAAAGTTTGATTTTTGTCCCAATGGCAAACTACATAAATGTTAGTAAAAAGTGCATTATTTCGCTGTGGAGGTGGAAGATTCGATTCAACAATATTCAATGCGTGCTGGAATGCTTTTTCACTTAAGCGAAAGTTTTTGACAATATTTGATAATAATAATTAATAATTTGAATAAATAATAAATTAATTTTTGAAATAATTCTATTAAAATTGAAAATTAATCGACTAACGTTTCATCCGGCAGTTTCATGATATCTTTTTCGTTTTTTTTTTTTTAAGTTTCTGCGAAGTTCTCTGTTTGATAATTCTCTCATTTCACTGCTTGAAGGTGGGAAAAAAAGTCCAATACTACCCATAAAAACTTCTTACGGATTTCAAGTGATTTAATTTCAAATCCGCAACATTTCCGCGGATCTGAATTGTATAGAATGTATGCGTTCTCGTGAATAAGAGAATACCGCACAGTATTACCGATGTTACCGACACTAACGAGGTAAATCCACATTCGATTCGAATGAATAGTAGAGTGTGAAATAGTGTGAAATGAAAATTGAAGAAAAATTCCCCCTGATGAATAGCATAATAGGGCTGATAGTTCTATCGAAGCTTAAGTCCATAATGCAACCTCAAGTTGGTTGAGATGTTCATTTAATCTCTACTGCACTGATCCCTAGAACCGAAAACTCGGCGACCAGGAGCGCTTTTGACCGTTCGCTCAATGCAATATACAGTTTATTTTTGTTACTTAATCGAAATCGCCGTAAAATCCTTAAAAATGCTTAAAAATCTATGCAATAAATAAATTTCAATCGAATGGCCATGGCTGAGTTGTTCTAAGGTCCAGCTGTCTGGGTTTGAGATGATTTGTTTATTTGCTTTGCACTATCTTCGTAATATTCGTCGAACTTTTACTGCAGCTGCAGAGCTTTTCAAATGTAGCTCCCTAAGTTATATTTTGTTTTATTTCAATGACCTGATCCAGATCAGGTTCTGATTATAATAATATACGCGGCTATCGTGTTATGTTGATGACCTCACTGACAAGCTTCAAGTATCGCTTCGGTTTCACAAGTTGCCGTTCCCTTTCTACCACCACCAAGCTCAACCTTTAGGACCTCTTGCCGTTGCCATCTCTGAAAGCCATATAACTATACCTGCCTACATAGTTGTGATCGACCTTCGTCCCACAATTGCGTAAGGGCATTTGTGTTTGAAAAGAAAAAACAACCCTTAGTGCAACGCTAGTGAATGCAAGTCGACCAGACAACCCTATTCTTTAGAAAATCGATTACGAATATTCCATTAAATACCTGTATAACTATCGCTAGATCGCGCGCAAGCACTTTATGGTCTTCCCCGCTAAAACAGGTTCACCACAGGCTGAGCTCAGACGATGGGAAATTAATCAAATAAACAAATTTATTATTCAGAGACTAGATAAGGAAATATGAGTTAATAGTCATATCATAGTATTCATTCACACCTTTGCAACACTTGATCAGCTGTTGCCAAGTAGATATGTGTAAACAGAAGATTTACAGCCAAACGATGTATTTTCAGATAAGAAAAACTCAGCGATTTACAGTGTGTCTTTGAATTTCATTAAACCCCAACATTTAAATCAAATTAACAAAAGGGTGACGTGAAATAAATATTCCCTTGCTTTTACACCCACACGAAAACTTACCAACAACGGTGTAGGGGTTGTTGGTTAAGTCTAACAGAGAACAAGAACAACTACCAATACCCACGGTGGTAGGAGTTTAGAAGAGAAAAGCTCTGCATACAGAAGTTTCTTCGTTCGCAAGTCGCTTGCAATTAGTCAGTTCTAAATGTGCTAACACCGCTTGAGAACGTGTCAGACTGCTTGCAGTGTGCTCGCCTTTCGACTTTATCTTCCACTTTAAATTTCCGTTCGATGACAAATTTATGATTAAACACAAATTTTAACTAATTAAAATAATCGCCGTCGCGTCGTTTGGTCTAATCTATAAAGATCGCGCTTATTTAAAGTTTTATTTATTTGCGCTCTTGTGTGCGGTTTGTTTGTATTCACATTTCGTAGAAGAGGATTTATTTTGTGTCTGTGATTTGTTTGGCTTCATCCGTGAACATGATCGCGAAAAATATTCCAAGGCGACAGGCGATTCCAATTCTGTATACGCGAGGCACACACTATGATGTCGGTTTTGATATGGTAAGTGGAAGGTAATGGATACATAAGTGGGAGGGACGACGAAATAGTATTTTTTCTGAATTCAAATATACATAATTTTAGTAGGAATATAATTTTGAAATGTGCGGCATAAATTAAAATTAATTTGGCATCAGTATGATTTAATACTTCTTTGAGTGGCTTGTTTGTATGGCTGAAGCCTTTGTCGATTCTTTTCAAAAAAAAATTATTACCTAAGGCTCGTACAATTCATTTTTAACATGAAAGGAAATCAGGAATTTAGTTTTGAATGTGGTATTTGAGAATCGTATGTAGTAGGACTAAGAAGTAGGTGCAAATTATTTGGTATCTTACCTTTTAACATTCGAAGAAAATGTTCATTCCTGATGTTTGGCTAATCATATTGATTATTTCGATATCTTGGCCTTAAATAACTTTAATGTTTCTGCGAGGATGCTTAGAAACCGATTTTTTCTAGTATTCCGTATCCCAGAACAAATTATTCTTCAAATGAACCATTACATAGGTGCTTAAGAGTAACCAATACAGTTTGCGATATGATCGACTTTAGTCTAAGTAGATTTTCTTTTAAAAATAATTTGCTATCAATTTTAGGCAATGGTGGCAATGTTTATGTATTTTATTTATTGTGTTTTTATTATTGTCAAGTAATCACTAAGATATTGTTTGATGAATTAAATAAACTAAACTAAACTAGACTGACCGAATCGCAATCTATCAATTTGGGTATATTTGTTTTACCCATAAACTTTGGGTAAAACAACATATTTTCTGATTACCCGATTTTCCCCAAAGTTTTAAAATAAATAATTCATATCTGGAAAACTCTCAACTATTAAATTGCCGCATTTACTTTAACATGCCACACATAAATAAATAAATAAATAATTTGCGCAACAGGTCCATAGGGACCCTAGGCCTAGCTTTTCACAACCATTCGTCTTGTGTGAGTTTTTATTTTTGGGACGAATGGAAAGGATTTACAATTTTATGGCAATTCCAAACGGCCAATTGAGAAGCTCTTTTATGACAGTTATACTCTCGGATGTTTGTCAGACGTTCGTGCGAGGTTGGCGTAGTGAAAAACAAAAAAAACCTTAAGTTGGAATTTGGGTTTTCTCGGGATTCGAACCTGGGACCCCTCGCTTAGTTGTCCAATACACTAACCCTTAAGCCACTGCGCCGAAAACATGCCACACATACTTTCCCAAAAAAAAATTTAGCAGATGAATTAAAAGGAATTGATCGCGAACAACTTTCTTAAAAATTAAAATTTTGTCTTAAAATATATCATATGAGTGTAGTAATGGGTTTCAGTAATAAGTACATTAATTCAACAAAATAATCATTTTCTTCTGGAAGCCATTTTGTTGTATATGAACCCACATTTGGGTGTCTTTTTTAAGGGTTGAACTGTTATCATTTTTTAGAAAAATTAAAACTGAATAAACCGTCAACGAAATATTGACAAGATTTGTCGGTTAATACGTCAAAAATGGAAAACCACTTTTCTCCTATAATATCGGTTTCCATTGGGCAAAAAAAAGCGTCCGGTAAAGTCCGGAAACAAAAAAAAACACTTCTGAAACCGCTTCATGGGCACAAAAAATACTCTTCTGGTGATTCTGAGAAGAAAATTTCGTTTCTCGATTTGAAGTCAGAATCCACTCGAGAAGCACTCACACTAGTGCAATTTATGTGTTTTATACAAGTCAGCTGACAGCAGCCGGTAGATTATTTTTCAGCATTTCTGCAATACTTTTGTGGATTCAATCGGATGAGTTGATCCCCGTGTGAAACCAACGGAAAACGACATAAGTATACGTTACTTCGAAAACCACTCATTCACTCAAACAAATTGTGTCAGCCTGCTGTCAGATTAGGTAAGCAAATATTTTTAATATTCCCAATGAAAAAGAGACAAATAGTTATTTGGCATCAAACAGTTCGAACGAATTTTTCGATTTGATTTACCAACTCACTCGAATACTGAAATAGACTGTTGTTATTTCGAAATATCAACTATGAGTGTTCAGCCGTCACCCCTTACAATCAGGAATATGCATAGAATATCTAATTCATAAATAACTAACATAAATTCACAAACCGCTAAGTCATCCATTTTGTATCATTTTCGACACACACATAAGCCCTGTTAAGGGCACATTTAAAAATCTACAGTTATCTTAAGTCGACTAGATTGGTGTGGACTAGTTGTAGCCTGAACGCAAAAACTAGGTTGGCCTGTAACTTCACTTTTTCTACATCAGCCATATAATTATACGAACAGCCAACTTATTAATCAGTATTCATTTTTTTAATAAATTCGTCGCCTACACCCCCATAAACGTCAACAACAAAAAAACTACTCTCAGTCAATCAAAACAGAGCATCAAGTCAGCAATCTGTCAGAATTACTAAACTAGGTACCTGAACGTCTCCAAATTAAAAGAAAAGTGATTTGATTACTTGACGAATTGTATGTATTTATCACAATTAAGTACTTTCCACTAGAAAGTACAAACGTTTTTCTGCTCTTTCGACTGAGCCTCTCAACTCTTACTACAAAAGTAAACAAATCAATTTGAATAAGTAATTAACTGGACGACAGTAGCGTAGCACCACTGTCCGTAATCAATATTTTAGGTTAAAACTGACAAAATTTCATTCAAAAATTACACACAGAAAATACCACTTAGTGTCGTAAAGTAATCCGAGTACCCCGCCTAGTTGCTCTTTAATGATTCAGTTTTTGTTGCTGACAAAAAAGTCTTACGGGTCTAAAACTATTCATAATATTTGCACACACAAACGATAATTTAATTACGAAGTTCAAGGTTAAAAGTTATTGCTCGCGGTTAATTTATTCGTTACTTTCATCGTGATTACTATTGTTTAATTTTGACGTATTGTATGTATATGCTTGGTAACCCTCGAAGGTACAGAAGAGAACGCACCCAGAATCAGTTTTGCATTCTTATGGCCACGTTACATTTTAATTTAACAAGCAAATTAAACAGGTTTGTAAACAAGAACACATTCACAAAAAATGCAATCCAAAGATTATGCATTTCACTACATAGTTTTATATTTAATTTCGATTGTTTGATTCGGAATTTTGCAACATCAAATCGGATACATTGGGTGTTGCATGAGGCAACAATGTTGTTGCTTACTTTACAATTTGCTCACACAAAAAACATGATTTTCAAGGAAAGTAGCAGCTAATAAATAATGCACGTCTTATTTAATAACAATTATAAACTTGTAGCTAAATTCTGTGTGTCTATTGATTGATTAACATTCTTTGCTGAAATTATCTCATTTCGTATTATCTCCCCAAGTTGATGAAATCTTTCAGTCGATGCACGCGATGCAGTATCTCAAGAATCAAGGTCTTCATAAGTCAGTTTTAAATAGATACAATTAATAAATATTTGTGTAATCTGATTGTTAAATAAGATTCCTGAGTACTGAGCAACAATATTGATATGTTAATATATAAATATAATTGTATCGCCTATAATCTGGCAAGCTGAATGAACCAGCACCTGTCAATTTTAAGTAGTCTAGCATATGAGTGGTAGCTACATTTCAATCGGTTAAATTAATTTGTATAATTGACTGTTGATTCATAGAAACAGACATGGAAAAATGTCCGCCTAAATGAATGTTAATACATAAATCTGAAAGCGTTAAGTTGTTAATTACTAAAATAAACCTTTATCTTATCGGGTAGGCTGTGTAAGCTTTTATATTAGCGAATATAAAAACAACAACTTTTAAATAGGTCAAACGCGTTTTCTAATGTGTGAGGCGCCAAATTGTGTATGGGAATAGCTTAGCGTCTGATGGCCCAATCTCATTTTTATGGCGATGTCTCTCTCTGGCAATTTCCATATGGCTTTGGGTTTGGGTAATTCAATGTACAGAGATTAGGTAGTACCTACAATTTTTCTTACTGATGTCGTTTTCCTTTGGTTTCACTCGGGGAATCCACTCATTTTGATTTTTGAAATCCAATGGATCAAGAAAACTGCTAACGATTGAATGTATTGGTGAAATGCCAAAAAATAATCTACCGGCTACTGTCAGCTGACTTGTATAAAACACATAAATTGCACTTGTGTGAGTGCTTATTGAGTGTATTCTTTCTAACCTCAAATCGAGAAGGGAAATTCTCTTCTCAGAATCACCAGAAGAGTATTTTTTGCGGCAATGGAATGGTTTCGATTCCGGACTCTTTTGGGCGATTCATTTTGCCCAATGGAAAACGACATGAGTATTCGAAATTAAGGCAAGTATGCTACTTTTTTTGATTAAAATATAACAGAATGGCCTGGAAAAGAAGACACTGTTTCTGCTGTTTGGTTTGACTATTCATACTGCGTATCATTTCATCATGGATTGACAGTCATTCGCTTATGTTATTGTTTTTTTTTACCGAGCTGCATGCAGATAGGTAATGCTCTGGACCTACATTTTTGATAGTTCTATCATGACTGGTTCGAATAAAAGCAATCTTTTTCAGATTTCATAGCACTTTTGCGAGTCTGGATTTTTTTTCTCAGATTTGTTTCAGATTTACCAATACAAGTGCTTTTGAGTTTGAAAACTAGTGGAGTTTGTTTAAATTTTCGTAAAAGTTTTCAACTGCAAGGAAACGCATTGCATTGGGTGGATCCTATTTTTGTTAATTATTTATGAACAAATGTTTTGAAATCAATTTGGGCGCAAATGACTAAATATAATATTTAACCAGTGAATGAAAAACGTGAAAAAAGTGTCGAAGGCTACATGTATCCCAATCGCACGAATATCAACAAAGAAAAGAGTAACTGACGTTTTTATGTTCGTTTAGAAACACGAAATCTGAAATCTGAGAGCGAATCTGAAGAAGACCAATCGAAAACCACATAAATGCTGAAACAAAAGTTTGATTATTTAGCTCAAGCTGCGTACCATTCAGCTAAATGGGTTCGCTTAGATTTAGCTCGGGTAAATTTTGAAGAGAGTTTTGTATGGGAACGAAAATTTAGATCGAGCAACATGCTAATCTTTAAGCTAAGCTACAAATTACATACACATTTTGTAGATATTTGCGCATAAGAATAAAACCGTAATCAAATGTTATTCAAGTTAGAGTGAGATAGGTCCACACCTTATTACCGTGTTGACGTAAACTTGAAGAGGGTGACAGTGGGTTGAAAATATGCAAACATCACTTTATGTTTGTTTGTACTTTTCATTGGTCCCAAACATTCTACCGACGACTGAGAAATTTGTAACGAATACTCTTTAAAGCTGGATTTCAAACTTGGTAAGGTTTCAATCTATTTAGAAGGTTCCCTCGCGCAATTCTCGCACTATCGCTTGGTATATCAAATCAAATTCCCACATTCTGCGTTTGCAAAAGAGAACAAGAAACTCATTCAACGTAAATGAGAAAGTCTGTAATGATGTCGACGATGTATTCTTACGGCTTATCCACAGTGTGTGGGTGGAAACCATTAAAATAATTGTTTTCTGTGATTTCGATATAATTTATGACTGTGTCCATCGATTACAAATTAAATAAAATCAATTCATTTTACGATTAACAATTACTGTGGCGGTTAGTATGAAATAAAAAACAGAAATCCGAATTCGAGATCGAATGCAAAGTCACGACAGTTTCGTGCTGTTGAACATTTGCATATATAGCGATTAAAGTTTGATAACACGAGGACTTATAAATTAACTCGTTTTGTTTGAGAGAGGTGTTGTGGATATACTTTGTTTAGCGAAATGAAGTCACGGCCTGAATGTGTGCCTGCCAGAGTACGTACGAGTATTGCTATTATTTGTGCTGCCATTTCGGTGACCTTATATACTTTAGAGCCAGTTGATACTATGCGGACAAACTAGTAAAGTAAAGAAAACCTGACATACCTCCTACAACTACATTTTAATGATCAATTTGCTATTTTGCTTAGCAATGAAAGTATAGCATAACTCACAGACTTTGTTGGTTCTTAACAATGCCATATATCCTTTATCTGTCAAATCTGCAGTGGCATTTCTGTTCATAAGAAGCACGTTGTGTCTTTTGGTTCCACATCCGTCTAAACTTAGTTTTTAGACTTGAACACTACAGCCGTATTTATTACAATTATTTTCAAGGCCTTTACTATGTTCTTTAGCTAAATAGGTATATATCGCGTCAGAATGTATTTTGCTTCCGTATTATTATGATTAGAATATTTATTTTGTCGTAGTCACTTCCCTACGTAAACGAACTCGACATCTTGTCGAAAGATACTGAAAATTCAATGACTGGCGTAATGTCATTGAACTGTATATTCATTAAATTGGAAGGAAAAACAACTCACCCCCATTTAATTTTGCCTGAACCCATGGGATTAACAAATGCCTCACACCGCTAAGGTTATTTTCATCACGGAAGCAATACGGAACGTAGTGGAGAATTGTCTGACCACAATACCCCAACATAGTCATTAGTTGTAGCACATGTTCTCCGCTTTAAGTATTCATGTTTCTTCGCTTTAATTGAAGTAAGGAGAAATTAAAATAAAAACAATAAAATGTATGTTCCCTTCATTATAATTATTTTATATACCTACTGGCATATTGCTAAGCGCTCTTATTGTAATTTGTGAATAACACCGTCACGACAGGCTACAATTCATCAACCTTTTTGAGCACAGCGTGGTGCATCCAAAATAGGTGTGTCTCCAGTCAGCGGGGCAAACAATCTGAGCCACTACGGCGTATACGTAACCTTTTTCTTGTTGTAATCGCCGACAATGGCTTTCTGTAAAATGATTTGTTATCTCAATCAAGGACAAATCAAATAATAACAATTAAAGCCATTATACTCGTACGCTTGGAACATCCATTTTACGCTTTGATCTTTAGAATTAGTTCTGTAATCTAAACGGATGTGTAAATAGTTTATAATACATTTGATTTCGTTTTAGGGTCGAACCTTCGGTGCGGTGATAAAAAGTTTTCTTCAGCTTTCGCAGTCACTTATTGAGTCCTACCTGCCACTATATGCCACCACAAAAGGAAGTAAGTAACCTCAATGACAAGAATAATTTTCCAAACTGTTCTTCAAATAATTTATTCGTTTAATTCTTAGAAGCGGTCTACAATGAAACTCTCGAGTGTGTCAAACAATCATTCCCGCAATATATACGCGAGTTGGAGGGCATCGCCGATGGAGCTCAAGTGGAATTCCATAAGGTAAGTGATT
The DNA here is from genome assembly GCA_916610125.1 of Cheilosia vulpina. Taxonomy (NCBI): domain Eukaryota; kingdom Metazoa; phylum Arthropoda; class Insecta; order Diptera; family Syrphidae; genus Cheilosia; species Cheilosia vulpina. Next base: position 67,203,759 of record OU744277.1, read on the forward strand.
TGTTTGCATTCGGTGTGCGGACACATGTCGAATTTATAAACGACTTTTATTTGGTTTTCCCCAAATGAATCGGGCCAGTGACAATAATGTCTTTTTGTCTTAATGGACGAGCCAGCATTGCAGATCATGCACGAATGAGTGCACATGGTTTATTCGAGAAACGATCTAGTGCTTAGATTAATAGGTAGTGTAACTTTGTAGTACATACAACCAAAAGTGGTCTATATGCACATAAATGGTCGATGGCTATAATAATGGCTAAGTGGTTTTTGTCTTTAGAGAATTTAATGTCAAATGTTCTTTTAGTTTCGAAAATGAAGAAAAGTTAAAGAAGATATATGTTCAGCGTGAAAAAACCCGTTTGGTGATGACAGTTTTTGAAATACGTTTTATCGCGTTAGCTTTTGTGTGGTCATCGTCCGGTTGAACTGGATTTCACCGCCTCAAAGACTTCTTGCCACTGCCGGTGTCTCCATAGGCGCGATGCCTTCATATTGACATCTGCATACAGATGAGAGGGGTTGTGTTTAGTTACATGCGCACATTGCATATTCGAAATGTAGTCGCCTTAAGTGCACTAAATTTGCCTAAAGTAGATTCGACTAGTTTGTTGGTTGTAAACGTCACTTTCATTACTTTAAATGCAAAATCGCAATGTCTTGTTTCATCAGAGACATTTTTTCAAAGATTTTCTTTGTTCACTACTTGATCAATATTCATGACAATCTGCACATTCAAGACTCTGGTTATCTCCAGTCGACTAGATTGTAGTCTGGATGAGATTTAACCTACGCAAAAGCTTGATTGGTCGGTAACGTCACGTTTTCTACGTCAACCACATATGTGAACTAACTTCGTACTCAGTCACGAATTTCTTGACTTAATTCGTCGGCTACCACTTCATAAACGTCAACTAAAACAGCTGCTCATATGACCGATTTCAGCCAATCAAAACCGAGATCCCACATCTAGTCAGACAGAATAGATACTTGAACGTCCCCAATAACTTCTCAGATAAATAATATCAGGCGTGTTGTTTTTAGCTTCGTTCTTAGCAAAGCAAAGTAAAGTAGGATTTTCAGCACGCAATTACAACAACTACGCTCTACTTGACACTTCGAGACTTACAGTAGTTGTTGTAATTGTGTGCTGAAAATCTTACTTTACTTTGCTTTGCTGAGAATGAAGCTAAAAAAACACACCTATCGTCAGCTGGCGTATGACGTTTTGTATTAAAGAAAATGAATGGCCTTTTCTATCAAAAGAGCGAATCTAGAAGTGAAAGAAGAAGTGTATTTTCAGTTGTCGTGCAATTCTTAGCACGACACAAGAGTAACTATGCCCTCAATACACATACCAATGTTAGATTTCAAGGTTTATTGTTTTTTTAGAAACAAATTTTATGCGAAAATATGAATTTCTGTGTGAAAATTATAGCATTTATTAAAATATTTTGATTTGGTTCATAAAGGGCTGCATTACTACTGTAGAAAACAAATAAGAACTAGCGACAAAAAAAAAAGCATGTGGCACTGCTCATACGTCACACCATGTGAATGCGGTCTACCAGCATTGGCAAAAAAAAAAGAAAAAGAAGAAACAAGTGACAGTTGGAAAAAATTATAAGGAACCAGAGCGCAGATTAAAAGTGGAAGTGTTTCGAAGCGTCGTTTTAAGAAAAATATTGCTCAATAATTTATAATATCAGAAGAAATACATTCCAGAATTGAAATCTAATCTTTATCAAACGCAGCGTTTAAAAACACTTGAACAAAACACTGCTCTGACGTTTAAACAAAAAATATAGCCCATCTTTACGAATTTTCACTCACTCCTACGTATTTCTAGGAATTTTTGCTCAATGCCGTTCCTTAACTCGCAAAAATTCGTAAAAAAGAGCGTCATCGAGAGGGCAAGATATATTACCCCCTCCACTGAGAATCTTAGGAGTTTCTACTCAACAAATTTCTTGGTGTAAGAATTGAAAAAGCTGTCAGTCAGCTGACTATTGACAGATGATTTGAAATTTGTTGTCCTATTTGGCATACGTGTGCATAATGTTTTCATTCCCAGCGTATTAAAATGGTTTCAGAAGGCGCCAAATTAACGATTCCTAAAGATTCTTTACGAAAGTGTCGAAGAAATTCTTACTCGCTGTCAGAAGGGACAATCTCCCCCACTTAATTGTTAATGCAATGTCGCTTTTTCCCCTTGTCGAATGCTTTTAGTTCAATCTGTACAAACTCTTCCACACACACGGATTCACCAGAAAGAAGTTTGACTCATTCCGAATCACTTGTATCGCTAGGTAGATAAATCAACTAATTTTGTTGCTAATTTAGCAAATTCTTTGAGTTCATCAGATATTTTAACTACTTTTTTTGAAATTCTAAATTTTTCATTTTTCTCTCTGAAAGAGAATTTATGCCCATCAGTTCTATTTTGACAGTCATTGTCATTTCCATTCGTACATCGTTTTCCATTGATTTTTTGTCCCAATGGAAAACAAACCTAACAACTTTGACAGTTACCGCGAATGGAATACCTGTAACTTTGCTTGCATTTTTACACTTATATTAAGAGATCGAAAAAATTATTTGAACTCAGTTAAACATTCCATTAGTTGTTCCAATTGTAATGACATTTTTATACGAATTCAAATCAAAATTATAAAATTATATATTTTTATCGTTAGCCACTATGAAATATATATTATTATTTTACATTATGAATGTACCTACCATTTATATCTTCACGTTTTAATATATTTTTTTATGCGTTAAGCGAACTTAATGTCGTTTTCCATTGGGACAAAAAATCAATCTTTTTTTTGATCTAAATCACTTTTCGCGTTCCATTGGGAAAAAAAACAATCTTTTTTTTGATTCGGATCACTTTTTGCTGATCTCGATATTTTTTCAGATTTACACATACTACCACAAATACAGAACAGCTGTTGTACGTCATTTAAAGAAGTTTGTTTTAAAACAAGTCTAGTGAAGATCTAGTGAAGACCAAAATAAAAAAATATATAAACAGCAATGGGCATAGTTTTGGAGGAATTATTATCTTCATTGTCTTCCTCATCATCTGGAAACAACGAATCACCAAAACTACTCCATTTGTATCTACAACAGAGGAAACATTTTTCAAGCCGATTTCCATGGTTGATTTTAGGAAAAACAAATGCAATTTGAACAGCTGATATTGTTGTCAAATAACGAACTAATCCATTCACAAAAGCAGATCAATTTCATTGCATGTTCCATGAGCCGCATAAAATCTGAGATCTGAAAAAGATTTTTGGTGGTCCCAACGGAAAAAGACATAAGAAAAAGTGCCTACTTTGTGGTTCTAACAACAGAATTTACACAATTGTATTAGTTGTCTTTTCTTATTGTTCAAACTGACAGATTACAAAGATTTCTTAAAAAATTCATAATTTCCTTGAGAGCATAATAAAACAAAACAAAACGGTGCGTAACGAAATTTCGCAATCGCATCCTTAAATTTAAAACGCGTGTAACACAAAAACATAGGAACGGAGTAGATCAATGCTGTATAGATGCAGCAAACTAATAAGTTCTTTTGAACAAAGTAAGCGTTCATTATGTCTGCTTGTAACCCCCCTAATTAATTTCTGTTTCAGTCAGATTATTTCAACTGAAATCAAAAACAATAGTTGGCAAAAAATTAAATGCAAGCCCATAAAATGAATGCAGCCTCTGCCCTAGCAAGTTTGCTTCAAATTTAAAGCGAGGTCTCTCATTTCGTAAGTTGCATTTTTTAAGAATTATATGCATGCTCACTTTCATGCAGCCCCTGTTCTGACCAAAACATATTGTAAACCATTCCAATTAAAGCCTTATTAGTTCACATTACACCGTATTAGGTTAATTAAACCCGAAGGACAAATACCAACCTCGCCTGCACCTACGACTATACACCACCGAAGGCCTACACACTACACACATTTGGCTCGATCTTTCAAAGGAAAAATATCAATTAGCCACTTAACTTCGAGTTGTTAGAAGGAAAAAAAACGAGCCCATTACTGATAAAAGCCTCACGCGCCTAATTACTGCTACCGACATCAACAAGCCAATATCACCTTGCACGAAAATTATGCAGCAAATGCCACTATTTCGCAGCAACTGCATTCGAATGACACACCAAACGCGATGGCTCTGTGGCAAATCCAATAACAGATTTATGTAACGCGGCAAAGAAGCCACACAAGCTAGAAACAGCCAGGCAAATAGCAGCAATCGAAAATCCATCCAAGGTCACTGCAGTTCCATTTTGTGGTCTACTTAAAAGCCCAGGGGAAAAACCTAATGCAAGATAATCATCAGATAGCGCAGAGTTAATGGCCAGAACCGAATCCGATCAGCCTTGTCATTAAATTCGAAATATCAACAGCTGCTGCCTAGTGGCAGATTGTCGTTGCACTGCGCCATAGAGAGGTAGCCCAAACTCAGTGCCGAAATCGAACTTGAACTTCTTCCTTTTAGCGTGTTCTTGGGCTCAAGTCAAGCGGGTCCGGCCGCTTAGGGGCTTAATTGGCGTTGAAAACATGTTGTGGACTGTTGAGCAGTTCATCACACGCTTGCTTACCCATCGCTGCGATCAGAAAAACGATTTTTTCAGTTGCAATGGAGTGCAAATTACCATCGCACTGAACAAACATGTAAAGTGGGTGTAAAACTGTGAAACTAGTTATTAACGTGCCTAGCTAATTATTAATCCATCATTAACCGTGCACTATGCGGACAAATTATTCCAAGCTGCATCAGAGATCGGGAGGTTAATATTTTGGCTAGACCTTGCATTTCAGGCAGCACCAAATGGAACAAGGATTTATTCGTTAAGGCCGTAACTTATCAGCATGTTTTTATGAAATGAATAGCAATTAACTTTGAATATATGTATAATTTATGTACTGTTACCACGTATTAGAATGTTATTGAGCTATGGGCGGCGGCGAGTGTTTCTGCTCAATGCAAGATTTGATTCTGAACTGAAAAACTCAATGGCACAATTGGCATGGTCGCCAAGCTAATAAAAGTGAATCACCTGTTTGCCTTGAACCTGATGGGGTTGGGATTCTGAAATCCCCTTTGCTGGAGCCTTGACGTACATTTGACCGATGGTGCGTACTTGTTATTTCCGCAAATATCGTATTCGACGAGTTTGCCTACTCCCGTCCAGATTTAGGTACGGCTGAATTCTAAAACGCAGTACTTCTGCATTACTGCTTAATCAAGAGTTCCAAAACGCAAAGGGATTTTTATGATGCAATGCATACTTTTCCAAAACGAATTGTGAACGCCTCAACTGCGCAAACAAAAGCAAACAGAGCATCGGTAATGATTATGATGCAAATAATATTTGACAATTCAGTTTGAAACGCCAAATAAAATTGAATGATGGCCTAAGACGTAGTAAAATAATATATTTTGTAATTATTTGCCAATTTTACTTTGGTTTGCAATAACAAATGCATAACAAGTGCAAAGCAGCGCAAAAGCATTCGCATCAGAAAAGCAGTGGCATTCACAATGCGCATTTTTTTTTTTTTGACGTTTTGCAATTCAGCCTACAACTCATAAAGCACCCATCAAATCAGTAGTCGATGTGGCGTCGAAGGATACGTCACCGTTTACGAATTCAACTGAAGAAGTCCCATAAAATTCGTACACAATAAATATCCATAAACAGAATGCTTAGTGATTGAACTATCATCGACGTTTTAAAGTTTTCGACAAATAATTTGCTTAAGCTAAATTTATTTAACAAAAATTACAGTTTGTCTCATTTTCTGAAGTTTTCCAGCAGCGAATTCGCCTATCCTAGGGACCAACCCATAAAATCCATCACGTCCGTTGCGGTAACGTATTCTACTGACAGATTGAAGATTGAAAGCTGACCCATAAGCAGCGCACGTGCCGGATGCGAAGGATAAGGTTTACTTTCCATTTTTTTTCCTTTCACCCATTAACAGTTGGCACAACGTGAGAGGTATTACTCTTATTGGTGGAAATGTTGAAAGAATGAGAGAAACTGTCATCGTCATTGTATGCGAAGAATTCTATGGGACTGCTCGTTCACTAGGTTAGGTTAAGTTAGGTTGAAATGGCCGTCGACTAACCGATATAGACGTTAAGACTAACGGTAGGAATACTCTCTGGACACTGCCTTCTAAGGAAGCATGCCATGAGACTAGGCTTAGCTAACACCGATATATTCAGGTACTGTGAGGACCTACAACACACGGAAGATATCTCCCACCTTCTTTGCGAGTGTCAAGCAATTGTTCGAAGTAGAAGGAAGCACCTAGGCAGGTACTTCTTTAACAACTTAGAGGAGGTTGGTTCCTCAAGCAATGTTGGAACAATAATTAAATTCTGCAGGAAAATTGACTGTTTGGGCGATTTGGTTCAGGTTTTTAGGCATAATGGTTCCCTGGGGATTCCGATAGGCCCGTCTTGGTGCCTGGTCTTTTGTGACGATCTCACAACCCCACTCAAACTAACCTAACCTAATCTAACCGACATAGACTATTACAACGTCCCTTGTTATACCACATGAATCTATATAAGCGTAGGATAGTTCAAATGTCTGTGTTTGTTAAGCTCCATTTAGGCGATCATATCAGTTTCAGTTTCAGTTGAGCTATCAGTTAAGCTTTTAGTTAAACCGATGTCCAAAAGCAAAATTTGAAGCGTTTAACTGCAACTGAAACTGATGGAATTCCCATAAGTTGTCAGTTCAGATATCAGTTAAACTAATATGTTCCGTTCACTTGTCATTTCAATTGCTCTTGGCAGTGAATCAGCGTCTTCGAGTTCCTGTTTTTTCTTCCAATTTGTGTCAGTTTAACTGGAAGCTTACCTGAAAGCTCAACTGAAACTGAAATAGTCGTCCAAATGGAGCTTCAGATCGTTCAGATAGTTTTAGTAGTAAGCTCCCAAATGAACTTTTCATCTTTGTGAGTGAGCCGGACAAGTACAGAGAAGGGTGAGAACAGTTTCTTCCTCCTCCTCGTCAAAACTCTGTGCAAAAATCCTTTGAGAATACGCCAAGCCTTATTGCAGCGCTGATATGCTTCATCGTTCCCTCGAATTCATCAATATTGACGGATGCGTCTACGCGACGGAAGCAACGGAATCACAGGATTCAACTGACAGAAAAGTAGTAAAAAAAAATATTTTATGCCATATGCATTGCTTATAAATCACCTTCGATAAACTGAGGTGTATTCATATGTATGTCAGTTCAATACGTTGCTGCAATTGACACGTCGGCATGGACGTACTAAATTAATAAAACAAGTTAGTTGAGCACTGAGCCGATTGCTTAAACATTTTCTTAATGCCTTAAAATATAAAATATTTACAATAGTTTGCTGTAATTTCAGCTCTTTTTACTTCACATGGATGAGATAACACCGCAATCGCTGAAACATGAAAATGTGATAAAAGAAGCAACTGGCTGCTCGACAATCATGCTCAATACGGAAGACAGTGTAAGTGGCAGCCCTTGTTCAATACCTTGAACTTTGTTGGTTTACTTTACTTTGTTTTTTTTTTTCCTGTTAAATAGAAAGTTCTCGCTCACACAGAGGACGCTCTCACAGAAACACTTAACCACTACTACTTTGTGGTTGCGCATATAATAAACGATACCCCACAGGGTAAATATAATGTCAAGGAAGAACGTTTCATGTCCCTTTGCTATGCAGGACATCTGCCAGGCTATACAATGAACTATAACCACCACGGATTGGTGTTTTCGATAAACACTCTGTCCGCTCAGTACCTTCGAAGTGGAAAGACCCGTAAGTTAACGAAATTTCGCCAATGCAATCCTTTTTTTTTTTTTTTTTTTTTTTTTTTTTTTTTTTTTTTTTTTTTTTTTTTTTTTGGAATGTGTCATAGAGAATAGACGTGTTTTTTAGTCGCTCCATCTTAAATACAATATCTAAAATTATTTCTTCTCTTCCTTTCTTTGCTTTTAATAAAATTTAATTCATTCACACAACTAACTTCAGTGCTTGGTATATTTGATTATTGCTGGCATAATTGTTTATTTCACTACCCGATAAAGTGTTTTTTACATGCCAATAATGTCATCGACAGCAGGCCCATCTACGCGCAATAAAACACAAAAAGACGCACTCTCTTTGCATACGGTCTCTCATTCACCTTCAACCAAACTGCAAGTCAACGACAAAGGAACTGTAACTGTCAAAATCTTGGAAGAGCAATTCAACAAGCATTCAGCATCCAATCAACAAAAGTTTATTGAAGAGATGGATAAGATGCGTATTGAATTTTTCAACAAAATTGAAGAAGTCAAGGAAAGCTGGGCTCAACGTTTTGATAGTCTTAACAATATGATTTCCAACATAATCGCACGCGTTGATAAAATTGAAGAAAGCACATCTGCTACTGCTCAAATGCATAGTTCTGAGATTCACTCTCTTCGTCAGCAAATAAATGTGCTCGAGAGAAAAGAAGTCGCCTGTGATGCTGTGTTATTTGGTGTACCTGTAATTCCCAACGAAAATTTGCCGCAATTAGTTCATAAACTTTGTGAAACTATAAACTGCAATCAGCCACAGTTGGTTCATGCATTTCGTGCAAAAAGGCGTAATGCCACCAACAACAACTCTGCACAGACTGTCCCACCATCAATTGTGCTCAGATTCAACTCTTCATATGCGAGAAATGCTACTCTTATAGCTGCTGCGAATTACCGCAAACAAAACAAAACAGTGCTGAAATTGACCGACTTTGGTGTTGCATCTAATGACAGCTGCTATTTGAATGAGAGCTTAACCAAGCACTCACGCTTTCTTCTACAGAGTGCACTTGGGCTTAAGAGAAAAAAACAATTGTTCTCTGTTTACACGAAATCTGGAATAGTTTATGCTAAGAAGACGGAAAACGGAAAAAGCTTTGCTATTAAAAGCTCTGAAGATCTTCACTCTATTGCTGCTGGTGTTGATGCGACTCTTTAAACACAAAATTACTGTATTGTATTCCTATTTTCTTTTTATTTAGTTAATATTATAAAAATTGTTACTGATCTGTTCTTTATTTCCCTCTTCTTATAATTCATCTTTCTTTTTGTTTCTCTTTAGTCTGTGGCATTATTATTTTGTTTGTTGGTTTGTTTTGTTTTTCCATCTTTGGTAATTCTTATTATGAATAGAGTACACTCTGTGAATGTTCTTTCTAATTGTCGTGATGGTTTTAAGGTTTGTCATTTAAATGCACGTAGTCTCAATCAATACAAGCTAGATTATCTAAAGTATGTGTTTTCAAATTCTAGCGTTGATGTTGTTTGTGTTGGTGAAACATGGTTTAAAAGTGATATTTCAGATACGCATTATAATATACCTAATTTTGAACTTTATAGGAACGATAGGGTAACCTATACTTGGGGAGGTGGGATAGCGATTTATTGTAAATCTTCATTAAAATGTAAAATCATAAGTAAATCAGTTAACTTATTTTCAGAGTTCTTAATTGTTGAGATTCATGATGGTACGTCTAAATATACCCGATCGCAGCTGTTCGCCTCAGCCATTCTTTGCGACTCTCTCTGAGTTTTCTTCGCAATATGAACACGTTATTATCTGTGGTGACTTCAATTCTGATTTGATAAAAAATGATTCCCGTGCATTTCAATTAAAGGATTTCGTATCTTCTTTAGGACTTCAAATACTTAATACAAATTACCCAACACGTTTCGCTAAGGATTGCATACCTAGCCTCCTTGATCTGACAATAGTATCTGACCTGTCGTATATTCTTCTTTTTGAACAGCTTTCGCTCGATTGTATTTCTGATCACGATCTTCTATTTTGCACATATAATATTAACTTTAACCATTCTGCTGTCCCCTTGACTTTTTCGTATAGGGATTTTCGATCAATAAATACTGATGCCCTTCAACTTGCCGCTTTATCTGCCCCATGGAGTAGTTGCCGCCTTTATGCTGATCCTGAAGTGAAACTAAAATATTTCCAAGAACTGATTCTCGATTTATATAATCAATTTGTGCCAACTAAAACAGTGAACATCAGAAATAGAAGCTGTCCTTGGTTTACAACTGAAGTAATCAATACCATCAAGGCTCGTAACAGGCTTTACAGTAAATGGAAACATAGTCCGTCAAATGTCAATTGGCTTGCGTACAAAAATATGCGAAACCATTCGACTGCTGTCATACGTAATGCCAAAATTAACTACTATGCCTCCAAGCTGAATACATCGCTTTCCCCCAAAAAGCTTTGGACTAATCTGCGTCAAATAGGTGTTTCCAGTAGTAAATATAGTTCCAAGTGTCAAATTGATCCTGATGAACTGAATAATTTCTTTCTTGAAAATAGTTCTGAGAATCTAAATTTTAATTTATCTGAGAACTCTAGTCTATCTTTGGTAAGTGGCTTTGAAATTGAAACGGTTACTGAAAACGAGGTCATCGGCCATATCTCATCCATAAAATCAAGTGCTGTTGGGGAAGATGGGTTACCCTTACGATTCATTAGGCAAATCCTGCCTTTTATTATAAGCCATTTAACTCACATCCTAAACCACTGTATTACAACGTCCTATTTTCCCAAATCCTGGAAAATTGCTCGAATCGTACCTGTTGCCAAAAAGTCCACTCCGGTATCTGCTGCTGATTTTAGACCAATAAGTATTTTGCCGTGCTTGTCGAAAGTTTTTGAGAAAGTGATAGAGAAACAGCTTCTACAACACCTATCGCTGAATAGTCTTATCTATGAGGGACAATCTGGTTTCAGATCTAAACACAGTTGCTCTACGGCTATGGTAAATATATTAGAAGATATAAGACAGTGTTTTGATAAAGGACACGTTACGCTTCTTTGCCTACTTGATTTTTCAAAGGCATTTGACAAAGTAAACCATAAAATTCTTTGCTGGAAACTGAAAAATTTGTTTCGTTTTGGTAACTGCGCAGTAAATCTAATAAAAAGTTATTTGAGTGATCGATTTCAGAGAGTGGTAACTTGCAATTCTTCTTCAGCTCTTCTGCCAGTAAAACTAGGTGTACCACAAGGGTCAATCCTGGGTCCAATTCTCTTCTGTCTGTTCATAAATGACTTACCTTCTGTTTGCAAACATTCCACGATCCACCTCTATGCAGATGACGTCCAACTGTACTCATCAAAGCCAGTTAATGATAGGGATGAATTAGTAAATAATAAATTAATAAATAAAGGATCTTGCCAGTATTAACTTATGGTCTGTTACTAATGGATTACATCTAAATCCGAAAAAGTCTCAGGTTATTCCCATATCCAGCAAAATGATAGCCCTTAACTCCTTCCAGGGTGTCATGCTCTCTTCCAATAAACTCTCAATTGTTGAAACTGCAACAAACCTAGGATTCGTTATTAACCATAAGTTGTCAGGGTACGACCATATTAACACCGTTATCAGACGAATATATGGTTGTCTTCGCAAGCTTTGGATAACAGCAAGTTTTACTTTTTGTTTTGATAAAGGACACGTTACGCTTCTTTGCCTACTTGATTTTTCAAAGGCATTTGACAAAGTAAACCATAAAATTCTTTGCTGGAAACTGAAAAATTTGTTTCGTTTTGGTAACTGCGCAGTAAATCTAATAAAAAGTTATTTGAGTGATCGATTTCAGAGAGTGGTAACTTGCAATTCTTCTTCAGCTCTTCTGCCAGTAAAACTAGGTGTACCACAAGGGTCAATCCTGGGTCCAATTCTCTTCTGTCTGTTCATAAATGACTTACCTTCTGTTTGCAAACATTCCACGATCCACCTCTATGCAGATGACGTCCAACTGTACTCATCAAAGCCAGTTAATGATAGGGATGAATTAGTAAATAATATAAATGAGGATCTTGCCAGTATTAACTTATGGTCTGTTACTAATGGATTACATCTAAATCCGAAAAAGTCTCAGGTTATTCCCATATCCAGCAAAATGATAGCCCTTAACTCCTTCCAGGGTGTCATGCTCTCTTCCAATAAACTCTCAATTGTTGAAACTGCAACAAACCTAGGATTCGTTATTAACCATAAGTTGTCAGGGTACGACCATATTAACACCGTTATCAGACGAATATATGGTTGTCTTCGCAAGCTTTGGATAACAGCAAGTTTTACTCCTACTAATGTTAGACGAAAACTTGTTACAACCCTAATTTTGCCACTTATTACTTATGCAGAAGCTGTTTACAGTAATATTGATTCTCTCTCCCTACGGAAGCTACAAGTCGCATTTAATGACTCTGTTAGATATATTTATGGCCTGCGGAGATATGACCATGTATCACAGTATTCAAAAACATTACTCGGATGTTCGCTCAAACACTACATCGACGCAAGAAATTGTATTTTCCTGCATAAGATTATAATATATCAGACTCCATCGTATTTGTATGAAAAACTAAATTTTGCTCGTTCTCCCAGAACATGTGCCCTAATACCATCACGCTGTCGGACTCTTAATTCATCCCGTTTATTTTTTATTCACGCAATTAAATTGTGGAACTCTCTGCCACTAAGTATAAGAACAATTTCTAATGCCACACGCTTTAAAAATGCTGTCCTCCATCATTTCTCCTCCCTACTTTAAATTTCCATATTTAATATCTTTGTTATATATTTTTATTTTCTTCTTTAATTATTATTTATATTTAAATATAACTGCTCAATATTATAACTAAGTACTATAAAAGATGTATATCTTAATGTATGAATATATGAAACTTACAAATTTAAAAAAAAAAAAATTAAATTAAATTAAATTTCTCAAACCTATCCTAATGCCATCATTATAATTTCTCTTAACTCAAACTATCATCTAACTTATTCTATTTACTTATATTTAGTCTATCTTTCTATTCTCTCCTTTCGTCTTCTTCTTCTTATCCTTTATCTTTAATTGTAAACTTAATTATAATTGTAAGATTAATACATTGTATTATTGAAATTATATTCTTATTGTCTTAACTCTATGTACTATAAAAGATATTTATCTTAATGTACCTTAATATTGTATAATAATAATAATAATAATAATAATAATAATATAACCAAGTCGAAAGGACCTATACCTTTCGTAGGTGCTGCTGTAATAATTAAAACAATACCAATTGATTATGACTAACTAGAATTAGACTTCTTCCCGAGAATAATTTGTCATTTTTAATTTTAGCTCGACACTTTTTAACCAGAGCGCTATTGTCGGCCGACAACTATGACCAGGCTGTTACTATTCTTAAGGACTCGGGTGTCGGCGCTGGAGATGGGTGTTCGATCAATATGACCTTTTTAAAGTAAGTTGAAAAGTTTGCCCAGAAAGGCACAGTACTCTCGAGTTAAATCGTTTGATCATTGGTCTGCTTTCTTTTATTTTGGTCCAAACAAACCGCACTCGTTTTTTAACTGCTAAATCGCGCCGTCAGAAATTGATACTCAAAAATAACAGTGGGTCGTTTCGCGTTCGCTCATAGAATTTGAACAAGTTGATAAACTTTTAACAGTCTCAGACACAGTATTTAATATTGAACGCGTGACGGTACTAGGGGAAAGCGATTGGTTTGCTTTTATTGTTCTTTTGCCAATCATGTACATTTTATATTTAGTTACTGATTTTTCGTAAATGTATTATTACAGCGTCGATCCACAGCCGTTCTACAACATTGAGATGGGGCCAGCTGTCGGAGATAAAAACGAGTCTCAATTGGATATCAGCGAAATTCCACTCGGTGGACATAGCTATCATGCCAATAGGTAAAAGATCTTTCTAATTGTCAGAGTTAGGTAAACTACAAGTTTCCCTTTCCACAGCTACCTACGCAGTAAGATTCCGGAAGCGAATGAAATGATGGTGAGTTCCAGCGTGTCCCGCATGAACACATTCAACAGTTACGAGGCTCCGAAGAACAAAGAAGACATTATACACATGTTGGGTGATTGTTCGGGTGGCGAGCACTGTGTATTTCGTGAAAATGGTGACCTATCTGAAGTGGTCAAGACCATTGCTGTTGGTGTTTTCGATTTAAAAGCTAAAACATATACACTATATTCGGATAATCCAAGAACAAGCTTGCCACATGTTACCATTCCATTGCATTTGAAAGAATAAAACGGACGTGCTGGCGATCGCTATATAAACAAAACAGGGTTATTGTTACTTAATTTATAAAATATATTCGTGCATAAGAAATAAAAATTGATATGACTGCAATGTGGTTGTTTTGAGTGAGTCTAATTAGCTTACTTGTTATAGAGCCTACTAAGAAGAAGGAGACAGTATCTGGGGACGCAAACGAAACAATCCACCCACCCCGAAAAAAGTTTCGGTTCAAATGCAACTATGTACTTCTTTCTTCTCCCAATATTAAGGAAGCCAGAAGATTTCTGATAGTTAAAAACAAAACTGCAACTGTATTTTTTCATTTTCTTTTATTTAATGATAGTAATAATAATCCATTTCTTTATTATTTTATTTGTTTTGTTTTTGTTTCATTTTGTTGTTCTCTTATAAATAATAAATTATTTACATAACTTAACAACCATAAAATACAATTTTCTTCATGGTATATAGATCTATTAACGTTACTTCATTTTTCTTTTCCTCACTCCGCCCCTGTTTGTATCCATCATGTTTTTTTTTTTTTAATTTGTTCAATTGTTTTAAATTAAGTGATAGAGAAAAACACAAAATTTCATCTAAAGAAAGAAGTAGTATTTCTACAATCAATTTAAATGACAAAAAAAAATATAATAATAAACTCTAAACAATAACAAAACAGAAAAACATTCACATTGAAAAATAGGAAGAAAAAAATTACACAAATGAGCCTTTCGCACATCGTACATTCTGTGCCCCTGCCTAATAATAATTCAAGTCTTTCACAGTTTTATTTTCGATATTCGTCAGTAAACAAATTTAGATTTCACTCCATTTCTTTTTTCCATTCTATGCAGCTTAATTAATTAAACTAAGAAAAAGTAAGACGAGGTTTGTAAAAATAAAAGCAATTCAAAGCAACTTAAAATAAAATTATTGTAGAAAATTGAATTTTCAGTTTTCTTTTTTTAAACAATTATTAACTATAGTTATTTTTTGTCAATTCATTTTGTTTTTAAATAGATTATAGTGTTAAAAATGTATGTATGCAAAGATGCAATAAAAAAAAAAAAAAACAGCTTACAAAATTCGATATTATTCACAAAGCAACGCAATAAAGAGCAAAGCGATATGGGAGCAGCAACCCTATTGGATCTTTTTAATCAGCTTAAGCTTATAAAGATGAGCAATGTAATCATTAACCCTACGAGTGGCAGATAAATACATAATGAAACGCGCACAATCTGATTGACAGGTGCGCTCCGATAGTTTGACTATACGAAGCGAACGGCAATCTTTGGAGTACCTAAAATCGGGATCAAAATGAGAAATTCTGAACTAAACATGACCATATCAAGATGTTAAGTCAAACAACGGAACTGTTAAAATATATATGCTTTTAGTGTTTGAACAATCAAAAACTGGGTACGCAGAACTGCCATGGTCATTGGATTCGCTGCAAAAGATGTACACATTTTTTGAAGTCAATTGTTTTGTTTTAATAGTAATTTACGCATTTTATTGTAACAGGTAGCAATAACAAAAAAATAAGCTCGTTTTTTTTTAAATAAAAATGGAGAACACAATACATATTTATTTAGCAACGTTCCTGGTTTCATCTAATATTTAAAGTAGTTTCTACGTTAACAATTGCTTATATTTTTCCCTTGCTTGTCCTTTTACAGCACTCTTGCACTTTTCACCAGAGACAATACGTGTTTTTTTTAGCTTCGATCTCAGCAAAGCAAAGTGAGTAGGATTTTCAGCACACAATCACAACAACTACTCTGAGTAGTCGAAGTGTCAAGTAGAACGTAGTTGTTATAATTACGTGCTGAAAATACTACTTTACTTTGATTTGCTTACATCGAAGCTAAAAAAAAATACGCCTAATATTGTTCTTAATAGTTAATAAACATTTTCTATAGTAATTTTGTAATAGATGTATATTTATAGTCGAGACTAGATTTTGTTTTGGGCTCATCGTTTAGGTTTAAACGATAATAGGTACAATGCCTTAATACAAATAAAAATCTTTGAATTTTCGAGATTAAATAGCCTTAAACTTAGCAGCATATTTGTTAAAGTTTGGGAAACGACGTCGTTTCGACGATTGCCGTCATATGTGATCTGCATCCCACAATTCAAGTCAGTAATTTGTGGATCCCTACTACTTCTTAGGAAGCTCGTTTTCTACGATTTTTTAGTGAATTATTTAACAACGTTGTCAATTCCCGCATGCGACTCATTTTAAAGCCGATATTCAGTTTCTGTTTTTAACTATTAAAAAAAATATTTTCTTTTTATGTGTAAACCATTTACTTCGTATTAAAAGCCATATTGCGATGGCTTTTAATACAACTTTTGAGGTTGTGGTGGATAAATTCCCCCAAAGAGAAAGCCGACAAATTTAGGAAAGGTTTTGGTATTGGTAAAGTACACTCCTTGAATTTGACGATTTATTATTATTTTTTTTTAATGAGGCTATTATATCAAAGTGTCTCATTGTAAGTAGCTGTCAGATTTAAGACCATGACAAACGTTTATTTTAGTGGTAGGGTCTTAAAATGGTCGGATGAACGCTTGTAAAAATATAAGGTATATAGCGATAAAAATAAATTAAAAATTACTCAAACTATACTTTGATGGCTGTTACGGATGTGGATTATTTTATAAGCACTCTTAAAACCGTTATACTTTCTTGTAAACGACTGGCTCAAATGTCATTCTGTTCTAAATACCTGAATGGTTTGTTTCTCTCAAAAAGTTACTAGGTTAGGTTAAACGAATATTATGACTCGCATACAATCCTGTCAAACTCGGAAACGAACTTTAAATCACAATAAGAATTCTGCCAAATCTTAGTCCAAAAAAATGTTTGAGTTAAAAGTGCTAAGATTCTTTGTAGAATTTAAAAACTTTTTGGATGAACAGCATCGAGTTAAAATTATAAAACAAAAAGTGAGTAAACGTACAGACCAAATACAGTTCTTAACGTGGAGATTTAGGAGTGGGCCAATAGAAAACTGGCAATTATCATTTTGCTTCCTCCCTCTTTTGGATTTTGGTCAGACCTGTCGAGAATCCTCAACACCCGCGATTGCTCATTAAAAAATAATGTATACCTTGCCTCTGCTACCCAGTTTGCAGACGTATTATTTTCGATTGCTTTTTTGTTGTTTCTCATGTAAGGATTTGTTGAATTTTTATTTTGACGCGCTGTAAAATTTACATAGTCATGAGAATTTCATAAACTCACACTTCTTTTGCGAGAACTATATGCAGAGCATTTTGTATTAAAGGGACGCGATACACAAATCGTGTGGCAACATTAATAATATTAATATAACAAACGACTTCAAATATTTTGTTTCGAATTATTATTATATTGTTAAGTTTCGTGCTAAATGCAAAAGGTGGGGAAACAAATAATGTCAAGTTCGCTGTAAACCAGATTTTTAAGATTTCGTTTAATCTTCAAAAGCCACAGTAATGATATTGCTTGGAGTGCGAAAAGAGAATGGAAAACGAGCATTTTTAGTTAGAGTTTTGTGTTTGCTAATGAGTTTTCGTTCAAACTAGAATAATATACAAACAGATTTTGATTCGCCAAACAATATTTAGAGTAAGCAAAGAGAAGGAAAAAAAAAAATATGCAAATAGCAGTTCAAGTAAAAGATTAGTCAACGCTCCATCATTCCAGAATCCCGCCAGCACACACGCACGCGCAATCGAAGTGTTAAGGAAATTAATAGAAACAAAAAGAATTTATGTTATGGTTCAAAAATATCTTATTTTGTTTGCTTTTTTTTTACTACTACGATACATTATTTACACGTTAATTTGAGTTTTAATATTTTTGTTTTGCTTTTGCTTTAAATTTTTTCGTTTTTTTTTTTTCTGTAATATTATTTCACATAGTTTATAACTAAAAATCAGATTCCAGGGAAAGAAAATCGATTAATAAAAAAACAATAACACAATATAAGCCGCTATATAGAGTGGGTTATTTTTGTTTTACTAATATAAATTACAAAACAGCAATTAAAAAGAAAATATTTGTTTTATATATATAATATGTATAGCTGAAGGGTAATAATGGTAGAAAAATAATAATAATAAGAAGAAAATTATCTGTTTCATCTTACTGCCTAGGAACAAATCGCTGCTAGTTTGTATTTTGTTGTTTATATGGTTAATGATTTATTTAATTTTTTGCTAAGTTTACTCTCCCCTGTTCAATTTCCTTGCGATTTTTTTATGTACTTGTACTTTGCCGAATCTGGATAGGAAATTGTGGCGGTGGTGGTGGTTGAGGTGGTAGTTTTGGCTAAATATGAAGCTCTGTTACCTGTTCTCTTTGCTGCCAAAGCGGATGCGTTGTTTAAACGTTTTGGAGGTACTCGAAGAATCTTTGCTGCGACAAATGTCGCACCAGGAGTTGTCTTGTCTGAGAATGTAGTTGTTGCTGCTGATGTTGCAGCCTCGCGTATCATTTTGTATTTGCTGCCACTAGGAGCAAACTTTTTGTATTGTAGGCTACGTGCATGTCGGACAGTTAGCTGTCTTGGGCTCTCATTGTTTAACTGATTGTTGTAGTGTTGGTGTGGTTGTAGTTCTGGATTAATATTAATATATTTATTAGATGAATGGATTGATGAACTTGTCTGTGTCGATTCGTCGCCAGTCTTTACGTTGTCTGTCGTTAGATATTCTACTTCATCATGCCGATCCCTGTCATTGGGTGCTGATGGTTTGTCGTTGTTTTTTGTGTCGTCCTTAGGGTCGTGGTGGTCATCATCACCGCCATTGCCATCGCTGACGTTGCTGCTTCGGTTGCTGCCGCTGCTGTTTATGCTCTGCTCTGTTTCGCTGGATCTATAGAATTTGTATTTTTGCATTAGAAATGTTTTTTTATAATGATATGGCTTCTGTTGCAGTTGTATTGCTGGTTGTGTTGGTTTTGTTTGTTGTTGTTGTTGTTGTGGTTGTTGTGAAGAAAACGTGGAAAGCTCTTTATTGATTTGTTGTTTATAGGTTGCAGCGATTGTGGAAGCTTGTTGTGAGCTTGTTTTCTGACTGCTGCTGCTGCTAATGGCATTGGCGTTGATGTACGTGTTTGTGTTATTATTTTTGTCGTCCCGTATCGGTCTCAACCATTGTCTACTGCCAATACTATGGTCTACCGCGGTGTTATCCGGCGAATCGATGTACGCATTTTCCGACGAGCCTGCTGACTGGACGCTTGTGATCCTGGTGTTGGCATTGGACTGTAATTAAAAGAAATAGCAATTCATACCTGTGGTCTTTTCAAACTGAGAATGAACAAATCAAAGAAACATATCGAGTCGGCGTTCTCTCTTGGTGTATACAGAAAAATGAAACTTTCCACTTGGGTGGGGAAGGATAATTGTTATGCAACACAAACACAATTTAACGAATATCTCACAAATTAAAAACAAACTAAATATATGTGACATGCCAAACAAAAATGAGCTTTCGATTAAAAGAATAAATAAAACAGGATGCCTCTGGACGAATGTAAATCTTCTGCAATCTCTCTATGCGCGTGCAATGGTGAGACGAACCTTCTCTCACAATGAAATAATAATCAAAACAGCGATCATATCTCTCACTATACATGATTTCTCAATTTAACGACGGTACTTACGCGAATATATTATTTGTTGCTGCTGCTGCTGGAGCAGCTGCATTAAATTGGAAAGGTCCACCGGAATTTGATCCCTGGAAAGAGTAAAAGGAAGAAAAAAAAAACGTTGTTTTGTTGTTTTGGTTTCTGTTTCTTGGTAAAGAGTTAAGTTAACTATATTTACAAACTAGCTATGTCCGAAATAAACAAAATAGATGATAGTAATATAAATGAAAGACACAAAACCAAAATTAAAAAGGGTGTTTACAATGAGATGTTTGAATGCATGTGTGGACGAGTAATATGTGGCGGTGGTAGGTGGAATACTTGATGTGCTGCGTGTATGTTAATGAACGTCATGGCACAGTCTGTACAGGAACAAGCAATACAGCCTGACGATATCTTTTAAGGCACTACGGACAACAGTTTTAGCGTTAATCGGAAAATATTTTGTGTCACCGCAACTGCCGTTCACTTTTTCACAGCATTCTCCATTTTTGTTTGTATATAATAAACACGTGCTAAAGAGGTCATGAACCCAAGCGGGGAGGGAAAAGCCAGCGGATACCGATGCACGTTGATTTTAAATGTGTTTGCTGTGTAATGCAGAGGAATTGATAAGAATCAATATTATTGCAAAGGGCAGAGAAAGTAAAGTTCGATGCTTCTACCAAGCGCAGTTGATGAACGAACTTGTTTTTGTTTAGTGAACAATAAACACAGCGGTTCGATCAAAGTAATTCTGCGACTAAGTTTGTCTCATAGAATTACACAAAAAAAAAAAATAATGTTGAGGAGAAAGTATAAAGGCACACAACAGTCGTTTGATGAACGACAATGGACAGTAAGTAACCATTGCCCGATTTAGTTTCTCTTCCGCGATGATCTATGTATGTGCACAGATATTCCATGATGATCCTCATTGCAACGCCGATGGACTCTGATATTAAAGCCGACAAACAAATAAATGCAGAGTACGTTTTATGAAAATGAAAAGAAGCAACAACACAAAACAGCACACTACTATCTTAGTCTATACTACGTTTTGTTAGTCGTAAAAAGATGGGTTCCTCCGTGGACAAAAGTAGGTTATGTTAAGACAAACAAAAAAAATATGCAAACGCTGAGTTAAAATGTAGCAAAAAATTGTTGTTGTTTTTTTCTCTTCATAGGCATAGCAGCGAACAAATGAAGGAATGTGTGTATTATGAGTTTCTTTGTGTGTCGTTTCTGTGTAAGCAAAAAATTAACTTTTTACTTTACCTCAACACCACCAAAATTAAAAACCGCCGGTGTACTGGTCGGAGCTCCAAACTGAAACGGTTGCGCTGCGTTGGATGGCTTTTTGTTTGTTTGTCGCATTCGCATATTTTTCATTTCATTTAAAATTTTGCATATGAAACGGAATACAGGACATAAAAATTAGAATTAAAATAAGAGAAGAAAAATAAATAGAAGATTAGCAACTACCCCAGCTAAATAGGCGTTTCCTCTCCGGAAAGAGAAATCAATTGGTTTTAGAGAAAGAGAAAGAGAGAGCAACAAACATACCTCAGTCGATCCAGTAAAATTGAAACGAGGCGTAGCTGACGTTGAAAACTTAAATACAGAATCTGCCGCGGGTTTGCTATTGTTGTTCGATCCAAACGAGAAACCACTCTGCAAAAGAGAAATAATTTTGATTATCTTTACGAGGATTGACTATGTAACTGAAACGTACGTTTCCTGAGCTCTGCGCGCTGCCAAAGTTAAAAGCGATGTCTGCCTTCTTGGGTGCTGATGCACCGTCGCCATTGCCTGATGAAGAGGATGCTGCTGCTATTGAACCGAATCCGCTGGAGAATGATGAGGAACTCCCGAAGGTTGGCGCCGCCGCTGGAACGTTGTTGGTATTCGCTGGCGCCACTGCTGCGGCAGGAGCTGCACCAAAGCTCATCGAGCCAAATATCGGCGTGGAACTTGCTGAACCGAAAAGATTGCCAGTTGTTTGCTGTACAGAACCAGCTGGCGAAGAAGTGGCATTCGAGCCAAAAAGTGATGTGGCTCGAATGCCACCTGGGCGCGCTGCCGTTGGCGCCGCAGGATTTGGCTTCACTTCACCCACTTGGGCGGAGCCGAAAATTGATGTGTTGTGTCCGAAAAGTGATGGCGATCCGAAAGCCGGTGCCTGTGCCGCATTGCTTTTCACCTCTTCGGGGGGTTTGCTCGACCCAAAAGTGAATGTGTTTGTTGGCCAGCTGGATAGGGCTGGGGTTGGGCCTGTTATTGAGGAAGCCGCTGCGGCTGTGGGTCCAGACTCAAATGGACTGGAACCAAAGAAGGGCTCGCTGCTTTGCATTGGATTCGGTGCGGCGCCACTTCCAAATATAAACGGAGCGGAAGAAGTCACACTTGTGGATGCTAATGCTGAGGATGAGGCAAGCGTCAGTGTGTTTGTGGAAGTTGGTGCTGTCGCCGACGAAGCTGCGGTAAATTGAGTAGAAGACTTCGAACCAAAAACGGATGTTGTGGCCGAAGTGGTTACCGAGCTGGCTCCGAACATGGGGGTAGTTGTTGCAGGCTTTCCAAACACGAAACCAGTTGTGGAGCTGCTCACGGCCGTTGAGGTTGCAGCGGGCGATCCAAACATGGATGGGGCGGGGGAACCACGTGTCGATTGGTCCTTGCCAAAAGCGAAGCCAGACGAAGCGGATAGGGACTTTGAAAATGGCGAAGCTGTAGCTGCTGGCTTCCCAAAAGCAAAATCACTGCTGGGGCTAGCTGTGGTTGTGGGCGCCCCAAATGTTACCTTTGGTGGCGTTTTGTTGGCTTCCGAGGTAGAACTACTGCCGAACATCAACGGCTTCACTGCAGCTGTATGCTGATTTGTTGGCTGTGGAACAGAAGCTGACGATCCGAATATAAATCCTGCAGTTGACTTGTTTGGTTCCGCAGCTGCCGGCTTGGTTTCTTCGACCTTTTGTGGCGCTCCAAATGCAGACGAAGCAATTGGATTGAAGGGTGCTGGAGCTGCTGCAGTCGAACCCGAGGAAGTCGAAGTTATTGGCGACGCTGAGGTTGTAGCAGGTTTGCTTTCAGCCGTGCTTGGGGGTAGATTGAATTTGACACTGGAGGGCTTTGCGTCGGGCTTATTGCCAAAGCTAAAGCCTGCGGGGGCTGCTGCGGTAGCAACAGGTTTGCTACTGTCCGCGGGCAGAAATCCAAATTTGAAACCAGACGCGTTCGATTTTACAACATCGGGAACGTCTTCACCAGCGGATGAGGTAGGTTTGGCGACAGGTTTGACACCAAAAGCGATTCCAGTGCTTGAAACGGTTGCCAGATTGGCAGATGCGACATCAGTTGTCGCAGGCACACCAAATGTGAATCCTGTTGTCTGTGCCTCAGTCTTAGCAGCTGCTTCTGCCTTTAACTCGTCTTCCTTCTTAGCTCCAGCGAAGCCAAAAGTAAACTTTGACGCACTGCTCGTGCCAAAGCTGAACTGCGGTACATTGTCGCTGACCACATGCGTGCCAGGTTTTGCTTGTTCGCAGCAGACGCACTTATTGCGTTCGGCATCGTTTCGGGTCATACAGGCGTCACACTCCCACTTGGAAGCGGTTTGCTTAGCCACCAAAGACTTGAAACCAACATCTGTGGACTGCAGCTTTGGAGCGGTTGTGCTGACGGTTCCGGAACCACCTGGTTTCTTTGTGTTGCATGCCACGCACTCGTTGGCGTCACATTTGTTGCGCACCATACATGCGTCGCATTCCCAAGTGTCGGACTTAGGTTTGAAGGCATCCCCAAAGGTGTCCTTTACCAGCGAATTTGACAAAGGCGTCAGAGTGGATGTAATCGGTGCGACAGATGTTGCTGGCTTTGTGCGCGGAGTTGTACAGGCGACGCACGACTCTACGGCCTCTTTGTTGCGAATCATACACACTGAGCATTCCCATTCGTTGGAAGGCTTCTTAAATTGGCCCCCAAACAACGAAGGACCGGTTGGCGTGACACCGGCCGTTGGAGATTTTGTCGTGATAGGTGAAACTTTTTCGGTGGGCTTCTTGAGCGCATCGAGGACACTTCCCGTCTTCAGCTGAGGTACAGTGCTTCGTACGGCAGAAGATGTTGGTCTCAATTTCTGGACCTCTCCATTTCCAGCACCAACCATGACTGGGGAACTAAATTTGAAATTGTCTATTGGAGTCAGGTCCTCCTTCGATGCAGTACACCTGACGCTAAGTGGTGAAGAGAATTTGAATTCATTGCTCGAAGCGGCAATCGGTGAGCTCACTGCAGAGCTAGTTCCAAAGTTGAAGTTCATTGACGGCTTTGACGTAGCTGGTGTCGGCGATTTCTCACCTTGTGCGGCCTTATGTTGGACGCCAAACGAAAAGTTATTCGTAGGTTTGGCGTCTGCCGAGACTGCAAACTTAAAGTCCGTCTTTGCTGTCGGTTTCGACTGTGCGACGGGACTCTTAACAGATATGTCAATCTTCGGCACCGACTGCATGAATGGAAACGCAATGTTGGGGAGATTTGCGGGAGCTGGTGCTTCCTCATCCTCCACGATAATATTTTTCGAGCTTACCCTCGAGCTGGTGGAAAACTTCTGTTTGATTTTGCTCATGTGCTTGGACCCGTTCTTGTCGCCACTTGTGGACTCGTCTGCACGCGGTAGTTTGTACTCACACTCCTGGTTGAGGGCCGATTTCGATGTGTTGGCAATATGTCGCGAGCGCTCTGTACAGTTCTGCATCCTCTTCATTTGCAGCAGTTGCGACATCGATGGAACCTGCAACTCTTTGAGCGTGGGCACCACCCGCTTTGACTCATTGCTACTTGGTTTGAGTGTCACGCTGGGACGAGTGTATGGTGAACGTACCGTTGACAGCCTCACACCCCTCGACGTAGCCAAGTCAGCTTCGCTGAATCGCTTGCCACCGGATGCACTGCGATTGGCTATCATTGCCGGCGTTTTGATGTTGCTCGCCATTTTCTTGGCGTCGTTTAACGGCGTAGAAAAATCGTTAATTAGCTCCAAGATCCTCTTGGCTGTGTTCGAGATGGCAGATTGATCGTTTCCATGGGCGAGAGAATTTGTAGATGAAGACAGCATAGACAAGCTTGACGTTGGCCTGATCAGAGTCGGCGCAATACGGACCGATTGATTTAGCGCTCGATTGAACTTGCCGTATGCCGCAGCTCCACCAT
The DNA here is from genome assembly GCA_916610125.1 of Cheilosia vulpina. Taxonomy (NCBI): domain Eukaryota; kingdom Metazoa; phylum Arthropoda; class Insecta; order Diptera; family Syrphidae; genus Cheilosia; species Cheilosia vulpina. Next base: position 67,228,759 of record OU744277.1, read on the forward strand.
ATGTAGTCTGTCCCTTGTAGAACGGCGACGACGTGTTCATCAAACGGCTGTCACTTAGCGCCGATGTGCTACCATATATTGAAGAATTGAATTGACGACGATTCAAGCTGGTTAGCGAGAGCGTTGAGTTGTTCAACATACCCGGCATGTTCTTCTCCGAGAATAAAGACTTTCGCCCCTCCAAGTGGCTGTAGAAATTCAAGCCATTACCAGACAAGGTACGCAAACCTCGATTAGCCGGATTGAACAACCCCGACTTGGGCGGTACTGTTTGAGCAACGCTTGAGCTCCGGCTCTCGCCACTTTCGGTGGCGACGGACGATGAACGACCCACCAGATTGCCATTGGTGAATTTTTGTTTCTTTGATGTTACCTTGGCGATTTCCTCACTCTCCTCATCTTCTTCTTCGATGTCGTCATCCACTTCTTCGACGACCATAGTTTGGTTTCCTGATTTATGCACTCCCTCCTGTTCGTTGTCGTCGTCGTCGTCATCGTCTTGAATTTCCAAAATTGTTGTTGACGTACGCTTCGCTGTGTAAGTTGATGGGCCGGAACCTGATGTTCCCAACTTTGACACTGATTGACGCTTTAAATCGTACAAATTCCGATAGCCGTCAGTGGACGATGTTGAGGGCATGTTAAGGCTTCTACGGGAACTACTGAAAAAAGGAACACATAAAACGAGTTCAACTGGATGCCGTGGCGTCGGGTGCTTACCTTATACTGGTGTTCAGGAGATTTCTATCGGGAACAACTTCGATTATGTCAGCCGAGTCAACAGGTGAGCTCTTAGTCGTAACAAAACTCCTCGATGTGTTTGTTGTGTACTTGGTTTGGGCAAAGCTATATGCCGGCTCTTTTTGTTTGCCATACAGATTTATATGGGTTAGACGGCGACGTGGTCCTGTAGTTGGTGTCGAGGATACGAGGCTTTGACTATCCTTGAAATTTTTTGTGTTTACCGTGTTTACCTATATTTTGCAAAAGAAGAAAATTAAAAGAAAAATAATACACGGCAGTCACAAAGCAGCAATCGAAGTTAAAAAACTAGCACAGCGTTTCGAGATGATATTGTTTTTCCATAGAAACCGGCTGTGCCGTAGTGAACAAGAATGCTATGAAATATCAGCGTTGTTGGTTCGGGTGTGAAGGAGGGCAAAGTCTAGAAAAACATAAATTCATAAATTTCTCGAATGGCTGACGGCCGTTGGATATGGATTTAAAGCAAGAAACACGTTGCAGATGAAGCCAACGACGCCAGCCTTTGACAAAGAATGAGGAAGAAAGCGAACAGTACAAATACCGCCTGCATTTGTACACTGTGTACAAGAAAGGAAACTTTTCTGAGAACAACCTCTGATGTAATCTGAACTTGTTGCAACTATTATAGTGATTAGCAGCCAAGAAATTTGTGGCCAAAGAAGGTTGACGATAGTGATACGTGCAGAGGTATTGTTTGTGTTAACTTTTTATTGTGAAGGGTTTTTCGATAAGCGCGATAAATCCACGAATTTAAATAAAACAAGTATCATTTAAGGTATAGGCATATTTTTTATCGCCTACAGGTTCAAGTTGGCCTCAATATCGTCTACGACTGTTATATAAACACACAAGGGCCGGCAATGGTTCCTGTCTGAAACCAGAGTTCAAAGGTAACCTCAAAAACAATCAAATGGCGGAAACATGATCTTCACAGCCAATCGACGTCGACACTTTGTGGGATTGCTCAATATCTCGAGTGTTTTGTGCCCCAAACCATATGATCATTGTCCGCCAAATAAACTCGGCTATCTTCACTTGGTATCCTACCCTGTGATCAAGATTTTAAGAACATCCAAATTGATGTTTTATAATCTTATTATTCTCGCGCGAATGCTATTAAGTTTCATGCTTTTTTTGTTGTTGTCATATGAAGGAAAATTGCACTTGAAAAACTGCAAACCAAAGCCGCGCTCCATGGACAAAATGGATCGATGATTGGTTATATTTCTTTGGTTCGATATATTTGTTTCATTCATTTTGTACTCGTGGACTGAAAAAATAACGATATGATTTTTTGAATTGAGAAGAACAAACAAAACACTACGCCCCCACTTAATTTGAGTAAACGGATTGGAATTTGGAATGATCAACAGTCTAATTTTGAGCAGCTGTGCGAAAGCTTGTTGGCTAATAGATGTTCGATAAATATATAACAAATCTGGTTTTTCCCACTTTTCCCCGGAAAAATGTACAACTGAAAACGACTTAATTCAAAAGCGAGAGACTATCCTTGCATCTGAGAACAACGAACTTCAACTAAAGTAATTCAATAGAGTCGATTAGCCGAAACTGTGACAGCGTTAGAACAAAGTGATATCTGACATGCGTCAGTTTGGCTTGCGGCCAACATAAAACTGTCCTTTCGCACGGCCGGTAAAATGGGACCATTTAAAAAACGCAAACATAACGCGTTATTACAGCGCGTGTCTGATTTAAGATGTTGCTCAAAAAATCTCAATCACAACGCGCTATCAATTACTGAGAAAGTGGTAAACTAGCTCAAGTCATATAATACACTGCACTGAAAAATAACAACCCAATTGAAACTTTAGTTGTCGAATATTGAAGTGAAGATACACGTAATCTGTTTTGCGAAACAATCATCTGGAACTGCAGTGGGCCTACACAATAACCCAAAACCCTTCCAATTATTACGGCAACCTACACCCACTCGTTTGCGAACTACCGACTTATTGATACAGTAATGCCGACACGTCGAGCTGCACTAGAGTTCTGGAAGTTTTCTTTTCCTTGTTCGCATACAAGCAAAAAGTCTTTGGAGGTTCTTAACAGATTTTGGCAAATCGCAACTTCAGATGAGTATGACTAACAGCCGATAGACTTTTCTTAAAATTCAGGTTTCAATTACATATTGATTGGGATTAGTGACGTGGCAAAGTGACCATAACCTCTCCAGTTTCCATAAAAATGTATCTAAATTTCAGAATAATCTTATTCGCATTTGCATCTGAAGTTGTAATGCAGATTCGATTCTAAGATTAAATGAAATAATCAATAAGGAGATGCTGAACGTCATCTACTACAAAAAAATCGAATGTTGTAAAGTTCTAGATTGGTCTTAAGATTGCCGAACCTTGCTTACCTCAACATTCAGCCGAGACCTCTTGGTTGGTGGCTGAGTAAATGCTGGAGAAGCACCTTCTTCATCGTCAGCACTGTTATTACTCTCGTCATCGGAGTTATTCGCACGTTCATACTCTTCTTGCTCACATTGGATATTGCGGCGTCGTCTACGGCCTACCCCACCGTTGCTGGTTGTGGTGGTTGTCGTCGATGGCGAGAACCATTTAGTTAGCTTTTGTGGGAATATGCTGGAAACGCGCGACTTAACTTTTCCAATAATTGACTGAAATTTCATAAGTAATGACATTAGAAACGAGTTGATTTTTTTTTTTGTATTTCTTTCGAGTTGCAATTTAAAATTTATTTTTTATAAAGTTTTCATCAATTAAAATACTTACGTTATTTGCATCATCACGCTCATCGGCGGCATTGTGCTGTGACGATGATTGATGAAGTTGCTGCTGATGATGCAGCTCGCCCCGTGTGGGGCTATCAGGTTCCGACATTATTCCAAAAAGCGGTGAAGTCGGTAGCGGCGTGTTTTTCCTGATCGACTTCTTCACAAAATTACAGTTTGATTGCTTATTTATTAACTTGCACAATTTTATACACAATTTATTATTCAGTGGTCAGAATTCTTTTCACTTTTTATCCACGCGAAACCACAAAAAAATATTACTACTGTCAAAAAATAAAAAAAAAAATAATAAAATGTTGGCCTCGCTCTGCGTTCTGATACCTCTCTCTCCGGTTTTTTTTTTTTTTTGCTTTCTATCTCGCTTTGGTGTATGCTAAGGCGCTATTGGTTTATTCACTCGCTCGCATTACGCGCAACATACACTTTTTTCTATCACTGCCGACGACGAAGCAGGAACCCCCCATTTTACTTTGCATTTTTCTGACGATGGAAACTTATATTTTAGTGATTACGATTGATTGTTATGAAGAAATTGTAATTTCATATCCGATCGCAATTGAAGGATATTTCTTGAGAATTATTTTGGCGGCGCAACTTGATATGGAAATAAAATGAACTGAGAAAAAAAGTTTCTTATAACGCACAGAAACGCGACCACACTTTCGCGTAAAGAAATGGCGGACTCGGATAATTTCGGAATTCACCCGTGGTTCGGAAAAAATGAGAAAATGGCGGCATATTTTATTGTTAACAGAACGAAAACATAGATGGCGGACGAACTGTTCTTAGCGTGCTTCCTATATTCGGATTTCTTTCGGCATTTTGGGACTTGGGGGGTGTTATAGCGAAATTCCACCAGAAAAATAAGCTTAATTGACACCGTAATCTGATGTCGTTTTCGATTTGGCAAACAGATCAATCTTTTTGAAAAAAATACATTTTTTTTTTGATCGAGAATGCTTTTCATGTCTTTTTTTTAATCTCAGATCACTTTTGAGAAATTTCAATTTTTTCTCAGATTTTACACATACTTTCACTAACACCAATGTTTATGACACGCAGCTGGCGGTTACGAATTGTTTATCGTTGGAAGAATTGCTATTTTAACTGAATTATTAATTTTTCGACTATGAAAACTATTTTTTATGGTAAACTATTTCGAAGTGAGTTATTATAAATGCGTAAAAATCAATTGAAATGGATTTCCAGTGCATGTGAAAAAAAAATGTTTTGCGGCCAACTCAATACATACAAGAACCAATAAAATTCGGATTTTATGTTCGACTTGGCATCAAAAATCTGAAATCTCAAATCAAAATCAGAAAAGCCAAATCGAAAACGACTTGAATTTACGCTGTGTGTAATAGAGAATAAATTTAATTTTTCTTCACTTTGTATCTACTAGTTTCTTTTTAGAAAGTCTGCGGAAAATATTTTGTTTAAAAGCGACTTATATCGATCGCAGCTGTTTGTAGTAAAAATGGAAGGTTACTGTTAATTGTAGTGAAAGAAAGGGGATTCTTAATTAATAATCCGAGATAATAATGTATACATTAATTTCGTCATAAAATTAAAAAAAAAAAAAAAAACGGACAAAAAATGTCAAGGCCGGCAGAGATCTCCAGCGGGATTGCATTATCAATGACCATCAATTTTGCTTATGACGTTTTTCATTGAAGACCCGAGAGAATTGCCCCGAAATTCAGAATTCCTCTTTTCAATGAAATTGGTAGACACCATATGCGAGATTTGGTTTTCTGTTGCTACTTCTTTTTATGAAGTATGAATGTCTTAATATCCCAAATCAATATACCATATTCAATTTTAGTTTACATTTTGCACGCATAATTGTATATTTGCAGATCACAATTTGTTTCTAATATAACACAACAAACATTTCAATCTGACATTTTGCAATTATATGTTGGTGAGTTCAGGGCAATTCTCTAAAAATATTCCGGACACTTCTGTTGTGTTAAGAAGTGACCTGGAAATGTGTCTTTTTTCAATGAAACAATACATCGAAAGAGCTTCTAGATTTGCTCTTTTCATAGAAAGGGCAATTCTTTTCTTCAATCGAAAACGCCATTACATTTTAACGAATTTTTTCTTTCATCAAAGATGTCAACCAATTTACACACCCTGATACTAATAATGATTTTCAGTGTTTTCCATGCAAAATTGCATACCTACAAAATATTTAGTGCAGAGGTTAAAAATGATTATTTGTAAGGCCCGCAGACTGTAGGTATGGACCAGTGATAGGAAAAACAGTGAGGCTTGCTAGGACGGATATTTGTGTTTTATTAACCCTTAAATGTATAATTTTTCAAAAATTGAAAACAAAAATATTTCTTTGTAACAGACATCTAATACAACATTCTGTTATTAATAATTTTCGTCAAAAATTATTTTAAACAATGAAAAATTGTTAAAATGTGATTGTTCCATACATGGCACACCATGCATTAATCACGTTTGAAATTAAAAAGAAACATATCTCAAATTTAAATTGCGAAATTTACATTTATTGTGGCATAAATATTTTAGTTGAAAACAATTTTCACTTCACCAAATGATAATATTAAATGCACACGATGTACTTCACTGAATCGCTTTCTACTGACAGACTGAACCTGGTATCACCGTTACGCAAAGGTGGTTTTCCTTTGAGTATTCTAACGGGACCAAAATATAATTAGCATCGTTGTATTAATTGAATGTGCCATATGTGGTACTCGATGCGCTTACATCAATTTTTTGTTTGTATGCCAATATTTCGGCAAAAAACCGGTTTGTGCCAGATATGGGCCACTATGCATTGAAGAGTTAAAGAAGTTACCTAAGTTTTGCAATCTAATGTCCTCCTCTTCTGATGTTATTTTGGTAAAAATACTACAGGACCATTTCTATAGTCTGACTACGTCCATTAATAACAACCATAATTAACTTTTTCTGCATGAAACACGCCTATCAGGATGTCATAATTTCACAATATGTCACTCTGAGAGCGCACTCATCAATCGTTTTGTTTTCGTGAAATATTACAAATTAAAAATCGTAATTATAACAATAAACAATAAGAAAAAACTGAAAAACTTTGAATTTAAATGGCTATCGCTTTAAAACGACCGCTTTCGGTCACAGAAACTGTAGAATCAGCACTTCAGACGTCAAAAAAGATCCGCATTCATGCCAAGTCTACACCAGGTAGAACCACATCTATACTTGTGTCCTTGGAGGCGGTCTCAAACAGCAGCAGCAAGGAACTCCTCGAAGTGCTTGTAAAAATATGTGACGAATTGAATTTGGAAGAAGCCCTCCCCGAGCTATACGACTGCATTCGCAAATTAATAGAACTCTTCCGGCAGGAATCAGAGTCTACAATACGAGCTAAAATTCTAGGGTTGCTTGCCGACTTTGCCGAAGTGAAAGTAAGTGAAATCCTCAATGTACTAATCGACGAAATTGTGAACGTGCTTAAAAATGAGAAATCAGCAAAAGTAGTATCGCAGGGTCTGTACAGTTTGTACAAAATCGGTACCACCGCCTGCATCCATCTGCCATCGACTCATGTCACTAAAATGGGATTCTTCGCTCAGAGTCACATGACTTCGGAGAACCACAACACACAAAAGAACGCTTTGTTGGTTCTGGCTGCTTTTATTAGCTTGGCTGAAGCAAAGAAAGGCGTTCTGGACACGATTGCTCACTACGCCGACTCCCAGGATGCTGGGGTGCGAGCTCAAGCTTTTAGATCGATTCTAACGCTTGGCGAACGTGGAGCTACTTTGCCACCAAATTTGTTTAACAGAGCGGTGTCTGCCATGCAGGACGACTACGAGTGCGTACGGAAGGAAGCTTTGCAACTGGTCTTTGAATTGGGAGTAAGGCACCCGGATTATGTTATAAATACGAACGATGAGGACTTGAGATTGATTGACGCGGCATTTGGCAAGGTTTGCGGTGCCCTGTGTGACCTGTCTATGCAGATTCGCACTCAGGCTGCATACCTCTTGGGAAGCATGGTTCAGGTGAGTCCCGAGTTTCTCCATCAAACTCTGGACAAGAAGCTGATGAGTAATTTGCGGCGCAAGAAAAGCTTTCACGAAAGATCCAACGACTTATTCGCAAGCGGTGAGTGGTCGACTGGCAAGCGCTGGGCGGACGATGCCCCCAAGGAGCAGCTGGAGGCTGCGTCAATATCTCTAATTGCATCCGGTGCGTGCGGAGCTCTGGTTCATGGTCTCGAGGATGAATTTTTAGAAGTGCGAACAGCCGCTGTTGATTCAATGTGCCGCTTGGCATGTACCAACACCAACTTTGCTGTAACTTGTCTCGACTTTCTGGTGGACATGTTCAACGATGAAATTGAGGATGTTCGCCTTAAGGCGATTTACAGCCTGACGGCGATTTCGCGTCACATAATTTTGCGAGAGGATCAACTAGAGATCATGCTTAGCTCCCTGGAGGACTATTCCGTAGACGTTCGCGAAGGTTTGCATCTGATGTTGGGCGCTTGCAAGGTCTCAACACAGTCTTGCCTATTGATGGTGGTTCAGAAATTGCTCGACGTCCTCTCCAAGTATCCACAGGATAAGCATTCGGCATTTGGCTGCATGCGAAAAGTCGGACAGAAACATGCTGATCTCTGTTTGGCCGTGACCTCAGATCTGCTACAGGACCACCCATTTTTCGACAGCGCCGAGCGAGATGTAGAAGACCCCGAGTACATCTGTATCCTCATCATGCTATTCAACGCTGCAGAACATCTAATGCCGATAATAAGCCTCTTTCCCGACGTCACTCTGAAGCATTACGCCTATCTACGCGACACTATGCCCGATCTCGTGCCCCATCTCCCCATCGAGGGGGCGTCCATTAAGAAACCTCTCAAGATGTCGGGTTCAACAACCTCACGACAGTTTCTCGACACAATTCTCGCCAATATCCAGTCGTCCTTTGCCATCACAAGAAACCGTGTTTCACTGCTGAAGACGGCACAGGAAAACCTCAACCGCTTGGGCGAAATCGATCCGGAGATGTTCGGAACATCCAACTTCTTGGGCACGTTTCTCGCCGCGCAGATTCTCATCGAACAGCTGCAGTCATTCACAACATCACAGAGAAGTCGCACCCCCTTGAAGGAGTCTCTCTCACAGTTGATTCGCAACTGCTTGAAGCTGCAGAACATCTTCTCGGGCCTCACTTACAGCGACATGTTGCTGGTCAAACAGATTTGTCTCCGTGCCAGCGCCCTTCATCTGGTCCTCATCGTAAAAGATCGCTCGCAGAGCGCGTTGGGACCATGCCAGCTGCTCCTCCATACAGCCGCAGACATTAGTAATTTCCTCACCGAAGGCGTTGCACCAGATCCATTCACCACATCGCTTCTCAGTCAGCTTGCGACGATCTCCGACCCAAAGCCGGGGAGGGTGTTCCGCGAAATTCTCCCCATTGTGCAGTGTGCACCGCCAGTGGTGACACCGCCAGCTAACGTGAACATAAAAATGTGCACCGCGCGTATAGTTGAGCCGTGCCCCACCCAATCGCAGGACAATGTCATCAAAGTGACTGCGGGACTGATCGCTGCTCTGCCATTCGTAGCAGAGATTGACAATCTCCAAGAAGCGCAAAAGCAAGACATGCGCATCAAAATCAAATACCCCGATCAGAACATCCATACGGTCGTGCCGAAACTCTCCGACTTTAAGAAGATCATGACCGAGACGGGCGAGCACGAAACGAACTGCAGATTGAGGACCACAATACTTCTGTCGCACAGCGTCTGGACGGAGGCATCCTCCGTGGAGATTACCTTGTGTTTGGCAGTTCGTCCCAGTACCGAGTTGGAGTTGTGCAAGCCAGCGAAAATATTGTTCGCTCCGAAACCTGTTCGAAGAGGGATTTAAAATGTTCACGTACACATGTTTAGATGTAGAATGTTTTGTATTTTGTAGCCTAGATTATTAGTGAATAAAATTCGATTTGGGACAACGAGTGTTTTTGAATTCGCCACTTGGAATTAGCTACTGACTGCGCTCATCATTGTTTTCGTCCAAGCCGTCTTCACAGTCCAGGCTGACCTCAGTTTTGTGGGCGTGTCTCATGTGGCGTCTGAATCTGAAACCAGAAAACGGAAAATGTGCAGTTCGTTTTGTTTGCGTATTTGGGTGGACGCGAAGCCGGTTAGGTGGATATATTAATGAATAGGATTCGCGAACAAGCTGTATGTTCTGTGAATTACGTTTATTTTGCATACAAAACAAAAGTAAATTCAGTCTCGAATTGCTCAGGGATGAAAATGTTATATTCAGAGCCAACACTGCTGAGTGAGGTCTACCAGCAAGAAAGACCTAAGGAACAGCGGTCTGCATTGAAAGGAAAATCTAGTCTCAACTAAACCAAACAGATAAGTATGGGAAATGCTACTCTTCCTGTCAAACTTTGAAAAGTTATCTCCAAACCAATGACGTGCTATCGACAACAAAATCATGTCGAATTCGAAATCTCTCTGCCACAGCCAGACCAATCCCAAGTCGGCTTTATAAACACTAATTTATGTAAAAAAAATAAATATTTAACGTAAAAATCTTGAAGTCTCAATAAATCTACATACAAATATCGACAACAAAATTACACAGTCATTTTTAATGCACAAGCAAAGTTCTGAATCTGAACTACAAAATGTTTCTCTATAGGCAGCTTTTCCAATCTACGAATGGTGGAAAAGCACGTCTCATTCACACACTACTCTTCCACCCTGCCAGTCAGAAGAAACATTTGGGTTGTGATTTTCATTTCGCATCCCTTAAAAATGTCTACCTAAGAACGTGTAGTGTATTTGGTAGCATCACGCCAAACCAGCCCCTTTAGCTCAGTGGTAGAGCACTGGTCTCGTAAACCAGGGGTCGTGAGTTCAAACCTCACAGGGGGCAACTCGACTTGCAATGTGAGTTTTATTTTTTTTTATATTTCTTAATTAGAATATAAAACTATTGGTATATTTGTAGAAATAGTTGGTCGTGCTGTTTTTGCTGCATTTTAGTAAAAAAAAAATTGTTCGAATTTATGAGGACAAAAGGATGGGTTAGACTTAAATAGTCATTCAGCATCAGAAATTGTATTGTGAATTAAATGCAGACACCAATGAATTGGCTGAACTTTTTTACACACCCGTAGCAGCTGAAAGCAGCAAGCGCGGGAAAATGGGATAAGATTCGGACTTGCACCTCTTCACCGAATGCCTCATCCGCCAGGCCCCCAAATAAGAGCAAAACTACGCGGCATCGATAATATATTCCTTCTGAGCGAGTTAGCTCGACGCAGTGCCAGTTTTGAAAAGGATACTCTGACAATGATCCGCGACACAAGGTGAATCTTGTTCAAGAACACTTAAACTGAAAGCTTGGCTATATCTGGCTCTATTTAGATATTAGCAAAATAAAAACAAAATCTATCTGCTTACTTACCTGTCTTTCGAGGGAAAATCCTTTTCGCAGAATGTGCACTTGAATGGTTTGCTGTCCGAGTGCGAGTACATATGATTTTTGAGCGAACCCTTTTTCGTGTATTGCTTGCTACATATTTCGCAGACAAACTTGACGCCGTTATGTGTGTCGATGTGCCGATCCAAATGACTCTTTTGTTTGTAGCTATTCGGGCAAAGACTGCATCTATAGGGCCGCTCTCCAGTGTGGCTTCGCTGATGTAAAATTAAGTGCGAAGGACGACTGAACTTCTGCGGACAATGTGGACACTGTGCCGTTTTGCCTTGGTGCAGCGCGATATGAGTTTTCAATATAGAACTCTGTGTGAATGACTTTCCGCATATTTTACATTGGTACGGACGTTCGCCAGTGTGTCGTCTCATATGGCACTTCAGAGTGTGTTTTGTTAGGAATTTGAGTTCACAGACGGTGCATTCATGGTTGCGAATGTTGGCGTGGCCTCGTAGGTGTTCGCGCAGTTTGAAAACGGTATTGAAACGTTTTGCTAAAATGATGAAACAATTATGGTTCAAGTGATAGACTGAGGAATGCAAGAACTCACGACACAAATTGCACGCAAAGTTCTTCTCTTTGGTATGCACAAAAGTGTGCATTTTGAGTTTCTGCTTGGATGTAAAGGTTTTGGCACAAAACTCGCACATGAAGCTCTGCTCCATTCCACGTTTAGTTTTCTCTTTAGTTGGACTTGGCGGTAAAGGAGGGTCTTTCACGGGATCTTTTATTGTATCTTCCGTTTGGACTATATCCGTGAACTCAATTTCCTCTGGATCTGGTAATATTTTTTCTAAGAAAAAAATGTTTTATTGTAAGTTATAAGAAATATGCATTTGAGGCTTACTAACCATCGTTAACAATGACGTCTTCCTCGGGGTCTTTTTCATCAACGAATGAGTTGCACGAGTCATATGAAATTTCTTCAGCACAATCGGGTTCTACAAAAAAAAAAGACACACGACTCCAAATTTTATTAAAGCACAAATACTCAATCGAGTAATACCTTCATCCGATAATTTGATGGACTCATCTACGTAGATATATTCTTCTAATGGACTAACCTCATAACAGTCGTCGACGTTTTCTTCAATAGCCTCTTCCACCATGTGTTTCATGTCAAGTTCCTCGTCTAGTTCTTGGTAGTCCTTTTCCAATAATTGCTTATCGCAAACCAACTTGAGCACTTCGATTGAGTGAATTGCCTTCCTTAGGACTTCGTAAACAAATTTTAAACTTTCTGAGCAATCCATGCAGATAATATGTGGCATACCATCTGTTGGAAGGGCATTTAAGTTCGTGCAGAAGTTGTATGCATCCCAATAGCTTGAACTATCGGAGGAGGCTTCGAAACTACTGTCCATACTTATAAAATTACCCGAACATTTTAGACACATTCGACAACCCTCGGATTCTTCTTTTATTGAATTGGGTTGACGATGCATTACTAATGTAATAGTTTTGGACATTATTTTTAAATAGTTTATGAGTATTCCATTAAGAAATTTGTGCACAATACAAAGTTGATTTAATAATATTGACAATTGACCATCGGGGGGAAGTTATATTTTTCACCACGATACTTTGGTATAGGGTGGAGAATTGTTCCGATGACTGCGTTCAGGTGCAGTAATTAATGAGTGCATTCAAGTGTAAAAAACGATTGTTAGCTTTTCTTATTTATCTACATATGATTGTTATGTTTAAGGCGCATTTTATTGAAAAAAAATATTTCATCACAGTGAAACAAATCAAAGTATTGTAGACGACAGTGTTCACAAACCTTAAAGACTGTTTCTCCCTTTTTTTTTATAAGCAAATGCATTATTTTCCCCTAAATTCGAACAAAAAGGGCCTCTTTTTTCCCCTAAGTGAAATTTTCATTTATTTTCAAATGAAAATATTGAAAAATGTAAGTATACTTGGTCAACAAAATAATCTTGTAAGTCGTTTGTTTTAACAAGCTTGAAATAAACACATAAAATTAAAAAGAAAAATATATTATACAATGATTTCCCTTTTTATTTTGTATTAGACTTAATAAGCAATTACAATTACATTACCTTGATGATCGTAGCTTGAAACACATTATTCATCAGTTTCTTAACGGACAAACGCGTACAGTTGCACAATTTGGTGGGATTTATATTCCGCAACATAATTATGATCGATCCCACCTTCATCTGTAAATTATTCACCGGAGTTTCTGGCACTTCAAGCGAGTTCAACAATTTCGTCGGATAGTTGGTCGCTTCATCCTCGTCGGTCACGCTGTCAACGGATTTGTACGAATGCAGTTCTCCAGCGATTTGAATTCAAACTATTGACGTCCTTATTCTTCGCTGCTAGTATTGCCCGTTCACTAATCCAATCGAGATTTTTATAATTTTGTGCAATGCAATGTTTCCCACTTTGATGATGAGTTCATCCTTCTTTTTGCGTTTTTTTCGGAATTTTTCTATTTTCCACTAAAAATTTTCTATTTTTCCTTTCGAAAAGCCACAACCGGAACAATTTATATTATATATAAAAATATAAAAATATATTTTTTTAATTTTTCCAATTTCCCAAGGGGTTTTCACAAAAACCTTCACCTGGCAATTACGAACAACTGAAAAAAAGAAGTTGAGCCAAATCGGCCCAGCCGTTCTCAATTGATGAATTACTATAACTATACAACGCGTGTTTTTTTGAGCTTCGTTCTCAGCAAAGCAGAACAAAGTAAGATTTTCAGCACACAATCACAATAACTACTGCGAGTCTCGAAGTGTCTAGTAGAGCATAGCTGTTGTAATTGCGTGCTAAAAATCCTACTTTACTTTGCTTTGCTGAGAACGAAGCTCAAAAAAACAGGGCTACACTAGTTTCGCTTGTGATCGAAAATCGACCCTACCTTTTATAAGTATGTAATACTAAAAAACGTACCACAATTTTCGATTTTTATGTTGTTTGTTTTTTTTTATAATTTTAATTTTATAATTTAAGCGACACCTAGATATAAAAAAAATACGTTCCTTTGAAAATAAGTTTTACTCATTATTTTTTATTACATTTTAATATTTAGAGCAAAGTATTTGTCGAAAAAAAAATGTCCACAGGAACATCAAAAGTGGTTATCCACACCTCACAGATAATAAATATGTCCCTGAATTAAATTATACGTACTGGGCCTTACTAATAATCATTTTTAACCATCACACTAAATATTTCGTAAGTCACAATACAATTTTGTATTAAAAATTTCGCCACTGTGAGTTCAAAAAATTTAGCGTGAACACTAAAAACTATTATTAGTACCTATCGCTAACTGTTGCTTACTTTAAGAAGACGGTAAATTGTATTCAAAAATAGTTTCTAATCTAAGGTGAATAGGTGATATAATATATTTGAATAATTTGCCATGGCAATATGGCGGCGATAAATTGAATGTAACCAAAGTGCTCTCATTTAACTGATAAGCATTTTGTACGAGATAAGAGGAATTGTTTACTTAATTTTACCTGTCTCACCCACAATTTCTTGTTTGTGCACATCTATGGCACAGTACCTACCTTTCGAATGATATCAGTTTCATTCTACTCAGTTCATAATAAATACTAAAAAATGTACGGAAACTTTGGATGTTTACGTATTAATATAATGATTTTCACATCATTTTTAGATTACAATAGATATAGGTACTAATATTTGTTTTTGGCTCATAAAATTGTTTTCTCAGAATACGGACATGAAAAAGATAAAGACCGTAGACCGTAAACGTAGTTGTAGACAATCGTTATTATATGGGCGGTTAGTGATTAGTGAAACGTCAGTTTTATGCAAGCCTGCTATGAATAATGTTAGGTAGTTGTTCAATGACGATGCGGCGAAAGTGTAAAAGTCTACTTCCTATCCGAATCTCAAGATAAATTGATTGATTTCATGATTACAGTAATAGGTGTCACAGCCAGGATTAACTGAGAAATTTAAAGCTATCAATCAAATACACTTAACGTTGTAATTGTTCGTTCGGGTACTTTGTTACAAACACAAAATTATTAAAAATTTGCTAAGAAACTGTGCGAATGCGATCATGACTGAGCAAATTGATAAAAATGAGAGAGATTTCCATTTCCCCTCATTTCGTTTTTTCGTTATTTTTTACTCGCCGAATTGCGACTTACTGAAAAATGAAAAATAAAAACTCACAATTAAGTGACAGCTCAAAAGTTTGACAAGTAAAATTCTATTTATTTTCCTCTTCAACGATGTTGGAGGAAGAAGTTATGATTGAATATTCTGCTTGAACATATCAACAAAATTCAAAACGTTAAGTTTAACTTCCAACTTATTTTGTAGATACTGCATTTTACGATAATGTCAAAATGATATTTCTTTAACTTTTTGTAACAAAACCGGTCATGTACTTCTTTTAAAATCGAGAGATTTTTGATATTTGACGTTTTTCATTTTTCTATGTTGAAAGTACACGAACGAACCTATTGTGGTCGTATTCAAACCTCTTAGTTTCGGTAAAAGATATTTCAAAGCTTCTAATTTTCGCTTCTGTAAACAAACGAGCTTCGTGCTTATGGTTGGCAACATTTAAGGTAGGTTGCTAACAGTCCGAGTCCATAATATATTAGAATATGGAAGCAGATCCAAGTGCATAGGTAGGTATACATATTTATTTTTTGTAATAAATGTCAGCTGTCACTTCACAAACAATATTTAATTAATTCCATAACTCGTTCCAACATTATTATGTATTTTTTTTCTCCCATCTTTGCACTAAAAAAAAATGAAATAAAAAACAATTCAAAATAGTTGCTCACTTCTCTGCATCAAAAAGCTGTTGCACTTGCACCCTGCACTGATTAACTATGATTTTAGTATTCAGTTGCATTCAGGTTATCGTTGAACGTGGTTGTAGTCCGGTTGTAAAAATTCAATTCAGACAGTTGTATCCATACAATGGCAATGACATTAGAACTATTATCATGGGAAAATCCCGTTTTCAAGTCTTACATTTACTGGACTGGTGTGCTATGCTTAAAAATGCTAGCAATGTCACTGCTGACAGGATTGCAGCGCTTTAGGACATTGGTAAGGCGAATCAATAATTACCTACATTCAGTGGAAAAAACCAAACAAAATAACAATATAATAAACTAGTGCGTGCGATTAATAACTACATATCCAAAGCGTTCACGGTCAGAGATTAAATTTGATTTCACATAAACGGCTAGTATTTTTTACAATAACTTACTAATTGCACAACAACAGCCAAGTTCATTTTACATAACAAAACAACTTTTTTTTCTTTTGTGATGACATTAATTCAATGTGAAGTGAATATTCTTCCAGAAGGTTCCTATTCAAAGTCGGCGTAATTAATTATCAATCGTTCCTACAAATGAAATAATAGAATGAGTAATAAAGCAAACCACGTTTTTTACTTTGAAATAGAGTTTGCGTATACCCGTAAATCAAATGCAGAGCAGAGTTAAAAGTTTCTTTCGTTCACTTCTCATATTTGCTGGAAGAATATTTGAATTTTGAACAGTTTTTTGGTTATTTGATTATAGAACGGTTTATATTGTAGTGACACCAATGCGCTGTTCTAACCTAATTTGTTCCCCAAATAAAAAGGTAACCCAATAGTGCGAGTATTTTTTTTTTTATCGAGATTGCATGTTCATCATTTATATTGTACCCGGGGAAATTTCATTTTTTTCTCGGAAATACAAGTACTTTCACTTATTCCAATGTTTATGACACACAGCTGGGTGTTACGAATTGTTTATCGTTGGAAGGATTGCTTTTTTAGCTGAGTTATTCGTTTTACGCTCACTCAATTTTTCTTTTAATAGGGTGATAAAATATTAAATATAAATGCTGTTACATTATAATACTAAGGAAAAATTACACAACTCCGTAACGATTTAAGGTAGAGCTTTTAGTTGTTAATTAAACAAATCTCGAATACTTGGAATGGCGCCTTTATAAAATTCGAAATGTCAACTAATTATTCGGGCAAGATATCCTTCACTAGATTATATAGGGCGCATTGTTATCAACATTTATATTTACATAAATCGATCGACAATTGATATAATGCATTATTAGTTTATAATAAGAAAAGTTCACAATGCGCCACCTAGTAGATAATGAGCACCAGGCAATAGATGTGTGATCAGGCCTTAAGTTGAAAACATTTTTAAAACAGCAGTGCCTTCGTCACGATTGTTGTCTCGGATTCCGTTCCTATCGTGACCTCACCATAAATCTAAAAAAAACCGCTCTCTAATGTCATCTTCCATTGGACAGAAAAATCTTTTTTTCAGATTCAGAGCAGTTTTCTGCTCTCGAAATTAGTTGGCTGTCAGATTTCACGTTCCATTGGTCGCAAAAAAGCACTACTTACGTTTTTAGATGACAACGACAAGTCTGTGAAAAAAGAGAAAAATTTACATTTGGCCGCTGCACAAATGCAAATAAATAAAAATCTCTTTTATATTCCATTGCGCACGAAAAATCTGAGATCTGAGAGCAAAATCTGAAAATCTCAATCGACTGTTGGTAACTGAATTTTTGAAGTTACGTGACATTAGTCAATACGAATTTCTATGTAACAATACAGGCGCCCCAAATCGTGACCACTACGTAAAAATGTAGCTTGTAGGCTAAGTAACGGGAAATCGGCTGGAGTTGGTGGTCTCAGTATTGTCTCCGCTATTGTTGCGAATGCGATCACAACAGGAATGGAATACAAGACGTCAATTCGAACAATATTAACCATTGTTGAGAAACCGAATGCACTGGAGTATTTGTATTGCAATTCCAGTTTGTTAGTTTGGCTGTACTCTGGAGGACGGCGGACCGGTGAGAAAGCAGCATTGTTAAGATACAGCCCAGACAACAATTATTTTTGCTAACATGTATGACTAACACTGATTTCTGGTTACAAAGTTCTTTCTATTATTTCAGTCTATCTAGCATAAACTAAATATTAAATAGACCGTCAGGTCAGACAACATAAGATTATTTGCCTACAAGCTGTTTTCCGTGTTACTATGTGGGAAAGTATGTGTGTAATGTGCACGTGCACATAGAAACCTGACAGTTCGTTCAGTTTTTTTGTTTTATTACACGTCCCGCCATTAAGAACTTTTTTTTGCTGTTTCACGTGTGTATTCACAGATAGAAAATTTAAGAGAGAATTTTATTTTCAAAATATGCGGGGGGGGATCGGGTAGGTGCGCGGGAGCTGACGGTCTATTTAATACTTAGCTTATGCTACCAAGTCACCTATGAGTCTACGAACCCTTAATCCACGCTTCAACCTCCCCGCTCCAAATCAGTAAAAAGCTTTTTCCTGATGTTCTTTCAGAAGCTTCAATATCAAATCAACGATCAACACAAAAGTGCTTTGTCATTGGCCTTGTTACTCCATTCATACACATTTCGTACATCTATCGAATTTTCAAATACTCGTATATCGTTTATCGTATCTCGTATGTATTTTAATTGAAAAACCTACTACACTTACACTAATGAAAAGCCGCCCGGCACATAAACACAAAATTAGATTTTTCACTTTAGTGCTTTGACAGACTTTGGCTTGGCACATCTCAACTGTCTCTATTGTTAAGTATAAAATTGGCTTTGTTGTTGAAATATACTAAGAAAAATGCCTGTCCTTGAATTACTATCTTTTGAAAATCCTGTCTTCCAATCATTTGCGTTTTGGGGCGGTGCTCTTGCATTAAAAATGTTCTCGATGTCTGCATTGACAGTTCAACAGCGGGTGAAAAATGAGGTGAGCCTATTAACATTTCTTAGAAACAAGGTATAATGTTTATTTTGAATGGCCCCGGCGAACGAGTACCAGTGTAAAGTTATTCTTACCTTAGGTTAGGTTAGGTCTGCTGGAATTACTTTCAGTGGTCACGTCAGGCTAATTGATTTTGCCGCTTTTGGTGAAAACAAACGTCTCGAGTCGCGATTGCTTTTATGTTTGTGTTGTTTACTTAAGGGCGCCCAGACAAACTACCTTCATCTGTCACACTGTCATGCATTTTCTTGTATCATGCCTATACATGAAAAGTGATTCGCTGGGTTTCCATCGCATTTAGTTTTGCTAATTTATTTAGCTAAGATGAGGAGCGCGCAACATAGCCGACCAATCTATATAACTAGATTTTTGAATGTGCCAACTTTGACCTCGTCCCAAAGATTACAGAAATTCACGAAAACCTATACCTATATTTCTACATGCTTGTGTATTTCAAAGTGTAAATATAGACAATGGCAATGGTAATCAAAAACGTTATGGACATCTAGCCCAAAATTTAGGGATTTACTATATACCGAGTTTATTCTACGTTTTCCACAATCGAAGAATACTTTTATGTAATTGCCAAACTCTATATAATTATTATTCAATACATATTTCTGTTTAAAATTTATATCCACATATATATTTGCTCTCTGTACAAACAAACGATTTTGTTTCCACTTTTGTTATCGACGTCAAATAATTCAAGTTGAGAATATTGTAAAATAAGTATGACGAACAGTTGTACATAATTAAAAACGAGTGATGCGACTTTGATCAAAATACAAAAAATTTAACTGTATAGAGTGAGTGTGAACACATATCACAAGTCACAAACAAAAATTTATCTCTTTTTCTGAAAATTATTCAACAATGCCTCTACCTAAAAAAAGGTCTAATTATGTCTCTCTGGCTCTGTAAGCATATCACTGCCCACAGCCACAATTTAAACAAACCTGAAGAGGAAGCTTTTTCGCGGTACCTACTCTCTCCAAATAAATTTTGTTTCTGTGATGTGAGATGAGACGTTAATTACATTTTTGTCCAACAGACAGAAGTTCCGTCACAGAACTATGAAATGAAAAACAACAAGCATGAAGCATACCCACTACCACTATCAATATGTATCATCTATTCTCTATTCATATTCAAAAAAACACACACAGCGACAGCATTCCGATTCACTACAGAAAATTCATAATTCAGATTTCAGTGCAGTGAAAGACTTTGCATAGTTCAGACGTTGTTTTAATCAGAAATGTCCATCACAGATCTGCTATCTTTCGAAAATCCCGTCTTCAAATCCTTTGCGTTTTGGGGCGGAGTTCTTGCAGTGAAAATGTTGTCTATGTCAATATTGACAGCTGCTCAGCGTTTAAAGAATTTGGTAAGGAATATTAGTACTCGTCGGTATAATTAAGTAATAACTGTGAAATCTCGTGACTGTGAATATGTTAGTGTCAACTACAACTACCTACTCGTACAGTCTCGACTTCGACTTCTCGATTCTGGACTACGATAACCTAAATTCAAATAATCAACTTTTGTTTGACCCCTTTTTTATCTTCTTCTCAAGCTAAATACGTCACCTATGTTTCTGCCTCTACACATATAAAAAGGTTTTTCGATAAGATTGATGTGACTTGACAAGTTGATCGCTAGCATAAAAATGGTAGAGCTTCGTTATAATATTATGAATTTTAATTGTAATACAAAATTCAATAATATAACATGTGCTTTAGCATATTTTAAAAGTTAAAATAAAAATGTATGTACTTAGTTCGTGCAGCTAACATTTTTCACACATCAATATAAAAGTACAAACACAGTATATTAGGCCTGTTTTTTTGAGCTTCGTTCTCAGCAAAGCAAAGTAAAGTAGGATTTTCAGCACGCAATTACAACAAATACGCTCTGCTTGACACTTCGAGACTCGCAGTAGTTATTGAAATTGCGTGCTGAAAATCCTACTTTACTTTGCTATGTTGAGAACGAATCTCAAAAGAATTAAATTAATTATTAAAGAATTTCTGGGTTTAATAATGTAAACTGTCAAGATTAAAAAAGCTACGAATTTAAGAAGTTTGAGTATGAATTTAAGGCAAGAAGGATGAGAGTAATCCAACTTAAGCCAATATGCTTTCTTATATCATTTTTTGACCTTTGTCTCTATATTTGTTAGATCACAATCGACAATTTTATAAGAAAACATTTTATATTCGTTAAATTTGTTTACATTTAATTGAATCGCTATGATAGCTCTATTTTTGGATCGTTTTTCTCTATCCAGGGGTAAGATTGGTTTGTCATTTCCAGTATTAAAAAAGTCATACTAATACGATAAGAAACGTGATAAGCAACATTTCAAGAATGTGTCAACCCCCAATAGTTTTGGTATTATCTTATCGGGAGATAAGATATTACATAATCTAGTTCAATACTTGTGCAAAACAAAAGAAATCTAACAAAATCATTCTACGCCCACTGCATTAAAAATAAAGTGGTTGCTATGTCATTATTGGCAGGTGTAACCAGAACTGAGACAAATGACGAATTTCACCAAGTCGTGTTTATTAAATAAAAGAGCAAGTTCTTCACACTTTTGTATGTAGCTAGTTTTTTTTTTAGTTCCTTTGTATCTTGTCATGTTTCGATTGAGCAACATGTTGTTTTATATAACTGCGAAGTTTATAATTGAATTCTCTTCTTAATTTAATTAGAAATAAGTAAATATTGCTGTGACAGTTAGATCAATTCAAAGTCGGCTCAATAATAATAATTAATTTATGTAAAACCAAATCTTAATGTAATCTATGAAGTCTAAATAAAATACATACACACATACAACCATTGCTGAGAAACTGAATCAGTGATGGGACTTCTACCACTTTTTACACTTTCGGAAATTCTACCAACCTGAACTCGAAATCTACCACCTTTTACTCATCGCTATTCAGTAAAAATATTTATTTTTCATCATCGCATTAAATTGAAAATTGTACCTACCTATAGATACATACTCGCCTTACTTTTACCCATACACACTTCTCAAGTCCCATTACTGAACTGAATGCACTGGAGTATTTGTATTTCAATTCCAGTTTGTATGTTTGGCTGTACTCTGGAGGAAAGTGAAGCGGTGGGAAAGGAGGATTCTCAGCGTAAGCTTCCTTGAAGGAAGTTGTTTAGATACAGTCCATATAATAATTATTTTTGCTGACATGTATGACTAACACTGATTTCTGGTTGCAAAGTTCTTTATATTATTTCAGTCTATCTAGTCGAAAATGAATCACCTATGAATCTATGAACCCTTAATCCACGCCTCAATCTCCCCGCCCCAAATCAGTAAAAAGCTTTTTCCAGATGTTCTTTCAAAAGCCTCAATATCAAATCGACGATCAACCCAAAAGTGCTTTGTCATTGGCCTTGTCACTCCATACATACACATTCCGTACATCCATTCCAAATACTCGCCTCTCGTATCGTATTCGATTTCGTATATCGTATGTACCTTAATTGAAATACCTACAAAGTACAAAGCCGCCCGGTACATAAACAGAACATTAGAATTTTCATTTTAGTTCTTTGACAGACGTTGGTTGGGAACATCTCATCTGTCTCTATTGTTAAGTTTAAAATTGGCTTTGTTGTTGAAATATTTTAAGAAAAATGCCCGTCCTTGAATTACTGTCTTTTGAAAATCCCGTCTTCCAATCATTTGCGTTTTGGGGCGGTGCTCTTGCAGTGAAAATGTTGTCAATGTCATTATTGACTGCTGATCAGCGTTTTAAGAATTTGGTAAGGAATATTAGTACTGGTCGTTATATACATTAAGTAATAACTATGAAATCTCGTGACTGTGAATATGTTAGTGTCAACTACAACTACCTACTCGTACAGTCTCGACTTCGACTTCTCGATTCTGGACTACGATAGCCTAAATTCAAATAATCAACTTTTGTTTGACCCCTTTTTTATCTTCTTCTCAAGCTAAATACATCACCTATGTTTCTGCATCTACACATATAAAAAGGTTTTTCGATGAGATTGATGTGACTTAATAGGTTGATCGCTAGCATAAAAATGATAGAGTTTTCGTTATACTCGTACAGTAGTCCCTCGATAATGTGAACTAATTAAAACAAGGCGTTTTCGGATTTTAGAGGGATTTAGATTCACATTACTGGAACTTTTTTTCAGTACTTACTAAACTGATTGAAACGATTTTCAAATTTATTAAAAACAACACAAAATGATTTTTTAAAGCACAGTTTAAATGTTTATTAATTTAGAAGAAAAACGAAAATCCCACGCAAAACGAGCAAGAGAAACAAGAGAAATATAGAAACTTTTACAAAAAAATTCACATTTTAGAGGTTGCAAATTTCGAAAGTTCACATTAGGATTGTTTTTTTGAGCTCCGTTCTCAGCAAAGCAAAGTAAAGTAGGATTTTCAGCCCGCAATTACAACAACTACGCTCTACTTGACACTTCGAGACTCGCAGTAGTTATTGTAATTTGTGAGCTGAAAATCGTACTTTACTTTGCTTTGCTGAGAACGAACCTCAAAAAAACACGCCTATTATAGATTCACATTATCGAGGGACTACTGTAGTATTATGAATTTTAATTGTAATACAAAAATAATATAACATGTGCTTTAGCATATTTTAAAAGTTAAAATAAAAATGTATGTACTTAGTTCGTGCATCTAACATTTTTCGCAGTTGTAAACACATCAATATAAAAGTACAAATACAGTATATTAGGCATGTTTTTTTGAACTTCGTTCTCAGCAAAGCAAAGTAAAGTAGGATTTTCAGCACGCAATTACAACAACTTCGCTCTAATTGACACTTCGAGACTTGCAGTAGTTATTGTAATTGCGTGCTGAAAATCCTACTATACTTTGCTATGCTGAGAACGAAGCTAAAACAAACAGACCTATCAATATATATGAGTATTAAATAATTTCTGGGTTTAATAATGTAAACTGTCAAGATTAAAAAAGCGTACCTACCAATTTAAGAAGTATTGAGTATGGATTTAAGGGAACAACGATGAGAGTAATCCAACTTAAGCCAATATGCTTTCCGAGATAATTTTTTCAGCTTTGCCTATATATTTGTTAGATCACAATCGATAATTTTATAAGAAAACATTTTATATTCGTTAAATTTGCTTACATTTAATTGAATCGCTTTGATAGCTCTATTTTTGGATCGTTTTTCTGTATCCAGGGGTAAGATTGGTTTCTCTTTACCAGTATTAAAAAAGTCATACTAATACGATAAGAAACGTGATTAGCAACATTTTAAGAATGTGTCAAAGAAATCTATTGCAGTAGATATTATTCTACGCCCGTTACATTCAAAAAAAGAGTGGTTGCCATATCATTATTCACAGGTGTAGGCAGAACTAAGTCAAATGTACGAATTTCGCCAAGTAGATAATTTTGTATTGCATAAAAATTGACTATTAGATTAGATCACTACTGCAGCCGGTTTTTATCAATCTTAAGTCCTAAGTTTGAAACAGATAATGGTGACAAATTTTTAGTCTTGCAGCCAAAAACCATCACAATGTTTCGTCGAAACTTATTATTTTAAAAGGCTTAAAATAATTTTGTATTTTATTTTTTCAGACATTTGCCAATCCAGAAGATACTATCGTGAAGAAAGTTAAAGTCAAGTTCGATGACCCCCACGTGGAACGTGTTCGCAGGTATGCTACGCCTTTCGCTTATTCAATTGCAGCGTAACTAAAAAAGTTTCTTCCTTAGGGCACATCGCAATGATTTGGAAAATATTTTAGTATTTTTCCCAATTGGCCTACTGTATGTATTGACCAACCCATCGGTGTTCTTGGCCGTTAATCTTTTCCGTGTCGTTGGTATTGCTCGTATTACGCATACTATCGTATATGCTATTTGGGTGGTTCCCCAACCAGCTCGTGCAGTGTCATTCTTTTCGGCCTTCCTCGCCACCGGATACATGGCACTACAAGTTATTCTTAAAGCCTTTTAAGCAACGGCAGAGTGTTTATTTCATGTTTAAATGGAATTAATATGGAATATTATTTTTTTGTACACGAATATTTTTTTTTTATATTTAAATAAATCACTTGTAGGAATCGGATAGCGTTCTTCTCTCTGGCAATCTAAGTTTCAAAATGACAAAGCGTCTTATTAATAATCATTTTGTGTTGAGCTTAAGTACAATGAATTCAAAATGGTGAGGTTTCCATATAAAAATACAAGACTTCTAGAAAATTTTAGACGCGGAAGCTTAGAATGATTATTATGAACCATAAATAAATGAATTATCCTTAACATTTTTCAAAAAAAAAATAACAATTGCGAAATATGCATCGTAAATGTATCTATTGTGAATGTTTAGCGAACTTTGGCTATACTTACAATGTGCGGATTTATCTTTAGTCATTCAGTTTAAACGTTAAAAGTGGCAAAGCGCGATACTAACAATCGTATTGAGTGCTAAGGCTAAACCTTGCAAACTCACAACGGCGAAATATTCAATAAGAAACTACAAAATATTAAATAGTTCAGACCCAATAAGTTTCATGTAGGTAAGGCTCTAAACGTTTGCAATTTGCTGATAAAAGCGGCTTTATATAGCCCAAATTTAAACTCAGAGAACCTTCGCCTAAAGTAATTTTTAAGGCTCAAATTTATTTGTGTATTTGAAAATGATTTAATCACACACCCCTTATAACAGTTTCGCCATCCAATTTCTTCAGATTTTGCAGTTTTTTAATTACTTCATTTCGAAAAGCCCCTTCATCCATTGCATCACAAAGCGGATTTCCCAGAAAGCTTATCTCAACCAAACTTGAAGCATGTCCCATTCTATTAAACTCACTCCAATCTTTAATGGAATTGTTGGATACGTAAAAAACCTTAAGCGCTTTCATCTGATCAATTGGTTTGAGTTTCTCTATCATGTTATAGCTCACCCAAAGTTCTTCCAGCGTTTCGCTAAGAACTTCCTAGAAGATGATATCACTTTAAGAAATGTCCTATAAACAATTAACTCATCGCAATTACGATTCCTTGGAGATTCTTTATGTGGTTTCTAGCCAGCGACAGAATACGCAAGTTTTTCATTCCGCTTATACCGGTGATTTTTTCAATCATATTCGTAGATAGGCTCAGTTTTCTACGATTAAAATATTCAAAAGATGTTAGCTTTTCCATTTATGCAGTTCGTCTAAAATTTTGTTGGTTATACCTACCTGCATTCGACCAGAGTAGATACAGTGCTGTCCATTTTTTCAATTGGTGGCCATTGGAATTGCATTCCAATATCTTCAACTTCAGTAGCAACCTTGTTGGTTTTTTCCTCCCATAATTTAAGAGCGTCTTTTATTGAGATTCCCTTTGACATGTTTCTCAATTAACGAAACAAAAAGGGGAAGCTTTAATTCAGACAACTGAAAATTAGTTTTAATATTGTAAATTCTTAAAAAAACAAGTAGTATCCCAGACACACGAATAACGATTCCCTTCATCAGCAGTCTGGTGTCGAGATGTTATCCTTTTAGTAAATACCGAAGGAAAAACTTCGATCAAACACCAAAAAATTGTCAATCCTACAAAAACAGCATTCCATCATCGCTCGTGAAAAAGACCACGATGTATCCAGCTCATAAAAAGGAGAGAGACAGAAAGTTCCTACTGCTGGCGAAATTCCCTTTTCAAATAAGTAAGAACATATAAAATTAAGTAAAAAAAACATCGAAAATTACGAACTTCTTCAATTTATAGTAAAAAACTAAACTAATTGGCATATTTTTCCGTGGAAAACTCCAACCACCCAGCAAGTGCTGTGCTACATTTCTGCATATATATATGCAACATTTTATTACATTTTTAGGAGTATATGCAACTTCTACTCCGCATAAGGATATGCAATGATAACTGATATTTAACTCACTGCATACTGTCAAATGGGTAATAATTCAACTACTTGGCGTATGCAATGGCTAAAAGTATTTATGTTGGTTGCACATCAGTGTGGTGTACTCTTTTTTAATTCCTGGACGCCTGGCAAACGGAGAGAACAAACTTAGGAAAATTTTGCGCGTGTAAATCTGTCGCTGACAAGCACAATAATATAGTTACTGCAATTCATAGTGATGGGTGTTTGTTTCTGAAAAAAACTTGTTTTAGCTAATTGCTTTAACCATTATTAGACATCAATAGCTAATAGTTTACCTGCTCATGTAGCTCACATCAGGTGTGGTAGGTACTATGTGCTCGGTTTTTCAAAATTGTAATGAATCGTTGCAAAGAAACCGGCTACACCTCCATAGACGTCAACTGAAACAGCTGTTCATGGCATCGATCTAGGCCAATGAAAACTGATGTGGTATTCGATTGGGCGCGCTCTGAAAAAATATCGAGATCTGCAAAAAGTGATCCGAATAAAAAAAAAGATTGATTTTTGTTCCCAATGGAACGCGAAAAGTGATTTAGATAAAAAAAAAAGATTGATTTTTTGTCCCAATGGAAAGCGACATAAGCCACGCTTGGCACCGTTCTTCCTCGCTTATAACACAAGACTGACTTTTATGTACCTACATGTGCCACTTTCGCAATAGCTTTTGCCATTCGCAAACGGGTCCGCACTCTCGTCTCCTTCGCATGTCAAGCCTTTTTCGCAGCTACTCGCAGGAGTATAACGCTTAGCGGATCTCTCGCGCGAGCACAGCAGAAGTGTTCGAGAGCCGTCCCTTACCTTGTCGCATGATCCTCCTCCTTGGCACCCACCGTTCGAGCCATTGCGCACACTCAACAATGGCAAATCGAGCTGCGGTATTATCGTGTGATCGATTGTATCAAAAGACAAACTTTTGTAAAGGAAAAGGGGAACTATTAGAAAATGTATTTTGGTTTTTTTTTTTTCTTGGTCACCGTGCAATGGATTTGGGTAAGTGGAAACATGCGTTAGGCGGACATATACTTCGCAGTTGAACTCTGAGGAATTAGAAAAGAAAATCTTTACGGAATGTGGCCGCTACAATTTATGAATTCTCTGCTTAGCATTAACTCCAAATCATGCATTTGTGAACTCTCTGCTTAGCACATTTTGCTTTTATGAATGGGCTCCACATGAGACACGTCAATTCAGCGAGGTGCTGTCAGACTTTCTCCCAAATGACTAGTGGCAGAGGAACCATTAAAATCGACAACACAAACAAGTTCTATGGCAAATTTAAGGCAGATCCGCCATTTTATCGTCCTCACTCTACCGCAGGGCCTTAGTTAGCGTGTTGGACTACTAAGCGAGGGGTCTGAGGTTCGAACACCGGAAAACGCAAATGAAATCTTAAGATTTTCTCCACTGAACA
Source organism: Cheilosia vulpina (assembly GCA_916610125.1). Taxonomy (NCBI): domain Eukaryota; kingdom Metazoa; phylum Arthropoda; class Insecta; order Diptera; family Syrphidae; genus Cheilosia; species Cheilosia vulpina. The sequence goes on from OU744277.1 coordinate 67,257,002, forward strand.
CGTCTGACAAATATCCGAGACTGTCATGAAAGTGACAGTGCCGTTTGGACTGGGCATTCGTCCCAAAAATGAAAACCTCACACAAAACAAATGATTGTAAGAAGCTAGACCCAGGTACCCGGTACGGACACGGACCAACTATTTAAGTATGTATATGTTTTCAAATGTAGCTTCTATTTCGTTGCACATACTGAATCATCCTGAAAAAACAGTATCGCCGCAGCGGCATTTCGCAGAAGAAAACACTCGCAAGTTATTTAAATATTTTTTTTCTCATATTTATTTACGTCTGTTTTGTTGTATCTTTTTTCTGTTTTTTGTTTTCTGACTTTCGCTTTCACATTTATCTACAAAAATGTTTTTTTTTTGTTTTGTTTTCATAATTATAATAATTTCTTTTAATTTAAATTAACTTACATTACAAGTTTTCTTTCATAATTACTTTAGATATATTTATATATGTATATATACTGCATTGAATTAAATAATAATAATAAATGGTTACAATTACAATAATAATTAAAAAATGTATTCTTCAATGATGATTATAATAATAAGTAAATATTATTCTTTCTCTATTAACTGGTATCTATTTGTTTTTGCTTTTGTTTTCATTTTTGCTCTATTTTGAATTTACTTTCGCTTTGTGTCAGTTGATTTCATCGTAAAATAGTTGTTTTGCTCTTTCTGTTCGTCGCGGTATGAAAGAGGGAGAGAGTGTGTTGTTCTGAATTTTTTTATGCGTGTGTTTTGTCTCTTAATAATCAAAATCTTAATCGTTTTGTTTAAATACTTTTTGTTTTTTTTTTTATTTAACAATAAATAATAGTTTGTTTGTTTTTTTTACTTCATAGCAAATTTTCTGTTTTGTTTTTTATATCCTAAATTGTTTAAATTATTATGTCCTAACTCTCTACAATGTGTGGTCTGCAGCCGGCGCGAGAGCGAGAGAGGGTTCGTTTTCGCTCGCCTTCTCTAGTCCCTAAACATACATATACACTTACTTTCCTTTATACACGTTTTGTTAATTATTTTATAGTCTAATTGGACTCTCTCTCGCCCCTTTGGATGCTGCTGATGTTGCAGTTGCGGGCACAGGTATACAAACGATACACCCTCTAAGTCCTAGTCCTTAAGCCTATCTCAATAAAAACGAAAATAACAAAATGATAAATAAATCTTTACATCATTTTATATATATATATATATATATATATATATATAATCTACTCGTTATGTATAAAATTATAACATTTTGCTTGTGGTTTTGTGTGTAGAGTGTGTGTGTGCTTTTATTTTTTTCCTTTTGAATTAAAAAATATATATATAGATTTATATCGAAGAGGAGAGCAGTGGTGATACTCCTTCCTTCCCTAAGTTTTAACTGGTTTTAAATAATTTTTGGTTACAAAACAATTTTGTTCATATTTACAGCAGGATATCTTACAAAAGTTTTTTTTTTCATTTTTTTCATCGGTTTTTACAGAGAAAGAGCAGTGTCAACAAATTAAAACGAAAAAGCTTTTTGTGTTGCTTCATGTTTGCTTACAGACTAAAGAACTATCTACACAATGAGAATTTATTTAAGTTTAACAAAAACAAATAAAAATATATATATTTATACGAGCTTGTCCTATTGCATCTCTCTTATAATACATTTGGGAGACCGCATATTGCGGTCCAATGATCGGTTCGGAGAAGATCATTTTTGGTCTTTATAACACTGGAGAGGGGTGGAGAAGGAATGGGTGAGTGGGGGTGTGGGGGGGAGGAGCTTACAAACTACAAGTATGTACAATATATCCTTACACAGATAATCTATGAAGTTTTAGTGTGTTTCATTTCGTCTGCAGCCTATCATCGGGCTGGTGCGGTGTCTTCTTTTTTGTGCATATCCACGGAGACTTGCATGCCCTGCATATGTGGTGGTGGTTGTTGGGGTTTATGCGATACCTGTTGCATTCGATGGTGGGGTGGTTGCGGCCCCACCGCCGGCGGAATAGGACTGGGCTCTTTGCCGCGAAGATGTGCTGCTGATTGCATGGCATACATGCCCATTGCTTTGGCACGTTCCTCTTCATGGCGGAATGCTGCTTCGACGAGCGGGTTGTAGCGCAACATCTGGCCGTATGGATCGCGGTAGGGGTCCATGGTCCAACCGCCGCCGCCGGGCGGACCAAAGTGCGAGAGTGGTGGACCGCCCATTGAGGGTGGCATCATTGTGCGTGATAAGTGAGGTGGTGGCGGTAGTACATGTGCTCCATGGCGGCTTGTCATGAACGGGTGATGAGCGGCACTGGCCGCCTGCGCAGCGGCCAGACTTTGATGGTAACGTGGGTCAGAACGCATCATCATTTCTTGTTCTTCTTTTCGAGTGTCGATTCGTGGATGTTCCTCTTTGATTCGGATGTCGGGACCATCAGCAGAACCATTTCGCAGGGGTGAACGATCGCGAGCGGCAGAATTGGCAGCGGCGGCCGCAGCAGCTGCTGCTGCCATTTTAGAACTCTCATTCATACGCTGCTGTTGAATCATTCGTTCGCGTTCCATTTCCCGGCGCTCCATCTCGCGGCGTTCACGTTCTTTGCGTTCACGCTCGCGCTCTCGTTCGCGTTCACGTTCCTGTTGTTCCCTTTTCAGTTTTTCCTCCTTCTCCTTTCGTTCGCGTTCTTCACGCTCCCGGCGTTGTCGTTCGCGTTCACGATGTTCACGTTCGCGTATTTCACGCTCACGCTCCCGTTCTCGTTCTTCGGCTTCTCGACGAGCAGCATCGAGCCCAGGGTCGGGCTTAAGAGGCCAAGCTCCTTGGCCTGGCGCAGAAGGATAGCCAACTGTTCGCTGAAGACTCCTACAAAAGGAATAACAACACATTAGAACTCAACTTCTTGCACTCAAATTAAGAAAAAACTTACGTTCTCCATGGATCATGGATGGTGGCACCGATTGGTATATCTCGACCAAAGTGCGTCAAGCCAGCGAAACCAACAAACGGTCCGGGATATCGTCCAAATGGGGACACTGCTGTACCTAGACGAAATTCAAACGCCACAATAAAATATTTTTCATACACTCCCGTGCAATCAACACTTACCCAAGTGACCAGGTGGCGCCCCTAAGAAACTCGCCGAAAGCGGAGACGTTTCGAATGGCGATCGCCCAGGCAAACCCGATGGATAACCAGGCGACTGCTGCATTTCATTAGGACGATGTAAACCGGAAGCTGCTGCTGCCGCAGCGGACGACTGAAACATATGCGATGGAGACCGCAACATTTCGTTCATCGATGCCGGCGATGGCTTCAGGCCTAATGGCTGTTGGGCACCTGGTCCCGAAGAATTGTTCGGATTTCCAGAAGCAGCTGCTGCGGCGGCCGCTGCGGCTGCCGCCTTGTCAGGATTTTGCTTGTTTTGGTGGTAGTAGATTTCCCACGCTATTCTCACATGCATTGCGTTCCATCGACCGGTTTTCTAAAGAAACAAAACATAGGCACAATCGAATGAGTTGATTGATGGTGTTGGGTTAGCTGCTAGATTGTGCTAAGCATAGTTAGCCAACCGACACACAGAAAGATTACACGGAGTTATTGAGAAAGACAAAATGGCACATATAGATAACTGAAAATTAGTACGAACAATGGATGATATGAGCTAAAAAAATTATGTTTAGTACTCGTCTATTAAGAAAGCAAGTGGAGAAAGTTTAGTAGTTTACAAAAGCTCGCAATGTGTTACGAATTGTTGGAACAAAACGGGATAAGAGCTCTGCCACGCCAGTCTTGTTTATAGCATTTTGAAATGTTACCACTCGTACGTAGTATTCTAGTCGGCCGATGTTCTTTCCTCTTTTCCTAGTGAACGTTTCTTCTTACTGTCTCCGCAGCACTTTTTGTCAAAAGTACTATTTATTGAACAAAACAACACGATTATAACACATTTATGACGTTTTAGTTCACTTCCTTACGGGAAAAACGGAAATGTTTCCCAATAGGAATACCGAGCTGCCAAAAGAGTCTTTTAACCAGGTTGCCGAGTTTTCCTTACCGCACACTGTCGTAGTATAATCGCAGCTTCACAATATTTGTTCCCATCAATTTCGTAACACATTTTACAATATCAACAATCGATGGGCGGGGAGGAGGTTAGGGAGGGAAATTCAAATTAAATCAGAAACAAACTTAAACCTACCATTTGCTTAGGCTTAGTGGGATCAACGATCTGGGTCGGTTGCTGCGAAACAAAATGAAAGAATGAATGAGTGTTAGCGAGATGATTTTAGATTTTTGATTTCTTTTTAATTTTGCTTCATGATACAAAAGTTGGCGTGTAAAATTGTAAATAGCGATGATATAAGTGTGAACGTGTCCATGTGTTTTTTAATGACATTTTGATGACAACTAAAGAGCAATTATTCACCAAACAAAAAACCAAACAGAGACCAAAAACAAAGAAAGTATTAGAGATATCAACAACAGAAAATAAGGTGGTATAGTACGCGTTGTTGTCTCGCGTAAACACTTGACGCTGTCGATCGCACCATATTTCAATACAACATTGAGTGTTTATAGTGAATTCGATTCTGTGGGAGGAAACGAATTTACCATAACCCACATAATGGGAATATGGGTGAAACTTACCTTGGGAGCAAAAGATGGCAGATGGCTAGGAGGCACAAACGGTGTCGGACCACCGAGTCCGGGGTGCAACAGACTGGGCGAATAGCCCGGGTAACCAGGTATACCCAGACTGGTCCTATAGAAAGGCGAATCAACGGCACCCATTTTGGGTATATCCTTGAAAAGAGGCGGGGGAAATAATGATGAAGCGGCTGGTGGCGGTGCAGCCGGTAACAGTTGCTGATGCTGATGTTGATGCAAATGCGTGTGCTGATGCTGATGATGATGAAGTTCTTGTCGCAGGTATGTGGGTGGTGGCACAGCCAAACCTGAACGATCCAGGAATCGGCTATCCAGTTCTCGACGAAGGAGATCTGCTTGATCAGCTGCAAATAATACACAAATGGGGGAAATTAGAAAGGGAAATTTGTAATTTGTAAGCAAGCGCGCAAAGATGGCTTTCCGCAGAGCCTATTAACAAGTGCTCGGGCTTTGAAAAAGATTCAAAACGAGATGAATTTTGTCAGTTATACATTTAGGACGAAATGACAAATCGGCAATTTGAAAACCAAGGAATCGTATCTACCGCTACTTACTTTTACTTGACTGGAAGAGAGATTCAGCGGAAAAGGGATGTGGAGCAGTCGATGCGGAGCTAACTGATACCGGCGGTGGTAGCGGCGCAGCAAACAGTGGCGGCTGAAATGTGGAATGCGTTGTTGATGCTGACGAATGGTGGGGCGATACAGAGTTTGCTCCACTTGGAGGTGCCTGCTGCTGTTGTTGTTGTTGTTGGGCTGGAGGAGGTGTAGGTCGCGTGACTGTGCTCGTTGTTGCTGGTGAGAGTTGCGTCGCACTGGTTGTGCTGCAAAAAAAAAAAGAAAGGAAATAAATACAATGGCTCAGATTTTGTGCAGCTTTTGCGAACTTACCTAGATGCCCAAACAGAGTTCTTCGGCGGATATGGTAGACTAGAAGGAGTGGCACCGATCGATGTGGGTGGCAGTGACAGGGGCGAGGATGTCGCACCGATGGAGCCACTACTACTACTACTACTGTAATGTTGCAGCGATGGCGATGGTCCAGCTTGCGGTGCACTACTGTACGGTACACCACCGCCCGGCGTCGTTGAGGATCTCGATAAACTGCTTACATTACTACTGCAAGGACACAAAAAGAAAATTTAATCAGTTTAAACTATATGAAGAGGTTGCGTATTGAGTGAGCTTACCTATAACTATCCCTTTCCCGATTCGGACTATGTCCTCTCGGCGAATGAGTTCGTGGAATCACAGACGATGAACTGTTCGCCCCAAGTGCAGCCACTGAGGCATGTTGTGGTGGCATTTGATGCTGCTGCATTTGTGCCTGCTGCTGCATGTGCATTGCATGTGGGTGCCCTTGCAGCTGCAAAGGCGGCAGCTGTACCTGATGCTGCGCGGCGGCTTGCTGCTGCTGATGATGATGCGATAAAGATGCCATTTGCTGCTGCTGCTGTTGCCGTTGTAGCTGCTGTTGATGCTGATGTTGGTGTTGTAGTTGCGCACTCAATGATGACTGCTGATCCCTGAGAATGCCGCCTGGCGGTAAACTTTGTTGCTGTTGCCCACTACCGCTATTCGGTTGCCCACCCATCATATGAGATGGTGGTCCATATGGCGATTGCGACTGTTGTGGGTGTTGTGACGGTGGTGCAATGCCATGCGAACCGCTCTGTCCTGGCGAGGGTGGCGGCAAACCGTTATTGGAGCCGACCATCATACCGCCGCCACTTGACGGCGTATGCGGCCGCACCGACTTCGAGACTATCAGCGGCGACTCCCGACTACTAGTCCGAGAATCAATGGTGCGTGGAGACGCCGTTGGTGATGGCACTGCTGGCGGCAGATACGGACTATGATGCAGATTGTTATACGGTGCATACAGCGGGTAGTTTGGATATGGCGTTCGATACGCTGCCGATGGCGGTATACTACTACCACCGCCATTCGCTGCGATGCTGGCGCCATTCACTGGTGACGCTGTTGCCGTATGCACTGCACCAGTCGCAACTGCTGGGCTGTTCGTTCGCCCGCTAGCCGCTGCTGCACTATCCAAACCGGGATGATGTACGCTCGGCGCAATTGGGGGCGGTGCAGCGGGAGCAGTCGCTGGCGGCGGCTGTGGCATCGATACTGACAGCGATCCAGGAATAGCTTGTACTAAACTGCTGCTATTGTTGCTACTGCTATTATTATTATTATTATTACTTAGGCTACTACTGGTGCTGTTGCTGCTGCTGTTATTGCTGTTGCTCGATATCTGCATTGGTTGTGGCGCCTGCGTCAATTGCTGCATTTGTTGTTGGTGTTGTTGAGTTGATGGTGATGTTGGTGATACTCTAGAGCTGCTGATCGGATGCGATGTTGTAATCGATGGTGGCATTGATGTTGCAAAGCCATTGGCCAAGGTAGTTAGCGGTGCTCCAACTAGATTGCTTATGCCCGCTGAGGAGTGTATCGAGCCAGGTGGCTTAGGAGATGCTGACGTTGCTGTTTGAGGAGAATGTGGCAGCTGCTGCTGTTGCTGTTGTTGCTGCTGCTGATGCTGCTGTTGTAGTTTATTGCTTGGCGACGAAGTTGTTGTGCACGTTGAAGGATTTTTCGAAACAACAGCAGGTACAGGTTTAACTAGACCCGTTGACGGTTGACTTGAGATCGGCAACAGATGTGTGCTTATGGGACCATTTGACACCTGAAATCATAAAGAAATTGCGAAGTTCAGTAATCTGCATAATTGAACCAAAATTAATTGTACGGGGTAGAAATTACAAATATTTTCCAGTGTGCGCTGTGTTAAGGGTTCATTATAAATTGACAGTGTGTCCGCTGCCCTAGATAGAGATGATCGACTATAAATTGAATTGGCTGCAACAAATCAAGCCTTCAGAAACAAATCGCATACGAGGCGTTCTTCGCAGCCATTGTGGGGTTAGATTTATCAGGTTGCCGGGATCTTTTGTACAACATTGACCACCACTCCGCGCCATTAGTTTGTTGGTGGATTAACGACCGTCTCTTGAACCAGCTGTACATTGTGCGATATTCGACAAGATGTGCGCTTCTACTAAATGGTGTGCGTTAAGCCTCAGAAGTTGAAAAAACACTATGCATTCTATTAAATAACGCACCAGCTGAATATAAACATGTGCGATTGCCGTTTGTGAATCAATTAATGAACACAGAGTTGTGGAATGCAAAACTTTTAAAACTCTCTCCCATTAGCTCTAATTTTACTGTTTAAAGATTCCACAAATTGCCGGAGAAAGGCTAAAGAGAGAGAGAGAGCGCGCAAACAAGTCTATCCCGCACACATTTTCGTTACCGTAAACTATGCAAACAGATAATTAAAACATCTCTCTGCACAGAGCCGAAACGAACGCAGGCTTGATGATTACGATGATGATACTAATACTCATTAGCGTAAGCGCTATCTGTGATTAGGTTAGCGGCGTCACGAAATGCCGACAGCAAAGTATATTCATCTTTCACACAGCCCCTTGGTGTGCGCTTAAATAGAAAACCTAGAAAACGAGTTAATTAGCAAACAGTAATTGGTTTCGCTAAAGGAGATTGGAATATTATGCAAAACCTCGCGCGTACGCGGGGAAAAGGTGTGCCAGAGGACAGTCGAAAAGGGATTTCTACTACCGAGTTATCAAATTAGCATTATAAGCGCCGCGTTGCAGGGGCTAAATTCGGTATTCGTCACCCTGCCTCGCCGGCCCCCTTCTGCCGTAAAAGCAACGGCAAACTCTGAATGCGTAGCCGCCGGGCCACACTCTCGGCCTCATCGCATCTCAACAACAACAACGCCACCACTACCACCGACAGCAGTGCTGCAGCAAAAATAAAAAGAAGAAATCCCAAAATGGATTCTACACCGACAACGTCGACAACGACGACGGCTACCACCACCACCAATTCCAATGTTCATTCATTCCTTCATCCAGCTCCAGCTTTGGCGAACATCATCGTCGTGCACATGGATATAAAGTAAAATCCCCAAATGGGAATCTGTTTGTAGTTCAAATAATTGCTTTGAATTACAAATGGCGCAACGAGACGTCGACGACGATATAGCGGCACCAGCAGTAGCAGCAGCAGCAGCCATCATTGGCACGGAATGAAAATTGCTCTACGACGAGTGCGCTGTGTGCTCTGTGCTTCTACTGCTGCATACACAGGGGTCGTTTAAAATGCTCCATCTGTATATGCGGGGGTTAGAGGCGGTTAAAAAGGGATTGTAGATAGCGACAGAACTGTGGAGAGGTATTAAAACAAAATGGTTCCTGTCTCGGTGGTTCCTGTTCCGGTTCGTTTTTCACTCTCCACATCTCCTCCCATTCTGTGCAGTCTGTGTAGTCAACATCCACGTCGCTGACGATGACAACGAATTTTAATCCTCCAGAGGGGTTGATTGTCGGTTTTTGCACGCCTCACACCCCCTCCATAGAACAGCGTGAAAATCAGTCGAGGTAAATTGGAAAATCCCAAGTTAGTTGCATATCCACTTAATCGGATGGCGGAATTGTTTTTACAGTAAGTGCTCGCTGAGAGGAGAACGATACGAGGTTGCAGACGACTCTCTATATAGACAAAGATAATCAAATGATATTGGTAATGCGATTAATGTCCGAAAGCGGACAGCGCCGGATTATTGCCGGAAGATTGATGAAAAGCGATTTAATCGGGAATGCCGTCTGTTAAGTTGGCATTAATTGAAATGGTTAAGCATAAGTGACGCGATACCATTTCAGCAGCAAATGCAATAATGTCGAAGGCAGGTAAATTATGCGATTAACAATTTGACGGTTCTAAAGCGATGGAGAAGAAGAAGCGATGGCATTGCTTGTGAGATTGTCAACTATGGCAAGTTGGGATGTGCTAGTTAGGAAGTTTCCTGTATCCGCCTACTATGACAGAAGAAATTAATTGACATACCATTTATGGAATGCCAGCGAACTGTCAATTTCAAAAACAAACTGTGACGAAGGTGGTAGCCACATTAGGTGTTACCAGATCGATTCGAATCATACCATGAAACCGCCACAGGAGAACAAAATAACAACAAAATGTCAGTTCAATTTGACGAGTAAAACGGTACACAAAATTGTGAAAACAAATAGAACTACAACTTTGGAGTTCGCTGACAGAATTCGTGCACAGCGCGTTAACTAAACCAAATAAATTTCTTTATTCACTGGCGCTGCAATTATCGTTCCTCAATCAATAGCACGCTATGTGCTTAACATCTAGCGGTCAATGGAACGCGGCCATTTTCACCCCAAACAGTATACAATGTCAGTGTGCAGTGTGGTATTGACTTTGAAATAAATAAGTTGAAAATTACCAAGTCCCGGTATTCACCTCGAACTGTATGCACGTAACAAAATACAAAAAAAAAAAAAGAAGAAGAAAAAGACACAAAGGCACACTTTGCAACTAGATATTAAACAATTCATTTTTACATACTATACAAAATCGCTTCAAGTGAATGACACCTGAGATGAGGTGGTAGAAAAGCTACAGGGATATTCTCTGTTGTGTTAACGAACAAATAAAAAATTAGCCGCAAGCGCAATCTGATTCGGTTTGCGTGTCAGATTGCTTGTTGCATCAAATTACCCAAAGTCACTCTATCGTATAACAAAATGAATACCTTCAAAGAAACGGATCAACCACTTGAAACATGAAATAGGGGGCTGAGGCTATTTCGAGGATCATCATAATTTTATTCAATGAATTTCGTTCCACTTGAGAGATGAGGGCAATTTTTTTTTCTTCTTCTTCTTCTTCGTTTCCATCTACACAGCATTGCGGTATTGTAAACAAATAAAGGTGCTACTTGACCGCTAATTTGTATGTCATATCATTAATATGGAGCACTGTACTTGAGTGCGAGAGGAGAGCCACCAGGTGAATGAATGGAATGAAATAAAATACAATATAGTGGGTAGCGGAGGGAAATGTTATTCAAGTGCAATGGAACAAACAAACAAACTGTAAATACATTAAGAGGAAGAATGCTGATTCTACAGCTTTGGATAATTGGCTGGAACATTTCTTTTTCAATCATAGTGATTGTTTAAATCGCTGAAGGGTCTTGGTAGTCCTTTTATGGAGAGGAGCATTTTAGACCAAATTGAGAAGTGCAAGTGACGTTTTTGACGAGTTCTTAAAAGTTTAAGTTTGGCAGATTATTTTATTTGGTTAGAAAGGTTTTTAAAATACAATTTTCTAGTCCCACGATTTCACTGACAAACTTTTGCAGAAAGACTCATCTATCACTTTTTGAGAAAATGAAAATTCATAGACGTAGACACTCTTTCGTTCAGTTTGTTGCATGGCATCTAAGCCTATCTTTTGTGAGAGGTTAAATTATCTATTAAGCCCAGTTCTTTTAAAAGCTGCACCTTATTCTACAAAGTTGATAGTTCTTGGACGTTTTTCAGTCTAAAGGCTAGTACGGACCTGTGCCGGAACGACATTTTCCGATGGTCTCCAAATGGACAGCGAAACGTCTGCGAAAAGGCAGAGGAAATTAATTTGTGGAGAGTTCCATCAGCTGATACACAAGAAGCAGTGTTACCAGCACTGGCAATTTGTCTGATTTGGCTACTCGAACTTTTCACTGGCTTTTTAAAATTGTCATTTGGGATTTATCCTAATTTATTCACTATTCACTTTAAAGTTTGGCGATTTTTAGGCTCAGTGGGAATTTATTAAATGAATACTTCAATTGCGTACGTACTCTTTTCGTAAACTAAAACTTTCTATACAATTATGTAATTTTCGATTCGGTATTTCAGATTTCTGCTGCCAAATCGAACTGCGTATTGAATAGATCCATTGCAATTGATTTAAACACATTTATACAAGGCGGCGCAAAAATAACCTTCCGATGTTTTTTGGCTGTAATTTAAAAAAAAAAATGAAAAACTTTGATTCTTCTTGTGGGTTATTTTTATTTGGTCTTTTAATTTTTTTTACATCAAGTCGAGAATATGATGCCATGTAAATGGCCGCCGCCACAATTGATTGTCATTTGAGCCCTTTTTATGGCATTTTCCATCACTTTGGCCAAAACTTCCGGCAATAGGTCCTCACATTCTTGACGAATATTGTCTTTAAGAGCTGCAAGAGTCTGAGGCTTGTTGACATAAGCCCGCGACTTCAAAAAGCCCCACAAGAAGAAGTCTGGAGCGGTCAAATCAGGCAATCTCGCTGGCCAGTGCAAATCGCCAAAACGGGAGATTAGGCGCCCGGGAAATGCATCCTTCAGCATATCGGTTGTGGCACGTGCAGTGTGTGCCGTTGCACCGTCCTGTTGGAACCACATGTTTTCCAATCCCAAAACTTTCAAGTTGCGGCAAAAAGAACTCGTTGATCATTGCTCTGTAGCGCTCACCATTCACAGTAACCGTTTGGCCCGCGACGTCTTCGAAGAAAAAAGGTCCGATGACTCCTCCAGCGAAAACAGCACACCATACAGTGACTTTGAGCGGGTGTAATGGCTCTTCGTGGGTTACACGCGGATTTTCAGTGCCCCAGAAGCGTAAATTTTGCTTATTTACGTACCCGCTAAGATGGGAATGGGCCTCATCACTCATGATTATTTTTGATGAAAAATCATCTTCCTCTTGGTGGTGATTAAGGATGGCTTGAGCGTATGTTAGACGCGATTGGCGGTCAGCAGCTAACAGCTGATGCACCGTCTGGACTTTGTACGGAAACATCTTCAAATCATGTACCAAAATTCGCTGTAAAGACCGTCGACTGATACCCATTTGCGTGGCACGTCGTCTGGTCGATGTCGAAGGCGCTTCCATGACATCTTCGGCTACAGCAGCAATATTCTCTGCAGAACGGCTACTCCGGGGTCTGCCACGCCTGGCAGCATCTCGTGTTGTGCCAGTCTCTTCGAGCAGTGTTTCACCAGTAGGCGTTGGACGGCTAGGAAATCTGCGACGAAATTCACGTTGTGCCAAAGTCACCGACCGATTATTGCTCAAATAAATAGTCACCAATATTCCGCGTTCTGGAGCAGTGTGGCGTAACATTGTTTATTAACGTGTATTTCTCATGTGTTTACTACACAAATGTCAAAACAGAACTGACATTAGGGGCCAATCGCAAAATTTATAGCATTTTCTGATAGGAGGATTACTTTTGCGCCACCTTGTACCAATCCATTTCGAAATAATTTAATATAAAAACTCACTTCCATAGGCGTTCATTTTTTTTAACATTGAAAAATGGAAACCAGAAAAGTCTCTCAATTATTAGTATGTGTTGCGTTGTTTTTTTTTTAATATAATATTAGGCCTATTTTTTTTTAGCTTCGATCTCAACAAAGCAAAGTAAAGTAGGATTTTCAGGAGGCAATTACAACAACTACGTCCTACTTGACACTTTGAGAACTCAGAGTAGTTGTTGTGGTTGCGTGCTGAAAATCCTACTTTACTTTGCTTTGTTTAAAATCTTAAAAATCAATGTAATCAGAATAAGTGTGCACTTTTGATGCTTGTATTTGTGTTTGGCTATTTTTGGCTCCAAAATTTTGGATTTTTGGCTCCATACCTCTTGTAAAACCTGGTAACACTACAGTACAAATGTCAAATTTTCGCAAGCAAATAATGTCCCGGACTATAAACTTGAGCGAAAAGAGAGTGGAGAATTGTACCAAGCAAATCTACTACAATTACCCACTTTTTCGCCATCATTTCGCAGAAGCTGCGTACTGCAAAACGAAAAGGAGAAAATTTGCGAAATTTGTCGTTCATGGTTTCGTTGTGTCATTTTTGTATGGGATTTTTCGTTCCGGAACAGGTCCGTACTGGCCTTTACAACGACTAGGTATCGATTTCGAAAAGATCAGGGATGTTTTGGCATTAATATTTTCGAATTTTCGTTTGTCAACAAATTGCTTTTATTTGGTTGGTTTTATTATGCACACACGCTGCTTATAGATCCATTTAAGGGAAACAATCCTGATTGCAACACACAGTAATACATATGATAATAAACCAACTGACATATAATGGCAACGCTGCTTTTCTCTCGAATTAACGACTCCTTTTGCATGCCCTTGGGTTTTATGGCCACTTTGCAAAATTTATAAACGCTTCCGGATTGTAAAGATTGCAAGCTGCAATATAAATCGCCCTACAAACGAAAAAAAAAAACCTAAGCCCCTCCACCTACCTATCCAATGAAGAGCTAACGATTGTGAACTCTGTGCTCTAGTAGCACCACAGCTGCTACTTTTGGAGTCAACATTCTCAAGTTGCTGCTGAAGTTGGCTTCTTATTCCTTCTTCATCTCCGGTTAAGCAGTTCAATTACGCTTTGATTTATGGGCGCGCACACATAAAAACCGATGAAATCCATGTCAATTCGCCATAAACGAACAAAAACGAAGAATACTCGTATTAATGTAATCAGCGCCCGCGCACAAGTTGGTGTTGTGTGTAAACACTTGCAACGTCTTCTGAGAAACGAATGTAAACATTCACAGCACTTGTGCCTCTTATCGTCGTGCTACCACTTGAGAATGCCACTTGACTAGGAGCGCTCTGCTCTTAGTGGATTGAGGCTGCTGCTCAACGGTTAAGAGCAATGCGCTCCAGGGAACACACAGCTCCAATGAACATGGAAAAAATTACCCAAATGCATGACGTATATATTTATATGAAATTGAGTACACATGTCTGTAATAGGTACTGTAACAAGAGTTACTCTTGTTTATTAGTTTGACCCGAGAGGCCTATACGCCCCAAAGCTTCATCAACATACTATTTGCTATTCTAACTTTAGAAATTGAACGGATTCTAGCTGCAGTTTGTTTTTGAGATCAGTTTTCTTCGATTATTAAACTGAAGGGCACTTCAAAACTGGAGAGTTTGCTTGCTTGAGGAGGCCTTATGTGTGTAGTTTACAATTGCAGATCTGTGACACCAAAAAAGGCACTGAATGTGGATATTCCTGTACCAACTTTACACCTTAAAGTGACATTTATTTTTCAAGGCACTAGGAATAGAGTTTTTATGCTAACGACCTCTTACAGATAAATTTTATTCACTATTTAAAAATATTGGACGTTCTCATATTAACAAATTTTACCTGACTCGAAGAGGACATTTTTCGATATTATGTTAGACTGCCAAAATGACAAGTGACAGAAGCAGTAAAATGCTTCAGATTAACAGCCTTGCAATGAAAAATTCACGACACTCGTTAAACATTTGGGAAATAAATGTTCTCACACTTATTAGAATTTGCGGAGCCTCTCAAAAATTGACAGTTCACTTTATACGATTAAAAAAAAAAAAACCTTTAATTTGAAGCTCTGTAACTAATTAATCTCATTTACGAAATTGCTATTGCAGTGATTTTCGTCTTTGTTAATACTAATACTAATATTCGTAGATATTTCCCTAAAATTACAGTTCTTCGTCAAGACTAACAAAATGGCCGAAATATTCCCATTGATTAGTTGTAACTTTTTCACACATCTTCTTTCCGATTTCGACAAAAAGTAACGAAATGCGTGTAATAATATGCACTTTCGAATACTCTGCTTCTGAAGTTGTCCAGAGTTTACCTGAATCTTAGTTTCGCGATAGAAAATGCAATTTATTCGAACAAATTTTGACAAGCAAATTGACTTGTAGTAGATTACTTGTCACATCCCCCTTTTGAAATGATTTTGCTGGCACAATAATCCCAGTGACAAATATAAGTCAAATTTCTATTCGTAGATACCAATTTCGAATTTTCGGAGTACGTAAATTGATTTTCGCATTTGTTCTTGTTCATTTGAATTGAAGCACAGAAGCTATCGGAATGGAAAAGCGCATGTTGATGTAAACAAATTCTAGTAAAGACAATAGGTTTCCTTTGACAGACATTCGATGATAGCACACAATAACTGATTTTCGGAGAACACTTGTAGACTCTTTCCAAATTTCAAAATTTACTTATTTCATTTCTTGTTTCATTCTTGTTCGTTTCTAAGTTCGGTTTGCTTTGTTAAGCCTGTTGGATGACTAAATGTATAACCTTGGTGATTTTGTGACAGTTAAAGTTAAATAAATGGAGATAATATTGCACTTGAACTTGTCAACACTTTTTGAGCATGCTTTATTCGAAGCTAAAAATGATTTGCATAATTCTGTCATGCTGTCACCGCGACGTACTCACGGAATAACTGTCACCTAATAACTATATTTTCTAAAGCAGACATGTATTGTTTTCAAAAGATGTCAAAGGCTTAAACTTTTCATATGACAGAGTTCTCACATGTCAGCTACATCAACTCAAATGACTTCGGGAATACGAATTTTTGTCATATTATGATATCTTACCTGCATTGGTGTTGTTGTGTAAGGCGGTGGCAGGTTTGGTGGTGGCAACGCAGCCGGTGCTGGCGATGGTGCCGGTTGTTGTGTTTGACCAGGACCCACACCAACTGCCATACCAATGCCACCACCAACAACACTGCTTTGACCGCCACTGGCAGCTGCTGTGGGCGGTTGAACTGGATTTGGACTAGCGCTGCCTCCCAGCCCCAATGGTCCGTTGCTGAGAGGCAAACCAGTTTGATTTGGAAAATCCGATGATTTCCTCGGTGTTGTTGGGCTGGGTGTTGTATTTGTAACTTGTGTTGGTGTGGATGGAAACACCACTGACCCTCCATCAGAACCCTGTAAAGACAAAATCAAAAATTCTCTCATAACAAAGAAGTCATCATATTTTTTATCATATATTCTACAGCCGAAGCCCACGCAATTTAATTGCAACATGATGGCAACGCTGATCCCAGTTGATGTGACTCATTAACAAAATTATTGACTTGATGACATTTCAATCCCGTGTATGAGCACAAAAGTCAACCCATTACCATTTAAGCCCAACTGACATATTTTATAATCCATCAGACAGTTAAATGAGTCTGGCCCCCCGCCACCCTCCTATTGATGGGTCAGCCATGATTCGTTTTCCATGTTATTGCCTCCAAATTATTCATCTATTATCCGTGACATTGCCTCGTTCTATATAGAATGTTGGTGTTGGCCATTAAAACTTGATTACCACTACAGATTGTCGCTGGGGACCATTTTTAATACTCGTTCCTAGGTGTGCCGCGGGTTAACATTTCATGAGTGTGCTCGTTGAACCGCCTAAAAATGCCCAACAGGCGGAACTAATTTATATTGATCAACCGCGACAGGGGAATTAAATATCATTCACTTAACAAGCAGCGCCCTGGCAAAGGAATGGTGGAAATTGAATAAAAAAAAAAAAAAAAATACATTGCCTTGCGGCAACCTATGGCCATGTCAGCGTGTCAGCATAAAATGTGTTCAATTTGCATTTTAATTAATTGCCAATTAATGCCTGATTAAAATGAATTAATTAATCGAATTCATCGCATACACACACATTGATAGAGCCCGTCGCCGTAATCCATCTCAGCACCAGATGAGGCGACGCTTAGAGAGGAGAGAGTGGCAGTGCACTCTTATAATCAATTCGCTCCCCAAGCAATTATCCACTGACTGCCACACTTGGCTACTAAATTAATCTGTTGTCATCTCGCTGCGCGCACAAGACACACACGTTGTGTGTTTTTTGTTTGCGGCCATGTTCACCCTTGCTTGGCTGACATCGCAGGAGTATGGCACTTTGTCCCAATCCCAAGTACCACCCGTGGTGAGTCTATACGGAAAGAGAGAGAGAGGGATAGGGACACTATGTATAAAAGCCAAAAAGGGATAGCCGCACAGCGAGTGAAACTGAAAAACAACAAACAAATTATTAATTGCATTCATTATTGGTAATGTCAGTTTAATTTCAGAGTCTGAACCCGACCACACACATGGGAGACCGCAACCGAGTCGCACAAGAGAAAACACCAGACGTCAGCCTTTTTCGAATCGAAGTGTAGTTGCGTATACACAACTTTAACGATTCAATTTAGATTAATTGCTGCATTAACCTGTGCCAGCTGCTGCGGCATTTTTACTTTTTATACTTAATTAGGTACTATCTACTGCCATTACTATCTAAACTATAAATTATAGATTGTTGAAGAAAGAGCACGTAGATTGACGTTAATAGTAATTTATGGTGAATCGTGATTACCACAAGGGTCAAGTGGTGTCGACAACAAGAGTCATTATTTTTTTTTTCCAATGCCCGTTTTGAAATAGCCAAGGAGATGTTTAACGGCAAAGTGACGTTAGTAAGTAATTATGAGTTTTTGAATGACAGCGTATAAAATGTCGTTGACCTCTGTCAATTTTCTGAACTGAAAAACAATGAATCGAATTTCGTGACCTCTATTTGACGTTTATCTACATCAGTATGCAGGGTTGGAGGTGAAATGTGTTAGTTTGGTTGACATAAAAATACCAGAGGAGATAAATGTTTCACCTCTTATTGGTCGCGTTCACACAAACGACATACTTGTCAAATATTTAACTACTTCGTAAGTGTCTTAAATCTTCTTTCAATTGAGTTTACGCTTCTTAAGGGTATCTCCTTTTTCTTTGAAATTATATGTACTTCCTTCCTCAGATATTCATTTGAATTGACGTTAAAAAGTCACCATTTTGTTATGACATACAGGGAAAATCCGTTAAATATTTGTGTAGAACTAAATTGAATGCGAAAAGATGAACAAGCTGTTAGGGCTAAACTCATTCGAAATATTTGAGTGAGTAAAACACGTAGATAAATGTAAATTTTTGCCAGCAAGCTGTTTATCAATTTTCTACTTTACTGTCATTGAGTCAGTTTGAATTAAATGGGTCTTGTGACTGTTCGGTGAGACACGAGCTTTGTTACAGCTCACTCTCTACTAACTTCCTTAATCTAGGTATGTGTATATGAGTTATTTGGCATGAACTTGGCTCGGTTCGGTTATCTCTACACTGAAGGCAAATAAAAAAACGCTAGCTATTAACTAAAAATGCGAAATACTCTGCTTTTCACACATTTAAGTCATATTTCTTTTTAAAGTCAATTACAAACCACATAACCTAAAAACATCAGATAATTTGTACCTTCACCGGTTTTGAAAAATGTCAAAAGTTCAATTATAAATTGATACAAAAAAAAACGCTCGTATAGTGTAATACAAACATTATAGTATTAAATCTGTAGCTAAAAGCTTGTTAACTACAAAATATTATACGAAAAACTCTGAGGTTGCAAAGCAAAAATCTTGTCCAAAAACAGACAATTTCAAACTCAAATGTCAAATTATTTTAATATTCAGGTTCTGTCTAAACGTGATAGCTGCGGGCAATCAGCTGAATTGTTCACGCAATTTGGGGCTGATGGAAACGTTGTACTGACATTTTGGGAATTGCTTTGTTCCTTTGACTACTGGATTATTAGCGGCACGTCAAACCCATTTCAAGCTCTATATACATAGAATTGACATGTAGTACAAATGGCCAGAGCCATTCATTTGATTTCAATATTTTTTTTTATAGGGTTTGACATTTATTTGATGTGTCACTAGCGATCAGTGGAACGCTGGAATTTCTCGAAATATTTTACGGATTTGCTTATAACCCGAAGCTACAAGTCCAAAAGCCATGTGAGTGTTTTTTTTTATATTTGCCTACAAGTGCGGTAAATGTAAGTTTGACATTCGATTTAGGTTTGAGTTGATTGGGAACAAATTGACATTCAAAGTTATGTACTGAATTAGGTTCAATGGTTTCACAATTGAAATGTTAAGTCTCTGTGTTTTTGCGTTGACAATTGATAGAAGTTTTACGGAAAGTACACGAATCAGTTAATGAAATGTCAGATTCTAAGCAGTTTCACAGGGGAACTTCATTTTTATCGTGACTAATGTCAGTGTCACAAGACGCAAAATAAGCTATAATGGCAAAAGATTGTAAGGTATTACAAATATTATATTTTAAAAACTCCAACGTGTTAAATTGTGTCAAGAAAAACTGTTACGAAAATTCGGTTATAAAAGTCTAGTCATCCATGTTAAACAAACACACATCCAGCCAACTCTTCTGCCAGCCAATTCAATTAATTAAAACTTTGATCTAAACTTTTCGTTCCAAATCGAAGAAGCTTTCAAGTTGGCACGGGAAGTTTTCGCGTTGAATGCCGAGGACGTAGTAAATTCCATTAAAAAAGAAAAATGACAAAGTAATTAATATTTGATTCGATTCTGCTAGACATAAAGTTGAAAACTTTTTATATTCTCGACGTAGCAGCTACCACCGCCGGCCGGCACCTGTGCTGCCACCGAACGCGCCAGTTAGTCCGCGCACAATTCATTTAACGCTCCCGCATGGAATAACTTACAATGGAACTGGCTGTTAATTAACCCTAAAGAAATAACAGCATTCGCTTCGTTCTGCACCCTCACATTTTGTTCACTTTTACTTCACTTCACTGGAGCTCAATAAGTTGAAACTTCTATCTTCCACAGGGATGCATCTTTGTCGTGGGCGGTTGTGTTGGCTGGTGGGTTGGGCGAAACGCTGCAGAACAGACGCTCGTAACATTTCTTCGTCTTCAATTTGAGACAACTAAGCCGAAAAGTTTCATCGTCTTTCGAGTTGTTTTCTTCTTCGTCGTTGTCGTCGTCTTTTTTATTGTATACTTAGTTCGTTTTTTGTCTTCCTGAAAGAAATACTCGCCTCCACTCACCTCCCGCCAGCGGTCCTTCGCCGGCGTCGTTGTCGTCTTTTGCCAATTTTACAATGTGAAAGTTTTCCGTTTTCATTATGATAAACATCTTCACTTGCACATCTCTGCTTCTCGCTTTCTCTGTCCTCGGATGGTGGAAGAAGATAAAATATACATCGGAGAGTTTTTCTTTCACAACTACTTCCTCGCCAAGTTGAGTTTTCTTTTTTTGTTCGCATCGTTTTCTTCCAAGGTTTTTGTACATTTTAAGCGTTCGTCAATTTCTGCACGCCCTCACAAAGGCACGCAAGCAGGATGGGATGGTCCAAAGTATCTATCCTCCCTCAGTCGTCTACTTGGCAAATATAATAACATTTTTCTTCTGTTTTCTTTTTTTCTTTTTTATTCGTACTCTGATGTGGATGCCTTTATCCTTGGGAGGTACTTGGGTGGCTGGATTTTAATGAAAGTTTCATTAGGCAAACATCTACGATGCGCGCTCGCTCTGTAAGATGAACAAAAGGAAGCAGAAAAGTTTTTGTGCTTCTTTTGGATTTAGTTAGGTACACTGCTGTTTTTTTTTTGTTGTTCTTGCTCTCCTGTTTTCTTGAAGTGTTTGTGTTTTTCTTTAGAAATTTTCTTAAAACAAACGCGCAGCGAAAATGCACTAGCTCTATCTATATGAGACCTAAGAAAGAGTTTTGGTAAACAACAAAATGGGAAGGAAGAGAATGAACAAAAGCATCAACATTTAGTTGGTAAACGAGGGATTGTGTTTCCTAATTAACGGAAATCAAAGGTGATTTTTTTCGCTGCTAACAGAAAGTGGAAAATGCGTGGTTATGAAATTGTAACGAGCCAAAATGTTTACTGCTAGCAATAATTTTGTTACAACAAGATGGTAACTCTGTATTAGTTTCGAAAAGAAAAAGAAAAATCTTGCGGAACTGGTTAGATACTAAACACCTAAAAAATTGGTTTTGGTATTTTTTTACGGTTGGTGCATCTGATAAAACCACAAGTGATTTTTTATTTTTTTTTTATTTTTAAATCACTCGTTTGGTTTAATTTAGTTGATCACCTGACAACTGCAGCTGACGTTACAGGAACGGCGAATACAGTCAAGAAAGTTTTGCGTTTTGACATTTTAAAGTATCAAACATTTTTAGCAATTCCAAATATTTTAGCCACAAACAAAGTGAGTTAAGAATTTAGTTACGCCGCACAATTAAAAAATCTAGTTGCTAGATAAAACTAGAAGGCAGAAGCTAGATTAGTCGGTAACGCCGCCACATATGCGAATTTAATACTCTGTCAATGTTTTTTTTTTGCTAGATTCGTTGGCTACCCCTGCATAAATGTCAACTGAAAAAGCTGTTCGTCTGACTTATCTAGACCAATCAAAACTGATACAAGTCAGCCAGCTATCAGACTTACTAAACTAGATATTTGAACGTCCTCAAACAAGCATAGGTTTTTATATAAATAAATGTTTCCCCTAAATTTGGCAACGTTTCGTTAAGTTTTCTGTCACTTACGTTCATTTTTGAAAGAGTTATTTCTTTACATAAATATTAATAAAGATATTCGCTGATGTGACGTCTGACGTCTGTAAATTCGACATGAGAACTAATAAATATGAAAGAGGTGTTGGTTGATACTTCTGCGCACTGGTGTCAGTTTAGCATTTTCTATGCTAAATCTAGCATATTTAAACTTTAAATTGCATATAAGTATACGAAAAATATGCTGTAGGCAATCTAGCATATTATAAATTATTGAAATTAATCTTCATCATCACTACCTCAAAGTGCCTCCAGATGCCGCCTGGAGGCTGCTCTTGAACTGAGATGTACAACTTATTACTCGTATGGTTCGTGGTAGGGAATTCCACAGCCTAATTGCGTTTACCAAAAATTGACGCTCAGAGACTAAATAAGAGAAACGTACTGGCGCAAGACCAGACGTTCTAGATCCCTGAGTGGGTATCATAAAGATAGAGTACTTGACAGGTATGTAAAACATTGTGCAGTAGATTTATTGTCCTAGATTTGAACAGATTTTCCAGTGAAAGGCCATATATAGATTTCGAGAAACTAGAAACATGGTCATACCTCCTTAGTCCGTAAATGTATCGTGCAATGCTGTTATATGCAACATTAATTCATCTTTTATGTTCAAAGTCACAATTTCCATATATTTCACAACCAAACAATAGAATTGGGATGACTAATGTCTTGGCCAGTATTATTCGCGTCTGAATGGGTGTAATTTTTTGAGTTGTCCATAACATTCGGAGGCTCCCATATACTTTTCCTAGCGTCAACCTAATGTGGTTATTCCATGTAAGAGTTTTGTTGAAGGTTATACCCATGTTCTTAGCCCTATTAACAAAATCAATAGGTATATCACATAGATATACTTTGGGCAAAGTAGAGGTATCAACAGATGTTCTCGAAATAATCAGGCATTTTGATTATTTAGCATATTTATTTCTTAATTAAGCATATTTCGTTAGAAAATTTCTGGCAACACTGCCTCTGCGGGCTCTGTGGTAGTTCAACACAAAACTAATAAAAGTGAATAACGAAATGACATTCGCCATATATACAAGGTGGCGCAAAAGTAATCCTCCTATCAGAAAATGCTATAAATTTTGCGATTGGCCCCTAATGTCAGTTCTGTTTTGACATTTGTGTAGTAAACACATGCGAAATACACGTTAATAAACAATGTTACGCTACACTGCTCCAGAACGCGGAATATTGGTGACTATTTATTTGAGCAATAATCGGTCGGTGACTTTGGCACAACGTGAATTTCGTCGCAGATTTCCTAGCCGTCCAACGCCTACTGGTGAAACACTGCGACGTTTAGCCGCTCGCCTCGAAGAGACTGGCACAACACGAGACGTTGCCAAGAGTGGCAGACCCCGGAGCGCCCGTTGTGCCGAGAATATCGCCTCTGTTGACGCGGCCATTTTTTTTTCGAGAACGCCGCTGGTCAAACGACAACATTGAACGGTGCGCGCTATAGGGCCATGTTTACCGATTTTTTTCTACCGCAATTGGACGATTTAGGACTGGAGGACATGTGGTTCCAACAGGACGGAGCTACGGCAGACACTGCGCGAGCCACAACCGATATTCTAAAAGCGGTGTTCCCGGGTCGTTTTTGGCGATTTGCACTAGCCCGCAAGATCGCCTGATTTGACCGCTCCAACTTCTTTTTGTGGGGCTTTTTGAAGTCGCGGGTTTATGTCAACAAGCCTCAGACTCTTGCTGCTCTTAAAGACAATATCCGTCAAGAATGTGAGGACCTATCGCCGGAAGTTTTGGCCAAAGTGATGGAAAATGCCATAAAAAGGGCTCAAATGACAATCAACTGTGGCGGCGGCCATTTACATGACATCATATTCTCGACTTGATGTAAAAAAAATTAAAAGACCAAATAAAAATAATCCACAAGAAGAAGAATCAAAGTTTTTCCTTTTTTTTTTTAAATTACAGCCAAAAAACATCGGAAGGTTATTTTTGCGCCACCTTGTATTTTTCCCCGCGTGCTGTCAGTTTCGCAAATGTAACTCTAACTGAGATTTGTACATGGTGCGGAGATTTCGTTTTCTGTTTATGGCATAAGTGAGAAAATCATGATCCACCCGCTTTGAGAAGAGCGCCACCTAGCGATAATCAGCTTATCATAGAATATGCCAAGTGTTTCCTTCAATACAATCGGCAATTTATGTTTTTTTTTTTTGTGAGTTTTTCCGGCATTTTTTTTAGATCAAAGATAGTTGGGATATTTAAAAAAAATAAAGTGGCGTCACATACAGTACAAACTCCTTCGCCGACTGAATCTTGGTCAACATGCAGTTCAAAGTTTACACTCTTTCAGAACCATTTTCACATGCATACCCTACGTTTCTAATTAGCAAAGGGTCCCTGTTTGAATAACTGCACTTAATAGCCATACACCACAATCAGAAACACCTATCATTAACCTCTTAATTAATTCATATCAAATGGCGAACATAATGACCCTAACTGCTTGAAACTGATAGGAAAACTATTAGCTGCAATTATCGACTCGTGTATAATTTATGCCGCTATGGGCGTATTTCAATTCATTAATATCCCGGTCCGTTTTCATTTCCATTTTATTATTTATTTTCGCCCCCCCAAAAAAAAAAAAATGAAAAACTGACAAGTCCCCAAGTCCCTGCGGCTTTTTCAATATTAACTCCCACTTGTGTGTCTGCAGCGGTGTATCCCTCCTGAAGTGCACGCCGGTTGCTGCTTCGTCAAAACAAAGCCAGTCAGCTTAAAATAATCCCCATACCCTCCCATTGTACTCTGGCTTCGTTCAAATATTTACCAATTGTTAACGCGAGCTTTTTTAGCTTCCCAACCCCAACTCAAACTGTGAGGGTTCTATATCAGCCCTCGCAACTGTTGTAGCTCTCTTGCCCAAGCATATATTCTAATTTCCAATCGAGGATAATTACCTATAATTATTCAATTATTCTCCTTCCCGCGGCATTTGCCGCACTCTAGGTATAGGTATAGGTAACTCGTGTGCCGTTTAGCTGCCTGATCCCGAATGGGGCGGCAATGCTTTGTGCGGTCGGCTAAGTGCGTGGTCTTTCGGGACACACAATTGGTTTGTGTATCTCGCTGTAGCACGTATCGGTCAGATAATGACATTATTATGGTGTAACCATCCCTTTGATTGCCAGCCGGCGCGCCACCATACCCTGCGTGTGTGTGTACATTGGATCTAGAGCACACCCGAGCATGGACACTTTTAGAGTGTGTAAACTGGTGTTCGGTGTTCGGCGTTCCACGGCCGCTCTCCACACTCGACTGCCAGCAAAGTGTGAACTGTTTTGTAGTGGATTAATTATCTAATTGAATTGAATGTTTTATTTACTCGCACTCGGTCGTAATGTATATGTGATCGCTGATCAAAGAATGCTCGCTGATGCAGGGGCGTTCAAGAGGGTGCATGTAATTTTTATTAAGTGCTTTGACAAACTGTGTGACAACACTGGTTATTTTGATTACAAATCGATATGACCGTGTATAGACCGCAACACGATTGTTTTGTGTTTGCATTTGTGTATCGAGCAAATGTTAATTGTTCCGCTTATCGGAAAATGGTGGAGAGGTTCAATTATAATTTGAATAAGTGGGTAGGTTAGACACTGTCGAACAGAGTCGTGTACAGTATTCACTTGGAGTTGATGATTGTTGCATAAATCATGTGAAGGACGCATTATTCAATCGGGGGGTTAGTCATTCACACGGAGCCGGTTGTATATACTTCCGTGATGTGCATTGAGTCACTTGGGCTAGAGTGTTAGTAGAAAATTATTGACAGTCTGCAGGAGATTGTTCAGAAGTTAGATAAATTTGTTGGATTATGAAGGCTTTTGCTTATTTAAAGGACTTCCTTGGCTTTGAGGGGAATGAGTCAAGGTGCGCATCATTCTGCAGTCGGAATTAATCAGTCGTTACTTTGAAGGCAATTTCTTAGCTTCACCTAGCCAAAGGTCAAATTAGATTCTCAAACTTTATATTACGGGAGTGTTTTTGGGAAATCCCGATAGTAAAATGAAAGTATGATCATTTTCTTTTCCATAAATGTATTAGATTTTATGAAAAAGCTTTTGAGGCTGCCAATAACGAAACGCACACTTTTGTGCGCTAACATTTTTTTTAATAAATCGCAGCTAAAGTACAAAAGGTTCTTATGAGAGCACGAAAAATAGTAACCCATTCATAGTTTCGATCCGTAACGAGGTTAATAAGGCCTATTGTAAGTGTGCGTTAATGTACTATCAATCCATTGTGGTTGCGGTACTGTGAATTTTTTTGTTAGCGCACAGGAGTTTTTTAAACAGAAATTGTGTGTGCGCTTAGAGTACGTTTGGTTTTATTTAACAGTTTTTCACTGTTCCACTTAAGACCACAGGGTATAATGTGAATAATGAAAGTTCCACCCGGCACTGGGCCTTGCCAATTGTTTGTTCGCATACGTTTAGCTAGCGGTAGGTGAACGATAAATGAAAAAAATAAAAACTTATCACGCACACGAATTAAACGAAATTTGGTTGTTGTTCCATTTGTGTACAGATATGTGCGTTTCTATAATGACATCTGCTCATGCAAGTATTCCTCAAAATTGTAAAATATTGCCCTCATTAGCGCACATCAGCAGGTGGTACAAGTGTACAACATTCCTCTTCTTATCGTACAACAAAGCAGGCCATACAGCCCAAACATTTAATAATTAGGGACAACAAAAAATCAGTGCACGTTTCCACACTACAATGCAAAACTGATTACGCACACATGTAAAAAAATCAAAAGCGCACACCCGTAAGAAACCGATTCATATGCGCACATTACGAAGAGAACATATTCATCCTAAGACGATTTTCCAAGCGCCACATAAGTTACCAGATATGTAAGTGTGATTTCCCATTGCGAGTCGGCACTTTTAAATCTGAATAATCGTCGTCCGGTTCTTTTACCACCACATTGTGCGTTTGAAATATTAATAGCCTGCCCTTATCAAGACAAAGCCAGACAACACTGTCATTGACAACATTGCGCACCACTGTCCACGACGTCCATGGCTAAAGAGCTAATTAAAGTTTAACACATCTTTTTCTCTCTTATCGCGATGCATAAGATAATCAACTCACCGTAAGCATTACACCGACGGCAAATGAACACCCAACCGACATCTAAACGGACCCAAGTGTCCCATGGAGCCAGAGCACCGATAAGCCATCTTTCTTCGTCCTCCCCACACACGACACACAAAAAAAGGACTATTGGCCTGACAGACGACATGTGTTGGTCCGTTGGAGTTAATTTATTCCCACTTGGCCTGGATTCCCAATCGGATGGTGGAGTACCACTCCGGTACCGTTTTCTTTCTCTACAACTCTACCATTCGTCTCCTCGTGGAGTGTGAATTTATTACCGCCTCGGAGCGGTCATAAAAATTCCTCCAAAGTTTCCGCACATAGTGAGTCAAGTCCAACAGCGGGAAAAAAACGCTATACCCCTCTAAATGATATGCTAACGCAAAGATAACGATTGCTGTTTAACAACATTCAATTATTTTTAATAGTCACTTGGAAGTCAAGTCGCCGCGCTGCTTGTAAATGCACTCCTCGGACACTTTAATTATTGAGCGCGCGAGAGAGTGCGCTCTGTGGTGGCTGCTGTCTTTTGTTTTTTTCCTGTGTTTCTGTTGAGCGCTGTTGGGGCATGCTTCGCAAGTTGGCGGCAGCAGCAATGACCGTGTTTGCATACAGTATATGTGCGGAGCCCCGGCCTACATGTCGATTAAATTGATTTTCAATTTGCATTTTACATGCAAACTTCTCGCAATCATTTGTAATCGAATCGGAGTAATGTGTCTGGCTGCTTGGCTGGCGTGTGTTTGCGCGCGCCGGCGGAATATCAAGACAGGGTAATTGGGCCCGTAGTTATGTGCTTAAGAATATCATATCTCGTCGGTATATCTGACATGACAGAGTTGTCGCGCCGCGGCTACGCTTTCTAAACGCTCGCACATGCATAAATGTTATACAACAAAAATATTGCGGCGTTCGGTTATACGGTTGTGCTGCTTATAGAACTCACCGCGCTCACGCCGGTCGGTCGCTCGTTGTGGTTGTCATCGCTGGTGCAGTTGTTGGTCGTCTTCATGGAATTTCATTTGATTTAGTATTCGAGTTAATTGACACTTTGTTACTTGCAATTTGCATACAGATTACGGTAATTATCCGTAATTCAAATGGAAATTACCGGGTAATTACGGGGATTAATGTAACATGTAGTACACATACAGCCGGCCTATAGTTACAAACACTTTTGGAGAAAAAGGCAAAATGATTCTTTGCGCGCGCCCGACTGTTGTGTCGCTCTTGGTGTGTGACGGAGTCTTAATAGAGGAGATGCCAGCCTTCTGTTGGTTTGGCGAGATCACAAATTAGCCCCTTCTCAAATGGGGGTATACAATTTTTCGAATCAACGAGATGTGAAACGATTTTTGGGCAAATTGGCTGGGCACAATCATGTCACAGATGACATGAATCTTTTCCAAGGAATTTAAGAGGGGAGGAGTTGCTTGACTCTTTTTTTTTTTTCTGAACCAGAAGTTGATTTTTTGACAAAGATCGAAAGTCACGCTGACGTTTGAAAGTAAATTTACAAGCAGCGCCATCTAGTTAGTAAAAAAAAGTATGCGATTTTTCACCGATACTATTTATAAAAGTTTTCGCAAGAGGTTCTTCGTGGTCATATTTTTGACATTTCCTTAATCTGTTTGACACGGAGCTCAGAAATGTTCAAAATTCACTCGTATTAAGTTGACGTTTGACGGCGAATTTATTAACAGCGCCATCTAGTTGGTGATTATGAGAGTATTCAACTACACCATTTGTTTTAATTGTGACATCAACTTTTGGGCATTTTTGACAGTTCTTTCGTCAATCAGCTTGACACGGATCTTGGCATTATGTTGACGTCCGATAGCAATTTTGCTGGCAGGTGTTTTGATGAGTATTATTTATCACCGATAATAGGCGTGTTTTTTTGAGCTTCGATCTCAGCAAAGCAAAGTGAAGTAGGATTTTCAGCGCGCAAATACTAGTTGTTGTATGTGTGATTCCTGTGTCAAGTAAAGCGTAGTTGTTGTGATTGCGTGCTGAAAATCCTAGTTTACTTTGCTTTGCTGAGATCGAAGCTAAAAAAACAGGGCTAATAATTCACGTTTTGTAATTTCTTGATTTTTGACAGTTGTTATACAGTTGATGAACACATTTTATAAAAACAGAGAGTTCGAAAAAATTGGTTAAAGTTGTACAGCTATTTTGCTAGCACTCTTATCCAAGTATAGCAATCATCGCCACTATTTACAAAAGAAAATATTCTGAATTAGGGTTTGACAAAAGCTATGTTTGCTCATAATTCTTTAATCTGATCTGACACAAATCTTATAAAAATGATTGATATGTTGTGGTGCGTATTTTTTCAAAGATAAAAGATGTTGATATTATAGAGAGACAACAGCACCATCTAGTAAGTGATTTGACATACATTATTGACAAAAGTCCTCGATACGTAATTCACATTTCGTCAAGTTGACATTTTTGATAGTTGCTCAACCTAATGCAATTTTCTTTAAGTGTCAGTCAAGTTAGGAAATCCCTTAATTACGTTGACTATTGCTGTTTGATTTGCTAGTAGCGACATGAAGTAAACCGAGAGTACTCTCACTGACATCTACTTCTATCTACCATGGTAAGAAAAGGGGCGTGGCAGTTTTCTTACTAAAAAAAAAAAGCCTTTTCCAGACACCCAAAGATGTAAAATTTTCAACATTTATGTGCATTGCTGTAAAACGCGATTTGCAAAATGTGGGCGGGGCTGGACAATTGGGCGTGGCATCTGTCATACAACGGAGTCATGCAAGCGACTATATCTTGACATTTAGGGCAGCTTTAGCATTGAAACTTGGTAAATGCAGTTGGAATGTCTGATCAACACGTTTTGCAAAATAAGGGCGTGGCACCTACCAAGCAAATAAATGCTTTTAACTCTATATCTTACTATAAAATGCTATCTTATGTATAATAGGGAAATCGTTCGAACCACTTTCACTGCCTTTAACAAAACATATTCGCTTAATTTTTTTTGGGGAAGATTGTGCAGAGATGCAATGCTGTCTGTAATTTGTTTTCCAACATGTTGTGTAAATATAAACCAGGTCATTAAAATGCTAGAATTTCTACCACTGGGCGAACTCTAGTAATTAAAAAAAAATAAAAATTATCGATGCATACTCCATGTTATATTTTTAAAAAAAAAAAATTGTTAAATCCTCTTTCTTGGCACTTTTGGGTGGATAGAATTTGGCAAATTGATGTGTATTGCCTCGGGGCAAATTCCGTATAACAATAATCGTCGGGACGATATCGTTTTTGAAACTTTTATGACCATTAGGAGTTATATTCTGCCCGAATTTGTTTCACTATCATCAGCTTTCATTACATTTGTGGGAAATGAATTGGATTAACGCCTCAAACTCGTAATTTTGGCGCTTAGTTGCTACTTTTGGAGGTCTATCGTTTTGATCGTCTGAAAAATTACGGAATAATGAGTGCCCTGTACAAATCACCCCGTAAAACAAGGGTGGCATTAAACAACGGAGCATGCCGACTTTTATAAATCAAAAGCTGTTCAGGAGGAAAAGCGTGGGACTGCTTTTAAAAGTCGTAATGCTTATACTTTTCACAGGAGTTCCATTCAAAAACGAATGCAAAAAAACTAATTCTAAGATTACTAATTACTTTGTTTACTAATTTAAAATATAATAACCTTCCTCCACATTTCCACGTAATCAGTCCTTTTGATAGAACAAAATATTTTATTGCCCGATAGCAACTCTCGTTCGCTGCTCCACAATTCTAATTTTGTAAAAAAAAAAAAAAAAAAAATAGAACAAAGATCAAAGCGCGTATTATACAAAAACAAGTCAACAACTTTTTATTTTTTATATGCATTTTTAACAGCATCGTTATTATTATCGCCTCATAATTATTGACACTCTCGTCACGAATTGTTTCTCTCAAATAAAAATTAACAATGCCATGCATGTGCTTGCAATAAAATTACAAACAGAAACTGAAGTGGGACATTCATTTTTATTTTATATATTTGTTGCTTCTTCTTCCCGCGCCATAAAATTGTTTTTACGATTATTGTCTGTCTTTCTAAAGTAAAGACACAGCAGGGGAATATCAAAACTCGATCTACGCATAAATATTTCATTTTCACAGAGCTGCTTCCAATTCGAGTTAATAAAAATAAATAAATGTTTAGCTTACGAGTATATTTGGAATTAGTTTCACGTGTGCGATAACGCTACGATAAATCTGCAGCGAGTGACAAACCAAACCAGTTTAATTCTAGTTAAAAAGTACAAAAAAGGGAAAATATAGCAACAATGACCCGAAAAGCAACCGTCTCTGTGACGGTCGTCAGCATTAAAGAAGAATAATTAAAAAGGATGTTAACCAATCTGCCCCCGTATGCCGGTGAGCAACGCTTTGAAGGCTGTAAATACAAGAGGGAGTGGGGGTTTCGAATCTAGCATTACAAAGAAGGGAAATTAACATAATTACTGTTCTAGCGGAAATCCATTTTCATTTTTTATTTTTCTCTCTTATTTTTTATTTTTTTTTTTTGTGTTTTACGTTGAAGATGAAGTTTTATCCAATTAATGACATTAGTTTGAATTTCCGGTAAATTTTTTAAGTAATTATTTCCGTGCTATCAGAGTGTAAAAACGGGGACAGAGTGAAAAAGGACATGATTAAAGACGGATGTCAGACAGGAACAGGGGATGAATGTGAAAGTTGTTTAATTGAAATTGATGGTCAAATTAGGGATGGAGGGCAGCACATTTTTGTTTCCTTTCATTATGCCAGAGCGGACAGTTAAGTTGCTGAAAGTTCGGATTCCAGGGGAGAGTTATGTTCGAAGTGAAGTAGTGAACTTTGATGCGGTTCGCATAGCGACAAATTGGAAAGTCGTTAGGCAGTGAACTTTCAACAAAAATTCTATATGCGGTGGAATGTTTGGCTTACAGGAACTCTCTGTTTGTTTATCGACAACCAGAAGATCGTTACGTTTTGTGGGCTTTTTTTACTTATTTCACGACGAATTTCCAACGCATTTGGCGTTGCGAGGGGATGCAGACGATTGGGGTGGCGCTGTGATGTCAATAGCACACAAAGTCAACAGCAAAACCACATTTAGGCAGTTTCTGGTTCGCTCTGCAATATTATATCCATAGAAACTCCATTTTCCTTTGCCCGCTGACAGAAAGTGAATTTAAATACAAAATCGTTTGACAAATATTTCTCATATCTCTATTTAGCGTCTACTTTTAGGCGCAAATAATGAGAAAAAATTCCCAAAAGAATCCAAAGGAAAACCCAAGGTCAAAGACACGATTCCTTCCCTAACCAAACTCTCAGGCGCATTACTTGTATTTTTTCTTCTTTAAATTGAAAAGCGCTCGCCAATAAAATTAACCCACCCAAAGGCAATAAACATATTGTTCGCCGTCAGACATTTATCGCGTAAAACTTGACAATTCTACTAATGATGGCAGCGTCCCCACTCCACACAGCCCCCAGCCATACTCGTATATACATCTGGCGGGATTTGCAAATTGCCTCATTTTATTATCCATTCGACTCAACAGACCGACTAATACACTCGTTTCTTTCTCGCCGAAATTGGTAAATAAATTACCCTCGACAAAAGCCCCAAATGAAATGCCTAATGCTAACCAACCAACAAGAGCAGTCAGCACCACACAGCACCACCAGAACCAGTCATTATATCCACGGCGGCAAAACCACATCACCATCGTGATGATGATCATCATCATAATAATCATGGTCGTCGTCCAACTGAGAGTCAGTCGCTACAATAATTCCATTCCAACATTCAATAGTCCAATCCGCTATTATATTTAATCGTCCCATTAATTCAAAGTGCTCAACTGAGAAAGGAGAAGCAACAAAAAAAAAAAATGAATAGAAATAAAAATAAAATAACCAAAACGGGGATAACAAACGACAATAAACTTGCCAAACAACAAGCATCCAGGGCTAGGAGGTGGACCACCATTCGTATACACAGATACAGAATCGGCAATGTTTGCGCTGGCCTCTCTGCCCAGAGACGTATGAGCACATAGATACATAGATGGATGGATGGATGGATGGGTGCATGGATGCTTGGTTGGATACTGCATGCATCAGCGCAGCGTTCAACGTTTGAGGTAGGTCGGGCTTGACACACAGCTCCGAAACGATATAAAAAAAAGAAGAAGAAACCCCTTGCCAGACCACCGGACCTTCCTCTACCGCCAGTCTACCTCATGCAAATGCCTGCAATTTAAATAGTTTTATCGTCTCTTGACATCGCAATGCTTGCATTATAAATCATTCCGAGTGGCTGCTGCTGTTGCAGCAACTCTGCACAATGTACAATGTGTGCCTGCTGTGGCGGGCATGTGTGACTTTCGACGTTGCGACTTGTGCTGTGTTTGGTCAACATTCAGCGGAGGAGAGTGAACAAAAAAGTGAAAAAAAAAAAACAACTCTTGCCGGGCAAGAGTTAAGGTATCGGCTCCGGTAAATATACCATACTCTATGCACTGCCCTGCCCTTATTCATGTGAAAGGTCCAATCTCTTGTGTATAGAGTATGTTGTGTTGTTGAGTTTGCGGTTCAGACAACGACGATGACGGCAACTGACACGGGCCGAGGCAGTAGACCCCTCGAGTGTTACATTTAAATATGCAAACTGTGGACAAACTGTTGACATCGGGTGGAATAATGGACATCTTGGACGCTGTTGGCGGCTCGAAAAAGGAGATTTAAATCACTTTTTGGTACAGCACGGTCGTAGGTCCTGGTAAGAGTAGCTGGCAAATTCATTTTTGCCTCTATACGGTGTGTGCGCAAAATAAACACACGGGTGGCAGCTGTGGAGACTAATTTGAAAGTCACTGTCGGAAGTGCGACGTAATGGTATACACACCACTTCATAGTGGTACGTAAATCACAATAAATCTTCCACAAAATTGTTTAGATATTCTCTCAATATGCATCATGAAATCACTGAAAAAACACTCCTGTGCGTAACTTGAAAATGAAAAACTGAAAATGCACCCTTAATACCAAATGTCTAAGCAAACGCACAGGCATTCCCTGCAAGCGCACATGATTATTGAAAAAAAAAAAAAAAAAAAAAAAATACTGAAGAAGTTTATACCACTACGCAAAAATATATATCTACCAAGAGTGCATGAGTTTTCTTTACGCACACTTTATAAACAAAATAAATAAGACATCCCCTCAAGCGCACATGAATTTCCTACAAGCGCACATGAAAAATGAATAAAAATGCTTCATATTCGATATTTGCTAGCGCACACGAATGGTTTTTATAAAATAGATAAAGACAAAAGTGTAAACTCAGATGGAATGCTTCTCACAAGTTAAAGACATTTGAGACTTGAAAGCACTGCTAAAAATGTTCGTTGAAAGTAGGCAGGTAGTGTGCGCATAAAGTAACCGAAGCACAAACGTTTCGACCGATACGGAAAAATGTGCTGTACATTGATCCAATCAAGTGGTTTTTAGGGAACGAGTGGTGTTTTAAATGAGTTAAGCCATAAAATAAATTAAGCGCACACGCTGTGTGTTATACGAAAAATTGTGCGCTACAGTCATTTGATTGAAGTAATGCTTGAACAAAAGTTCAAGCGACAATAGTACGGGATCCACCTGATGTTTTAAACCATGAATTTCAATGATCAATACAGATCATGTGAGCAAACTAAAACAAACGTTTGACGTCGCTAGCATCTGTCACAGTCGCAATTACCCGCAGCGCCTACCAAGTGTCGGTGAGCCTGTACCGGTTGGCCACAGTGGTGTATTTTTTTTCTTTAGCCACACTGTTACAGCTTATTTCTAAATTCCTACCCACAAATCCAATACCTTAACCACATAGATCGCCCACAATGCGTTACTTTGAATGCCACTACTCTGACGCACGCCTGTCGCTGATTCTGCATCGACTTGGGTATACATTTCGCGCCGCTACCACATCATTGTTCTTGGGTTTAACGCAAATCTACCTAATTATAGAGAGGCTACCTGAATGCTGTGCCTGCTCACATGGAGCTCGGATAACATCAACACCCCAACGCAATATCTGACGCATGTTAGCCTCGTTAAAGTAGCCACAAATATGGCTTTTGATGGTGGCAATGCGATAGTGGTTTTGCTGTCAGTGGTTATGACAATGGCGCGGCGGTGGTGGTGATAGTGGTCATGGTTTGACTACCAAATATACCCATCAGCCACCTTCACACCACCGCCGCGGTTGCCACCAAGCTGAGTTGCACTAATTCTTCTGATTAACGTGGCACCGCACCGGCACGACTATACGATTACGACGTCGACGACGACGACGACGCCATTGTCATCGCCCATCGTCAGGCCATGTGTGAAATAATTCCAAGACCGCAATTGGATGTATTAAGTTCTGTGTAATACGATTTGAACAGAGTCATGTGTGTGTGTGCATGCGCTTGTAAGGAATTGATAGCCCAAAACCACACAATGCAAAGGCAAAAGGGATTTTGTCGGCGACACATAACCTCAATTTCACATACAAGTATAAAACGCTGACTGGCAGCGAGCGAAGGGAAGATGTTAGCTGCGATGTTATTTGCCTGGCCTATGGTTGAGCGATTTCGGCATGTGAATGTCGTACGGCAACACGTCAGAAAGGAGAGCTCCTGAAATGTGTTTGTGTGTGCCTCTTTATGCTGAACTCCTGCTGTCTGCTAGTGGGACTGGTGCTACTGCTGGATGATGATTATAAAGTTGATGATAGGGTCGGGTAAACTAAGCAAATAGGTGCGCGAAGTGGCAATGAGGCGTGAGTGGGTGTTTTTTTTTTTTACAGTGTGTGGTGAAAGTTTGTGGGCACATGAGAGGCTGAAGGTGGTTCCGTTCATGGCTGGCTTTATTGGCTTCGAAATACACAGCAAGTTTGAGCAATATTGAGCAAGTTTTAGTGAAAAATTTAGCATAACAAAGACTTGCTCCTGATGAAAATAAGACTGCGCACATTGCCATTGCACTCGCCCTCTTATAGTCCAAAGATACTTGTACGGTTGCAGTTATAGTCAGTGCTGTTTTGCTGTGGTTTTGAAAACATGGTGCGCTACATTTTAGACAAGATTTTAGAACAAAATGTTGACATCTGTCATTAAATGCACCTTTTTTAGAAGTGTTCGCTACAAATAAACGATTTTAAATAAAACTGTCAACCTTTAATTTAAGGCGCACAAAAAACGTGTGCTCCCTTTAGTTTTTGTGCAAATGCAAGCCAGTCTAAAAAAGTTAAAAGTTCCAAGACAAACTCCACCATTGCGCACATCTTTTAACCCCCACTGTATAAGAACCTCTGCATGGGCGCGCATCAATTGAGGCATACGCTCGTAAATTAAATTTGTAATGAGTAGTGAAATGCATTCTAAAAGAGCCTGTTCACCTTCCTCTCCTCATCTCTGTCGAGGCCCATCACTGCTGCGTCATCCAGTAATGAGTTTAATTACAAGCAAAAGACTGAACAGGGTATTAAAACACGCCACACGTTCTGTGACTGTGTTTATCCTTGTGGTGGCTATGTAGTGCAACTTCCCTCAGGTATTAAATTGCAAATTGCAAACACGGATGTTGAGTAAGAAACCAAGAGGCAGCTGCTATGTGCCGTCCGTGAAGCGTGTGTGCGCTCCTTTTTAGCCGGATATTTTTATTTTGCATTTTGCTCCTTAAAGACTTGTCGTTGTCGTCGTCGTTCGACGCTAACCACCGAGCACAACCTTTTGTGGATTTTGTGATTTAATTACACACGTTAAATTGGTGTGTGTATGTCCACCTTCTTTCAGTGTGTCGCGCACACTGAGTCCTTTCCCCCCCCCCCCCCCCCCCCTACTCTACGTGGAGTTGGAATGAATGGCAGTAGCAGTGCAGTGGAATTAGTCGAGCTAGTGCCTCTTGTTTTACACATAAACGTCTTGCAAGTAGATGAAGGCTACGTGACGATGAAGGCGAGGAGAAGAAGAAGTAGGTACTTCTCCTCCTAGATGTGGAAAAGACGATATAATAACCTCGCCTGACGAGGCTTTCTTGGTTTTTTGTTTTCACCCAAGCAAGGACCATCATCTCCTCATTCGAGGGGTAGGACAGAAGGCTGAACATGTAATTTATCGCCATGATGCAGTTATGGAGCGCGAAATCCATTCCCCTTCGTTAGTGCCAACACACGAAAGATCAAAGAAATCAACTCGTCATGGCTGTGCCTGAATTATAGTGTGCGCAAGGAGCAACCTTAAGTTGCCGTTGTAATCATCGTCGTCGTCATCACTGTGCAGCTATTCGACAACGACGAGGAAGGTGGGGACTGGGCGGGGTCCTTGTTAAAAGCCGTTCGCAAGTACTTTTGCAAAATTTGCGGATGAATTTAATTAAATCAACTTGTTGTGTACTGTGTATAAGTGTGTGTGTGTGTGTACATGATAGTGGCATGTAACAAGGAGGCGAGATGTAGATTTGAAGGCAGGCAAGCAGTGCAAAGTGATTTAGAGGAGGTACTGCACACAAAGCCGACATTTAATTTGGGTAGAACAAACGATTCGGAATTGAGAGGTTCCTTTTAGGTATGAAGAAGGTGAAGTGAATGTCAATTAGGGACTATTACCGACAATGGAGTACAAAAGCAATAAGGACGCTGAACACTTACGAAGAAAGTCGTTCAGTTTGTTAGCCAACGGACACGGGTGCGCTGGGAACATTCTCAAATTGCTGTTACTTATACCAAAGACATTTTCACTGCGTTACCCACAGGTTTATGTAGCGAGGGTCTTGCGGCAGGGACGAGTAGTACATTTTGCCGAACAAAGTGTGCGCCTGGCAGTATGCAACGATAAATATAATGACAACTAAAAGAAAAATGTTACGCGAATTGTAAAAGGGATAAAAACCAGTGTTTTGTGAAACTTAACTAGCGCATCAGGACAGTAAATGATGTGCGTTGCCAATTTTTGACGATTTTTTTGCCGTTCGAAAAATCAATTCGAATCGCAATTCGTGTTTTCGTATGTTAAATGGGTATACCCTGTTTAAACAAAATTTGGATAGTTAAAATTGAAGTTTGTGCAAGAAACAAGTCAAACGCACACAAGTGTGCGCTCAGAATAGTACACAAAAAACGTTTCCCTCATGGGCAAAGTGAACCAGATAACTATTGAGTACTCATTTCGAATGAGCGCGCAGTGGTGAGTTATTTCCCAGGGGCACAATTTATATTATACTGATTTCGCACTGGAAATCTGCGTAACCAATACTAAAAGGGTCAATGCTCTGTAAATATGTAAATAGTTTTTAAGAAATCGTTTGAAAACCAGTCCATAATTTTAAAACACAGCACGAATAGAAAGAAATATTTTGCGCACATAAGTGTGCGTTACACGTTTTGCTAGTTAATTTTCATTCAAGTAAGTTAAGCAATATTTCAAAAACATTCACTAACAGTTATTATTTGACGGCACACATTTCAGCAACAATTTCTTTTTATGATTCTGTTTCCGCACATAAATTGTGCGAGATTACAATGACTGCAATTGATTCTCGATGAAATCGTTTGAAACGCACGGATAGAAAGAAATATTTTGCGCACATAAGTGTGCGTTACACGTTTTGCTAGTTAGTTTTCATTCAAGTATGCAACATAAATTGTGCGAGATTACAATGACTGCAATTGATTCTCGATGAAATCGTTTGAAAACCACGCCATAATTCAAAATAACAGCGAGAATAGAAAAAAAAACTTTGCGCACATAAGTGTGCGTTTAAAGTGCTGTTGACTGCATTTGATTCAATGTAAAGGCTATTTAACATTTGGAAACATAAATCAGGTTGTTCGACATAGATATACTGCCTTTCTAACAGACATTTTTTTTTAACCACAATATCCGCACAATGCTACACCATGACCATGAGGCATACCTGTATACACGGAACACATTTGTCTTTACAAATAAGTACAGCGATGTTGTGCTGTAATTAACTTAAAGCTCCTTATAAGGTATTTACAAACGTGCTTCCATCAACGAAAAAAACAAATCTCTCCACAAACCAACTCCTTCAGTTAATAAAACGCAATCAAACGATAAGTCCATTCCTAGACTATAACTCCCTGCCCATTAACGAGCAGCCAGGCAAACTTAATGCTATTTCCCTCTCTCTCTCTCTCGCTCAAACAAAAAACCCACTCCTTCCGCCGGTGGAAAACCAAACACGCGCAAAGCACAAGCTGGCTGCTCCATTCCGAATGATTATTGAATAAGTCCGTAAATACTAAATTAATCCGATTTAATTACACAACAGTCTGCTGATCAAGCAACTGCAGCGCGCTCCAATGGAGTCCTCCAAACACAACCTCACGCACCCCAAACGAGTACTGGCTGTACTGACAGCCATCACGCAGCTTTATTTTATGTGTGCGCGTTTGTGTACATAACTGTGCTGAGCCATCGAAAATGCCGGCAATAATAATTCACATCAATTACGCTCTAAGCGGATTACGAATTAAATATGAAAACGACAGAAGGATATAATAATCCTTCTTTTCACTATATACCAACCTCAATCAAAGGACCACAAAAAAAAAAGAAATACCACGAATTTTCCAACTAAATGTTTCAAAAAGAGGACGCGGTGTGGGTGGTTTAAGAAGACGCCTTTGGCTTGAAAAGAAACTGACAAAGTATTCTCCACCAACCGACCCGCCTAAAGGAAGAAAGCGAAAATCGCACGCCGACCAAAGAAGCATCATTGAATTAAGGGAAATACCACGAAATTTATTTTTTTAATGAAACGGATGACGGAACACGGAAAGAGGAAATTTTCAATTAAACCCTCTGAGCATCAAAAGGGGTTCTGCGTGCGGGTAATTAATTCAGCAGCACCCAACAAAAGGTCAACATTTTTCGCCAAATTAATCTTACCGGGAGCTAGTAGTAGAGTAGGCTACATTTTAGGGACTTAATTTTGTGCAAGTCAGATGGGAAAACGTTTACAAAACAAGATTACTTGACAGACAATTTGCCTAGCACGATTAATAGTGACAACGAGAAAGGAACGGTCTAGCGGTTGTCACGAGCCATTTTCAAAGGTTCACTTCGTTGGCTGAAGTGAAGGCGATAAGAAATTTTGTAATCAAAACTGATCAAAGAACTGTCAAAACAGACAGCGTGACTGGCCGCAGTACCTGATATGAATATCTGGCACAAGACCTGTCAAAACCAGCGAAATAAGTGTCAAGCCGTAAACTAAATGAGCATAAGGCTTGGTTGGTTAGGATTTTAATGCGAAGCCAACGTTTAGGAATTAGGGACGCACAAACGTGGTCTAAATACTCTCTCGTCGAACTTTGTCCATTTCGGCCTGATGGTATCTATCAGCGGGGCGTGGTGTTTACGAGTTTTTTTATTGATCTGTCATTTGGAAATCACTCAGCACACTAATACTCGGAGTTTTATTTTTGACAGTAATGCAAGTAATTTATAAGAAATTCAGTCACGATTGTGCAGTAACTAAGCTCCTCGAATAAGTTCGGGAATACGAGAATGAGAATATGTCAAAAGCAGAGCACATTGTTCCCTAAACCAACAAGGAGGAAAAAGGTTTGTAACTGGTCAAAAACATGCATTCAATTTAAGACCGATTTGACAAAAAAGTTGCATTGCCAGTGCTCCAATTTAGCCAAAGTAT
The DNA here is from genome assembly GCA_916610125.1 of Cheilosia vulpina. NCBI lineage: Eukaryota > Metazoa > Arthropoda > Insecta > Diptera > Syrphidae > Cheilosia > Cheilosia vulpina. The sequence continues at coordinate 67,297,784 of OU744277.1, forward strand.
TTTGAAATGCGTCAGAAAAGAACAGAATAAAAACTAACCGTTTCAGTACGGTAATAATACTGCTGATGAGAACGGTTTTTTTCGCACTGATCGCTCTTTGAATACGGACAACTTTCCAAACGTATTATTATTTTTGACAGTTCTTTGACAATTATGGTTTGAAAAACGATCACGAACAGACCTATAAAAAACGTAAGCATTATGGAAAACCTATTTAAATTCAAACTCCATTCCTGAAGTTGCCATTTAAAAAAAAATAGCTGTTAAGAAAATACCCGTCACAGAATCAATAGTCAAGGGATGTAACAGAGGAAGAACTAGGGCATTTCTGACCCACTTTAGTTATTATTATTTAGAAGTGCAACAGCCATTAGTTATTATGTCTAAACCTTAAGCACCAACTGATTGAACTTTGAGAAGATGGTTTCTTCTGGAGAGTCGACTGTAGTTTTAGCTTTAGTGAGGCTAAGCTTTAAATAGACTCCAAGGCTTACTTTCAGCTATCGTGAATTTAAGTTTCATTTTTGGAATCTATGGAAATGACCTTCAACAATTGCATGGTCGATTTAAGTGACGAAATTGAGAAGCCTTCTCATGACAGTAGCAGCCCCGAATGTGTGCCTGACGTTCGCGAGAACAGTGGTAGCCAGCGTTGTTATGTGATCGTATTTATCGTAAATCTTACGATTTTCGAAGGTTGATACGACGCTCCGATTTTTGCTTTTTTCGCCCCCAATTTCTACGATTTCGCAAATATTTTTACGATTTTTTCAGATATTATACAAGCATTAAATACAATGGGTTAACCGAAACACGACTCGATAAATAAAATACAATTCCAGAAAAAAAAAACCAACACAAATTTAGAACTGCATTTAATATGACTTTACCTTACCAGCACATCTCTTTGCAATTAGCCGGCACCAAGCATACCCTTTTTTGTTTTTTTTTTTTGCATGATAGGCTAGATAGTAGTAGCCGTACTTGATATGCTATACTGCTGGCGTTATGTTAAATTGGCAATGGCTACTTTTACGGCCATATTATTCACTCACTTTAATCCGGATTAAAGTTTACACCCGGATTTAAGTGAATTTAAACCAAAAATTAAATCAAAGTCCATAATATTCAGTCGTTAAAACCGAACTTAAGCCCAGTTTTTTTTAAACTTGACGACGTTTCATCCGACTGAATTTAAACTGCACTCCGGACACCAGTTTGAAAATTTTAACTCGGATTAAAACTCAATTTCATAATTTTGACATCTTTTTTTAGATCGCAGGGCGCAAGAAATAGAAGATTAGAAAATTAAAAAAAGGGAACAGAAAAAAAAATTGCAAGAAACTAAAGAAAGGACTTCATTCGTGAAATGGACGTAAATTATGTTGATATCTTGTCGAAGAACGGAGGAAACAACAGCTGATGATAAATCAACGTCGTCCTTGTAGTCTATGCACAAAAGGGTATGCGTCAACTATAACGATGTGGTAATTTTCAGAAATGTTTCCGCCTGAAAAAAGACGACATTTTGGACATAATTCGCCAAACATTTCGGCATAACCTTAAAATAAAACTGGACTCAAAACAAATGAAATAAATTTCCAATTGACAAACAACAAAAAAAAAAAACAAATGAGATTTTTTGTAAAATTTGGCATTACGTAGGTTCAAAACGGCTTACAATCGGCTTTAAGTCCCCGTTAAAATCGATATTTAATCCAGCGGGCTTAAGGCATGTTTTCGAGTGAGTATTATGGATCTAGATTTAAATTGTCAGGTTTTAAAAACTCGGATTCAATGGACGGGTATAAATTAACTTAAACCTGATTTACATTAAGAGTGAACAAAAACTGTCCGGCTTCTTGAGCATTATAAAAAAACACTCAAATTAAGTACCAATGACTCGTAAAATTAGAAAATACGACAGATACGATTTTGAACCGAGAAAATAAACGATTCTCAAACAATATCCATAACAACACTGGTGGTAGCGAAAAATTTTAAATTCTAGATATATTTTTATGCATATTTCTACGCATTGAGTCACTGAGCCCTGGTTGAGAACGTCACTCCGCCAAAAATCAGTCGGTCATCAGAAAAAAAAAAAAAAAAAATTGCCCGAACAGTGTCTGAAAAGGTATCACTGTTACCATCTGGCTGGTGTGTTTTGTACTTCAGTGAGTGCCCTTTTAAAAGATCAATGGCAAACTATTAAACTTTGTCAGCTTTCATTTTAACGATCATTTCATTCACTCCCTTTAATCCGGGTTAAAGTTTACACCCGGGTTTAAGTGAGTTTAACACAAAAACTAAACTCAAGTCCAAACTTTAGTCGTTAAACCCGAACATAAGCCCAGTTTTTTCAAACTTGACAGCGTTTAATCCGATTGGATTTAAACGCACTCCGGAGACCGGTTTAAGTACTTTAACTCGGGTTAAAACTCAATTTTATCGGGTTTAAACTTCAATTTTGCTCGCAGGGTGCGAGAAATACGAAAAGTGAAATAGAAAATAAAAAGTAGCAAGAAGCTTAAAAAAAATGGATTTCATTCGTAAAATAAATAAAAAAATGTTGATTTCTTCGTCATCGGAAGACGAATTCGTCGGAGAGCTGATTGTAAATCAACGTCGCCCTCGTCGTCAAATGCACAAGCGGGGTTGCATCGACGATTACGATGTGTTTGATTTTCGGAAATATTTCCGGGAATTTTGGTGGCTATATTCCATGATTCGACTAATGCACGATAGACAAAAATCGGCACACTACAAATCGAATCAATTTCCAAGTGTCAAAGAACAAAATAAATGTTATGAAATTTGCCATTACATGGGTTTAAAACGAATTTAAAACGGTTTAAAGTATTTTAGATCCGCATTTAAATCCATTTTTAATCCAGCGGGTTTAATGCATGTTTTTCAGTGAATAATATGGACATAGGTTTAAATTGTCGGGCTTAAAAAATGCGGATTAATGATCGGGTGTAAAATTAACTTAAACCTGAGTTACACCCGGAGTGAATAATATGAAGCCTAGTTGGCGCTGCAGATCAATATAGGTCCGCCCGGAACGACCACTTTCATTCCAATCGCTTATAGATCCCACAAAAATGTAGCTTCACAGGAAATAAAAACCCCTCCCCAAGTAATACGTCCTGACGACCCTATTTTACTGCTCCGACTCGAATTATGTTATGTTATCTTGGCTCTCGATGAGAGAAACACTTAGGCCGTTAATTGGCCCATTGTGCATACCACAGGGGTTTAGGGGTTCCTTTACTGGTTACTCGTTGTGAACCATTTACATCAGTTGATAAAGCCAAGAGTGTTGGCAGCGCTGATGCAGCACAGGTCACAAGATCATTGAGGAAATAGTTTCCTAAGTAAGCCCTCCTTAGGTCCGATAGGGCAGGGCAGCTACAGATGAGGTGGGTGACGGACTCTTCCTCTTCCTCATCCCTACAGCTTCTGCAGAAGTCTTTATGTGGCAGACCAAGTCTTTGCGCATGTCTGCCCGGAACACAATGACCGGTGACTAGTGAGAAACGGCGTCTGTTGAGACGCAGAAGCTCTTTGGATCTTTTGGTATCCAGTGTCGCCCAAGTGAGCCTGGCAACGTCACAATATCCTAGATGTTTCCATCTGTGATTTGCTTTTCCTGTTGCGTCCGCATTGATAATTTTTTAAGCGTAGGACAGCGGTACTAACACTATCAACGCCGGAGGAGCCTAGTCTAGCAAGTTCGTCAGCTGCACAGTTCCCTGGGATGTCACAGTGTTCCGGAACCCAGCAAAGAGTAAGGTTGTACTGTCCAGCTATCTCGTTAAGAGCTACGCGGCACCGCTTTAGATCTTATTACGCTGGGTGCTAAGGATCTGATGGCAGCCTGACTGTCACTATATATTACAATATCCCTGTGTGATAATGCATTCATCGACAGCCACGCTGTGGCTTGACAAATAGCTGTGATTTCGGCTTGAACGACACTACAGTGTATCGGGAGAGAGAAGGAGAGGCCCAGGCTCAGTTCTTCCGAGAATACCCCTGCTACGACTCAATCTAGTGTTTTGGAACCGTCCGTACAAATTTACAGTGCTCCTTCGTGCAGGACATTTTGTGAGTCCCATCGCGATCTGTCCGGTATTTCGTTTTTAAAGCCTTTTTCGAAGCCGATTTTCGTAGGCAGATAGTCAGTGTTAGAGGGTAAGGGGGCATGTCTGTAGGAGGAAGCTGGCATGTCCAGTTGATTGTCACCTCCAATGCTTGCCCTCCCTAAGTCTGATAGCCGCGTTAGCGGCGTATTCCTTGCTGACGATGTCTAGAGGAAGAAGATGTAGAGCGGCGGTAGATGTCTTCAGTGCACCCGTGATCAAGAAGAGTCTTGATCCTTCTACTGAAAAAAAAAACCAGCTCCGTTTTTGTCGGATTGACGCTTAGACCACAGCTCTTGTTCCAGGCTTGTTGCAGAATATTGGAAAGAGTCTGTGGATACTTTCCTGAAGTGAGTAAGGCGACGTCGTCTGCTTAGGCCACGCGACTTTGCATCCGGAAATTAATGAATTTACAATTAAATTTTACAAAAGCTCAAACTAAATCCTATTACAAACAAGGTATTTTCCTATTTTTGTCCTGCAATTTACTCTCATATTTTTAGAAGTACACACAAAGCACGGAGATTAAGGATTTTTTTTTTTGTTTCCTTTCACAAGGTACGTCTAGATAATTAAATTTTTATAGAAAACAACGATGAGAAACGAAATGAAATAGCGAATGGAAGGAATTAACTTAATTAATTCCGCGAAAGCAGCGCTCAAGAAAAAAGGTCAACACTTTGTCTAATTAATCGTCGTTTTTAGCTCTCACGTTCGTCTGTATAGAACATCCTCGTCGTCGCCTTAGGGATACATGTACAACAATAAAATAATAAAATCCCCGAGTGGGTGCTCAACAAGCCGCGAGCAGAAGCAGCAAACTACATAAGAGGTACAAGCGTTGGTGTAATCATAATGACTGTTTGTTTGGCTCACAGAACATACTCAGTGTGACATTTAACTCCATGTTCCCGTTTAAACACTGACTCGACACAAATGCCTTATGTCGTTGTCGTTCTCCCGTCCTATAGTAAAAAAAAACAACGAGAACCCTAACACAAGTGTTGTAGGTACTCGTCGTCGTCGTCGTCGTCATCATCGTTGTCGATACGAGAAAAGGTGCCGAGATGTGGATTAGCACTTTCGCAAATCGCTTTAAGTGTGTTCACACATTCAACTCGGTAATGCGACACCATAACCTGCGATACACGACCGAGAATGACACTGGTGCGCATAAAACGAGCGTCAAATTCTCCCCCACAGCAGGGAGTTCGAAATGAAAGGAACAATTTATACAGTAGGGTGCACAAGACGAAAACTTTTTGTCGTCGCCACACTCATCACAGTCGTCTTTTGACACTTGGTGTCCTGGTGATAGTAGTTGTCGACAAATCCTTGAACGTACCTGCCAAAGAGAAGAATAAAAAAGAAATTCTATTAGATCCAGAGGAAGCAAACAAAATCGGCACAAAACTTAAGATCTAAAATGTACACAAGAGTGAGAGAAAAGAACAGAAATTCTGATTATATGACTTTCCACTGCTCGCGGTGGAATATAAGAAAATCTTTTGAGTTGCTGACTCAATTCAATGCGCACACCACCACCACCGCCATCAACGACTGACGTGGCTTTGCTCGATTTACTTCTTTACGTTCTTTCATCATTTCTAGCTGGCAAACCCCTTAAGTAATCGTACTTGTGAATACATAAAAAAAAAGCGACAAGGACTCCTCTCTTACTGCTGACGCGCGTATTTACTCCTCTTGCTTGATCCTCTTGTTGAATGCGAAAAGGAATAAAATTCCGAAAAATATATATATAAAAAGCAACCATTGGCATCGCCATGGGGTAGACATGGTTTCACAAAAAAGAAGGACTCTCTCTCTATAGATCTGTACTGCCATACAACCTTGCATACGCTGTGTAAAGGAGCTTAACGCTCGAATAATGCTCCGTCGTTATTTTTCCTGTGTGTGTGAATGGTTTTCTTCATGCTGAGTTAGTTACCCGGATGGTGGAACAACAAATTTTCTGGTATTAAGACTGGAAAAAGGAAAATAAAGAGAGGAAAACGGAAAGCGAACAACTGCCAGACAGCGGAGAAGCAGGGGCACAGACTATACAGAGGTACTTTTCAAATGCAGTTTGAGGTTAGGCGGAGAATGAGGTGTAAGTGAGTGTACTTTCAGAGGGTGTTTCGAAAACTTTGAAATATTCAAGGATTTTAAGAAATTATAAGAGACACTTGTTTGTTTCTTTAGTTGTTATACACACAAGCAAACACTCACCCATATATTTTCAAGTAAGTGAATCAGCTAACAAATGTCAAATGGCATACACAAATTTGACACATCATAATTCGAAAGAGTTGTTGATTTTTTTTTTTTTTAAGTAACGAGTCAAATTACTCGTAACTCATTATTGCCTTTTTCTCTTTAGCAAAACAAACTGGAAGCAATTTTCTTCTTGTTCACCTGTCAACTTCTTCAATGGTAAAGGTTTATCAAAGAGCAAGGAAATTTTCTTGTAAGAGAGGAGAACAACTCGTTACTCTGTATTTTGTTTTCTTCTTTTTAAAGAGCCGAAGATTTTCTGCAAATAATTAATTTTTTGTCCATCTGTCAATCTTTCGGTTAATATCGAATAAAATTGTAAAAGCCCAGAGGCTAATTACTCGCTACTCGTTACATTGCCAATTCGCTTCTGTAATTTTTAATGAGAATGCTTACGTTCTTTGAGTATTTCGATCGATTTTAAATGCAAAATAAAAGCTACGCGAGATGAACTGAAATTATGAAGTATTAAGTGTCAGATTTACAAAATAAGCGAAGCATTCGGAAAATGTCACTGCTGAGTAGGAAGATTTTATGTCTAATTACAAAATCATCCGAAAAATATGTACTGAAATCGATTTAAAAAAGTTCGTCGAGATGTCGAATCGTTGCAAGTTTGCTATTACACGAGAGAAGTGTGTATTTAAAAACAAACGCGCGAGTAGACATTAAAATACAAACTGTAATAATGATAATGTTACTCCAAGTGACAGATGTCATATTAAGAGCATGTTTCGACTATTCGGAAAATGTTAAGATGAACAAAAAAAAATTGTGTTACGAGTATTATTACGTGTCTTTTTTTTTCTCTGATAGAATGTTAAAATTGCAAAGTGACAGATATTACTCCATGTGACAGATGACAGTCCTCAGCTTATAGAAAAAAAATGTAACGTTAATGTAAAACTTGTGTTCGAGTAGAAGGCACGTTTATGTTTGTGATCGGCTGCAGGTCTTTATCACGTCTGTGAAAAACAAAATGGCAACCATCATGTAATGAAATGTGAACTTCTGTAACATTTTGTCCAATTAGCAACACAGAAAGTTACTCCAAAGTTGGTGGTTAGTCTCGAGACAGATTTTTAAGCCCAAGTGACATAAACAGATTTCGAAAGTCTATTTATGAGTGGAAATAAAGTAAAGTTACAGAACATAAACACCCAACTTAAGTGACAGTAGAATCTACAAGAGTTTGTATGGCAAAGATAGTAAAGACCAACAAGATGAACTCAACAGATGTAAACCCAATTACGTACGTGCAAAAAAACACATGTACATACATCCCACTTTCACACCAAACCTAAACCGGAATCTGTCATCCTAATTTACGATTCTGTTTTCATTTTTGTCTTCTACCGTCTCGACGTAATCACCTCAAAGTTAAACAAAAGCTCGCAAATATTCGTAATCACACTTAATTCCATTAAATGTCGTTTAGGCTCGTTTAGCTCTTAGTCATAAGCCGTGTGGTTGTTTTATGCATTCTGGACAAGAGAAAAACAACATCAAAGTCTTGAAAAGGATTACACTTCCCTAAGCCTCACTCAGTCATATTAAATACCCACCACCAGAAAGAAGCTTCACCAGCCTTCAGATTAAGAAGATTTGCTGTTTGATTGATAGGTGGCTTTGGAAATCATGCTAATTAGTGTGCATTTAGAAGGACTTACCCCAGCGTGGGAGTGATTTCTAATCCCTTAAACTTAACTGATGGGAATATAAGTCAAAACGAATACCCAACGATTGATGACGGTTGATTTTTTTATAAAAACACCGAAGCGAAAAAAATCCCTAATATGCTAGATACCTTAAGCGGGCGAGGTATTTTGGCGACTCAATTCTTGCAGTCAGACCAAAGTAAGTAAAAATTTTTTGATAAGCATTTTCGAAATTTTCGAAAATGAATAGAAGTTGTGATTCTGCAAACAAATTTTTCGATTTTAATAATCTGCATTTCATTCCCGGACATGACTCATTTTTTTTATGACACGAAATAAACAAATAAAATTTGTTAAAACCAGAAGTAACGAGTAGTTCGAGAAAAAGGTGGGAGACATTTAGATGGTTTATTTCGAAATTGTTTTCGAGTTCACTTTGGCTGTAAGAAGTTTCAAGTAGCTCAGCTTTTGATGATTAAAGAAGAAAATCCCAAAATTTTGTATTTCGAGTTCGAAAATTCGAATTTTCGTATTACCTTTCTTTCACCATAAAAAGAAAACTTAAGCTTTGGAAATACTTCATCAGAAACAACTGAAATAAGTACCTAAGCTCCAAGAATCTATAAATTATCAAGAGTTAAAGTCAGTGGGTTACCGTTGATCACTTTGAACAACAGGAACAAATGTATTGCTCTGGCTAATGTGTGCTTACTTTCCAGTGAAGTTTTTGACACTTCAATTGGAAATTGGTTGTTTGAAGAACAAAAGTTATTCATATTCAAGACATAAAGTCGGTGGGTTATCGTTGTTCAACTGTAATCCAGAATAAAATGTGTGCTCAATTTACAGTGAAAGGATTACAAATTTGATTAAACAATTTATTACTTCAAACAGTAAGGGCCACCCAAAATTGGACCGCTAAACTGGCTTCAGTCGCAGTACTTGAAATATTTATTTTTTGTTTTTTTGTTTGTTAAATTCGAAAATGTTGAATCAGGTCTTTAATAATTCATTTTTATTTTTATTTTTATTTTTAAGTGTACAGCGATTAAAATAAATATATTAATAAATAAATAAATCACAGAACAGCAACAGTTATTTCTCAACTGAAGTAGTAGGCTGTCAGTGAGAGTATAAAGAATGCAATTTTTGGTCGGAAATTTCGTCATAATCATAACATCCTTGTAATGAATAGATGGAGCGCTTAAAAACACTCAATGATCATGAACACAGTCTTGATACCCGCAGTGACATCCGCCTTCCTAGCATCTATTTCAAAAACCGTTGCGTTCATTCTCAGGACAGATTCTCTCCAACAAAGGACGGCCGTTATGAAAAGAAAAACCCAATGAAGACAAAAGATAAATCTTCTCTCCATCATCGCCTGTCATTTTGGGTGGATTTTCTTTGATTTCAATATCACAAAGGACCTTCCATTGTGCTGCCAACAACTCGACTGAATGATGGACAACAAATGTCACCAGAGGGAGTTAATTTAATGATGATGATAATGTGGCAACAGCGCGAACAAGATAAAAACCCATAAAACAAAGACATCCGCCGTACATCATCAAAGCGAAGACACCACTAAGCCTGTTACCCAGGGAGCTATAAAAATAAGACAGCAACAACAACCAAGAATTGAAACGCAACGACACATGGCGTCAAACTCAACCGCACACTATATCTGCAGCGGTGTATCTTTTCCGAAAACCATTTTCAGATTACTTATGACACGAGCGATTGACTTTTGAGTGCGCACCCCTTTCGTTCGTCCTTCCTTGTCGGAGTTTCGCCGTCGCGTCGGTCGTTTCGCTGCACTCCTTTCAAGAGTATTAATTACATATAAAGGGTGATTTTTTAGCTGGTTTGGTTTTGGCAACACCGGTTTTGACAGCTGACGTGTGTTTAGTACCTTGTGTCACTGTCAAACAGCTTCAGCTTGGTTTGCAATTTAACCATGGATCGTCTTACAAATGAACAACGCTTGCAAATTATTGAATTTTACTATCAAAATTCGTGCTCGGTTCGAAATGTTCATCGCGCGCTGCTTCCATTTTATGATCGGCATTCTCGACCTTCTGAGCAGTCTATTCGGAAGATTGTGACCAAATTTCGCACCAAATTTACTTTGTTGGACATTAAACCACCAACACGTTTACGTACTGTGCGTAGTGAAGAAAATATTGCGGCCGTATCAGCTAGTGTGACAGAAGACCGCGAAATGTCGATTCGGCGCCGTTCCCAGCAGTTAGGCCTTTGTTACAGCACTACGTGGAAAATTTTGCGGAAGGATTTGGGCGTAAAGCCTTTTAAGATACAGCTGGTGCAAGAACTAAAGCCAGCCGACCTACCACAACGCCGAATTTTTGGTGAATGGGCTCTTGGAAAGCTGGCCGAGGATCCGCTTTTTTATCGAAAAATTGTGTTCAGCGATGAGGCTCATTTTTGGTTGAATGGGTACGTAAATAAGCAAAATTGCCGCATTTGGAGTGAAGATCAGCCAGAAGCATTGCAACAGCTACCAATGCATCCCGAAAAAGCCACTGTTTGGTGCGGTTTATGGGCCGGCGGCATTATTGGGCCATATTTCTTCAAAGATGATGCGAATCGCAGCGTTACTGTCAATGGTGAACGCTACCGAGCGATGATAACAAACTTTTTTTTGCCCGAAATGGAAGTTCTTGACTTGCATGATATGTGGTTTCAACAAGACGGTGCCACATGCCACACAGCACGCGAAACAATGGCGCAATTGCGAGGCGAGTTTGGTGAACAGTTAATTTCACGTTTCGGGCCGGTCAATTGGCCGCCTAGATCGTGCGATTTGACACCATTAGATTATTTTTTGTGGGGGTATGCCAAGGCTAATGTGTATAGGGACAAGCCCGCTTCGATTGACGCACTGGAAGCCAACATCCATGCATTCATTCGTGAGATACCGGCCGATATGTGTGAAAGAGTATGCCAAAATTGGACTCAGCGGATGGGCTACCTGAGACGCAGCCGCGGTCAACATTTGCATGAAATTATCTTTAAACATTAAATTGCAAGGTTCAAACTATCGATTCAAATAAATATTTCATTCATTTTTTCGAATTTTTTGTGTTTTTTTTTTAAAAAAAGTTCTAAACCTCTTAAAAAATCACCCTTTATATATATGTTACCTTCTCCAATAAAGGCCAGCCGAGGTGCATGAAAAGAACGTACGTCGTCTTCATCGTCGTCGTCGTCGATCAAAGTGATAAAGATAAATTATTATTGTGTGAGATCCTGTGGAATGTGCCGCCTTGCACCTTCGCTTATGGCATCGATATAGTGTGCGGTAGTACACAACATTTATGATTATAATGTTATGTACAGGTGCAAAAAGGTGCACACCTTGAGAATGTTTTCCACTTGAGATATCCTCGAGTGGAATGCACCAGCACAGCAGCAAGCATGCATGCAACGCAGGGTACTAAAAGGTGAAATGTAAAAAAAAAATATTAACAACTTGGAGTTTGTGCTGGAATAATGTTGAGAATTTGAAGGATGTTATGCATACCGTTAAGGATGCATGCAAGGCTGTTACGGAGGTTGTATATTTTGTTTATGGGAGGTGTTTCTGGTTCATGATCAATATAATAAGGCGGTCTCATAATTGACATGCCACCGGCTGTTACTTTTCTTTTTTTTGCTTGTATGCTGGTTTGGGTCAGTTGTTGGTAATTGTTGTCATTAAATATGCATTGGAACATGTAATTTGTTTTGACAGATGAAAAGCCGTCGGGAGTGTGTTTAAATATTTAATGATATAAACCGGCGGCTGATTTTCATTTTAATATTTAATTCGCCCACCCACAGATGGCACCACCACATCGGGTTGTGTTTGTGCAGTAAGAAATCTGGTTAAAAGTAGAGTTGAGAATTGGGACTGTTGACAATTATTGCTTGAGAAGAGACTTCTTGTCCACTGTTTAGTAAAATAGAGTTTGCAATGTTTTGCAAGTCAGCAATCGAACAACAATTGGATATAAAATTTCTAACAAATCGCTGCGAAGTGCGTCACCATGAACATTCAAGGTATTGACTTGACTTTCAACTGTTGAGATGACCTATAGTTGTCTGGAAAAATGTATAGTGAAATGTCAGAATTGTGAGAATGTCAGTTTGATGTGTATTTATAAAACTGCATTACCAGCTGTACGTCAGTCGGTCTCCCTATTTACATATTGAACTACCGATGACAGTGTGCTGATTCTGACTCAGATTTTGAATGACTTTTCTGATCACTCGTGGTCCATATTTCATCGGGCTTTAAACTGTTTTTTTTTTCAGTAGAAATCTCAGGCGAAAAACATCAGCGAAATAGTGATTGAGTGTCAAAAGTGAATGAAACCGCTAAGACTTTGAATGACTTTTCTGATCACTCGTGGTCCAATTTTCATCCGACTTTAAACTGTTTTTTTGTTTTCAGTAGAAATCTCAGGCGAAAAACATCAGCGAAATAGTGATTGAGTGTCAAAAGTGAATGAAACCGCTAAGACTTTGAATGACTTTTCTGATCACTCGTGGTCCAAATTTCATCCGACTTTAAACTGTTTTTCTTTTTTTTCAGTAGAAATCTCATGCGAAAAACATCAGCGAAATAGTGATTGAGTGTCAAAAGTGAATGAAATCACTCAGACTTTGAATGACTTTTGTGATCACTCGTGGTCCAAATTTCATCCGACTTTAAACTGTTTTTTTTTCAGTAGAAATCTCAGGCGAAAAACATCAGCGAAATAGTGTTTCGAGTGTCAAAAGTGAATGAAACCACTAAGACTTTGAATGACTTTTCTGATCACTCGTAGTCCGATTTTCATCCGACTTTAAACTGTTTTTTTGTTTTCAGTAGAAATCTCATGCGAAAAGCATCAGCGAAATAGTGATTGAGTGTCAAAAGTGAATGAAACCACTAAGACTTTGAATGACTTTTCTGATCACTCGTGGTCCAAATTTCATCCGACTTTAAACTGTTTTTCTTTTTTTTCAGTAGAAATCTCATGCGAAAAACATCAGCGAAATAGTGATTGAGTGTCAAAAGTGAATGAAATCACTCAGACTTTGAATGACTTTTGTGATCACTCGTGGTCCAAATTTCATCCGACTTTAAACTGTTTTTTTTTCAGTAGAAATCTCAGGCGAAAAACATCAGCGAAATAGTGTTTCGAGTGTCAAAAGTGAATGAAACCACTAAGACTTTGAATGACTTTTCTGATCACTCGTAGTCCGATTTTCATCCGACTTTAAACTGTTTTTTTGTTTTCAGTAGAAATCTCATGCGAAAAGCATCAGCGAAATAGTGATTGAGTGTCAAAAGTGAATGAAACCACTAAGACTTTGAATGACTTTTGTGATCACTCGTGGTCCAAATTTCATCCGACTTTAAACTGTTTTTCTTTTTTTTCAGTAGAAATCTCATGCGAAAAACATCAGCGAAATAGTGATTGAGTGTCAAAAGTGAATGAAATCACTCAGACTTTGAATGACTTTTGTGATCACTCGTGGTCCAAATTTCATCCGACTTTAAACTGTTTTTTTTTCAGTAGAAATCTCAGGCGAAAAACATCAGCGAAATAGTGTTTCGAGTGTCAAAAGTGAATGAAACCACTAAGACTTTGAATGACTTTTCTGATCACTCGTGGTCCAATTTTCATCCGACTTTAAACTGTTTTTTTGTTTTCAGTAGAAATCTCAGGCGAAAAACATCAGCGAAATAGTGATTGAGTGTCAAAAGTGAATGAAACCGCTAAGACTTTGAATGACTTTTCTGATCACTCGTGGTCCAAATTTCATCCGACTTTAAACTGTTTTTCTTTTTTTTCAGTAGAAATCTCATGCGAAAAACATCAGCGAAATAGTGATTGAGTGTCAAAAGTGAATGAAATCACTCAGACTTTGAATGACTTTTGTGATCACTCGTGGTCCAAATTTCATCCGACTTTAAACTGTTTTTTTTTCAGTAGAAATCTCAGGCGAAAAACATCAGCGAAATAGTGTTTCGAGTGTCAAAAGTGAATGAAACCACTAAGACTTTGAATGACTTTTCTGATCACTCGTAGTCCGATTTTCATCCGACTTTAAACTGTTTTTTTGTTTTCAGTAGAAATCTCATGCGAAAAGCATCAGCGAAATAGTGATTGAGTGTCAAAAGTGAATGAAACCACTAAGACTTTGAATGACTTTTCTGATCACTCGTGGTCCAAATTTCATCCGACTTTAAACTGTTTTTCTTTTTTTTCAGTAGAAATCTCATGCGAAAAACATCAGCGAAATAGTGATTGAGTGTCAAAAGTGAAGGACTAAGACTTTGAATGACTTTTCTGATCACTCGTGGTCCAAATTTCATCCGACTTTAAACTGTTTTTTTTTTTTTAGTAGAAATCTCATGCGAAAAGCATCAGCGAAATAGTGATTGAGTGTCAAAAATGAATGAAACCACTAAGACTTTGAATGACTTTTCTGATCACTCGTGGTCCAAATTTCATCCGACTTTAAACTGTTTTTTTTTTTCAGTAGAAATCTCATGCGAAAAGCATCAGCGAAATAGTGATTGAGTGTCAAAAGTGAATGAAACCACTAAGACTTTGAATGACTTTTCTGATCACTCGTGGTCCAAATTTCATCCGACTTTAAACTGTTTTTTTTTTTTAGTAGAAATCTCAGGCGAAAAACATCAGTGAAATAGTGATTGAGTGTCAAAAGTGAATGAAACCACTAAGACTTTGAATGACTTTTCTGATCACTCGTGGTCCAAATTCATCCGACTTTAAACTGTTTTTTTTTTTCAGTAGAAATCTCATGCGAAAAGCATCAGCGAAATAGTGATTGAGTGTCAAAAGTGAATGAAACCACTAAGACTTTGAATGACTTTTCTGATCACTCGTGGTCCAATTTTCATCCGACTTTAAACTGTTTTTTTGTTTTCAGTAGAAATCTCATGCGAAAAGCATCAGCGAAATAGTGATTGAGTGTCAAAAGTGAATGAAACCACTAAGACTTTGAATGACTTTTCTGATCACTCGTAGTCCAATTTTCATCCGACTTTAAACTGTTTTTTTGTTTTCAGTAGAAATCTCATGCGAAAAGCATCAGCGAAATAGTGATTGAGTGTCAAAAGTGAATGAAACCACTAAGACTTTGAATGACTTTTCTGATCACTCGTGGTCCAAATTTCATCCGACTTTAAACTGTTTTTTTTTTTTCAGTAGAAATCTCAGGCGAAAAACATCAGCGAAATAGTGATTGAGTGTCAAAAGTGAATGAAACCACTAAGACTTTGAATGACTTTTCTGATCACTCGTGGTCCAAATTTCATCCGACTTTAAACTGTTTTTTTTTTCAGTAGAAATCTCAGGTGAAAAACATCAGCGAAATAGTGATTGAGTGTCAAAAGTGAATGAAACCACTCAGACTTTGAATGACTTTTCTGATCACTCGTGGTCCAAATTTCATCCGACTTTAATCTGTGTTTTTTTTCAGTAGAAATCTCAGGCGAAAAACATCAGCGAAATAGTGATTGAGTGTCAAAAGTGGTTGAAACCACTCAGACTTTGAATGACTTTTCTGATCACTCGTGGTCCAAATTTTATCCGACTTTAAACTGTTTTTATCCATCAGAAATCTCATGTGAAACGCAGTTGAATGTCAGAAGTAATGAGACCAATCAGATGGGCAAAATTGTGTGGCACTTTTAGAGATTGCACTCTAGTGGAAAGTCTTAGCGCGAAAAAGTCAATTTGTGTACAAAAATGGTTGAACTGATGTTTCCGCTGAATGGAAATCTGACAAATGTCCAAATCCACACCGCACCATTCCGCCATCAAAATTAAAGCAATTTTTTTTTATGAAAGAAACCTTTAAGTGAGTGAAAGTTTTGAAAGTGGCCACTAAATGCCGATACATAGTAGGTATCCAACTTAAATATAAAATTACTTCCGTAGGTAAAGAGCTGGCCGCTTCAACTGCATGCAATCGATTGACATAAGTCTGCCAACAAAATATTTGTTTGAAAATTTGTCAGACTATCTGTCCACCTCCCATTGCCAGTAAGGTCGGACAACTTTTCCCTTAAGCAAGCAAAAAAGTAGAACCAAACAACAACAAAAAGGTCAGGACAAGACACCAATCCTACCTCGCACCCCACCCCACCCCCGTTCGTAAATAAACCTCTTAAGGAGGAAAAACACTTGGAAAGCATGTTTGCCTATTGTGTATATGGTAATATTTACTTGTCACGTATGTCAACCTATTTGATCGGATTAAGTTGGAATTACATGGCGTTGCTTGCTGCTCTACAATGCATCCATTGTTCGCGCTCCGACTATATGGCACTCACTGTCTAACGCCGCTCAGTGCGAGTGCGCATTTTTTGTTTTCTGTGGTGTAGCTGTAGTGCGGTATCTTATCGTCTGCAGGGGCGGTGTTCACTTTGAGGTTTCTGTGGAGAATGTTAACTGAATCGCTGCTCCTGCTGGCAACGTGTACACCAAGTCAATAAGTCTCCTCAAATACACTTCTACCACTCCGCGGATAGTGGTTATAGCCGCCGCCGCCGCCACCACCCGCTGGGTGATGTATACGCCAGCGTGTGTGGTTCCACCATCATCATCATCATCGTCATCTCCCACCGTCTTTGGGGAGCAAACAGCGCACAACATACCCCATAACTCTTGTCGCGCAGTGTGTGACCAGTTCAATATGGCAAATGTTAGGAGGCAACATAACACACACACACTCTATACAGGAAGGTGGGTCGTTGTCGTCGTCGTTGTCGTTCGACGTTTCCGTTCCGACCCCCACCCCAACAACACCTTGCCGGCTCCTCTGCAATGTCCTTCTCCGGGGTGGGATATGGCATTATGAATATTTTATGAGGTTTTACCATTCACTCAAGAAATCACATGAACAGCTATGTGGGCACGGTACATATACAGGCAGGCTTAGTCCCCCGGTGTACATGTGTGTACACCGCTTACGAGTCTGCCATACGTGAGCCGTTTTAGATGGCTGCCTGACTGGTTTTGTGCTTATAGTTTATGGAATTTTGCAAATTGCTTGGTATTTACATGGTTTCTGACATATGCTCGGGCTAATAGTCTGACATACATCTTGCCTTTCACTTGCGGTGCTTGGCTTGTGCGAAGACGGACACTAGAGGGGGAGCCGAACGAGGCAAGCAAGCTACACCAGATAGTGGTGATTTTCTTATTAGTTTAATGTCAGCTAACAAAATTTATGTAAGCACACACGAGTGGATGTAAATAATTTCAACGTCACAATCAATTAGTGTGGGGGGCAGACGTTGATGTGGAGCAACGTGATGATAGGTGGACTGATCCGAAGGGGCCAGATTAAGACAGTTGGACAGACTGCGCGCAGCCATAGTTGAAGACATTTTAATCCAATTTTATTTGCTTGAGCCGTGTGTAAACAGTGCTTGTTGTTGACTTTGGCCGAGGATAAATATTTACAAGTTGTTGAACGCAGATATAATTGAGTTCAATGTATTGGGAGAGTTGGCGGCGATCCACTTGGTGTACAAAATAAAAAACGGTTGCGCTCTTCGTTTAGTCATATTGAATATCTCGTAGGCTCGTGCTGGGGCACTTTGTTGTGGATGGATGTTTGCTGAGAATACAAACAGGTCGTAATGGCACTGTTTCGAGTATTACGTCTTCGCACATTAGTGTGCGTTTCGATAATTGTGCTGAGAAACAGCGAAAGATTCATAAAATCAATGCATACCACTGATTTACATTTGCGCACATTTTGTGTGCGATTAAAAGCAACCGTAATTACGTGTGCGCATCAGACAAAAGAGGCATCTTTAAACGTGTAATATCAAGCACATTGTTCGATGATTGTCCAAACGCACTGTTTCAACACGAACACCTAATTCGATTGCTCACTTTATTTGCACCAAAAAAATATAAATAGAAGAAGAAAAATTCAGTCCCGCAATGTTATTGCCAACTAACCCGCCGCCCATTTAGTGTACAACAAATACCACATAACCCTCTATCTTGTGGCCTAGAAAAGTTGAAAATAAAAACATTTCTATTTTGCATTGTGTAACTAAAAGTACTCTTTGCCACAAAAAGGCAGAGCACATGCACGCAGTTACACAAATGAAGCCTTTATGGCATCCATATGCAACCGCAGCATTTATACGTGCACATTTTCGAGAAAGTGCATTCGCAAATGTAAGCCTTGATATGAAAAGAAACTTCCATTCGTACTGAAGTGGTTTACAGTAGTTTAGCAACATGAGTATGATGTAAAACTGTGTTAACGATAAATAGAAAAAAAAAAAAAACTATAGACACACAAGGAAACAACAAACTGCAAACACTGTTGAAGTAGTTTCTTTGGTCTGGTTGATTGAGTAGTAACTAATAAGTAGTGCGACTTGTATTCTGGACAATAGCTGAAAAGGGAGAACCACAGCAGGACGAAGAAAATTTTGTATTAAAAGGGTTTGTCAAAGGAAATCTACAGAATGTGAAGGGAGTCAGTGCATAGTGGTTTTCCACTTCGGATATGGAGTGCACCTTTTGTAATGTAATGGATTGCGGAATGTTCAAGGAAGTTAATCCGGTAAATGCGGCGCGTAGTCGGGTACTCGAATTGGTGGAGAGGAGGCTTTTAGATACCTATTGGTTTGCGTACACTTTTTCATAACAAAAATACTTAGTATGCAAAACAATCAGAAACTATAACTACATATAGGAAGTTTTTCTGTTCCGCACAGTTGGTGTGCGATAGCGAATTAACAATTAACTACGTGTGCGCAAGCATGATTTCATTTGTATTCTTTAGGGGCCGATATTCAATTATAATCCCGTCCTACATAGCTCCGTTTTCCCCCTTCAAAATTGTCCCTGTTTATTGCCCATACAAAACTAAAAACGGAACCAACGCATACCTAAAGCAAAGCATTTTCATATTAACAATTGAAATATTCCACATTGAACGCAATTGCCCATCGTGATTAAATTCATACTATACGGATGTTTCCCCCACATTTGTCATCTGACAAATGAACATTACAACCAAACCATATATGAGTGAATTATTCCGAAACCGAATCCATGAATGATAAGTACAGAGAACATCTACGTATAACAAGGCCACCCGTATACACGGTATTCAATATTCGATCCAAGATAATCCATTTCATTCAATCTGCTCTGACATTTCATGTGTTGTAGAGGTACCACATGTGTGTGCTTGTGTGACGAAACGGAGGCACACTTCAGTAAGGATTATCTCTATCTGATGACGTCTGTTGTTCTCTCTTACATAAACGATAAAATGTCTTTGCTTGGGATTAACATTCCCATGAATTATTGAACAGGCATAACATATTCTGAATAAGATACGTCCCAAGCATGTGGAGATATGTTTCATTGAAATTGCTATAACAACTTTGGTGGGACATCCTATGGCGAATATATTTTGATTTCTTAATAGGCACATTCGTCTTGTGTAGATACATTGACTTAAATGATACAATTTGTGTGGTATACCACAAGGAGACTTCTTAGGGTGTGTACTTTACTTTAAAAATCCAAAGACAAGAAAATTGTGCTTGTGTTTCTCCAGTCATTTGATGAATGGAGATACACAAGCAAACCAGTTGGGACCTGCTCTTTTTTAAAATAACTTCCAACCTCCAAGGAAAATTGCAAGCGTCTTGTGCTGCTCAGTGCATCATATCGTTCATCATATCTCTGGTAGAAGCAAAACAAATAAGGGGTACCTCAAGGAAACCACAGAGGACCTATATTTTTTCACAATTTTCATGCCTAGCCTATTCGATTTGGAATTCGTGCAGATAAGCTGACACGAAAATATCAACTCAAATATCAATAAAAAAAAATACGACTCCGCACATAAAAATTCACAAGTAATCATTTGTCAAGTACCTACCTTAATTTGTTTGAGTACACCAACATATAATTAACTAAAAAACAAAAATATCTACTTCATCAATCGCCGTTTCCTGAGTTTCTTAGAAGTTGTTATCAGGCGTATACATCTGAATTACGAAAGTACACCATTTTATCTGCAACAGCCCAAGTGACAAGTGATAACCAATTTAGATGAGATAAAATGTCAGAGCATACGTTGTGTGTGTCAAGTAGTAAATTTGTCAGACACACAGAAGGTCTGCTCGTACGATGTGATAGCAATATAATTTAATTTCAATTAATTGGTTCAATAGTGAACTCTGGTTGTT
Source organism: Cheilosia vulpina (assembly GCA_916610125.1). Classification (NCBI taxonomy): domain Eukaryota; kingdom Metazoa; phylum Arthropoda; class Insecta; order Diptera; family Syrphidae; genus Cheilosia; species Cheilosia vulpina. The sequence continues at coordinate 67,318,132 of OU744277.1, forward strand.
GTTAGGAAAAGATAAGGAACTACTACTGGAACATGTTGATATGGGTTTTTATTTTTTATTATCTTTGAACATACTACTCGTAGTAACATTTTCGGTTTTTTTTGTCGGCAAGTTGTTGTCTTGTCTTGGAAGGTTATCTTAAAATTTGATATTGTGGCTAGTGAACGAGAGGTGGGTGTGTAGTCAAAGGTTTGGACGGTAGATAACTATCGGAAGGTGGACGGAAATATCGAAATTGAGTGGTTTTGGGAAGTAGGAAATACGGTACAATATGGAAACTGAGGTGAGTACGAAAGTAGTTACCAATTGACTTTTCTTTTTAAGCTTACATTTTTTTTTTTCAATTTACTCATGGACGCGGATAACGCACATTGCATGTGCGCAACGCAATGAAGTTACTACGTTTGAATACAATTGAATATAGTTATCATTTATCTCGGAGTTTCAAAGTCTACAATATATAGTAGAGAACATTTTTTAATCATAGCGCACACCGTAGTGCGATAACGTACTATTGCACCAAAGAAATAGATATTTCCTTATTTTTACAATTTGGACAAGATCTCCCTCGTATTAACGACCGATATAACCAATATTGCTACGTAAATTGCTCTCAGATCTACCGACAGTGGCCCTCATGCCTCTGTCAAAAATGGCACACCAATCCCCTTTCAGTCTATCTATCGACAACATCAACCTATCGGATGACGTTAAATTGATTCACGTACACAATTTACACAATGTCATGTGCACTGCTGCGAATATGGGAGATCTCTCCATTTCAAATGAAATAACAATCTTCCACTTGTGTGTCGAGGTGTGCGAATAGAGGGAGTCGTATTCCAGTGAACAAAATAAAAAAAAAACCCGAACAAAGGAGCAGAGTATAGGATTCCACAGAATCTCACATCTAAAAATTGACGACACAAAAACTGATTAAAATTACAATCACATACTCGACATGATATTGGGTACGTGATTTCAAGATAATCATCGCCATCACCATCATCATCGCCATCACTGGAGTTTTGTTCTCGTTGGTTGGTTGGTGGATGTCCTCCTCCAAACAGAGAGAGAGACTACAGACAGAAAGACATAAATGCGCGACGTATATGGCATAAAATTTCTCACTTGAACGACGACACAAACAATTCTCTTGGACTTTATAGGAGCATTTGCCAAACACGGACGAGCAGAATGCTGTTGGGGCACTTTGCAGGCACTTGAGATAGAATTAAGTGCGCTGCTCATCACTATCAATCTACAATCCACTTGTAGATACAATTGGCATCCGCATACGCATAAAAATGGCCATATAAATGGAGTATAGTTAGTATCTGGTGAAAAAGACGACACAACGACGTGGCCTCCTCGCTCGGAATGGAATTCCTTGTGGAGTTGTTTTTGCCCCCAACGACAACGACGGACGGAGTGAATTTCACAAATTAAATACTTGCCTTCCTAACTTATTATTCGACTCAATTCCCCATTCCCTGTGCCTAATTTAGGTACACATACGGCATAGAATGTTATGCGATGCCATCACATACGGCAGACGACGAGAGCACTTTCTTGGGTTTCTTGTTGGCATTGTTGATACTCAGTGGTGACAATCTTGGAAGTCTTTATGGCGTGCGTGTTCTATCAGACGAATAGCAGAAGACATTCTGCATTCAGCATTCTGTGTCCGTCTCTGGATGTATGGAGTGTGATGGCTTTGGCCAGAGTTAGAGAGAGCGCGTTCGCAATGTGCCAACAATTGCTTTATTAATAACCACAGCACGGCATGGTACTGCCCATAACTTCAGAGAATGATAGTTGTCCGTGTTCTATGATGATGGGCGGACTGGGCTGGCTTCGGGGACACAACCAAACAAACAGTTCAGCGGTGATCAGTGTGCGCACACGGATACCAATTACGACATGAAATTATAAATTGGATTGATGAGGTTCTGCTGATGGTGCACGCAGCTTGGTTCGCCAATTGAAATTCACAGTCGGTGGCGTGTATTGTTTTTATTAGTATACATGTTATTTACTGATGCCTTCTTCTATGATGTGATATCTGTCAGTCGCGTGGATTTAATCGAGAACGACAAATGAGGTTGACAGCGGAGAAGTATACGGGCTAGGCATGATGGTATGCGATCCTTGGACAGAACCAGTTCGGAATGCCCTCATGAATGAACGACTGAGAGATCTGACTAAATTTGTGGCTTATGTACATTGCGATTCCGTACGCCAAAAACCCCCAAATATTTGCTTTTCAGTTCAATCGGTTAAAATTTCTCCTCCACCAGTTTTGATTTGACCAACAATTTGTGGTAAACCGCATTGAAAGCCTTTTGATACCGACGTTAAGTCGAATTGGACTTTCAGTTGGATTTCTAAGTTCGGAAATCCCAACGGAAAGTAAATGACGAGAACTAAAAGCCACTAAATATAGATCTTTGACCAGAAATGACAAAATTCATCCCATGCCTTGGATACCCAGAATGGGATTTTTTCAATGATTTCAAAATAGATTTCATTTCGAATTCGATTTGAATTTGTCCCCCGTTTTGGTCAAATATTTGAATTTCAATCTGTGGCCAAAAATTTGAATTCCAAGTCCAATAGTGTCAGAAATGATAAAATTTTTACTACAAATTTGTACATCACGATAACGAAAGCCCGCAGATATCAATCAATATTGATATTTAATCAGATTTGTTCAAAATTCTTTTGTCATTTCTGAACCAACATTTGACCAACAGTTTGTGTATCACGAGGCCAAAACCAACCAGATATAGAGTTCCAGCTAAGAGACGAATTGGTTCGAAATTAAGTTCCTTTTGACAATTTCGATTTTAAGCCAAATTGGACCATAAGTTGAGTTAAATATTTGGGTTTTGAAATTTGTAGTCGCCCTTTACCCAAACCCCTTGATATACGGTTAAGATAAAAATTGGATCAGGAGTGACCCAAATTCGTAAGCCATTCGCCGTTTAAAATTACAAAATTCTGACCAAAAATTCGTACTTAACTTTGGTCTTTAAGATAAAGAAGATTTAAATCAAATTGAACCCAAATTTTTGAAATATGTGGGTTAAATATTTGTTCATAAATTTTGACCAATTATTTGGAGATTTAGTCGATTTGGGTAGTAGCAAACCAAAATTCGTGAGCTCTCTCTTAGCAGTTTTTACTTCTTTTAATTAAAAATTACTTTCTGTGTTGACTTGTATATGAACTTCCTTAAGTTGTCCTGGAATGAGTTTAAAAAGCCAAAATACATCAACTACGGACAATAATGATCAAAAAAAGCGTTTTTTTAGAATCCCTGTCCAGTTCGGTACGACAAGAGAGATGGAATCTCCGTTTCCAAATATGGAGCGGATGAGAAAGCCGTCTGCCTGCTGCCTGAGGTCAGATATTCTAAGCGTTTTTTTAGAATCCCTGTCCAGTTCGGTACGACAAGAGAAATGGAATCTCCGTTTCCAAATATGGAGCGGATGAGAAAGCCGTCTGCCTGCTGCCTGAGGTCAGATATCGGCAGCCCACAACATGCACAACCTTAATCGCGTGCAAAAAACATATTCTTAACCTGAAGTGGAAATGATAAGAAATATTTCCCGACATACTTACTTAGGTGGCGCTACAGTCCGGGGTGGACCTGGGCCTCAATATTTCCCGACATATGTCGCTGTAAACTAAGCTCAACATTTCTGCGCAAAGTACGTGAGCAAACATCAATAATCTATGCTCGTCTTTGCTGCGATCTTTTAACTAAATGAAAGCGTTATCTACCCGCTATAGGTAGATAGAAACTGATGAAATGAAACGTGTCCCCGTCCATACATGGCAACGATTTTTTTATCGAAAATATGAAAGATTACTCTGGTAAATAAACAAAGCACAATCTTCGAAAATAGTGTCCAACAGACACACAACGTTTCAATGAAATCGATTTAAAAAAGTGTGCTCTGAGGGCTATAACAGGCATTCATGTACGTGGAGCGCCATCTAGCGTGTAAAAAATATATTTGCTTGCGCGGCGATATCTTGAGAACTACTGCACCTATTCGAACGGCATTTTCAGCAAATTGGAACTCATAAAACTAATTATTATTTAAGTCATCTTGAGCTTTCGTAGTTTCCATACACTACTTTTAAAAGTCGCAGTCACCGTGCATCGTCAAAACTCGATAAATTCATCATAGGGAATCTATGAATCTACAGAGTAAATGGCAGCCTGGAGTTTACAGAAAACGTATTACAGCTAACAACATCTTTTGACAGGTTTAACTCAATTTATCACACATAAAACATATTTCGGCTAACGACAACTTTTGACACCATTTTACTCAATTTATCGCACACAATTTTGCGCACTCTTATCAGATCTCTCTCTCATTATGTTGTGCCCAAAAATAGACTCGGTCGTCTTTTATTAAATAAATCATCTTAGTAATTACCAAACATGACTGCGCAAAATTCCACATCTGTGTGCGGCCCCAAACCGAAAACAGTGGCAATAAAATTAAATGATGCTCATAACACGTTTATAATTTGCTCCTGTTCATTCGAGTACCATAGCACAATGGATAGCTTCTCAGTGTTGCTTTGTGTGTGCGCTGCCAAATAAATAAATATTAAGGAAGACATGAACTCAGCAGTATCTTGTGGCCTCCATACATATTCGTGTGTCGGCAAATTTCATCTATTCTCCGACCTCTTGAACATCGCCCCCCAAAATCCAGTCACATGCACTGCGCACACTATGCACACTACTTTCAAACAATAAACACTAGTAATACACCCCAAGAGTGAGATTGCAGTACTCTGTGGTAAAATTCATGTTATCCTCTGTAGCAGGAGCAATCTGCCGCTTGCTGGTTGGGCTTCGATCCGGAGTAAGTACGAGCAGCGTGTATAAATAGCTTAATGGTCTATTATGGAGAGGATAGATACGAGCACGATAGCAGTGCACCACGGCACCAGCAGGAGCGTGTGTGTCTACATATATAATGTACTATATATATTGGTGCAGAGAAATTGCGATTATAAATTGTCTCGGATGATTCTTGTTAAACCAGCAGAACCAGCCCTTGACTCCTCTGTCTCTGTGGCTCGATGGCATCGCATGACCCTGCTGCTGCTGCTGTTGCCATCACAACTCACATTCTTTGTCTATATCATGCAGAAAGCTAGATTCTCTTTCTCTGTGCAGAGGCAGAACAAAACCAGAACCAGAACTAGAACTAGATATTCAGCAAATGAACATTTTTCCACTCACAGCGCCCCCCACCTCGCAGCAGCATCACATACGTGCGCCTGAACGTGTGGTAGATGCCAAAAGGGATTGGCTTCCTCTCTGACGCTCAGGGCAAATGGAAGTCCATTAAATGCATATTTTCCCCCCACATAGACGACGATAGCATTTCTCTGCTGCAACTTCTGTATCATGGTGCCGCCACACCGTCCGCACATAGTCATCTCGAGTCCGGATAATGATGTATGTACAGCGGCGAGTGTGTCTCTGCGCTGTGTGGCTATCTGCAGATACGTCGGATTGTCGGGGATAGTTCATGATTGCATGCATCCTTGTTTTGTTTTCCACATGCACTCTTTGGCTCTGCGCCTTTTCCTCGGACCATGTTAAGTTTATTCTTACTATTCGGGGACCAAGAACGGTGCTGTTTGGAATCTTGCCCATTCGTGTGTATCGGATGGATACACGAATTCGTATGCATATTTCCACACTCGGTTGTAATGCTTCACCTTTTCATCGGAGGTTGTGGTGTGTTTTTCGGTTTTGTTTGCTCCTGCTGCTCGCTGCTCGTGAACAACTTACTTTGGGACAAACCCTTGGTGCGCGCGAGACCGTACACTGGTTGTTGGCATGTGGCCTAACACGTTGTTTTTTCGTTCGAAAAAAACCGATTGTTTGGAGCTATGGATACGACAGGACTGTTCCGGATAGGAAATGGATGCGAGAATGTTATTTACTTGGAATAATGGTCATGGATGTGTTGCGAACAAGTAAATTGGATGTTAGATCCTCGGGGAGATGGGCTTAAACAGGAAATGCCGAGCACTCTCGAAGGGACTTTTAATTACGTCGGATTTTGATTGCGTCGGAATTGTAGCCGAAAAGGGACACAACTCTTGGACGTCTGTGTTTTAGTGTTGCGAATAAATGGGAAGGATATAGGGACAAGTTCGAGAAATAGTGCTGCCCAGGAGAAAGTTTGTGCGATCAATATAAAAATATTCTTTGCCGAGCAAATTGCGCATTTGGATGTAGAAAAGGGCGAGTCATTTCATTTTTTTTTAGGTTGGAGATGTTTCTATTACGTCGAACGTACTTCAATTTAGTCGATTTGATGACAGTGCTAGGCAAATCGAGGCCACGTGGGGTGTAACTTTCTAAGAAGATAAACCAATCGTAAGCCACGCATAATTTCCCGCGCAATAAATACTTTGTCTCCACTGGGTCAAATGCACGACCACTTTCACGACCTTACATAGCTGTTGCAGATTTGATGAAACTCCTAAACAAATTGGCACATTTGACATTTCTGTGTCAAATTTGAAGGCATTGAACTATTGCCCTTGACTGCAATTGGTCAAGTTCACGACTAGTAAAAAAAATAATTGGCGCAACAGGTCCGTAGGGACCCTTGGCCTAGCTTTTCACAACCATTCGTCTTGTGTGAGTTTTTATTTTTGGGACGAATGGAAGGGATCTACAATTTTATGCCGAGTCCAAACGGCCAATTGAGAAGCTCTTTCATGACAGTTATACTCTCGGATGTTTGTCAGACGTTCGCGAGAGGTGGCGCAGTGAAAAAACCTTAAGTTGGAATTTGGGTTTTTCTCGGGATTCGAACCTGGGACCCCTCGCTTAGTAGTCCAACACACTAACCACTAAGCCACTGCGACTAGTCGTCGTACTTAAATTTCGAGGAAACTTGAAGAAATCCGGAGACAAATTTAGGCTACAATTGCAAGAAGTTTGCAGGTCCACGACTGCCCACGACTATCTCAGAAGCAAGTCAACGACCGGCTAAGAGGCAGGTCCACGACTAGTTGCTATACAGTTGACTATAGAATTTTATGCATTGCCACGAATGTCAAACGTATTTCGAATCATGAACATTTAGTTTATGCTGCGGACTAGAAAAACAATCTTGGATACCATGGAGTCAAGTTCACGGCCAATTTTATATCAACTTTAAAAATAAAAATGCAAATAACATTTTATCACCTCGTAAAGTGACAGACAGTTATGATCTGAATTAAGTCAGGGGTGCTACTAAATCTATGGCTAACTTACGGACGTAAAGATGCGAGTACTGACCTGTAAAGAAAAAAAAAAAAACTTTATTAGACAACAAGTCTCAAATAAAATGCTTTAAAAAAATATTAGTAAATCAAAATGAGTTGCACAACTTTCAGCAGTCTGGGAACCTCTATATCCGACTTATTCTATACATTATCTGTCAGATATCTTTCCAAATGATCGCTGAGTGTCAGGCAGAACATACTTCTTGCACTTTTTGCAAAACTAAGCGACAAGTGCCATGGAATACTGTAATGTTGTCTGACATCGACAGCTCTAAGAAGTAGCAGCAAGACTTTTTCTATACTTTATCTGTTGGGTAGTAATTCGAACAACGTCTTAGTTGAAAAATACGAGCGACTCTTATGTTTCTTTGTAGGGAAACCTTTTCGACGGCAATGATTGCAACTTACGCCATCATCGCGCTAAAATCTGCTACCAGTTATGTCATCCGTTGTGCCAACTTCACCGATCTGTTTCAGACAATTCAAATTTTGTCCCCAAAAGTCATGTCTTGTGAAACACAGAGGTGGTGCGAGAGGAGGAAACGCTTGATCTATAACCATCGCGCGATTACACGCCACCGTGAACATGGAATCAACACCTAATCCGTGATAAATGAAATATTTTTACAACTAAAAGGGATTAATTTGTTGAACCAACAAACATGCAGCCAGCCGAGGGACCAGCACCAGCATACACACACGTACGCTCGGTGGGGATCTAATCTGTCATCGCGCATGACTTGACAATGTTTACACTCTCCTCCGTGACTGACTGTGTGCTGTATAGTATATGCCTTTGGATCAATGGATGGATATGGCCAGGCGACAAAGACATAGACCCCACTATACAGCTACAGCATGCGGCTGGTGTGAGCTGCTGTTCATACTGACAGTCGGTAGCGCGCTTCGAAACACATGTTTCACTTTTGTTATTGACTGTGACGACGACGACGACGATGACTATCGTTTTGTTTAGTGCTCTTCAGTGCCGCTGAACATGTACCTCACACAAAGGCGCGGGGGGTGCGACATTCAGAGCCGTCGCTGTTGTGTTGAATTGTGAACCATTTAGCTGGTGAGCTGGTTAATTAATTGTTAAATGACAACAAACGGTGGCCAATTCTTCTAATTATCTGTCTCATTGAAATTTCAAGCGCATACTGGCAATGGCAACTGTTGTGGACGATGACGACAACGACGTCGGCGGCGGCTGACGGCAGCAGGCAGCAGCTGCTGCTGGTTAAAAGTGACTTGTTATTTTTTACTTGTTGTTGCCGCTGTTAGTCTCCCCTTTCCGTTCTTGGTAATTTATGAGAGTTGTATTTTTTTGTTCGTGCCGCGCGTACCCACTGGGGGGCTATATGCAAGCGTGTAGTATCCGAGTTGATTAATGTATCTTCGAGTTTTGTTTGAAAAATGAAATCATTTTAATGAGCAGACAAATGAGCAAGCAACCAGCATGCAAAGCTGCTACGGTCTGCGGTGTTGCGGCCGACATTCAATGAATAATTCATAAATTAATTTCATTTCGAGTAAAAAGTTTATAACTGTTTGCCGTTGCTGTTTAAGATTGAATGGGCAGAGACCTAGACGGTGCGGACGCTGTGGCCCATTCTTCATTTTCGAAGACGTACTACCTACCTACACTCGAACATGAATGAAATTGTAAAGATTTATGTGTCGCTTTTGCTCTAGTATACGCGTAGGATATGTTTGTTTGGGGTTCATTCATTTGAAAGAATTTAATGTGCTAAATGGCGGCGATTGTTCGCTGCAAATGAGGTTTATGCTAAATAATGGCGAGGATGGGACAAATTGTTGAAGTGAGGCATACGCAAATGGATTCACTTTTTGTTCACTTTTAGATTGTAATACATAATTAGCTCATTTAGTGCAGTTAGTTGAAAACTTGGACTATACATCATGGACCTAGAGCAGCGCAATCCCCAATGAAATAGTTTGCTCATGTTGTTCAAGCTTTGGTGAGGTGTGAGCTGTTAGGGTCGTGGAAGGTTTTAAACTAAATCAACAAACCAGAGAAGCGCAGGGTCTCTAGAACTAATTCGTTCATGCGATTAACTTTCTTTAAACCTTAGAGAGCTGTTTACATATCTACATTATTCAGCAGAGATTTACATTTTTTTTGGATGGGTACCTTACTACGACGATTTTAAAACGTTCCCGTTTCAAATTCCTCACATTCACCGTTTTGTGACCGATAAATTGGTTCGAAGTACCTGAATTTAAAAGATCTGGTTTGTTTACAGTTTGATAGAAGTTATCCTTCAGATAAAGTCATGAATAAGACAAAATCTGGCTTGTTTTCTTTACAGAAACATTAATTAAAGGCTCATCTAGGGCCGGCGTAACGCAACTCGACAGATGTCAGCAATGAAAAATAAAATGTCTTCAAATTTAAATTTTTTATCTTGCAGATAATCTGTCGAACAAATAAACATTCTTTTAGCTGACAGCGATTGTCAAATGGTGAACGCTAATTGTGGCACAAATTGACAATAAAATCGTAAACCTTTCGATTGTGCTTGTTTGTTGACTTCGAAATAATCTTATCTGCTAGGTAAAGTGGGAAATAATATTTCTGTCCAGCAATTTTGTGTCACAATAAAAATTTTAGCTTCAAATGTGATAAAGTATTGAATTTAGAACATTTTTTTAACTGAGGCAAGGAACAATAAGCCTTAAAAAAATTGTATCAACATTTTTTTACTTCATAAATGAAGCTATCTGTCAGTTAAGTAACGAGTAAGCTCAAATCAGGTTCTTATTCAAATAAGGCTAATGTAAACAGCAAAACAAGTCGTACCAATCATCTTTTAAGAAACCAAATCTAGCCGACAGAAGCAAAATATATCGAACATTGTCTAGACATTGTAAATAATCTGAAGAACAGAGTCGATCGAAAAGGAGCTTGAATGGCCCATTCGAAGTTCTGCAAAACGTTTTCTGACCGTTTTTAAATGTACGTACAGATAGATGTTATCGGTATTCAACACTGACAAAACTTATCCGACGGATAAAAATAAATATAAATAGTTTGGTGCAACAGGTCCGTATAGGGACCCTATGCCTAGCTTCTCACAACCATTCGTCTTGTGTGAGTTTTTTCGTTTCTGGACGAATGGAAGGGGTCTACAATTTTATGCCGAGTCCAAACGGCTAATTGAGAAGGTCTTTCATGACAGTTATACTCTCGGAAGTTTGTCAGAGAGATGGCGCAGTGAAAATAAACCTAAACTAGCAAATAAGTCTCAATTTTCATCGATTTTAAGGCGCCAAATAACGATTTCCACTATTACGTACTGTTTCTTTGAATAATTGTTAAGAGAACAAGGTCCGTTAAAAATGACAGAAATCATTTTACAACCGACTTATCCCACAGCCGACAGTTTAAACGACTTTTGTTTCGGCAACAATTTAGTAAGTACAAAGGTAACTATGTACTTTTGAACGTTTGGCATAAATAAAGAAATTACGTGGTCTTTAAGCTTGTCTTAAAAAGAGACAAAGAAATACGAAAAGAATCAATAATGACAGCACTGTCAAAGAATGGCAGATCAATACAGAAAGACCCTTCAATGAAATTGTTTAGTCAAAATCAGCAAGAGTCTGTGGTCATCTGTCACAAGTTGTGTCCTTGTTCATTACATTGTATGACGTTATTTTGGCATGGAGAACTGTCAAAAATTGTTATAAATTCACAAAATACAGTTAATTATGTTTTCACTTGAGCTTTTCAAAAGTTGAACGAAACAGACGCAATTAGAAAGTATGTACTTCAAATACAAACTTCACTTTTGCGCACGCAAGCGCAGCTACCACAAATCGCCATAGATGGCAGAGTTTCACCATCATTGCCCAAAATGCCTCCCCACTGACGAAGCTGATTGCCTCGAAAAAAACTCGCTCGTAGGTTGTTCATCTTCTTACTTGTCTCTTGTCGCACGCACCCATCACCGTGGTGATAATCCCATTAAATGAATCTGTATAGAAGTGACATGTGTGCTGACAAAATGTCACCAACGCGAAAGCGCTTGATAAGTTGTTCGGCGCTATATTTACTGGAAACTAAATAAATTACCCTAATGATGATGATGATCTCTTGCTGAGATTTTTATTATTAATTAGCGTGGGGTGAAATGTTTTTTTTTTTATTTCTCTGCAGACACCCTATGTTTTTATGTTCACTCTCTTAAAGAGAACAAAAATCGTAAAAATGTTGTTTCTTTTTGGGTACGTCATCGCAAGACATCGCTGTCAGAAGAAAATATTTTTTTTCTTTGATGCAAAGCATTTTCGTGGATGATACACCAATGGAAAAAAAGCAGCAAATTTCGTTTTCTCTGTATACGAGAGGACAACTGAACTGCAGTGATGAAGTGAGTGTTTATATTTTTTGAAGTTGAAAATTTGTGAAAACATTTTTATTATACTCGTACTTTAGTTTATTTGATTATGATTGATGTGAGCGACGGGTTTTTCTGTGTATGCAAGCGAAAAAGTGAGTGAGTTATTATTTTTAGATGTGTATACGAGTGTTGTGCTGTGCGATTTGTGTGTCTGATATTGGGAAAAGTATCTTTTTCTATGGGGGAGCATGCACGACTGCGTGTGGAATTGATGCGTACTATGTTTTGGGGGAGAAAAATCAGTTATGGAGGTTGGCAGATGTTATGCGTTAGAGTGTTTTTGAATCGATTGTTATTGGACGTCGTTTTGGACGGTTTTTTATTTTTTTTTTCTGGGCGAATGCTAAGGGGGTGGTTATTTGAAATTTTATGCACGACTTGAAAATTGATATAGCTGAGACTCTGTGTGAACGGTACACCGGTTACCAGGGAGTGTTGTTCGAAACTACCCTAGTTATAAACAACGTTTTTGTTTTAATAAAAATATATTATTATTCATTCAAAAGTAGTTCAATGAATTTGAGCTTACATCATTTTTGACTAATTTTAGTGTGAGCTTAGTGTGGGAGTAGATGTGCGCAATAGCAACCTGAGCCGAAATGGTTGCAGAGACAAGTTGGTGATGCCCAGATTCACCACGAACTAAGTTAAGACCGAACAAGAAGATAAATGTGATGGAGAACGAATTTTGTTTCAATTCTTTAGCATGTGCGCAAACTGGAACCTGTTTGTGAGTGTGCGCAATCAATTAATTTCTGTAGGCTCTCGATTTTTAGAAGAATTATTTGTTTTTTCTGCAAATTGGCCAAAATAATTTCCAAAATAACTTATATGTGCGCAATCCATTTGTCTTTCGAGTGAGATATTTTTAGCGGGCGTTTTGATTCTTTTCATGCGAGAAATAGTCTGTTACCCAACTGACTACTGAGCGAAACGGGTAATGTAAACGTTTTTCAACAACTACACAAAATAAGGTGTGACAGTACCATGGACTCCAAGATAAAATAAATACAAGGCCGTTTAGTTTTTAATCACAAGAGACTGGAGAGCTAGGAAGATTGCGCACAATTGGAGGGCGATCTTAATCAACTTGGTGTGCGTAACTGAAGGCAGCTGCCTACACCCCAAACTGTAAGCGCCGCCAAAACTAAGAAAATCAGAGTTAAGGCGATTACACACAAAGCGTTCGAAATTTTGCTTGTCCGTATTTCGTAAAATAGATTAACCAGTCGACCTTCTGGCACTCGCAAAATTAATCCACCAACATAAAGAAATCAACAAAACATCCTTTGACCATCCAACTTCTGTTTGCCGATAGTCAATAAATCGCAAACGCCTCATGTGCACCTCTTTCAATTATAAAACCAGAAGACAGCGCCGCCATATACAATAAACCACTGCCGTATGAAAATATCCATTTACAGCTACTCCTTACCCAATAATTTATAAGTTATTTTCCCATAAAACTCAATCATACCCCTTGTCATAAATAATTAATCGCAATTTAATCGCACAAACATATTTTCACTTTACAACATTGCAATTCACTTAACAAGCCAATAATAATTTAATAATCGCTTTTAATTACTTCTCTTTTCCAGCCGACATACATAGTACATGTACGGGCACACCAACGACAAGCGGCGGCGGCGGTGGCGACTGTTTATCGAAATGTAATTCGCCATAAAGAAATGCGCGCGCCCGTCTCCAAAAGGTTGCCTGTCCCACACTCAGAGACTCCGTCCGCACAGCACCACAACGTGTTTTTTTTTTACCATAAAAAAAAAAACATTGCAAAATTAATAAATAACACAAAAACAAAGTGTGATTTGGCGTTAAACGAAAACCAATGTCCACCTCGGGGCGATAATAAATTTTTCGTTGCGATTCGGCGCGCCAGAGTGGAGAATGACAAAAATCGATATTGACAAACGCCCCCAGCTGACATCGCCGCTGTGCGCCAAATCATGGAATTGCATAAATTAAATTGATTTCTGGTTGTCCCCTTAAGTGGCAGCGAACAGGAAAAAAAAAATGTGAAAATTTTGTAAACTGGGCGCACTTAATTAACCGCGCGCACCGCCCCGTGTGCGCTTAACCACCAGAGGTGAAACCGTCGGATAACTTTTCACGAGATGCTTGCTCAAACCGGTCACAGCGAAGTGCTGTCCAACGAACTGCAAACGTCGAGGAGGTGGACAGATGATAGAGCCAACGATTAGCGCACAGTAGTTACCGCCGGACTCCAGGGCAAGACTTGCGACTGCCTCAATTAAATCAGGCAAATTACGGGCCCACTACTGCATATGGTGGTTACACCGTGTTTTTTCTGTTTTTTGTTCCTTGTCCCTCTCTCTTGAAGTTCGAGTTGACTCTTGTTGACTGACGGCATCCATGCAGGCCAAGACATCGTCGAGTCGGTCGTCAAACGGGAGCACCACAGAGCAACAAAGTGAATTTTAAATGGAAACCTACCCAAGCATAAAACACTGATTTCGAAAATTGATATCGGGTCGTGTCTCGGCTGTTTTGTTGTTCCTTCTTGTTTTCCACCGTACATGACAGGGGAGAAAATTAATGCAATAAACATTAATTATAACACTAGTGCGACTGCCTACTGCCATGTTTGCGGTGCGGTCGCGATCTTTTTCTTTTCCGGCTGTCTTTCAGACCTGCCCTGCTGTCATATCTGCGGCGGAGGAACGCACTCGGTGCTCATTTATTTTATGGTCGTTATTTATCGCCGTGTTGTTGTTATTGCTCCTTTGATGCGAGTTGGTTCTGAAGAAGTGGCGCGGCAGTGAAGTGGGGCGCAACAGAGATTTTATTTTCCAGATATAGAGACCTATAAAAATAAGCCACAGATACTTGTATGAAATTGAAACAAAATCAAATGAGGTGGTGGGGGCGGTGCAGCTCTGAAAGGATCCAGTTATAGGCTCATAGATTTTTATGGCGAGTTATTTATTCTTAATTAGCCACTTAGCTATATATAGTTATAACACAAAAGAAATAAACATACCAGGCGCGACGTAAGTATAAAAATAAGTAGCAGCGGTAATAAAAGTGAATTTCTTAATTACTGGATGAGATCAATGGCGGAAGGTGGGCGGTCGGACGCAATGTGATGTGAGTCGGGTCGTAACTATAAATAATCAAAATTTTAATGGAGGTAGCGCACAAGGCCACTTCCATGGGGTTTAGTTGGGTTATTGACAGCGAGGAATTATGCCCTCTGGGTGGTATGGTGATTTGGATGCAATTCCATCCGACACTCAACGTCGATCAACAAAATCAGCTGGAACGGGTTTGATTTAAAAAAAAAATGTAAGACACCATACCGAAGTTAAAGTGCGTAACATTTGCTGTGCTATGGATAATGCAATTGCAAAACTTTTGCTCAAACAGAAACATATTTGAGGCAAAATTAGACTGTTTTGGTTTAAGTACCCACTACATGGTTGCTGGCTTCACTAATCCGATTAACCTGCCTCTTTGCTCTCTTAGTGGTGATTTGTAACCAAAATCAGATGTACCAACTTAACCAAGGAATTGAGACCATCTCTCAACAGAAACGACTTGGGAGGCTTTGCAAGCTTTTGGTTCTTATATCCAATGTTTGGTTGATGGCTGTGCTAACAAAATTCTGGCAATGTGCCCAATAATGGGCGGTCACTCAAAGTTGCAATCCAGTCTTATGCAAAAGAAAACGCTTATCGTTTGTATTTCAATTTTTTGTCAAGTTTTTTCTCTCACTTATCGCACGTCCTTTTTCCTTCAACTTTACATTTTCAGACATAAACAATTGGCAAACAAGCCAAAACAAGTAAACTAACAATATTAAGAACCAAATACGAAATAAAATGTGACAAATAATCAACAAGATTCTTTAAAAATAAATTAAATTACCTTTAGCCATTACAACGACATAGAAAATGCTTATCGCACACGTAGATGTGCGTTTAGTTGTTGTGAGCGTAATTTTATGATTCCAGACAACAAAAATAAATTCCCGCACATCGTTCCACATCCAACATCAGTAAGTTATTAGTAAGATAACTTGAACTTCAAGTTCAACAACAATTTTACGATGTCCTCTTAACCTTTTTGAAAATAACGACACAAACCCATTTAATTTCTGTCAAACGCCTGGTTGCGCGTCAAATACATTTTCACTTTAATCACCCCGCTAGCACCTTTAATTTATCGCTGCAAAAGCTTGATGCTCAATTTATTGAGGGGCACCTCCCTAATTTTTGACACTTGTCTGAAATTGCTCGTAATTTTGCAAAATTCCATTCGAATATCGCCCATGATGTGTTGCGCATCAATCGCCGTCCACCATACTGCGACGACATTCCGTAAATATCACACGAATATTTATTGTCAAGTTGGTTAATTTAGTTTCTGAAATGACGCGTCTGTTGCTGTCACTTAAATACTACCCCGTGTCGCCGGCGCGCCCTCCTCCATCTGTCTTGTGTTGCCCACTTTTTCGTTGACATGTTTATTAAACAGAGAATCACGTTAAATGGAAATTAGCCAACAGCTGTGTTCTGCTTTGCATCACCATTAGTGCGACAACCGCACAATGTGTTCGATGACATTTGGCGTTGGCGTTTTGTGTGAATACGCGCCACACCCCGCCGCCATACCGGCAAATACTATTCTGTATGTCTTGTCAGTTTCATTGATTGTCTGTCACTGGTTTTAAAATGTCGTCGTCGTCGTCGCCATATTACCACGGGTGACAGGTCAACGTTGTAAAATTTGTCAGTTTCATGGTTATATTTATCGCCTGTCAAAATAAGCGCTAACAATTAATTGAGTGTAAGCTGCGGGCAAATGTGTAAGCGAATAATTAATTAAACCAAATGAGTAATAATTTAAATTTTATTATAACATTTATTAAAATATACAGTATACACACACAAAGTCGGCGAATAAAAGTATGACAGTTGACAGAACGGAACGACAAATTACATTGAACAACATTGTGTCATTTTGGACGTAATACAATCCTAAGTGCTCCGCGAGTTGGGGGCTGGGATGACTGCCATGATGGGGAATAACCTCATTTTAAAAATGGAATTTCATTTTCTTCCCTTTTAAGTAAACACATACAAGGAATACGAAAAAAAAAAAAAAAACGAAATTGAAAATGCAAAACGAAAAGATGAATAAGGGAGAACACACAAGAGGGCAGAGGCAAAGAGTCATAATGATTGCGTACACTTAAGTGGATAAAAAGATCCTTGTTGTGCGAGTATGAAACGGCACAAAAAAATATATAATAAACCCCCAGAGTAGGAAACTTAAGGACACCATTGCCAAAGGACATCGTCGTCGTCGTAGTCGTCTGTATGCATATATTTCAGAGGCATTTTGTGCTTCGCGTAGCATCTCCGTTCCGCCGTTCCTTCTTAGTGTTTACATACATATTTTCCTTTTTCGTTCTCTAACACTGTGTGACTGAGAAGGAGTATACAGCCGAGAGAAGTCGGCAAATATCCCTGCGGCCCGTTCTTTTGAGTGTCCTATGAGGAAAAGGAGAAACACATACCCAAAGCATTACAATCTCTTATGACGGCTTTTCAAGTGGTATGCTAAGTGGGATACAAAGTCACTTAGTGTGTACTTTAGTAGTACGTGCTCTCTCAATGCCTTTGGAAGAAGAAGGTCGGTCTAGGCTCGGCTCTATGTGTTGATTAAGTGGTGTGTACGAGGTTTTTTTCCCCCACCCCTTTGCGATTCAACATCTTTTGGGCATATTACACACACTTGAAGGGTTTGTATAGACATGTCAAGGAGAAGGGTAGAGTACTGAGAGAGAAAAAAAAAAACTTTCAAGAATACAAGGACTTTTCAAAGGACACACGGTAAGAAATTAAAAATTTAAAAAGAGCATACAAGTCTTCGCTTTTATTTCCGATGGGGGAGAGTGAGAAAATCACTAAAGGCTGCAGTCATTTTGTTGTATGTGGGAATGGAAAAGGAGCAAAGTAGTTACCAGTGTTTCTCAGTTTTTTAATAAACAAGAAAGATTTTAGACGCGGATATACTGATAAAGTAAGCGTGATGCTACTTTAATTTTGTATACATTCAAATGGAGTATATAATAAAATAAAACTTAATGCGCGATCTAAATTGTTTATTGTTCGAAATAAATGTTCGTCCTGTAGCCCTTGTGAGTTTTACACTCACCTGAGATCTGAATAAAAAAAAGTAACTATCATTTCGTTGAACTACATACTTCTACTTCTCACTTTGCTAGGGTCTGGATTAGAGATATTTTTTTTAAAAAAAGTTTAATTTCAAATGTTAGGCTTTAGCAATATGACAAAATTAATTTCATTAAATTTATCCCACAGTTAAGCCGCACCCAATACACAAGTCACACTGGAACTTTGCTCACAAATCACAACAAATTTCCATAATTTTCTATCGTATCGCACACCAAACGTGCGCTTGTGTATTTCCATGTGCGTTGGACCTAAAAAGGTGACAGACTAATGCCAATATATATCTAGTACTAACTGGCAACTGCATTTCAGTATAAATTCTCATGCAATTCCTTGGGAGGTCAACTCAGTCAGTCAATCCAAATATTTTCAACAAATGACGTCAACATAAAATAAGATGCCATCAGCTTTCTCATAAGCCACTCTTCCCCTTCCATCTGCGGTTTTCGAATGAACATTGCCAACTACGAGACATCAACACCCAAACGGGCAATTCCCAGGAATGCTTTTAGCGACACGGTGACATTTCTCAGATTTATTTCAAGCGCTCCCTCTGTCTCTCATGTGACCAAGTTCAGATGCTCAACTTACCACACGTCTATTCTTAGTCGAATCATTCGTCTTTAATTAGAAAACAAATGCTAACGAGGTTAAATACTTTTGCTGATTTGTCCTTTTATCAACTTGGTGGCTTGTACGAAATGCCAAAACAAACAAAAACCAAAAGAAAGAAAAAGTTCGAAAAGCAAAACTAAATCACCGACAGACAGAAAGACAGACAGACGAAACTCGCTAGGTATGCAGTCAAGTCATTCGTTCAGGTCAAGCGGAAGATTTTTAATTCAGCACTCCCTATTCAACAGAAAATGTTGGCAACAAAAATTTAAGGAATTTATTTTGTTTTTATTCTTGTAGTCCGCATTCCCCCGTCCTCCTGAAAAATTTAAATACTTACAACAACGGATCGATTGAAAATAGAACTCAGCAGGAGACATGAAAAATTTATGGCGACAGGGGGGTTGGATGGAGCTCGTTCAGCATATGTTAAGGAGTGAGGCGATGCGGTGTACAGTGTACACGTACGTGATTGGAAATCGAAGACGGAGAAAGATGTAATAATAAATTTAACGACAAATGGTCAGCGAAGCTCCGCATATTTGTTTGACTATAATCAACTGTCACAATAAAAAATGCACACCACGACTGCGACAGTCGTTGCTGACTTGGCTGAGAGTTAATTTCGAATTCGATGACAGCCATCATTGAGCCACCATTGGATAGTCAGCCGTCATCGACATCATCATCGCTGTTGTGGTTAACAACATCAGCAGCTCCTCATATCACACGACGAATCACATTAGCAATCATGGCATCGTTTCGAAGACGACGACGAAGAACAAGACTGCGTGAGTGCTGATTTGATGTGATGTACGTCGACATGTACGACGAGCATTCAAAGCATGCCTAATTGGTACGTGAGTGAGTTACGTAAGCGGGCGCTAATAATCACCACGATCGAAAGGTGATGGTGAAGATAGAAGCAGCGACTCCAACGAGACAATAACCTCAAAGCAGTCTTCCTCCGCCAGCAGTTGGTATATACTTAATTAATGTGTGCAAGGCGTTAATTATCAACATCGAACATCATCGTCGGATCGATATGAATCGGCTACACCTGTGTAATAACTGCCTTGGATGGGCTTTGTGCCGTGTTGTCGGCTGCCTTTGATCTTGATTTATTACCGAGTTAGAGCGTGCGCTCGCAAATGCAAGTGGCGCGTCAATTAATACCACACATCGAGTGAAAATGGCGCGCAAAAGTATAAGTCACAGCGCAGCGCAGTCCCTAATTAAATCAATTTAAATCGCTGGGGTCGTTCCGATATGAAAGAAGAGAGTCTCAAACATTTTAATTGATATCGGATGATCGGCCTCCATTGGGTATTCTCAGCTTGACATTTTAATTTATGTCTCTACGAATCAATAGCTACGAGATGAGCTTTTTTTCTATGCATTTCTATACCTGTGCACGTCTTGTCACCTTGTGTCATTAGCTCCACGTGACATTTGATGCCTATCTATGCATTTAAAGTGATTTAGAGAGTTTAGGCGGCTGTCGGCGGGGAGCATCTATCATTACCTGTCATTAGGTTGACTACATCTCAAGAAGACACGTATTAAGGGGTGGAAATGTGAACGTGCTGTGACACAAATTAGAGGCTATAAACGTTGCGCACACGAAAGGCCGGATAAATTGGTTTTTGGCAAGTAGCACAAACTCATGGATGCAAGTTATTAGGAAAGGCTATTAGCAAGTGAGCCTATTTCATGAGTTGGCATTCAAGTGTAGACTGGCATTAAATGTGACAACAAAACGAAGGATCAGCACTAAAGAATGAGAAATAGACGAATGACCTTGGCGCAGAAATAAAGCAAACGCACATCTTATACTTAATGTTGGTCATACTCTCAACGTAGTATCTTTTATGAAACCGCATCTTAAAATCTACTACCGCGCACACTTTTCAGTCCGTGTGGTTTGAAATATCTCAAACACCGCAGTTACAAACC
This sequence comes from Cheilosia vulpina, assembly GCA_916610125.1. Taxonomy (NCBI): domain Eukaryota; kingdom Metazoa; phylum Arthropoda; class Insecta; order Diptera; family Syrphidae; genus Cheilosia; species Cheilosia vulpina. Next base: position 67,338,704 of record OU744277.1, read on the forward strand.
ATATTTACCAGAAGTCTCGACGTTGTGCAGATTGACTGCACGTTAATATTTGGTATCGCACACTCCAGTCTGTTAAACGCACACCCGATATCAATTAATTTATACATTCCCTATACAAGTTTCCTATGATTGCCGAAGCCAACTTTAGTTTCTGAAAACATTGCACAGACTTGAGTTGAAAATGGGGTTTGCGCACATGGGTTTCTAGACAAAGCCCTTTATACGTGTGCCAGAAGTCAAACTTTGGATTTTGCAAGCGAATAACTAACACAATTTCAAATGGGTGCGTTCGCAAATAACCCTTTTTGAATGCGCACAAAAGTGTGCGTTTGACTGTTTCAATGGAATTTCACTTCTCTCGACGAAAGATGTCAGGTACACATTTAAAAAAAAAAAATTCCACCAATCGATGGTGCATCCGCATTTTGCTACCGAAGAAACGAACAAAAAGCCAAGTGTGAAAAACGTTATAAGCGGCTAATAAAGACAACCTTCTTTTGGCGCATTCCATCCGTCCGTCACTCAATGGCAATTGCCTGCCTCTTTTTGTCTTCTCTTTAGCAAAACTGACAACTAACTGTCCAACATGGTTTACCGCCGCCATTATTGGTGCTACACCGCGTTGCTGTTGCGCGCCGCTGTCACTTTACGACTTTAATGGAACGATAATTTTTTTAATAAATGGGAATTGTACGTCGTTGACGGGCTTGACTCAAATTGCTGCAGTAAGTATTTTTTTGTTCCTCTTTATCCCTTCTTCTTGTTTTGGCATCTTCTCGAGAAGAAGTTGTTTTTAGCCTCTAGCTGTGGCCATGTCTTTGTTTGACAACGCGATTGTGTATTGCGCTCGTTTGCTTTTCCTCTCCTTTATGACCGTCAGTGGTCGGAAATCAATTTGAAATTCAGATTTTGTTTTTTTTTTTTTTCTTTTCCTTTTGTAGCAGCTTTTTATTTGTTTTAAATTGCCACTCAATGTGATTAGTGCGGTTTGGATGTTTATTGCGGTTTTTTTTTTCATTCTTTCCTGATTTCTATCTCGGCCGTCACTAACTTCTTTAGAATTGGTCGTTTTTATTGCTTCTTCGTGTAAGCACTTCAGTGTAGGTAATTCTTTTTTTAAGTCTTTCCTGATATGGATCTTAAGACATCGGAATAGAGCATCACCCTCCAGGGGGTTAACGTGAAGCATAAAAAAAGAATCGAAATGTATTCAATGGCGACAATTACCTCATCAGGGTGAGCCGTTAATGGGGAATACCTACTTTTGGTTGGGTATTAAGAATTGAATTGCCATCCTAAATGACGGTTATATTGAGTGTGATAAACCCAGCAGCACCTGACAGGTATGATATAAAATTGAAGGACGCCCTTAAGAAAAAAAAAAAAAAACATGTAATGATGTTGTTTATTATGAGCGGGACCCATCGAACGGTCTTTCACATTGTACGGCAGATGATTGAGTCGAAGACATTGTCTTTGGATAATATTTTTATTGATCATGTTCTGCGGAGTGCTGCCGTCAATTAGCAACTGCTCAGCGGGACTCACACGACTCTCCTGTCTTTCTGTCGCTGACGTGGCAGATGGTGTGAAGTTTATGAGGAGTTTTCTCTTTCAGACTTTGTACGAGAAAGAATGCGTTGCGAACCAGATAATTGAAGAAACAGGTTCCACTGCAATCCACATCCCCCATTACTGCATATATCTGTCATATGTCAGCAAAAACGATACACATTACACCTGCAATTCAAACCGTTAAGAATTCCATAAGGATGTTTTCTGTGTGAAAATTTAATACACAAAATGTGCAAATCACTGTGGAACATATACTTACGATCCACAAACCATAACGTTGGTTGGATAATGATTCTTTTACATTGGGAATTGGGTGTCGCTACTGTAGAACGTCTTGTCTTCCAGATGTGGATGAAATAAGTTTTCTGATTGATGGAAATAGTGAATTTACTAGGATCCACAACATCCACAGGAGCCTGGATCACAGCGCTGAAACAGCACATCATGCGTAATCAACAGAAAACTCAGGTTTTTTCATAATTCACGAGCTAGATTTGTGTGGAATATATCTCCACTTACGATCCACACACTAAAACTTCCGACTGAGCAGTTTGTTTTACACGAAAAAAAATGTAAATGAGACCTATAATATTTCACCCATAATTCAAACTTGAATTGATGTTGAAAAATTTGTCTTAAAAAAGATTTTCAAAATAAAAAAGAATTCCTGACAATTTTACGATCCACATGGTAAACTAGTCAGTAGATCTCTTGTGTTTTGAATGCATTTACTTTGTTCCCAAGGTTGACTGCTAAGTTATGGAAATGAGATGGACACTTTTACTACTTTTAAACGCGAAACAACAACCCCCATATCCATTCGTTCCAATGCAATTCATACAAAACAATTCCATCAACAGAATGCAGTTAATTGAATAAACAATTGACGCGGCCCGTTAATGTTAATTAAAATATATACATCGACATTTAAATTCAAATATTATTCAAATTCCCTGTGGAGTCTATCATCTTTTTTGGCAACAACAACGTGGCGTAGGTGGACCACGTGTACCCAAATTTCCAGGAGCGACGATTTCATATCGTTGCAAGGATGATGATAATATCTACCAAACAACCCGGCCGATTGACTCGGCATGTAGAGTTGGCAAAACTAGTTTTCAATCAAAAACCTCCTTGCATTGTCATCGAATTATCATCATTGTATAGAACTGTGTGTGCACTCTCTAGACACAGGTATCCGCACATTATTTTGCCCCTATGAATACATTCAAATATGTTCTACGGGTAGTCTCTACGAATACTAATTTCGAAATACCTGACTGTTCTCTGTCGGTTAAGCGCACAGGGGTAAGCATCCTTACAATGGAACTACACTCCCCGGGAACAATATTACACACATGGATCCAATTCACTTTGACTTGAAATCAGATTGAGTACGACAACGACCATGATGACGAACGAGATACTCGTACCTATGGTTACGGATGCATTTCATGGTGGCTCTTGGCACAGCAGAAGCAGATAGACATAGAAAAGCATTGTTCTCCTCATCCGGATGGAAATTGAATATCCGCGAGCTGAAGTTTTTTTTTTTTTGTGCTGTTGTATTATTTGCAATTTTGAATTTCAGCAGAGAAGAGTATCCAGGATGCGTTTTGTGTGTGTTTTCGAATGCATTCATGCGTATTTACATCCTGAATGCATACATCGTATATGGTGCATGTGTAGGAAACTTTGCATGCAGATTGGGGCATCCTGTTTTAGTTTTGCACAAAGTTTTAGAAAGATAGATGAAGATGATAACCAGAAATCCAATTTGTGCATGATATGCCATTGAGGTAAATAGTTTTATGCAGTTTTCATGCAACCACTCGAGGGAGTGAGTGCGTTTGACCGAGTACTTTTGGGGTTTCCTGCAAAGTTTGAAGTGGGCTTGGGTTTTTCCTTTAATTTTGTGAAACGTTTTTGTGAGTAGTGAAATGATTTTCGTTGGATTGTTGCCACTTGGGATGGTAATTGGGCATGTCTACTCGCACGATTGTTACTACAACTGACGATGTGTATTGTGAACTTGTCAGGATCAGAATATTTCGATAAATGTTGTTAGATGCAGAAGAAAATCTTTTTTTATCCTCAATGGAACCAATTAAGGATGTCCATAGTAGGTGATCGCACCCCTTGAAGTGTACAAAGGATAAAGTAGAAGTTTTATCGCTCCACTGCCTCATTGAGAGTGTTGCGCACACGAACACAATTATTTTGATTATTATGTAATTGAGCTTGAATTGGCCCCTATGCCAGGCCAATCACGATTTATATTGCAAACTTTTGTAATTTTTGTCTTAATTTTCTCTTTTTCTGTGGACGGGAATTATTGCGCACATTTCTTACTTGTAACCAATTACCAGAGCATTCATGGCGTTAAGAATTTGTAATACTTCACTCTGCGTTTATGATGGAAAAAAAACACAATTTTAATCGGGTCTACTGCACTGGGGCAATAACGCACATGCGCCATATGATAAGCGCACATTTCGTCCCCATAAATAATGAAATCTTTACTAACACCGTTTCGTGAGGGTTAATCAGAAATATGCAATTAAACTCAACTGAGTGTTACTCTCTTTCTGCAGCAGTGTGGCGGTAACGCACACATGCCATTTGGTAAGCGCACATATCCTCCCCCAAACATAATTAAATCGTTAGTAGCAGCGCGAAGTTAAGGCAAACTATAAAGACGTCGTCTTTGAGGCATTCTTTATTTGAAAAATAGCTTCGAGTCCACAGATTCGTAAAAAAATGTACTCGTAAACGCCATAAATGGTAGAAGGTCGCAGTTGATGGCTACTTTAAACAAGACTCTATGCATCGATAAAGCTGCACAAATGTTATTTAATATAGACGCCTGCCTTTAGGAATATAAAATACTGCATAAAAAGAACCACACAAAAAGAGGATAACAACTCAGTTTGAATGATTTTGTGAAACGATTATTCCTCAAGTTCATTGGCGCGAACACGACTTCCATACGGCAACGAAGGCGTACATTCTGCTATCAGAAAATTAGCCTAGAAGATTGCGGCCCAAGACCAAGTATATTTGATATGAGAGAAAATTTATTTCAAACGACTTACGTTTCATTTAAAAACCTAAAGGGCACATACCTGGAATGACAAAAAAGAAAATTAAGATTTAGTACATAACCATGAACAAGGACATACATCTATTTGCATGAAAAAGGGACAAGATCCTAAATTTAAGTATCGACTTCAATACAACTTTAGTTCAACAATAGTTTTGACAACACTCTTCCATTTCCCAGCAATTATTCAAGGATAGAGCGAATCATAAGACACCTCCTTGTGGTTTGCCCCTGAAACACCAGAAACACGTTACCACTTAACAACTGAGCAGTCACTCAAAGCATTAGTGCAAAACCCCTAAAAGAGGTAATAAAAACTGGTTAACAGTTTCGTTTCAGTTATCCAATTCAAAAACAGACTCCTTTTGTCGGTCTAACAAAAATCAGACTCCTTCTAGGAATAATAAAAAAAAGAAAAACGGGAAAAAAAAACACCAACACCAAACAACTTTATCCACCCAGTTAGTCGCCTAACAAACTCCGTTCAGCCCCGGCTTCGTTATTTGCAGACTAAAACTGCTGTCAGAAAACCTTCTTCAGCTTTTACTGTAATCTAAGAGAACCCTTTCCCCCTCTCGCTCCAACCATACATCACAACATTTTAGCACATTTTAAGGCGAAAACAAACACAAAGCTCAAAAGCCGTCGCCAATGCTATTGCCGCATAAAACCAGACGGAAGGAAATTCCACCGGAAATGTTGTCCGTGTTAATGATGCGAAGCACATACTATACCCCCATTTTACAAACAGCTTTCAATCCGGGGTTGGGAAAATGAAATTCCCCAACCCTTCATAGACAAAAGGATCCACAAGGATATATACTACACACAAACGGGCACACTGGTAGTGGCAGACACATCACAACTAAAAACCCAAGATCCGCGCGCCGTGTTATTAAATAATTTATCCTGATGGTACTTTAACCTGTTCGGAATATAAATGGATATCAGCAGGAGAACTTCTATACTATGTACGAAGGATACAGCGGAGTAGCTTGTGTTCGTTCGTTTGTGCAGAGCTAGTTGGTATGTGCTCGCTCATCCTTTGTATTGTTTGGTCTGTCGTTGCTTCGTTGCCTGCCCGCAATGGATATCTTCCTGTTGAAGTGTATACATAACAAATAGTTCTGCTGAGCATTTTGCCGAGTAGACCAGAGTGAATAAGGCAGACACACTGTGCGAGTGTATAATTTAGCCACAGCAGGGAGGACGACATACGACCGAGAACGACCAGACTAACAACAAAAACTACACAAAGTATAATAATGAAGACGGAAAAGCCAAGCCAAAAAGGAGCAAAGGCGATGGAAGACTTAGCAGTTGGCTTAAAATAAATAAAAACAAAAATAAGACTCGAAGAAAAACACTACCGGGTCGGAAAAAGGAAATTCAATTTGAAAATAATAATCCTCTTAAGCTAGATAGAGGTTCCTGTTCCACACCGCAGTGCAAAACGAAAGCTATGCGTGCCATTGTGAGTTGGATAGATGTGCGGTTAATTTAAATTGAGTGCTTCCTTATTGGGTGCAGGTATATAATCGCGTTAGATGATGCCCGATTCGGTGTTTAGAGGGTAGAAGTATGCACCTGCTCATGGCTATACCTTACTCCCGAGAATGTAGATGGTAGCTCAGATTGAAATGGGGTGCCTCAGGGTGGAGTCTTTTCGCCCATACTTTTTCCTAAACGAAAATGCTGCTTTGTAACCCTTTTGAGCAGCAAAAAGTGACAACAATGCGCCTGAAGTCAAAGGATGCCATTTGTGAACACAAATAGGACCAAACAACTGCGCAATCTACAAGATATTGGCAAAAATGCAATGTATATTGTCCCGGATCATCTCGTCCCCAAGTGGGTCTATTGTGAGAAATTCAACTTTGAGGCAGCTCAACGTAACATTTGGGTTACTTAGTTCTACTTTTGAAGTATGTATGATCATGTTTTTTTCAATTGGATCATGCTTCTATCAACTATTTTAGAGACAGCATCCTTCTTCTCATAAAGCATGTTGAGAAAAAGATTTTGGCTGAATATAAAATCTCCCGTCTGTTAGTAGGGCAAATAAACAGCTTTTGAGTCCGAATACTGTCCGACTAATGGGCATAACTCCCAACAGAAGACAGAAGATCACACCCCAAATCAAAACCAGAAAGAGAGCTTTGTTTCAGATGTTTTTTAGTAGGGCAAATAAACAGCTTTCTCCTTGGTCGTTTTGAACGCAAAATTCTTCGATTGATTTTCGGTCCCGTTTGCGTTGACGGGCTTTGGAGGAGGAGATTTAACAGCGAACTCTACGAGCTGTACAGCGACATCGACCTGGTCAGAAAAGTACGCATCAGTCGACTAAGATGGCTAGGACATGTAGAGCGAATGGACACCAACGCTCCGGCCCGAAGAGTCTTCGACTCAAACCCGGAGGGACAACGCAGTAGAGGAAGACCTCGCCTTAGGTGGCGCGCGCAAGTGGAAGGGGACCTCAACCAACTTGGAGTGCGCAACTGGAGGCAGTTAGCCAAAGATCGCGCTAACTGGAGAGGCGTATTGGTTGAGGCCCAGGTCCACCCCGGACTGTAGCGCCACCTAAGTAAGTAAGTAAGTAAATAAACAGCTTTTGAGCCCGAATACTGCCCGACTAATGGGCATAACTCCCAACAGAAGACAGAAGACCACACCCCAAATCGAAACCAGAAAGAGAGCTTTGTTACAGAGAGGCAGTTCATTTATAAATTGGGGTCCCACAAGGTGGTACGTTAACTTCGTCGTTTTTATTAAAAAAAAAAAAAATAATTAATAATAATAATAATTTTAATAATAATTAAAAAAAATAAAACCGACTGGTGGCGATGCATTTATCGTCTAAAAGGGACCTTAGTTGAGGTGGCAATTATACAAATTTGATGTAAATAAACCAAGTAGAAAGTAATGGGTCATCTTGTCGAATTTTAGCGCAATGAAGTTCGTCATTACAGCTAACATCAAGGACAAGAACCTGTGATTTGACTGATATTTTAATTAGATACTTCATCTGAAAGACGTCAACAAGTGACCGAATCTGATCATCCGCTTAGTGACGAAAGTGTCGTTCTTAAATCGTCAAAGATTCCCCAAATGTAGCTAAAAAAGATCTGAGGACAGTTTTGTGGAATTTCGTCGGGGGAACTAGCTTTGTATCCTAGAAACTAAAAAGTTCAATACCTGTGGTTCTAAAAATTTTATGCTTCATTGTCATATTGCCCCTTCGTATGACAAAGCATTGTCTGAGTATACCCATCCGTTTTTCAATGGCCTTTGTGCAGTAAAACAAGCCCCCAAGGGAAGTCTGTGAGTGACACGACCTACTCCACTCACTCCGCATCCAATGAGACGCACTCCTCTTGAACTTCAAAGACAGCTCCCTACCATTGTGACACACCACAAGGCTGTCCCATTAGCCCGTCTTTATCGCTTCTCTATTTACAGTGCAGGTTAATATATTACAATTAGCGTGCAACCACTTAAGACATTTTCGAAAATCCGCACTCCACTCGATTAATTTTCTACTTAAGCATCGCGCACAGCAACCGCATAGCACCAGCGAGTACAACCACTTATCCAGCGAGATTCCTTCAGTCAGCGCTCCTGCAACTCTCACCACAAAAGACGAAAGGAAACAAGCCAAAGCAGCACACATCCATTTGGTATGCATTACTCAACTCCGCGTTGTGCTGCGCTCTGCGCTCACCGATCCAATCAGTAAGCATACATATTTAAACAGCATATTTTACATCAACCGATTTCGGATTCCGGCGATTTGCAAATGGAAATGTTCACAACATGGCTGCTGCTGCTGCTGCCGTGGGGGGTGGGTACGGCATTGGAACATGATGCAAGAAACGGGCATCGCCTCTGGCAGTAAAACAACTCCTTAGTATGCGCCAAGTAGAACCACCAAGGCAGCTACAAGTTAATGCAAAAAAAGAAAAGGCACACACAGAAATGGATTGCAGGAGAGGACCGTAGAGAGGACGCGTCGTTTTTCCTTCTTTTTGTCATCTCTCGAAACTTGTTCGAAAAGCTGAAGTTGACAAATTTAAATTCAAACCTGGTTGCTTTGTCATTGTCTGTCTGAGTTTTTACTGCCAGGGAAATTCTTCTTCTCGTCTTTTTTTTTTTGCATGCGCATGCATGTTGACAATGTGTTGAAAGAATGCTGCTTTCGGAAGCCCACAGAGGACTTTTTGGCGTGGATCTGGATATGACAACGACGACGACGACAATTCTAGATTCAACAAAAACGCCAGCAATTTCAAAAGATCGAAATCGTATTCATGAAAACGGCACAAGATGAAAAACAGAGAGAGAGAGAGAGAGCGAGGACCATTTAGAGTGAACAAAAAGGAATTCCAATTGGTTTCGTATGAAAATTTTTATATAACATAACAACCGCCAGTCCGACAAGGACAAATCCGATAAACGGAAAAAAGCACACAAGGCGAATCACTCCGAGCATATGATGATGAGGAATTGTATCTCGATATAGCGCCAAATTAAAAAAAAAAATATATATATCTCCGCACATCCAAGAAATAATGTATTCAACTGAAGCTGAGACTTCTCACTACGGAATTTGCACCAAGGATTCAGCAGCAACGTGGTGGAGTAGTATCTTTGGTGACAGCATAAATAACGCACATACTTACATTCTCTGGATGCGGGATTGTTTCTGCTCTGGCTTTTTATGCCAGTGTATCGCTCACAACCTGTCGTCACGATGTGTGTTTTCTGGAGTGCAGAAGACTCGCAGAGACAACTTCCTCAGGGCAAAGCCAGCCGCCACCCGATGCTGCCGTGAAGACAAAGGAATGACGAGCTGAGTTCCTTTTGCTGCTGTTGCTGCATCAGCGGAAGAATGTGATTTGTGAATTATTTTGCTCACGTCCTATTGCTCCTTTTTTGTTTTGTTTCACATCGAATGCAGAGTATATTTGTGTGTAATGTGTTTTGGGCCAAAATTGGACTGCAATGGTACACGGAATTGGAAGCACATGTACAACAAGAAGTGTTTGACTTGAATATATTTCGTGCAGAATGCTGGGTGGAGTTGTTTTTTTTTTTTTTTGTTTTAAGTATTCTTGCTTCTGGCTGGTATCTTTGGAATTTGCAATGACAAGTGATATCCTTTTAGCAGGCCGGGGATACAGTTTTTGCCATTCCGAGAGAACATTGATTTAGGAAGACAATATTCCTTTGGTGGTGAATTAGTTTGTCTCATGTCCGACGGTGGTGGCTTTGTCTATCAGGATTTTGTTCTCCTTTATTAGTTGAGTAAAAAATTGAGTAGGTTTATGTTGCGGTTTTGTGTACAAGATTCCACTGTGGTGGTGAAAATTTTGGCGAACCTTGTATGTCGCATTTACCTCACTTATTTTATCGATTTCCCATCGAATAGTAGTAGCATGAGGCAGTGTACACTCTCGGAGGCAAACCACCCTCATTTTTTTTTCCTAAATCAAGGAATCAGAAAAATACAAAATTTCTTTAATTAGTTCTGACACAAACCGTATTTATTTCACACCTAAGTCTATGCAAAACAATAAATAAAAAAAATTCCCAAGTTTCAAACCATTTTTTTCTGTTGGTCCTGAACGACCACTTTGTTGAGGTAGACATTTTTTGAATCTGCAAAAAAGGTAGTTGAATTTTGGTCATAAATGTGGTCCTGTCACAAGACTTCTTCCCATGAAATTTGTTTTATTTTCGAGCCAATCAACCTTAAGGTCTGATGTAACACTTTTGGTTTTATTTATAATAGAAAACGAGACAAGCTTTCGCACCTTCTGCAGAACTTAGACTTTAAGAACTACAGGGTGGCGCACGAATCCTGCTACAAAAATAAAACGTAATAACTTTTTTTTTTTTTTTTTAATCGGCTTATTTTTTTTTTTATTTTGTAGGTTACTATTTAGATTTATAAAAATGGATGCTTGGGATACGGAGAAAAGAATTTGGATAGTGCAACGGTACCATGCTTTGCAGTCTGTCATTTCCGTCCAAAGGGAATTTAGGCGGGAGTTTGGCGGTAATCCCCCGAGTAGATGGACCATTATGAGGTTTGTAAACATGTTTACCGAATCTGGAAGCATCGCACGAAGGCCGTACCATCGAGATGCCAATGTTCGGGTTCAGGATACAATCGCAGCAGTAGCATCTGCAATACAGGCCAATCCGAGCGTTTCGACCCGAAACTTATCGGGGCAAATTGGAGTTAGTAGACGGTCATTACAACGGATACTTCATGATGATTTAAACTTGTTTCCGTACAAAGTCCAAATTACTAGCAAGTTAAACCCTCAGGATTTGCCTGTTCGCCTGGAATTTTGCCAAAAAATGATATCAATGGCCGAAGAAGACAACACATTGATCAATTGTTTGTTCATGTCTGATGAGGCCCATTTTGATATTAACGGCAATGTAAACAAGCAAAATAGCCGTATATGGAAAGAGTCTAATCCCGAAATGCTCCATTAGACGGAACTGCACCCAGAACGAGTCACTGTGTGGTGCGCAGTTTCATCAAGGTGTATTGTCGGGCCGTACTTCTTTGAAGAAAACGGTGTAACCGTTACTGTCAATGGGGACCGTTATTTAAAGATGTTGAAGGAGTTTTTTTTACCCAGAACTGCGCCGAAGACGTATACCATTCAACAGCGTTTGGTTTCAGCAAGATGGAGCAACTGCACATATAGCCAGACCAGTTATGGCGGAGCTAAACAAAAAATTCGCAAACAAATTAATTTCTAGGAACTCCACTCTTCGCTGGCCCCCAAGGTCACCTGACCTGACTGCACCAGACTTCTTTTTATGGGGTTATGTCAAGCAAGAGGTGTATAAAACGAAGCCCAGGAATTTAACTGAATTAAAGCAGTCCATAACGACAATAATTGAGGCGATCCCAACTTCAACTCTTCAGGCCGCAATGAATAGTTTTTTGATCAGGTGCCGCATATGCGTGGGAGAGCGTGGAGGTCATTTGCGATCTATAATCTTTAAAAACAACTAACTATTTAAAATAAAATTTAATTTTCTAACCAATAAAAAAAAAAAAATAAATGAAATACATCGAATAAAAAAAAAGTTATTTGAATTTCTTATTGTAGCACAATTGGTGCGCCACCCTGTACATCAACCAAGCTTTTGAAAGAGCTCTGCTAAACATTTTACAGTTATACAGTTGTCAAAGCATTAAACGTTGCTTTTACATTTCAAGAAAAGTAGAGGTCCATCTAATGAACCTAATGGAACCCCTTTAGTTTTTCTAGTTTTTTTTTTAAACATCTCAATATGCTAAATCATTCATTATCAGGCATCTCTACTCACAGCTTCAAGATCAACTTGTAAGCTGATTTGCGCATTGATTCACCAAATATCTGTGTATTTAGATCATTATTTAGATTTAGCATTGCTAATCACAGTCCAGCAACGTTTAATGCTGGTAAAACAGAACTTTTCGAAAAATAGAGGCCTTACGATTGAGCCTTGTGGTACCGCAATTTGTTTTTCCTGAACTCACGGTGTACTCTTGTTCGTTTCTTGTAATGGTCGTGGTCTGCGTTCTGCTATTCCAAACGATTAAGACATGTGGCACCGCAATTTGTTTTTCCTGAAGTTACGGTGCACCCTTGTTCGTTTCTTTTAATGGTCGTGGTCCACGTTCTGCTATTCCAAACTGGGGCTTGTACTTGAACACTGAGACCCCTTAAAGAAAACAACTAAAGGAGAAACAAACAGTGCCTTTGCGAGTTGAATTCTGGGCGCCTCGCTTCTCACCCCGACGTTTCAGAGGTTTGTTGCCTTCAATGGCCGAACAAAAACTCTGCCATTTAAGTTGACAAATCGTATTTTCTATTTCAAATCTCTCTTTATTACAGAAAGGACAATATACTCATATGGATATGTTGAGCACAACAAAAATTAAAAGTTGTCCAACTTGTCTCAAAGATAATGCGCTGCACGGTATAATAAAATAGTTGCTCAACGCGATGCTGTATGAACATTTATGACCAACACGAACTTCCCATACACTACCAGTATAGAGTATATACGATTTTGCAGAAACTCGTTGGGTAGTCCGAGTTAAGACTGAGCGAAAAGTGGCCCTGGCCATATTGCGTTAAATCGGAACCTGATGCGTTGCGCACGAAGTGTGCGACCGGCATTACTTAATTTAAGAATTCTTAAATTGAAAGGGGGGAAAGCAGGCAGTAGCGACTTCTTCGCGAAGAATTTAAGTAAATTCAATAACCAATCATTTCTTTATTATAGAAGAGTTTACAGATTTTTTATGAAAGATTGACTTGATTGGCTATTTTTGCCTCAATGCATATCTTCTTCGAATGTGGACTAGGCAAATATATTGTATTTGCAAAAATTAAGTCTGAGACACATGGCATATGGCACCTGCCGTGGGGCAATCAAATATGAATTGTGATATTTATAGCTCCACACAGAGTGAGTTTCTATCCGAAAAAAAAAAGACTACAATATGACACACTTAGTACCAGTAAATAATTAACCGACTGCAGTTGAATAATGATGACGGGCGAAATTTCCACTGTCATCCACACAAATGTCTTCCCCTCCTCTGGCCGCTTTGGGGGCCACAGACTATACACAAATTTATCAGATTTAATCCATTGTTTGACCGCCGGCAATCAAATGTAATTACATTTATTTAAAAGCCAATTTGTTTTGAATTGCTAATCAAATGATTAAATTGATATTTTTATTTTATTTTCTGTTTACGCTTTGGGTTTAATTTATTTCCACGATTTCATTTGCAGTGATTTTTAATCTCATTTACTATTCAAACAACCGGTCATGTCATGCTATACGCGGTCATAATTCAAATTAAATTATTTATCAATAAAGCAAAAAAACAAAAAAGAAAATTAAAACTAACCAAAGTGTAAACGATATGCATCAATTCGTTCCACTCCTGCCGGTGGCATAGGAAATGCAAATTAATTAAATTCATAAAATACTCTACAAATATGATAAATAAATTAGTTTTGCAGCTAATTAACGCAACTAATTAGAGAAAAGCGCGCGACATGAATTATGCAAATCGCGTTCCAATAGAGATTTCTTGTGGCCCGTTCATATTGTCAATATGGCTCGCACCATCGTCAATCATTTATAATTCGCTTAAATAAAATGTGATGATTGAATTTAAATGAAGAAATCTGGCGCAAATAATTGTGTGCGCACACGTTGTTGTAGTCACGTCTCCGGCTGCGGCCGGCAGCACCACCAGTCCCCCCTCGGGCACATTGCCAATTGATTTGGCTACGTTTTAGGGCTTCCTTCCGCTTCTATGAATGTGGCCATTGCTATGCTATCCCCAAGGAGGAAGACGGAAAGACGCCAACGCCAACACCGACCGCCTTGGGGCGGTTTATCATTCGCGTTCTGTTCGTTTCGCAACTTCCCTCTTTTGGTATATTAAATAGATTTCCTTTTCCTCATTGAAAGTCAGCTTTTTCATCCTTTGGGGAGGGATACCGATTCTTTGTATTTGTGCGATTGTGTGCCTGAATAAACGGGCCGCCATTAATAATAAATAAAAACGATTTCTCTGTGTTCTGAATTTTGATTGATGTGCCACTGCTACTGCTGCTTTTGGTGGTGTAACTACACTCCTCAAGAGTCGTAGTCGTCGTCGATTTGCCTGGGCGTCGTGCTCTTTATGCTAGAGTGAGGAAATCGGAGTGTGTGCCGAGCATAAAGGATGATATAGCCCGGTATTCCATCAAATATTCATGAGCAATGAATGTAATTTTATTGGGTTTTGTTTTTGTGAAGAATGAGAGAAAGACAAAAAAAATAAATACAAGTTGAGAGTTCCCCGAAGGAGGTGTAGAAGAACGGAGAGGAAGAACCCCTTAAGCGCCGAATAAGAGAGCTCTACACGGCTACTGTTCTAGAGTTCTTCCTTTGCTTGTACACACTTCCCCCCTTTCATCTTCCGACTGCTGCCTCACTGTGGGTATTCCTGTTGTAGTGGTTGTTGTCTTTTCGAGTTTATTAAGTCGTTAACTGTTTGTTATGAGTTATGTAATCTGATGTACGGATGTACGTGGTTAAAATTCATTCGTAAAAAAAATTAAAATTTTACGGCTTTTTTAAAGGTCGGTCGTAAAAAAAAAAAAAAACCAACGTAAGCGGCGCACTGGAAAGGTTTACGGCTGCTGGTTTCTTTTTTACGACAATGGAATTACAACAGAAATGTGCCGTGAAGTTTCATAAGCACTTGGCTCTTTATATTGTTGCTGTAATATCGAGGTGCGAAGGGAAATGGGCCAATTGTTTGCCTTTTTTCTGGTAGGGAAGCTAAGTAGGTAGGTATTTTCAAATATGAGTGATAGAAAATGGTCCCAAGTTGGGCGCCATTTTGTTTAACATCATAAAGATTTTTAGGCAACTTGTAGGCATTAAAGAAGCCATTGGAGCTACGTTGGGTGTGGATGCGTTCGTTGACCAACCATAGGTCGAGGGCCTAATAATCAATTTTTACCTTCACGATAAATATTTCCTAGGTCACAATATGCAATTTTGAATGGAAAATTATGCAATTTTGAGTTTGAAAAATTTAGCCTGGACACTAAAAATGATTATTAGTATCGCGGGAAGTGTGTAATGCACTTGGCAATTGTAGTAAAAATCAGTCTTGATAAGTCTTGGGATATATGACTTGCCGTGGGGATTTTTATTGTAAAGAAAAGAGAACAAATATTGTCCCAGTGTAATTCCATGGGACAATCAATCAAAGAAGAAAGCAGTTTTCAACAAATAACTACATTGCCAAACGAAAGTAATTGTTGAGTTGCACTTTTAGTTTTTCGAAAATAAGTTCGAAAATTTCCAATTAAAAGTTGTCCAAGTTTATTCCACGAATATGTAAAAACAGTTGGCTATTATGCCCTCGTCCAAAATAGCTAAATTACCAACCAAATGGTAAACAGCGCACTTCCATTTTCGAAAAAAAACTTTGCAAAATAATTTCCAACTCAACATTGTCGAAGCTTAAGCTTAACCCCAAATAGAGAAAGTTTTGTTCTCTTCTCAATTTTCTATGTCGAATGCTGCCCTAAACATCAATTAACGCACGACTTCGAAAAAATAAACCAGTTCGAATTTTCGATCATACTTTCATATTCTAAAATAAATACATTTTTTTTAGTGCGTTGCTGACAAACGGATAACTGACTGATAAAATGTCAATAATTATCCAAAGTCGAAAATTAGTGGTGCCAAATAATCATACAAACTTCACAATATGTTTCATAATATGCCAAAAATAGTGCTTGGCAGATGCTAATTATTTTATTAGTTTATGCCACAATAATTACTGGCAATAGATAAAACTATACAAACAAATAAAGTGATGCCAGCTACTGTCACCGGCTTTACGACAAGTCCCTTGTTTACAGCCCCATTACTTACGACCCACATTCAATAAAACTAACTCTGTCAACTGTCATAAGTCCATAATCTCGGGTAATCAAACGATATGACCGCCCCAGCTTACAAAGGCTTACAAATGTGCGATGTGATTTCATTGCAAGGAAAAGATTTACAGCCAGCAGGCGCCATAAAAGAAATTCAATTACCCTCCCGTGAAAGGAAAAACCCAATTAGTGTCGCACACATGCTTATCAATTCAATTTGAAAACCAACAAAGCCCGTCTAACTTTTACAACACATTTTGAAGGAATTAGTCGCTCTGCCCCCTGCCCTTGTTGTTGCGCCTCCACTCAAACTAAATCCCTGCATAGACTTTCCAACAACAAAATTGAACCTCGAAAATGGAATAATAAAAATCCATTACAATAATTTACCACACCACCAACACAAATTACAATTTAATAAATTGTTATTCTCGTTATCAGATCGGAAAAGGCAAACAGAAATAATAATAATCACGGCAATCAGCCGCAATAAATTAATCAAAATCGCTTAACCCATGTTTGTCGTCGTTGCTGTCGCTGTCGGTTGGATAGCAGTTTGACATTTGCCGCGTAGTGTTTAATTTTGCCGCCTCCGCGTGCTGACTAATATATTTAGTGGTGAAGCGACAGGGGGGCGAAACCTACGACCACACATAACTAATTTAAAATGCCCATGTTAATAAATTAGCAACGCTATAAACTTAATAAATAAATGTGTTGTGCTCACTACTGTTTTATGCCTGGCTGACTATAAAAAAAAAAACCAAACCTCAATTGCCGACAGTCAAGTCGGTCTGTCAGTCAACACAAAGTGGCCGTCATTAGCATACGCAAAAAAAATAACAAACTATTATATTATGTTAATTATTGTATATGATTATAATCATGGGGAATACTAATTTTTTTTCGCTTTTTGTTCGATGTTATTGGCGAGAAAAGGCACAAACTAATAACACGATCAACAATCCGCTGAGTATCTGCGAGTGTTTCTCTGAAGGAGGTGGGTTTGCAATAAAAAGATTTATGGCTACGAACGAATATAAAAATTAAAAGAAAAAAAAATAAATAAACTCAAGACTCATTAAGGCTAAGCGTGTGGCGATTAAGCCGGGGACAAGGTAAGCATGTTAAACTGCTTAATTAAGTTAGCCGATATGATGGCAAAAAGATACTTAAATATTCAAATGATGTTGTTAGCACTGGCACATTATAGCTTCGAGGGGTAGAGCTTTAAATTCCTTAAATGTATTTTTTTTTTCTGCGGTAAAACAACCGCTTTTGTTTTAATGGCACATTTCGTCGGAGATTGGCAGCACTTGACAGAAAGTAAAAATCCAAATTGCCGTTGCCTCTGGTGTTACTTTGAAAGTGTGTTCATGACTATCCCTGCACTTATGCTGGTGTAAATGGTTTCGAAAGTTGCACGTCGATTTTAACACATGACAACTTACGTCAGATTTTGTTTTTGAAGAAATATTTTCTCTTTTGAAATGATGTCACCGGACGTTACGTCAATTGAAAAGAAACTTGGATTTTGAGAGCTCCTGGATCGGGCTTTTTGCAAAACGGGTACAGTTTTAAGAACTTATATTCCCGGAGCCACGTTAGGATAGGTATTCGTAAGAAATTCTTAAACATTCCTATAAACTCTAGAAGATTGTTGATAAAGGGGCGAATTGTTAAACTTTTTGACGCATAATCTAGGCTAGTTGGCAGTACTTGCAGATACGGTCAGATTTTTGTCTTACTGAATGCGCTATGAGGTTGGTTTTTTTTTGGAGCACTTAAAATATATTAACAATTGGCAGCACTTGCATATTTTCAAAATCCACAGCATTTAGTACTGAGTTAGTTTTATTTACCTATTATATGTTTTAAGGGCTGATTGGATATTTTTGTTGGTAAAAGTAAATTTAAGTTGATGATTTTTTCTGTTGGCAACATTTGCCAAAGTCTACTTGACATGTTTAATTTCCTAAAGGACCTCATTTTATGCACACTTAAGTCTAATTGCTTTTTGCTATTAATCTTGCACGTCTGTCAAAAATTCTGTCTATACAACTTAATGTTAACAACGAAAAAACTGACTTCCATTGCATACAAACAAATACGACATTGGCCATAGCCCAATTTTTGCTACGTATC
This sequence comes from Cheilosia vulpina, assembly GCA_916610125.1. Lineage (NCBI taxonomy): Eukaryota > Metazoa > Arthropoda > Insecta > Diptera > Syrphidae > Cheilosia > Cheilosia vulpina. Next base: position 67,357,013 of record OU744277.1, read on the forward strand.
AAAACATTTTCATTTCATTATTTATTTAGTATTTTCTTTTATACGTCAAACCTGTCATATTGACAGATGAAACGACATATAGGGACCACATCTGTCACTTGTCACGCTTCGAAAATCATATCCGTCACACTACGTATGAAATGAAAAGAGAAATCAAGTAAACAAACCAGCTCATTAACTGTCATAATTCACAATCAAATCTATCTCTGTCAAATTGAAATCTTGCGTGAAACACAATAATGCACGCAACGCAATTTAATGTCAAGTGATCTTTCATTTATATCTACTACAACAAATTGAAATCGACTAAAGTGTGACGTTTTAGCAACGTTACTACGAGTAGATGTTTACTTGCATGTTGTTCATATCAGAGGGTGGTAAGTGCATACAATTCCACGCCAATTAGCAGTCAAGCAATTGAATAATTGCAACAAGAGTTCACTTTAATGGATTTCTGTGTAAGTCATTAACGGTGCTTACAACTCACTCATTTGTCATTAATATGTATAGTTTGTTCGAATGGATAAAAAAGCGTTGTTAATCATGGGAATTACAGCCACAAAGTGTTTTAATTATTCGACATGTTGATTATATCTGATGGAAGCGGTTTTTTCTACTCCAATGCGCGAACTGTGACTTGTCAATTTAACTGGATTATCTCAATTTATGTGACGAAAATTTGTTTTCTTTGAATTGGTGACGAAAGCTTAAATGGGAATTGTGTGAGCATTGTTTAAAGTGATTGATTTTATTGGCTGAAACATTAAGTAGTCAACACATGCGCGAGTATGTTTTGCGGCTTTGTGTCGACGGACAAATTTGTCGATCATATTTCAGATGAACGCGAGAATTCCGAAGGGATTTTCGAACATCTTTAACTTGGGTTTTCGAATGATATAGTTTTTGGAACATACTCGAAGAGGGGTAGAGCTTTTATTTAAACCTAGGCTCGACCATTCTAAGCTTTAAGAATAGTTGACATCGGGTAGTAGATTTGCATTTTCGAAAATGTGTTTTTTCGCGGAGGTTTTGAGTGTTTAAAATGACTGAAATAAAGCAAAACTATTTTTTTTCTGGGATGTTTCAGGATTAAATTTTGACAAATTTGATGAAAATTTCATTTAAATCACTAATGGCTGGCAACTGGTGCGAATTTGATCAAAAGTTGATCTATGTTCCACTAAGGAACGGACGAGAGTTAATTCAGTTTTGACAGAACCCTCCTCCCAAACTTCAAAAGAAGACAGTGCAAGGCTTCAGAGACCTAATGAAAAGATATGGTTATTTCGGTGACACAGATAAGTGATGAGTGTCGCACACAATAACGCGCTCTAGTTTAGCAAATCGATTAGATTTCAGGCCGGTACTCGTCATTCCAACACAAGTCGCCCATATGTCGAAAACACGCCATCAGTACGAGAAAGAGAAAATCCTCTTACCCCACTTAATCTCAACTCTGAGCCCTCTTAATCCAATTTTAATAACCCCCCTCATATACGTCTTGATTGCTGTTTGGATTTATTTTTTGTTTTAATAAGCAAACAATTTTATGAACCACAAAACAGCATTAAACTACTCCTGTGTAGAAGTTGCCCCCGTCCAACCCATTTAATATCGATGTTCTCTCCGCCTATTTATGCTCCTTTCAAGCGCACACATCCCTGTATATATACACAAGCGGCTTAGTTGTAAAATGTTATGCATAATCGACTTGTACACATGCAATGCACATTTATTAACAACCAGTCATCATAATCATCATCATCGTCGCCGTATATATTATAAGAGGCTGTTTGGTGCGGCGGAGGTACGCCACGAAGCCCGAGTGTGAGTTGTTAAGATATGACATGCGATTTTAACATTTCAATTAAAGTGCTGTCCCCCGCCCATGGTTCTCCTCCTCTGGGCCTTGGCTTTTTGTGTGTTATTTCTGTAGTTACAGTTTAATGAGGGTAATGTGTTTTCAAGTGATTAACACCGGAGGCAAAATTAGCATTTAACATGCCAGAGAGAGAGAGGGAGGTTAGAGTATGATGGTGTGTTGTGCTGGGCTGCTTTATGCATGCAGCAGATCATCCATTAGAAGAAGTTTGTTTGTTTTTGCTTTGCTGTGCTCTCTTGTCGTTCACTAAGCTGTCAATTTTGTTTCAACAACAGTTTGGCTTCCTTGGCTCGGCGAACCGACACCGGCACTGAGAGATATGTACCGCAATCTCTTGAAATGTGAATAGCTCCGATGGCAAAGAGCTTTCTACGGTAAGGACAATTAGTGGCACGTTGTGGTGATTTTTGTTTCTAGATGCTATGTAGGTATGGGAATGTTTATGCGAGTGGATTTTGTGCATTCTCAAGGAGATGAGAACAAGAGTTTACTTTTGCTTTTTGGATAGAAGAATGACTAAAATGCAAGTAGAGGGGGATAGTCGAAAGTACTTTTCGGCTCTACTTTTGTATTTAACGCTCAAAAAAACTTTAATAAATGACAAAAGCAAGGCAAAACCTTAGCGCACACTTAGGTGCGCTCTCAGACTGGCTTTACAACTGCGCATTACGTTTGAAATGGAAACTTTTTTCCAATCGGTAAGCCTCAAAACTCAGTTTTATACGCAATTTTTTAGCGCACATACGTCTGTGGTTGCGTTTTTCATATGCTACAACTAGGGCAGCTACATTTTAATAGCTTTGTGTACATGAGAGATTTTACTTATCAACTTAGATACACGATTTCTTTGAAAGGAACGTTATCGGTTGTAAATGTGCGTTAATGAATAAATGCACATATATCGTCGATGAAACCAGAAAAGTGTGTAACTCCATATTGAGTGAAAATGGGCCTTGAACGGCATCTATGAGCTCAACTCAATAACTACCACTTTAGAAAGTGGGAATCCCCAAATAATTCAAATTATCTTTCTATCGATGATTTAGAATACGGTGTAACTCCATATTCATTGTATTTAGGAAGAAAATATGATGTTTTAATGCTCTCCTGAAAAAGTCTTAAAATGGAGTTACACAGTTTTCTGGTTTCACCGACGATATGCAAATATACGTGTGCGCTTTGCGAACAAGCAATTGATTTGCATTCGCGTGACACTTTTCCTGATGTGCGCACATGAGCAAATGTGGTTTCTGTGGCTGGGTACACGATTGACAATTTTTTAACCTGCCAATAGTAAAGTTTGCGAATAATTTAACACAGTGTATTGTATTTTGTGTGCAAAGATAAGTAAGGGACGTTGGTTGGCTAGAAAAATGTTCATGCATTGCAAAACTAAAAGTTTGTTTATCTTATGAAGTTTGCGCTAGAAGTTGTTCAAAGAAATTATAGGCCCAATTTTATTTAGAGCTATTTATTTGTCAACAAAAAAAAAAGACGTGCAAATATATTCTGTGCGACAGTGCGTTTGATGCAATATTTGCGCACATAGGTATAAAATGGCTCAAATTGTCTTTGAGTGCCAAAAGGACGACACAAGAGATGTGCATTCGTGCGCAACTGGTGAATCAAAAGTATGCACCAGAGGTTTGGGCTCATAAACTCTGGAAATCAATATATTTGTGTGCGGAATTGCGTTACTGGCTTTGTTTGCCATGCAAGTGTCTTATCATTCTGTGGTTTCTGAAACGAATCTGTTTTATCTTCCTTCTGTACAAAAGGCGGTTGAAATTATTTTGAATTTATTGTTAGATTGGAAATACACCCCAAACTGATGTCTAAAAACAACCTATCATTCTCATTTAAAAATTCATTGTGTAAAAATCATCACAGACACAATTCAATTGTTATTTGAATCGAATTGCTATTTTAAGCCATTTAAATAAAATAACTCATTTATGAAATCCCCACTTGAAAAATAAAGCGACCTCCGAATTGATTGGATATGAATGTCGCACAAAACACGAAGTCCCCTATGGTCACAGACGTGCAATTTGTGTTCACTCTGACATAAAAAAAATATGCCTCCACCGACAATGATTATTCAATTAAACATCCAGTGAACCCCAAATGCATACGCGAGTATGAATACAAACCAAACCGCCATTTTCTACTGACAATAAATAAATTAAAATAATAATCGAAAAGAAAAAAAAGTAATAAATGGAAAAGAATATTAAAGAGGAAAAAAAAATCCGCAAATAATCAATTATCAATATGTAAATTAATCGTGTCTACCTTAAATAATTACAAATTGAATGAAATGAAATATTTGCATTGTTATTTCGTTTTGCATTTTTTTCCCCTTTTCCACCCAATCTCAGTGTGGATTTCCATTTTTTTTTTTTTGTAAACTCCGCTCTTATAATTGTTTTTCTTTCTGTTTTATGATTCGGAAATCGGTGGGTCGTGTTAATTGCACTATCATCATCAGCAGATTTTATTAATAAATTATGAATACACAGAAAATAAACAAATTCAACCAAAATAATCTGAATTGCATTCGACGGAAAAAATATGCACACTAATTCAGACCAATTAATGCAAAACAAAAAAAAAAAAGTTGAACAAACGAAAATTTGGTACATAAAACATAATTAAGATTCATCAGCACATAAATTAAATCTCGCCGTGAATTCAGATATAATAAAGCGGTAACAGTAGAGCGCAATGTTGTTCTCACGGAAATTAAAAAAAAATAAAAAACTAGAGGACTATAATTAAATCGCATCCATTGTAGTCTCCGCTAATTAATAGGAGATTATCCATTTCACCGTTTTTTTTTTTCCATCTCTTCTATCAATCATCTGGTACAAATGAGCTCAATTAAGAAACGATTATTTTCAAGTCCAATTTTTAACATTTTAACATCCGCCATTAACACGAAACAAAAAAAAAAACCCAAAAATAATAAGAGTTAAAAATATCGTAATTTCTATTTCTGTTGAAATGTATTTTCCTCTTTTTCCCTCGTGAATCGCTAAGCAATTATCATCACTCTTATCTAGCTCACAATAAAGACCAGCATATTTATGTAAATTAACATTTTGTTAAAACAACAACTTACATGCATTAATATTAGATCAGATTAACTATACAAATTTCGACGACACATACCTGGAAAGATAAAGAAAAGAAACAAATTTATTAGACAAATTAGCATTGAGGCAATATACAAAACACTCAACTAGAATTAAGAGGAAAAAACACAACAACCTCACACACACACTCGTGTATTTGATTTGTTTGCAATGCAAAGTAGCTGAAGAAAGATTTATTCATCGGGAAACAATTTGTGTGTCTTTTGTGTGGGGTTTTGTTTAAATATTTAGAAATTTTTGGGCGTTTATTTTTTGTGTTTCAGTTTATTCAATATAATCGCATTTGTTCGGCTTAGAATGCGATTTGGGTTTGTTTGTGGTTTGGAAGATAATATGCGATGGCACAGAGTCGAGACATTTCGAAGAACTTATATTTAACTTGCGCATGGATAGAGATAGCTATTGAGATTTGTGTGTTTAAATAGTTAACAGAAGTGATGAAAAACATGTTTGGCGGAAAATAAGCAAGATTCGAGTGACAGTGCACAGCAGATGATGATCAGAGGTGTTTTCGATGGAGCCAGGTTGCAGCTGAGGTCGCCAGAGCATCAACATTTTTAAAGTACCTTTGAGGAAATATCACTATTGTTGGCCGAAATCGGAGCCACACCCCCTTTCTGCAGTCAACATTATGTAGGCATTCCAATTCGACACATAGAACTTGGCAGCGGATTTGCTACGAAGCAGCCAGTTCCTTGTCTTGCTGGATGATCCGGAATCCGGAGGTTATTTTCGAAAACCGCAAACTTTTTAAATGGTCGCAAAACTACAGCGACTGGCAAAAAAGGTTGACAGAGGCCACACTAACCCCTTTACAGAGGGCTCCACCATAACCATGTCTTTAGTAACCGACAGTGATTTTTGGGGTCGATAGTACTAAGTATGGTAGCGACATCTGGTGAGATATCTTTAGCATTGTGTGCGCTAAGATTATTTGGAAAATTCAATGGTAATGCAGATGCTTCTGTCAAAGTACGATCTTCAAATACACCAGTGAAAGATGGAAATGGACCCCCTATTACAAATAACGTTCAGTTTCATAAAGAAGCTTCAACGAATTGCCTGTCTCGGCATCACAGGTGCTATGCGCACTTGCCCAACTACAGCACTTGAGGCCATTATTGGGCTCTCACCTCTGCAGTTCTTCATTATGAAGACTGCTGCTAGATGCGCCATTAAGCTGCAGCTAGAAAATAGGTCTAATTCAGTTGCTCATGTGGGTCATCTGAAGATACTTAACCTTATACCAAACTTGGACATGTTCCGCTCCGTCCCGGACATTATGGTTAGGGAATATAAATTATATAAGTTAGAACTACTTGAACGCGCTAGCTGGGCCAATGGAGTTCCAATATTGAACCCAAAAAGCTTAGTCTGGTACACCGATGGATCGAAAATGGATTCCGGAGTTGGTGTCTTTGGACCCAACACCAAAGTCTCGATACCCATGGGGACGTGTCCCACGGTTTTTCAAGCGATCGAAACTTGCGCTGATCTAATCTCCAAAAAAGGTATGAAAGGCGCAATCATTCAAATTTTTTCAGACCGTCAGGCAGCCCTACAAGAATTGGCATCCAATACAATGGACTCCAAAACAGTTATGTGCTGTCACGATGCTCTGCAAACCCTCGCCAAACACAACAAGGTAAGGCTTGGGTGGGTACCGGGCCATCAGGGTATTGCAGGCAACGAACATGCAGACAAATTAGCTAGGGCTGGTTCAGAATCCCTTCTCTGTGGACCAGAACCCTACTGCACAGTCAATTGGACTTCTGCGCTAGGGCAAATTAATGATTGAGAGAAACAACTTCGTCTTGATCACTGGGAACATGTCCCTGGTATAAGACAATCCAAGCGATTAATTAAGCCTTACTCCTATAAGGGAATCCTTAGGCTCAGTAAGGCTAACATAAGAAAGCTAACGGGTATCCTCACAGGTCATTGTGGCCTTAAATATCACCTCAACAAAATGAACCTTTGTCCGGAAACAGAATGCAGATTCTGTCTGGAGGATGTCGAGTCCTCTGAATGTGAATGTCCGGCTTTTCATTGGTTAAGAAAACGTGTCTTTAATAGAGAGACTCGTACGCCAGCAGATATAGCGCACGCTGCTACTACAGACTTATTGACCTTCGTTAGGGAGGTCGCACGTCTCTTAGATTAACTATTCCCCATTGATACAATAGATCTTACAGTTCGCAGTGTCAGCCAGCTGGGCATGGGTTTATAAAAAAAAAAAAAAAAAAAAAAAAAAAAAAAAAAAAAAAAAAAAAAAAATATTACTATTAATCTTTTTCAATGATTGTTACCAAATAGCACATTTGAAAAGTCTATTGTCGTTTCAGAAATTGCCCGCTCAGTCACAGATCGAGACAAAACTGTTGCAATCGGGTTAAATCTCTGTTAAAATGGTTCGTGTCCCAACTCACTTGCTTTCAAATTATACATTCACCTAAAATTTCGTTAATCAAATAAGGTACCTATTTAAAACCAAGTTTTTAATGAATCCAATTGACGTATACACGAGTATGAAATTCAAATTTCCCCTCATCATAAAACGCACAAAGAGTTACCGCACAGAAAAACAAACTGAAAACAAGCCATCAGTAGGGTGTTGAAGTAATCCATTCGAAACGAATAGTAACTTCATCCTTTACCTTCGAATTGGATTCGTATAATTTACAACTTTTAGAAAACTCCTCGCCCCCAGAGATGTGCGGTCAACATATTTCTCCCTTCATTATTTGAGTACCCTTACAGCAAATAGGTACTCGAATATGTGTACACTCTATCTGAGAGTTTCACCCCTTCATTGTTGCGTTGGAAACCAAGCATGTGTTATTTGCAGTTCGGGGAAAATTGAAAATTTTATTATCCCCCAGAAAAATCTCAACTATTTACACGTAGATGCATTTTCAGCGAACTCACAATGAGTCAGTTACGTGAAATAGGGTGATTTAGACCATCGTCGGTCGTCTGTGAATACTGTTTCATTTTGTTGCGCTTTTCTAAACTATATCCACATGCAACCATGAAAAATTCATAATAAATTTCAACAACAGTTTTCCCTTTTCAACGATATAAATGCATTTCGTATATACACTACATATAACTTTACAGTAAGCCAAGTATGAAGGATAGGGGGGAAAAATAAGCCGGAATTCTGGAAGAGAAACACAATGACGATCTGGGGGCGGTTGGAACAAAAAAAAAAAAAAAAAACTGGGAGAAAAACAACAGCAACGACGAACCGAAAAAGTTTATCTGTAATTTTGAAAATACTTCTCGTTTTTCCTCTGAAATTAAGTGAAGCTGAAAATAGTCTGTTTCGAGTTTAGATGATGGAATTTTGTGCATTGAGGAGAGAACATGGAAATAGAATATCTACTCTTCACTCGTAATGTCGCTTTGCGGGGGCATAATGGGGCGAGGAAATAAAGTGAAAAACTTTGTCCGTGGGAGCGACTGGTGATGGGCTCTCGTCTAGTTAAATTGGAATGAGTATATATACACCCGGAGTGTACACATGAAACTAAAGAAAAACTAAATAAAAAGTTCCTTGATTGCTTTCAAGCGGAAAACAACAAATAATTGGATGAGAGCGTAGATGCAGTTTTTTTTTTTGCGAAAGTACTATGCAAATGAAGGGTATTTTGTTTTAAAATCACCAGCAATCCGTGAGGAAGGCATTTCAGAAAATGTACAACTTTAGAAAGGAAATTGGCAGTATTTAGTATGGAGCCTGATGATTAACACAGATTTAGAAATGTTGCAGAGTACATAATTGTGAAATAAATTGTAGACCGAACAGATGGAAATATAAAAAGGCTTACTGTTACTTGGGGACTTCTCAACCAAATTTGATAAAATGTGTCCCGGTATCATTTACACGAAATCCGAGATATGACAATTAGTATGCGCACACTTATATTTTTGGTAAAATCAAAACGCACATCATATGTGCGCATAAACAAAAATAGTGCAGACATTATTATAACATATTGAATACAGCTGTGGGCTCAGTGGTTATTGAGATGGACTGCTGAGCGAGGGATCTTTGTTCGATCGCTGGAAAGAAAACTGATAACATCTTGAGGTTTTTACGCACCCTCTTGCAAACATCCGAGAGTATAACCGGCTTGTAAGAGCTTCTTACTGCACCTGTCTGGACTCGGCAAACAATTGTAGGTCCTTCCCATTCATCCCACAATTTAAAAAAATTGGACAAAACGCAAAATATCTGAAAATTTAGACCTGACAATTTTTAATTTTTTTTTGTTATTTCAATTCCTCAAAAGAGACCAAATTTTAACAAAGAAAAAAAGGCGCTATTAATCCAGCACCTCTCAACCTAGTTCAATGAAATATATTCCAGACACATTTACAAATAATCTGATATGTAAAAATCTGTAAGCGCACACTTATATTTTTCCTCCCATAAAACCGCACATCAAGTGTGCGCATAAAGAAATATACGCTCATACGAGTCCACTTTCGTGTACCATAATGAAAATACATAGTACCAGAAAGCATTTCCTGTGCGCTTTGACATTTGCCTCTGAAGCTAATCAAATTTAATGGGAATCGTAGGAAAACTATAAAAACTTCCAACTTCCAACAATGGCCAAGCGATATACTTAAAATTTAATGTGAAACCAACCCTCACTCCATTGTTAGAGAACACTATAGCTTTACAGCAAATTGTCAAATAACGCTTGTCGACATTCCCCCAACGCTTTGATTGAATCCCAAACAATGGGAAGAAAAAAAAAAAAACCCCCCTTCTCATTCGAATATCTCTTGCAAAGACTAAACTGTAATAATATCCAAAGTTTTCAGCACTCCATAAGTTGTATATATTTCAATCAATTGAACACAACCCTTTTATGGAATTTTAACGTACACAGCAGACGCTGAGAATTTATCGCCCCCATAAAACTACTAAAACGACCCACATATCATTCGTTGCCGGCACCCTTTGCGAACGACTTAACATCGTGCCACCAGACACACATCATACGTATGGTAAAAATCGACTGGCAACATGTAATCTCTCCCCAAAGAGTTGTGTGTATCAATAAAATCCCATCTCCTTGTTCAATAATAAAATCGACTTTCAGTTACATCCTTCCGGATATAATATGACGAGAGCTCTTGCACTGGGACAAGGACAACCCTAATTCTTCGAAAATCGAATTGAACGGTGAGGAGCGAGTGTAAATGGGAGGAAGTGGTTGGAAAGTGTGTGCACTCGCATGGTACAAGCCATTTAACAGCATTACATTATTATATCCGATTAACTGGAAATTCGCATCAATAACAAACATCTTGCTAACGTATGCACATCAAATGTGCCCCACAACCAATGATGACGACAACTTCGATTGGAAATGTATCAAGGGAAAGGCGACGAAGAAGGATACCCTCGCATAGGTAGAGGTATCGAAATCCTTGAAAATCATTCAAACCAATTACGTATCAATTCATTTTGATTGATTGATTGATTAAGTTTTCCAACAGTTCATTTCATTTTCATCCCTTTGAACAAATTTGCTCTCGACCCTCCTCGTCTCTGGAACAGTACAAAAGAGAGAGAGAGCAAAAAAAAAACCAAACACGAAACAGATTTAGAAATCAATTTAGAAGTCAGTTTGAATGGGATTAACTCGACCCTTAGGATAGGAGAACGAATCAAAAGTTTCGGGCCAAACTTCTGTGTGTGTGTGGGAAAAGAGTGTTCGTCGGCAAAAAGTTTCTCAAGCACTAGCGTTTCGTGTGGGTATCTAATGTTCTGTAAAATTAGTAAATTTTTGAGTTTTTCTTTTGAAGTTGGAAAGTTTTCTATTCACTGAATTTGTTTGGCGTAGCTACATGAGAACATGATAGATCTATTATTTGGCGCCACGCTAATGGCAGAGGAAGTCCAATTACGCTCGTAAAACTAAAGTTTGAAAAATAACCATAAGGCTAGTTGGAGAACATTGGATGTGATCTATTTGAATAGATCAGATCCAATGAAAACTTGTAGTTTTGTGAAAGTTGGAGAACATTTGAAATACCCCAATGGCGCAAAAATCTAGTCGTTGTTTTTGATTTTTCTTTTGTTTTCATCGAGTCGAATATTGTTGCTAAACAAATTTGGGTGTGTGCGTTAAGCAAGTAGATATTATACAGCCATCGACGACAATAGTAAGTAGTCCATTTGATATGATAATGTTCAAACAGTGGTAGTGGGAAGTTGAAAATATGTGCTTTTGAAAAAAATCATAGATTGCGCACATTATACAAAAAATAGGCCGATTTCGCTTTAGTGGCTTTTCCTAACCCTTAGTCTAGGATTATTGTTCAAAATAGGAACGCATGAATGTGGTCCGACTTGAGAACTACGCTCGGTTTAAAATTGTGTGCGCAATCTATCCGCACAAGATGTGAAAAGTATGAAGATGTACATGAATGATGATATTGCATGGAAATTAGCGTAAAGTGTGTGCCCAATCTATCCGCACAAGCTGTGAAAAGTATGAAGATGTACATGAATTATGAAATTGCATCGAAAGGGGCGTAAATTGTGTGCCCAATCTATCCGCACAAGCTGTGAAAAGTATGAAGATATACATGAATAATGAAATTGCATCGAAAGGGGCGTAAATTGTGTGCCCAATCTATCCGCACAAGCTGTGAAAAGTATGAAGATGTACATGAATTATGAAATTGCATCGAAAGGGGCGTAAATTGTGTGCCCAATCTATCCGCACAAGCTGTGAAAAGTATGAAGATGTACATGAATAATGAAATTGCATCGAAAGGGGCGTAAATTGTGTACCCAATCTATCCGCACAAGCTGTGAAAAGTATGAAGATGTACATGAATGATGATATTGCATGGAAAAGAACGTAAATTGTGTGCCCAATCTATCCGCACAAGCTGTGAAAAGTATGAAGATGTACATGAATTATGAAATTGCATCGAAAGGGGCGTAAATTGTGTGCCCAATCTATCCGCACAAGCTGTGAAAAGTATGAAGATGTACATGAATAATGAAATTGCATCGAAAGGGGCGTAAATTGTGTGCCCAATCTATCCGCACAAGCTGTGAAAAGTATGAAGATGTACATGAATGATGATATTGCATGGAAAAGAACGTAAATTGTGTGCCCAATCTATCCGCACAAGCTGTGAAAAGTATGAAGATGTCCATGAATGATGAAATTGCATCGAAAGGGGCGTAAATTGTGTGCCCAATCTATCCGCACAAGCTGTGAAAAGTATGAAGATGTCCATGAATGATGAAATTGCAAGGAAAGGGGCGTAATGCCTGTAAGGGATATAACTTATCATCATTACGAGATGTGGTTTAAAAAGAAAGCTACTAAGACATGCCACTTAAAATTATAATTTTTAACTGGGGATCAGCACCTCACGGGGTGCGCATTCAGAAATATTATTTTTGAAGTAAGCTTTTTTCGTAGGTTTTCGATTTTCAGTATTGTATCGGTGCACTTTTGTTTGGGATCTATTATCCTGATTACAAGCATAACACTAGCTGCTACGATCAAAGGCTAGTTTAATTTGTAGCAAATAGCTCAGATACTCCGCTTTATCTGCCAGATAAGGAAGCCCTAAAGTATCCAAAAATTGGCAGTACAAATCTACCGCCGTTAAGGTATCCAACGATTTGAAGAACAGGCTTTAAATACATATAGAAATACAAGGTTTCAATTGGATAGCACACACAGTGGACGATTGCGGATTAATTAGATACTTAACCGTCGGTTAACTTTGTATTTGCATCATGTCCGTTTACCATGAACATTCTGTATCCATACTGGATTTTTAGGGACTGTAAACGACTTCTCTTTCAACACCCGATGGAGCCCTTACATTCTTTTACGTTCAAGTTCGTCCTTAACCATAGGTTATCTTTCAAATTTTCTTATTTTAAGCTATGTTTGGGTAAATAAGTTCGCTGTGACCATGTTTTATAGACATAATGCTTTTGCCAGATATCGCTACATATAAGTAAAAGTCCGTGGCATATTGAAGCAAGAGTAGTATGTACGCTCTAATATCTTGGCCTGTAGTTCCTCTCTTTTTCCTCACTGCGCCACCTTTCGCGAACGTCTGACATACATCCGAGAGCATGACTGTCATCAAAAAGTTTCTCAATTGGCCGTTTGGATTCGACATAAAATTGTAGATCCCTTCCATTCGTCCCAAAAATTGAGAACTTACACAAAACGAATGGTTGTAAGAAGCTAGGCCTAGGGTCCATACGGACCTGCGCCAACTATTTTTTCTTTTATTTTTATTTAGGTCCTTTCCTTGCGAACTTTTCATACGATCGCCATTGAATCAATGGACCTTCTTCAGTTGTATAATAAAAAAAACGGGGCCCGAACTTTTCAGACGATCGCCTTTGAATCAAGGGACCTTCTTCAGTTATATAATAAAAATTACCGATATTCGATGGACAACGTTTTGCAGTTCGAAACTGATATCCTCGGTTGTCAGCTAAGAATCCCGACTCCATTGATTACCATAAACCGTGTGTAAACAACCAAAGTTATATATTTTGGACTCCTCCCCATAACTAATTCCACTCACATCTGTTCAACGTATATTCACCCCCGCGCCCGGCCATAAACAAATTACGCATTTTTTACCCAACAATAAAATTCCTTGAAAATCAAATAAGCATAAGACGTAACAATAAAAATAAAAGATTATCACCATCAGAGCTGAATATGGGGCGCAAACACACGCACACACAGCAGCACAGCGATAAGTAGATCCCAGTTGAGATGAGAAATATGTGCCAACAAATTTATTGCCCAATCCTACTCCATAAAAAAAAAGCCGGGGAAAATTCACTTGTAAAATTTCCATTAAATTTCCATCCTTTCCGGTTTTTGTTTGCACATTTTGTACGAAATTAAATGTTTATATTTTTTGCGCTTATTATTAGATGTAATAACACTCACCACATGCGGAGTTAGAGGAGCACTACCAAGGAGATGCGAGCAGAGAGACAGACGGTAGCCATCTAAAAACAAAAAAAAAAAAAACACACAAGACAACAAACATAAAAATAAATAAAACTAAGACACTGTAGCGATAGATGTACTGGCACTCGTATCCTTTTTCATTTCGTCTCTGCACCGCAAATCTCATTTTATTTGCCTTCCACCAACTCGGCGGGTGAGGAAGCAGTTTTTGTTGTTGTTGCTCTTTATGGTCTCGCAAATAAACATTTTCTTCTCCTTGCGATTTCTTTTTTATAGGATACCTATACATATATTTTTTTTCTCTTCTTTTATGGAGTTTCGCGCACGCGATGGGACTATCATAAAAGCCAAGCCAACAACAAAAAAACATTTGATATTCATGTTGTGCTCCAGCAGCAGCAAAGGGAATGGCAAATAAAAATCACAAAAGCCAAAGGAAAGGAGATACCATGCACACCATAAACGACCGTGCTAAGATGGTGGATAATTTCTATCTCATCTTTGGGAGATAAAAACCCAGAAAAGCTGAGGGATTACGCAGCAAATCTGTTTCATCCACCCGAATAAGGGTGCCATAATCTTTGCGGCACTCCTACCTTGCAACGTTTTCCCCCTCTGGGAATGGCATAAAGTTAATATAGTCCCAACGGCAATGGGGGTCCATGTTAAGCATGAATAAATAAAATGTTTAACGTTCTTCGGGACAATTCAATTACCCGGATTCTTTCATTTTTTCTTTTATTTTTGCTGTTTTTCTCTCGATTTCGTTGCAAAGTCGTAGTCAGTTGGATCACAGTACGGTTGGAAGAACACGAGTGCAGATAATGCGACATTCATAGGAAACTTTGCGCTCAACTGTCTGTCGGGGGTTTTATGTGCGCCCGTGACAGACAGACACAGAAACGGAAAACATTATCTAATCGCCTGTCAAGTATAAATCGCATTACAAGTGAAGAAGCGCTCATAAAACAACAGATTTTCTTCACTCGAAATCCCCAGTGTAAAACCCATACCCCGTATATATATACGGCAGCGCACCGACCCGACCCACTCGAAATGGATTGGTGGCTTGTTATGGTTGTTCAACGAGTTACAAGTGGATGTACAAATGTGGGGCTTAGCGCAAATCTATCGATTACCTTAGTCAACTGGCAGGCAATCGATGATTGTTGTAACGACGAGGATGTGCTACCCCCACACTCGTTGGATAATTACACCCTTGTCGACATTGTTGGAATAATACTTGAACAAGGTCTAACGGATTGTTAAATGGCGAGGAATTACATGGGAAACAAGTGGGACTATTGATCTGTTTGCACATGGTCAGCGACATCTGTTGAGGTTCACAAACAATCGCTTATCGTGTTGCTAACAGGACGACTGACGGACGACTAATTAGTGTTGTTGTGGAAATTGTTTTATAATTCCAGCTAAATTGTTTGTTAACAAGTTGTTGTGGACCAACACAATGAATTTTGTAGCACAAGTCGCTAGAGCTGCTTGTTATTTGGAGTTGGGAAAGTGAGTACCAACAATTCCCATAGTAATAGAAAAAGAATTCTTTTGCCTATGACCAAGAGAGATAGAGAGAGAGAGAGATAGAGAAAGAGAGATAGAGAGATAGAGAGAGAGAGAGCAAGAGGAGTAATGATTTATAAGCGGAAAATTGAGGCTGACTTGTAAAAGGGACAACATTTCTGATGGTCCACACAGTTTTTGGATCCCTTCATTCCAGTGGCCCCACTTTTTTCATTAAATTATTAAACAATGAATTAAGCATGAACATCCACAGTTTTAACAAAAAAAAATATGAAAATTTGTTACATAAATTTTCAGGGAGTGGCATCACTAATTAAGTGTGCTGACGACTAAGTTCCGCAACTAAATATGCGCCTTTTAGTGCGGCAACGGACAGATATACGTTTTGCTTATATTATTTCGTATTTGTTGACTTTCATTGAACAAAACTAAACAAATGGAATTGAATTTATTTGCGACACCCGATTGTATGGTAACACTGAAGTGAAGTGGTCACAAAACAAAAAAAAAAAAACTTTTATTTTGTATTTTATAAGCCGATCAAATGCCGGTGGCAAAGAAAGCTTCAAATATTCTTCTTAGATTAGTTATAATTAAAAAAAAATCTTAATAAACGCAAGTGTGACATTTCGCGATGTTCATTAAAAAAATTTGAGATTTTAGTGGCGGAACAATAAATGTCCATCCATTTGATATGTCTCTTAAAGTAGCTAGTGTGAGTCCCCTTCACATCTCACATGTACCTCGAGCGCATACAATTTAACAACCAATGTGAGCGTTAAAATCATTTAGGGAGTCGCTTAAAACAAATGTTGATTCTGTTCTAATCGTTGAATTTCTGTATGGATAGCGATTTTTTTTAAATTAAATTAAATTAAAGTCAAAACAGTGGGTTTTTTAAGAACCACTTAAGTGGCAACACTATTCAATCGACATATTATATATGATAGTAGCAAAGCAGTCAGTTACTCAAAACAATCAGTGGCAACTATTATTTTTTAAAGAACTCGTTAACAAAACAAATGGAGCCACTGAACACTATTACTCAATAGATATCATTTCCACACTGAACTAGTGATGCCACTCTCTGAAAATGCGACTGATTTTTTATTTAAATTAAAACGCCCTTCATGAATTTTTAATACTACTTACGTACCAAGAAGAAATATGTCGAAAGAGTATAAATTTTAGAATCCTACTCAAATTATTCACAGTTGACTTTTAACCAAAAGAATCGTTCTGATCCGCTCTAATTAGTAAACAAAATTGATCGCAAAAAACAAAAGTGGCGCCACTCAACTCTGTGCTGAGTAAAACTATTTTACTAAGCCAGTTGGGTCGAAAAACCTTAAAGCTGTGCTGAGCAAGACTATTTGACCCAGTTGGGGTCGAAAAAGCTTAAAAAAAAAAAAGGGCCACCTGTCAGACGGCACATCGTTTATTTGCCAGTTGTCAGAAATAAAACTTTGTTTCGGATCGAGAATATCGATTGGACATGTCCTGCCGATCCCATTAACTCTGGATCATTTTTTATATCTGTTAAAGATGTCAAGTAGTTTAAGGTGCTGCCAAACATGTAAGACAGTTTGGTAATATTTCTCTATCAGCATTTGTGGACTGCACCCTGTTTTGCAACTGCAAGAGATCGAACTTCACTCAAGTTAATTAGGAAACATTTCCAATTGCTTTTGAGATGTCGATTTGCCAACAAAAGTCCTTTCAATTTAGGCTCTCTTGTTTCCCATAAAACTGAACCTCGGTTGGATTTGCAAGTGCCTACACATGAAGCCCCCTATAAACCGTTCGCGTCTAATTTTTGACGGAAATAAGCTCCCACGTTCAAATCACAGACGCAACTAAATCAGCCACCATTTTGGAAATAAACGTAAGACACGCATACCCATCCACTCATGTGTCTGATGCACTCTCGTCCGTCATTCCACTCTGTTGTTGTGTTGTAAGTAACGAAATGATATATGATACTCAAAGCTCAGTAATTCTGCTGCCTACTCATGACGTGAATCATTTCGAAAGATGTCACAAAATCATGAGCATCTACTCTTTGACAACACAAAATTTGTCTCAACTTCCCTTGACAAATCAAAAGGGTTATTGTCCTTACAAGAGAGCAATCAACCGAGCTTAAATGTCTTTTGAATTGTGACAGGAAATACGTCAACACAACACGACGGCGTGTATTCTTTTATTTTATTGCCGCTCGACATAACGCTCCCTAAAATAAATGTTAGCGCTCTGCAGATAAAAATTCTGTCTTTATATCCACACCTCATAAAAAAGCGGGATAAAATAAGCACAGCAAGAAAAAAAAAAATAGAAAAAAACATTATGACGCCGCGTCGGTCTGTAAATTCATTAAATTATTGTTTTGCGGCGTTCACACACTCTCCCTCTGTACACACATAGATACAGTATCTTGCACACCAGATACAATTCAACAAATGGTAGTCGATTACGCACGCATTATTGAATTTTGAATGAGTCTAGAAGAAAGTAAAGTTGCCCCTTAGGTGTTCGTGACAAAGAAAACTCCGGCCCTGGCTCTCTAAAGAGTCTGTGAATAATTTATTGGCCACGGGGATGAAAAGCAAAGAATAGGGGACTGTAATGCGACCCTTGCGTGTATACATGTTTAATTTATATAAATAGGGATCTGCTTCGTGTGTAATACTTAATACAGATTGGACACACTCCTTGTGCGCTATACCAGAGAAGAAAATCTCAATTTAATTTATCCAAGGATTTGGATTTCGGAAGGTTGTAGTCGCGCCGCGTGTGACCAAAAGTGGAAGGGAACAAAAAAAAAAAAAAAAAACACACAGACACACCACTCGAGGAGGGTCGCTTTCGCTCTATCTTCTATAGAATTCACATTTTATTTGTGCACACATCTCGCTGATTAAATCCCCAGGGGATGTAAGCGCACAATGGCTGATGGGCCGATAAATTCGTGGATGGCTGCACGCCCCTAATGCAATCTGACGTCAGAGTTTTCGCCGCGCTATGTTGCCTTAAACAACCCTAAGGAGAACCTGCTTTGCAGAGAAGGACTTGGACTTCCCTTATGTTTTTTTTTTTTTCTCCCCTGGCTTTGTTTGTTTCTGTGCAACCCCTGTTGATATATATATGCACGTAGTTACGAAGGGATTTCAATGAATATCTTATTTTCGCATTGTGAATGCAATGACGGCGCCGCGCTGCTACCTGGGATTGCGTGGATTTATGTTCAATTGTTTCTCGGAAACGTGCACACACATTGTTTGACAGAGAAATTAGACATCAATTTGTTGAATGGAACTGGGGGAAGAAGCACAGCAAATGTCGGATAAACACGTTAAATTAGCGAGGGGAATGGAAAACCGCAGCATCGACATAATACAAAACAGTGTTCTTCTCACCTATTGTGTTTTCGGGCCTCTATATAGTATGTATGGTGTTTTTTTTCCCCCACTCCCCTAATGCGCAGTAGTTTAGCTTTAGCTACATATACATGCACTTGGTCTCATGTACAATTCTTGAGGGAATCATTTTGTGAAGTGGGGTTGCGTCGCACAGTCATTCGATGCAGTAGTTAATGGGATGAATAGGCCAGCTATAGAGATGGAATCAGGGTGAAGCATACAGCTTTAAGGTCTTGTGTATGTGTGCTCGGGAAATCAGGCGAAACGAAGTGGAAATTGAGTGTACTTAGGTTTACTATGGGTTGCACTTTTTTTATTTTTTATATTTTTTTTTTCGGCCTCGTGGAAATAATAGTTGTCGTTAACGGTGTAGGTTAAATGAAGGGTTAACAGTAGAGGGTACTGCATGTGTTGATAAGGGTCACATGGGTTTATAAAAGAATATGTACAAATCTGCCGCTGCCGTGGGGAAACAGAGAATCGTGGCCTTTAAACAAGTTACACCTCTGGGTGTGCATTGAACTCTTGATAGGAACAAGCTTCCTCACAACTTGCCAGCGGGTAGGTATATGAAGCAATTTAAGGAGGAATTATGTTGTATGTTGATAGATGTTGATGAGCTACAAATAGCAAAACATTGGACTTGAAGCTTTGTGTCCTGTGTCCTGTGTTGGCAATAAATTAATTTTAGAAGAGTGGGTAATTTAAAAAGTGGCAACACTATTCACTCGACATATGATATGAAAGTAGTTTATGCAGTAACTCAAAACAGTTAGTGGCGATATTCTATGGAAATGTTCTTCTTGTGATCCAAGTTTATGGCAAGAGACTCAGGGATGTCTGATGCATAAACCAGCATACCACAAGTGGAAAAGTATATGACAAATATACCCACAAATAGCGTAGCATTGAATTTGCAGCTTTGTGGCTCAGAGTTGTGGTTCACTTGTTGATAAGTAGCTGTTCTACAAGTTTTGTAGTTTCGAGTTTTAGGCCCCAAAGTTTAAAACATCCATTACCTGATCACACTAACAAAAGATAATCTTTTACTTAACTCAGACCAGCTATAGCACTAGACGAATGTGTCGTAGAATCTTGAATTTCCTATAAATTAAAGCACAACATAGATTGTGTAGGTTTGTGGTTATAAAGCGTACTACACGTAAATAATAGATTGTACTACGGGTAATTGTGGTTTTGTATTTGAGACTATCGACATCACAGAGTTGCAGTGCTTTCCGATTTTTATCTACTGTGTTCAAATAGTTTTTACTTCTACAGTAATTGTCTACAGTTAATTGTAGTTTGTGCTATGAAGAGTTAAAATAAAATGTAGCCATTAACATTTATTGAATTTTTCTATTTTTGATGGAAGTTCATCATTGGCAAAACATTGGATTTGAAGATTTGTCGTTTAAAGTTGTACTACACTCGTACTACAGGTTGTTGTAGCTTGGTGTTTTAAGCGCCAGGTCTCAGGAATAAAAAAGTGTTGGCTAGTTTTATAATTTTGCGGAGTGTTTGTCGAATTTGTCTACGAATGGTGGTAGCTGTGCATTGAATTTTGTTACATAGCTTTGCAAATGTGGTACACCTAAACAAGCTAACTTGTATACTACAAGTACTTGTCTGACTTGTATACTACAAGTACTTGTCTGACTTGTATACTACAAGTACTTGTCTGACTTGTATACTACAAGTACTTGTCTGACTTGTATACTACAAGTACTTGTCTGACTTGTATACTACAAGTACTTGTAGCTCTGTAGAAAAGGCTGCAGTTCTTAGTTTAATGTATTCCACTATATCCTTTTGTCTCTTTTCGAAATTAATTTTAAGTTGCAAATGTCGCTGCTGCGGAGCGGAAAAGAAACTCTTCTGTCAAGTAACTCTTCTTCAAGTATGTCGTTTTTTTTTTGTTAAAACGAATTTACTTCTATTTTAATTCTTATTCATTGTGAAATTTGAGAACAGAGTTATTTCATAGGCAACTTTATCAACTTTATGATTTAGACATCGGCACATCTGCCACAAAATATTATTGGCCACGACAGTCTCAAAACAAGTTTAAACCAGTAGAAGCAACACACCTCTTGAGATCAGATATTCCTCTCAGATCCAGTTAGCACAAGAATCTGTAATAGAATAGTCATGCCCACAAGAAGTATAGCCTTGTGAAGCTGGCAGCTTCTAAATTAATGTTTATTGATGTTGACGTTTGAGAATAGTTCAAGCTGTGGAAATATTTGGGTTGGATAGGCTATGATGTACAAAGTCGGGTAAAGTTTTGAACATAAATCTCGTTTGTGGAACTAAATAACCTTCGAGAGAGCTTGATACAGCTTCGGATGATCTGAACTCACAGAGAGAGCCAGAAGTCAACCTTAAAGTAAGGTTCATATACAATCTTGTATTATAACAGATTTTAATACGCAGATTGCCAACATTATGTAAATATTTGGTTTTACGTTAATAGTTCTCGCCAGTGACCCGACAAACTTTCGGGACTGGCACAAAAGAGCTTTCGTTTTCAGCGACAAAAACTCACTGAGAACCGCATCACTACTTGCTACGAAATTTCACTTTTTAACTCACCTTATTAACTGACAGCGGCGACTGTTGTCCACCAGCAGCAGCTGAATTATTTTGCTGCTGTTGCTGCTGTGATGTTGGCGTAACCAGCTTTTTTGGGCTCTGTGGTCCCGCAGTTTCCTGCGGGTTACCGGAGGGCTCTACACGTACTATGATCGCTATGGTTGTGGATTTGAGATGTGTCCCCTAAAAATAGGGACACTACTCTCAAAACTCAAAAAACGGTACCGAAGAAATAAAAATAAATAAATAAAAGAATAGTATCCCGAGAGCGGAACGTTTGTTGTTGTTTTAAATCGATATCCTTGTTAATGTTGACTGGTGACTGCTTGTGTAATCCAATTTAAACATGTGGGTTATCCGTTTTTTTTTGTTAATTATTAATTAGAATTCTTTAGAAGTTGAGTGGGAAACATGTTTATATTGTTAGACACACTGAAAGATAAGTTTTGGAAATTATTTATGGATTTGGAACTTTTTTCTTTTGTTATGCAAACTTTTGACGCAATAAGGTAGATCACACTATTGGCTATAGTGGTTAAGCGGGCGATTTTGTTGAATTTTTCGAGAACCGCTGTAAGAATTTGAAAAAAAAATGCTAATTCGAGTCCAAAGATCTCGTCTCGCGAGTGATGGAATTGGTATTTGTTTCGTCCGATGTGTAGTTTTTTTTTCCACAAGAGGTTTCTTTAATTTAAACAAAAATAAGTTATGAACCGCTGTACAGATTTTGGTCGCGCTTTTAGTTTGTATGTGCGTCGATTTTATTGGAGGATGTATAGACAAATAATCGTTTACTTCAGAGCGATTTTAGGTTACCCCATTTTGGACAACATGAACCGCTGTATCATTAAAATCGCACTAGATTTCATCGGTTCTTTTTTATCAGGGCAGTTCAGACTCAAACAGCTATCGATTGTAGATACTGCCCAACAGAGTATATGTTGAGAAACTCTAATTTCCAAAAATACGATAAAAAGGTACCTAGTTGAACAAGGTTTTAAGCCGCTGTAACGAATTTAGTTGCGAAAAATATGAAAACCAACCAATTCACATTCCTTGCACAATTAATGTGTATAGGTATGAAAAACAAGCAATGGAACACTCCCGTTCAGAATGTACATCGAAAGCACCTCTGTACAGATTTTCGGTCGATGTTTGACTGCAAAATTTGATGCTTCATGTGGAAAATTAACGTCTTTACGAAAATACAAAGGATCCGATTGAATTGAATATTTTCGGTAGGTTACAACCTCCATCTCCAATGCAAAAGGGCATTAAATTCCAGTCGCAACTTCCCATCCAATGCAAAGATCAAGGGATTACTAAAAAAAAAACGCCTTGGAAACTACAAAAAGCTAAGAATAAGTGGGGGGAAACAAAAAAACAACTACCAACGATGGCAATAAGTAAATTAAAACGGGTATCTTCGTTTCTGCACTGCAGTAGGCTAAAGTCTGTTCACTGCTCGTCTTTCCTCTTTGTAATGGAAATTCAATACTCCATCCAGATTAGACTACTCAATTGCGACGAATGGAGCAACGAAATGAGTTTAATCCGACCAGAATAAGGATGGAAACGGTTGCGAGATCAATATGAAACGAAGAAGACAGGGTATCCCGGACTCAGATCTCCTCCGCGCGCTATTCGAGATTCAGTTCAAAATGAACACAGAATTTTTTTTTTTCCTGAAACTGAAACTACTCCCACAATTGAGTTTCTGAACGATGAAGGGGGCTCTAACGAAATAAAAAATAAAGGAACGCCATCCACCCGCTAGAGAGATGCGAACAGGATGAATGAAACTCATGCGTTCACGAAGACCACTGAAGCCGCATCCTTCTTTTTTACGATTGCTGTTTTTTTTCCAGCCAAAAGTAACGAAAGGACGAGGAGAAGGATATGAAGCTATTCTCTGTGCAATTCGGTCTCTTTTTTTGCCTTCAGATTCTTTTGTCCTCCATATGCTGTGCTGGAGCTGAAGGTTTGAATGGACAAAAAATCATTTAACAAAAAAAGCGGAACAAAATGGACAGACGGACATGTCCATATACATACAGATGTGGAAACGTATATCCTTGCCAAGGCGAAATAGCGGTTGATAAGTTTTTTCATTCTTTTCTCCTACGGGGATTTTTTATTTTTAATGGAAAAACAAATACTCGTGGGTGGGTGGTGGTGGTGAAGAATGGTCTGTGGTTGCAGCAGCACAGCAGTTGTCTCTAGTAGAAGACCGTCATCTCAACCCACTACAGGAAAAAAAAAAAACTTAAATGGAACACCAGTAGATGGGGCAGCCGAGGACGACGACAAGGAAAAACCACTCTGAAATTTGTTCGATAGCGAATTTGCTTGGTTCGTTTTTTTTCGGGATATGTGTATAATGATTATTGCATGTAGAGGAGAATATGCGGATACTTCGTACTGCAATGATATATACACCAGCGGCGACGAGAGATAAGGTGTGGGAAGAAGGTTGTCTGTGGCAGACCGGATTTTTTTTTGGCTGCGATACGGTTCAAAGGTTGTCCTGGATCAATAAAGGAGAGCAATTCAATGGTTTTCTTTTTTCCTTACTCTGGTTGTACCTACTACTGATTTGTGAAGTAGGTAACCCTGCGCAGCCTTTGAGCTGACAAGTTACTTAGTTAGAAATCCAATTTCACCGTGCGTTGCCATGCTGCAACAGAGCGAATGTAATTGCAACGTTGAAAAAAAAAACACACTTTGACATTAGTGACACAAGAAATGAAAATCTCGTTTTTGATAAAAGTATTAGTACCTGAAATAAAGTACACATTTCTATGTTCGAGTTCGAAAGTATATAATTTCGACCCATGAATTGGTTGCTCATGTTCGAATTGAATTAATGAAATTTTGAAGTCGATCTGTCAGATTTTTAATCATAATTCGAGACCAATGAATTGGTTATGTTTTTCGATCACCTGCTGATATATTAAAAACTCGAAATAAATGACAAGGACAGGCTATTACAACAATTCATGTCAAAGATAATTTTTTTGCCAGTAACTGTCAAAATTTGCGCAATTTATGTTTCACGGCAGCATGTTTTCGATCAGCGGCATTATCTGAATCAAGCATAAGTTCTTTAAAAAGTGAGAGTATGTATTGTAATCATTATAATGCAAATGGAGTCCGGCAGCAATGACAGAACATATTTTCGAACTTGTTTCCGTTTTCATATTTTTTTCCATACATTGGAGCATGTTTTCAAAAACAGTTGCCTAAAATGAGTGTTCTTTTCACCAACTGATTGAAAATGGTGACTTGTAATGTACTATGACGACAGCCATGATTTTCGAACTGAGCTGTCAAATGTTTCAATTAGGATGAAGACAGCCAATGTCCAATGTTTTTCTAAACTACATCCTTTGGCGAACATGCTTTCTCGTTCTTATACAATATTTTTCGAAGACATTCGAACACATTTTCGAACATATCAATCAACCGTTGTAGACAATGCGTGCAATTGGATCCCCAGCTTGGACAGATTATCTTCGTGAAACACACATTCCTTATCGGCTGTTCTCTATGTGCGAATTAAAATCTCAACTGTGTGTTGTCTGTGGTGTAATCAAAAACGTCTTGACATTCGAATTGGTTGTCACATGCACTCGGAATAAAACGTTTTTATTTGACCGGTAGCATTTGAATAAATTTTCAAACTGAACTGTCATATGTTTGCGGTTAAAGAACAATGTCTCCTATTTCCAATCAGAAAGCATGTGTGCAGTATTCATTTGTTCCTATAGTTAAACTAGTATTCACAAAAAAAAGAAGAGTTGCTTGGAAGTCTTAATGACATTCACAGTGCAACTGTCAAATGCGCGAATTCTTCCCGCCGTTTGTGAAACAGAGTCAAAGTGCAGCTCAGGTGTTGGCATTTAAAACATTCACCATATGCAAAATGCACCAACAGAAGTCCACAAACATCGCCATTTAGCGTTCGAATTACAAACAACCCCGTTCGCCGGCCATTGTTCCATAATTTAAATTCGCAAAAATAAGCTCACTCCCCGCTGAGATTCGCGGAACGGTCTACTGAGTTTCTAAAATCAACGTCCCTTTCCTATTAAAATCGCAATACACAGGGATTTGCAATGTCCGTCGGTAAATGTACGAGCTCGTCGTCGTTGTCTAGCTGAGAGAAATATTACCCTCAGTCACCGTTGGGCTATTGATTTTCCCTAACTCTACAGCCAGATGGACCTCATTTAAATACCAAATTTTGTTGTTTTCGTCGTGTTTTTCTATAGTTTGGCCGTGCATTTTCTTTATTGCGTCAAACAGTTTGTGCGTGTTTTTTTTTTGTTTTTTTAAGCGGCGACAGGGTAATCCTCTTACATTTTTTTTTTTGTGGAACGAAAATTAAGTCGCGTACTTTTTTCGTCGACGAAGCAAAAATAATCCAATTGACGACGGGGAGTCAAACTCCCAGTGAATGTGATATGTATATTCCAATGTTTCTCAACGTGTGTAATCGGGGTGTTAATCCTTTCAGAATGCGGGTAAACAGCGGTAATGCAGCTGTCACCTGTTTTTTTTTTTTCACTTTTATTTTGGGAGACTTTTTTCTTCTTTTCCTTTTTTTTTTCTTATATCACTGTTAGCACATTTATTTATATTTTTTTCCACTTTTTCTTTTCCGCACTTAAATTTTATTATTTACAATCACATGTATGAGAGAAAAAAATAAAAACTCATGACAGAAGTGAAAGCTTGTCATATTCACAAAACAAACACTGTTGTGCTGCATTCATACATCCAAAACAAACAGAGTAAAATCCGGATAAATAGAGGTGGCGACTGTGTGTGTGGGACAATAATATAATTAACCACTTAGTTGTTATTTAAATAGATAAACACTAGCCGCACATGACACCACAATGTAATTAGCACTTAAATCCTCTTTTGATGATTAATTAATCCAACACCGTGAAGAGTGAGTGGGCGGAGGTTTTTGGTACAGGAGCGAAGATATTATCCCCATTCTCGGGCGAGGTGATGCCAGCACGATTATTTCTCTACACGATACGCGCTAATTGTGCCATTTTGCATAAACGAACGCGAATTTACAACTATTTTCCGACTGACAAATACAGAAATGCCCGGTACACGACCCTCCGTTAACAATGGCTCTACTCGGTCTGATTGGATGTGTTCGCTTGGATTTCTCTTCGACCGAACTGGCTGCCGCTGCAGAGGGAAATACGAAAAAATAAACAAGAAAAAAAAAACAAACCGATAAGAGAAGGGGAATCAATTTCAATGGCGGCTGAAGTGAATGCAATGTTGTTGTTGCTTCGCTTGAGTATGTGCCCTCTCTTAAGCACTTGTCTGGTTATTTTACAAAGCGTTGATTCTCTTGTTGTGCGCATGGCTGGAATTGGAATTGAAAATCAGACTGGCATCACAGCAGGGATGTTATCAGAGTTATTTTTATTCGAGAGAAATTTTTCAGCCGGAATTTGTTAGGTGTGACGCGTGTGGGTGAATAACGATGCGTGATGGGAATTTACGTATTTAAATAAAAAAAATAAGCTAGTTTTGTTTAATATGTCAGGAATGTCAAAACACAGAGGGATTTAGATACGTTATGTTTTATTATGGATGATGATGGCATTATAAATGTGAAAAATGTTTCTGTTAATTTATTTTTATTGGATTTTTTTTGTTTTTCCCCCAGTTCTTGTATGAATTATTAATGACAGTTAACAAATCAATTATTACCTGGTGTAAGAACAAAATAAACAGTTTTATCGGCTATAAATTTGACTTTACCAGGCGAAACCGAGCTTGAATATTTTATATCCAGCGGTGTTGTTCAAAATAAATTCGATATTTAGCATATTTTGAATATTGCTTTTCTTGTTATGGGCAATGTTTTGTACTGTAGTTCAGTATTGAGTTCAGATATGAGTGTGCGCAAAGTATTTGCTTTGCAGGGTTGTTGGTTTGCGCACACATTATACTACCCTTGTTCTTGTTCGCTCTTAGCTGCTAAAAATATATAAGAAATGGTGTTTTTTTTATTGCTAAATGCATTGTGTTTCAGGAAAATGGGTTGCGCACACTTAATATCGAAGAAATTAATTTTAAATTTAATTTAATTTTTAATTTTTAGCGGAATACTTTTACCAGCTGCTGGTTTCAGTTTAAGTTCCTTAAGCTCATACGAATTTTTCTCACTTTTGAGTTGTGGAACTATAAACGATATTTAACACAAATGGCTCGAAAGACAGGAACGATTATTTATATTCAATGTTAACCACTGTTTTAAGAAGTAGCAAAATTCAAAATATAATGATAAATGACTTGGTTCCGATATCTGAATAAGAAGTAACCATTTTTGTTCATTTTAAAAAACGTTAACCACTGAACGCTGCTGAACTAGGAAAATTCTAAATAAAAGAGTAAAGGACTTGGTTCCAAAATTTAAATAAGAAGTAACCGTTTCTGTTCACGTCGTTCTTTAGTCGTTTTTTTTTAGAACAGGGCGCTCATTCCATAATTATTCAGACGATTATCGTCAAACCCATAGACCTCAAAAAATAGCAACTAAGTGCCAAATATACGAGTTTGAGACCTTAATCCAGTTAATTTTCCACAAATGTAATGAAAACTGACGATAGTGAAACAAAGTCGGACAGAATATAACGTCTTATGGTCATCAAAGTTTCAAAAACGATATCGTCCTGACGATTATTGTTATACGGAATTTGCCCCCAGTTGACTTTCAAAGTAAAACGACTCTGTAAAGTGTAAATGAGATGTAGGTTTATATACTCTTATGCCAAAACGAATCGGAACGCAGGACATTAAACTGATTTCTCTAAAGATCAATGTCCAACACAAATGACTCGTGTCATTCATCTATAATCTACGAGTATACATTCCAAGTATTTAATAGCGTAATAAACACCGAACAATAACTTTTGATCTTTTCGTTAAAAAATAATACATATTGGATTTCACCTATATGTCATCATAAAACCACATCGAAGCGATAAGAAAATGATTCACGAGTGCCATTCATAAAGTTCTTGTCGTGATTGACGATGATTCAGAGAGAACTATAGCCATAGACATTTAGAACAGAGATAAGTTGCATAAGTGAAGCGTCTGACATTATTCTGTTTTATGAACAGTTTTGTACACGAAAATGCTCTGCCATATTTTTTGGAAGAAATTTAACATTTATTTTAAACAAGGGTGAAAGCGTTCCTTAAGTTTGGAGATTTTTAGCCCAATTTTGTGGAAAGCACAGCCGTTTTATCCTAAATTCAATTATTTTTGCCTTTTGCTCTTTTAGCAAACGATACACAATATGAAAGGACTTCATCGTTTGAAAAAGAAACACGTTTCAAGACCGATTGCATCGGCAATTTGTCGCGATCGTTTTGAAAATAATTTGAAGCACTTACCAATTGGAAAGGAGTCAAATAGTAAATAGTAGATGTAGCCAGCTACATAAGGGGGAAGGACAGACAGACAAATCCGAAAATATCGTCATTTATGTTCATACTACACATTTGGCCATGCCCACTATTTGGGGCGTTTTAATTAAAACGAATTAATAGATCAATTCATCTATTATTAAAAATGTTCAAAATGCGTTTCTCCAAGTTCTGATGGGTCTACGGTGTAGGACTGCACGATGACCTTTCTCCGCCATTCCATCTGCCAGAACGTTGACTTGAAAGCACTATAACTACTTTCAGAGTGTTGGGCCGCAAGGCGTAGTTTATGCTTCTTTGCGCAACGAAAAAGATCCTCGCTGAGATATTGTCCATTTTTACTTGGAAGCTAACGTTTCTGTTTACAGGACGATGTGTTTTTCAAAAAAAAGTAACTCATCTTTTTGTATCAGATATTTACTTTACTTGATAAAAAAGCCTTTGTAAATTGAAAAAGACTTATTTCTACACATAAATCAGTCGTAATGAATGACATGACAGAAAGTAAATTGTCAACTTTTCAAGTATTCGAAAATGCTCCTATTTTAGGCTAATTCTATTCACATTTCGTTAGGGACACGGCTTAGGTCGACGGCTACAGTTAAACGCGGTAAATAGGGGTAACGTGGCTCGCTTCGCTCGCTCAAAGGGATCTAAACTCCAGTATTTCATTTTCGGACACGAGCCTGTACGTTTCAAGGTCCAACTTACTTCTTAAAATACTATTTTAAATTATTACGTTGTAGCCGCCGACCTAAGCCGTGCCCCTAACGACGTGCGAATAGCCACTTCGTCTATTCTATAACTGCGTGTAGCTATATCTGTGGCCACAAGCAATAACAGCTTTAGTCGACTTAAGACGAAATTGAGATTTTGATGCCATTAAATTCAGCGTACCCAAATCTATTTTGTAAATTTTTTTCAGCTTTATATCTTTAAAAAAGTGGTCACAATTTCAAAAAAACAACAGCTTAAGTCACTTGAGTCAATGGAGTAAAAAAACTTTAAACTGCTCTCCTGAACAATGAGTAAAACAGACTTAAGCTGTTATTACTTGTGGCCACAGATATGTAAGAGACTGACGTCTGTGTGTGCACTCATACCTCGAGAGCGTATCGTTCGATTTTGACGATTTTGGGCTCGTTGGATTATTCGTATTGGCCCAAGGAAGGAAATAGGCGAAAACAAAACTTAAAGGGGAGGAAATAGGTGATAAAAATATATGTATGAGGAATCGAAAAAATCAACTGGATACTAAAATTGCAATACAAATACGACAAAAAATATTTAAAATTTTTAAAATTAGTTTATTGAACGAATTTGGACGGAACGAAGTTCGCCGGGTCACCTAGTTTAGCCTCCAAAATTAAGCCCTGAAAAATGAATAAATTAAAAACTAAGTACATTGAATAATCTAATACATCACTGCTCTAACATCCCTGCATCGACAGTCTCCACACGTACACGAAAACTGAAAAGCGAAATGTATCTGGCAATGGCAGGCAAACTCTTGAAACTCTCTTTACTATGAAATCAACCACATCCACAGCTGAACCCCAGCCCAGCCACCACTCCTCCTTTTGTTGCACTACACTACAAACTGAGAGTATATTATATGGTGGCAGTGGCAGTGGCAGAGCAAGTGCTTGGCTTGGCTGGCAAACTAAGCTCTATATAGCTCCTGTGCCGTACTCCGTGCAGTATAAATTAATTTTTACGCTTACTTGAATTCCACACGGTACAGTGACGACGACGCTAAGGATGACGATGGCGACGATTCTACCTAACACACAATGATATCATGGAATTACGGCAATAAACAGTAATTATGCAGCAATTAAACAGTAAGCTGTTAACATAATGAAATTAGCAGGTGTAGTAAAAATTCAATTAATTCCCCAAGCGGCGCGATGTTGTTCCTTTTATAACTGCTGGCCTGGCCGGTGGTGTCGTGGACGTGGTGCCTGCCTTTGCCACTTTTTATAAATATTGTTTTATTTGTAGTATCTACTTCTCTTTTCAGCTTGACAGAGTCGTAGTCGTAGTACTCGGACCAAGTGGAACGGTTCTCTTCTTTGTGTGAACAAGTTTTTTCACATGTTTGCTTTTTTACGTTTCGTTTTTTTTTTTTGTTTTTACTTTTTCATTTGACTAAGTGTCGTTTACCCCGCTGACAAGGCAAAACGTTGCAGCGCACAGCGAAGCACCGCCAAGAAGAGGAGTTTTCTTTTCGACGACGCGCGAGAATTGACAGAAAGCAAATTTATCCGACAAAGAGCGGGTATCTATGAATCTACTCCGAGAGTACTCCTCTCCCATTTAACAGACTATACCCGGTATAAGCCGGTTGTGTATGTGTCATTTGACGGCTTCTTTATTGGCTTTTTGTAAAACAGGACTGAACTGACACTCTGTGGCACAGGCACTCATTTGTGCTACAGATAGATCCTATGTGTGCGCGTGATTTTTGCGCAACGTTGCCAAATTGTCGTCAAGAGAATCCATCCTAACTAAAAGTGCATCTAATGGCACTTTTCGGTTTATAGGTATCTACGAGATGTTTTCAAGTATCTATTGGGTGTTTTTTTTGAGTGCCTTTGCTAATTTCGTACTCATGACTCACGAAGCTAAGTGCCTCGAGAGCAATTTGAATATCAAACAAGCACGGGGAGAAAAAAAAACAACAGCGCCAAAGAAGAAAGTCAACAAACCGAACTGAGTGTATTATTTTTTTGTTTCTCTGGAATCCATCTTGGATCGGTATACTGTTTTCTTTTTTTGTTGGCTATTTCACCAGACAATAATAACAAAAAAAAACAAAGTCCAATATAAAGAGAGAGCGCGCTCCCCCGCCGAACCCGAATTGAAGAACAAAATTGCCCGTCTCTCTTACCTGCTAGACGATGAGTCGGGAGTCCACTTCCATAGAAGCTGGAGCAACCAGGCAGGAGTAGTAGTATGGTTTGCGTAACTACTCCGCTCTTCGGGGTACTCGCGTCGAATGCGCCTCCTCATCGTCGTTGCTGTGTGTTGTGTTCCTGTGTATCTTTGGGAAACGTTTATATCTACTACTATTAGCATTTGCATTTATAAATTGAGAATGTTTGCCTCGGGCAAACCGGATTCAACAATGCGATGGATGGATGGATCATGATGATGTGCTTGTGCCGAGGATGACTATCTCATGGGAGATACTCGCAGCGAAATGGCAGAGTACGCAAAAGCAACGTAAAAAGATGCAGATACACCCCTTGTTTTTGTGTGGATTGGAAATCGTGTTATTAAAGGTTTTTTGTTTCTCCTTTTATTATTATTATTTACCTTGTTCATCTACCCGAAGCTAACCCGTGTGGTTGGGTAAATATTTTGGTTTTTTTTTGGAAAGTGAGGGTTGTGCTGGGCTGTCCCAAAACGCAGTCGTGGCCTCGTAGCATGTGCCACTTTTCAAAGATGTTAACATGCTGTATAATGTGCATGATCATTCAATTGATTCAGCTTGGAGCTTACGAGATAAAAGGATATCTGATCAAACATAAGTGGCAGTGATGAGCGGGGAATATAAACAGTCCCAGTGGCGAAATAGTGGAAGATGTGGACCACACGGTGAGAACTCTAAGCGTAGTGTGGTCTCAATAATATATTAAAAATCGTTTCGAAGAGAATTCGGTCCCTAGATAAATCAGGAGTTTATTTTTACCGTCCTGAATATCGCTAAATTCGAAGAGAATTCGGTCCCTAGATAAACCAAGAGTTTTTTTTTACAGTCCTGAATATCGCTAAATTCGAAGAGAATTCGGTCCCTAGATAAATCAGGAGTTTTATTTTACAGTCCTGAATATCGCTAAATTCGAAGAGAATTCGGTCCCTAGATAAACCAAGAGTTTTTTTTTTACAGTCCTGAATATCGCTAATTCGAAGAGAATTCGGTCCCTAGATAAATCAGGAGTTTTATTTTACAGTCCTGAATATCGCTAAATTCGAAGAGAATTCGGTCCCTAGATAAATCAGGAGTTTTATTTTACAGTCCTGAATATCGCTAAATTCGAAGAGAATTCGGTCCCTAGATAAATCAGGAGTTTATTTTTACCGTCCTGAATATCGCTAAATTCGAAGAGAATTCGGTCCCTAGATAAACCAAGAGTTTTTTTTTTACAGTCCTGAATATCGCTAATTCGAAGAGAATTCGGTCCCTAGATAAATCAGGAGTTTTATTTTACAGTCCTGAATATCGCTAAATTCGAAGAGAATTCGGTCCCTAGATAAATCAGGAGTTTTATTTTACAGTCCTGAATATCGCCAATTTTCGATAGCTTTGGGAAAGAGTCTTAGTCGAGAGGGTATGGATGGCACGTACCCTTTTACCATCGGAGATGAAAACAATCCTGCTACGAATACGCGAAGTCTTCGATCTGTTTGTAATATAAATCCACTCCAATGATGATCAATTGTAAACTTATTTACGAGCATATTTCACTTCCGTCACCCACAAGTGCCGAGCACTTGAACAATTTCAAACCTCTAGCGCACATCATCAAAAAGTGCATTCAATTGCGCACTTGTAACTTCCTCCCCCCCCCCCCCCCTTGTACCTACTTTCGATTTCAAGGAATTCACCTCCTTCACCCAGAGATGTAATCTCTTTACCCGCTCCGCACATCTCAATTTGAAATGCGATTTCCAATAATAATAATCCCAACCAAGCAAACAACGATTTATGTGGTGTTTTTCTAGCACATTTCGACTGCGATTGCCTAACCCAATATAAACACGATCTTTTGATCTGCGCTAATATTTCTCTGCCTCTCTGGTATGTGTGTATGTGTGTTTGTTGGTTTTTCCACTCTACGGATGCCCCTTTTTCATCGGTTGAATCTATCGATCGATCTTAGCATCTATGCAGCGCAGCGGCAATCGTAAAACCAACACCATCAGTAATTTCATTTTAAAAAAGTTTATTTGAAAAGCAATTCAACGTTAAGACAACAAACCGAAAAGCGATCACTGATCATCACATCGGCCGATCATCACCGCACTACCGCCGTGGCCGCTGTTTCATTGAGATGCGCACGCACGCAGCGGCAAGCCATTAAGTGTGCGATATAGTGATGCCATGTCGGGGGGGGGGGGGTAACGGCGAGTTGCTAAAATAGCGAAAAATGGAAGAAACAATAAAATACAAAATTTCAAAACCTCCATGCATGCATGTACAACAAACACGCACACAGTCACAGGAGGAGCAATACTCGGATAATTAAAATGCTGCACAGCAAATCATTTGGATGCGGGGCCACGGATGCGCGTCCACGGACGTGGCATTCGGTTTGGATTGCTTTTTTGAAGATTTTTCCACTTTATTTTTGTGTTTTTCTTTTTTTTTTGCGCGCGCGCAAATTATTTTGCGGCCAAGTAATTTATCTGCGAACTGTATATATATATATATATTATGTGTGAGCGCTGTGGCAAAAGAGGGAATGGATGTTTATGCAGTGATAAATCGTAAATAGGAAAATTTACGATTATTTTGATAGAGCTGTTGCGGGTTGTTGGTTTGTTTTTTTTTTTTGCGTTGAAATATTGTTTGATTAAGTTTCTGCTCTGTTTGGCGATGAGATGGGCGGTAGGTGGGGTGTGAGGCGAATTTATTGGCATCTCAATGAAATGATTATAGGCAAAAAGGGGAACGAAAATAGCACGCGCTATGTTTAACATTCTTACAGAAATTGAGTGATCAAAGCGGAGAATGAGTTGGTTCAGATGATTGGCATTGATTTGGTACTAGAAAGGATGGCAAGTTGTAGGTATAATGTACTAGAGATGGGGAAGATAGCTTACTTTGAAAATATGCGCGCCCAATTGCAGTTGGTGTTTGAAAAAGCGCATGCGCACACGATTATTCATCGGTTGTGCTGTTGCGCACAAGAATGTAGTTCCGATGTGCGTTTGCGCACACGTGTTTTCTCCCATGTACACAGGCAGATGTGAAGTATTCCAATGGCACATTATAGCCCTTGAATGGAAGGCAAACCTATTTTGGCTAAGTGCGCATGTGAGTAACTATTTAATAGTTTCGCATGAACGCCCATGTCTGGATGTAACATGTGTCTATTATCATGGCCTATTCTAGGTTGTATGCTTTGCTTAGAATTTGTGATGGTCAACAAACAAATGTGCGCAAGGAGTTCTGATGATGCAAAATGGTTAACAAACTACAGTGGACCATATGGCAGAAGACGTTGCATATTCTCAGGGGTTCTTTTTGGAGAACGTTACGTGACCAAATCTTTGGAAATGTGCGCATTACTGTTGTAAAAAAATCTGAGATATGGACATTATTGACTTTAATGCTAAATTAAATAAACAAACTACCCAAATGCAATTATTTGCTTACAATTACTAATGTGCGCTATGGGGTTTGTTAAAACTTTTATATACCATTTTGCCTCTGCTATCACAGAAGAGGTGGTAAATATTGAATTACGAGTCGCTGCAGTTTGCTTTGATGAACATGGAATAGCTGAACGATAGAGTCAGGTTATTCGCACACAAATGTGCGCAATGAGTCCTGCCACGGAAAATGGTTCATAAGCATAGATTGTTCTACATATTACAACTTCCATGTAGTTCAGAAAACCGAACCCGGCTATATCATACATTTTGTTTTGGTGTATAAAACGTGCGCTATAATGCAGTTGACTTCATTTTTGGCAAAATAAAAGAAATTAGTAAAAAAAAGTACTCTCCATCTGCGTAAAGAACGCACAATGATGTGCGCTAACGAAAACAACGCGGGAAATCTAAATATAAAACCAGCTTCCACTCCTTCACATCGAACTTAGCTGATGCCGTGCTAAAAAATACTTCCTTACAAATTCAGATTAATATCTTAATGAGTTGGCAACCGATGTCATGGACTCTTTATTACACAAGCAGTTATTCAGCACCCCCCCCCCTTTGCCACAGTTGGTTTCAAGAGGCAACCCTTCTCACCACTATCGAAACAATCAGTTCTGTTATTGCCCCCAATCATCACACTCATTTCGACAAATTACCCTGTTGATGTGATAATTACACGCGATTATTCATGCAGCCACGGAGGATATAATATTCAATCTGGGGATGGGTATCTTACAAAGAAGATTTCCCTGCCAACATTCTCGCACACGATAACCCCAAGTAATAAAAATAATAAACCTCTCCGCCGCCCCCATCCACATGTACTGTTTTGTATTCAAAACACTTAGCCCCCGACAAGCAACTGGTCAGTTTCTCACTCCATTCAATGGTCGACTCATGTGGCATATCCTTCTCAGCCCTCACATAATGCCAAAGCAATTTGCATTTCAATTTGCAATGTTAAGTGAGCTTTTGTGATCACTGTGAACCTCAGTGAAACCCTTCAATATCCCCCCGGCACCCCCTAAAATTAAATGACATCCCCTTTGGCCCTCCGTATACGGTGCCATATGTTGTTAACTTTTCTACTTGTCGCTCCCCCGCTCCACATTGTTAGTAAGACTGCATGAAGCTACCCCACGCCCGGTCTATGTAAAGTGCCCCCGTAGGGATGCTTAATGGAGTATAGCTTCAGTGGCGTCATCATCATCATTGTCGTCGCCATCTCTCCTTCCCTCTCTCGCTCTCGTGGTGCATCCCTAACTCACTCTACTAATATAGATACCCGGGCTACACATATAATCATCAACGTTTAATTTAATTTAATGCATTCCCTTGAGGGTCATTATAAAGACTGCGGGACAGCCAGGCAATGAGTAGGGGGGTGAGGAATGGAATCCGGCGGTTAGTATAATTAATTCCGTGGCTGAATTTGTCATCGCTCATAAAACACGACTTCGAGTCAGCCAGAGGATGATGGTGTTATATACCAATGACATCCACCCCAACATTTGGGTATATTTATGGGCTTCATGTTTGAATTCTGTCTCGTGTGAGTTTGTGTGTGTTGTGCGGGGGTGGGTATGACTGTGCCAGGGGCCGGCCGGGAGGCCAACTAAGCTTATTGTTTGTCAATTTGTTAGGACAACACAATAATTACGTGTGTGACAGTATACCGCATATCGCACCTATTATAGTGGTGTGCTCAATGTGTGTAAAGGATATATAGTGTCTGTCGTGTTTGCTAATGACAAAATGCTTTCGCCTATTATTAGTTGTAATACAATCGGGGGAAGTGCGATCAATGTCAACGATGTGTGTCCCATAGTAATTGATGGTCTGGACAGCTCAGGTAGATTATATAAGTATACGCCACGCAGGTACGATGGGGCAAATGACAAACAGAGGACGACATTGAAAGTGAATGGATTTGTGTCAACTGCAAGATGATCGCACTTAAATGGGGCACAGTGTACAAGCGGAGGACGGATCTTTGATACTTCTATTTCGTAGAAATCACAGCAATGCAAGCGGTCATTGACACAGAATAATGTGTCTTATGGATCCGAATAAAGACGTGACAGAAAAAGAAGAGAAAAAAAAATAAAATATCCTTTTTGCTGCTCGAGAACACTGTATGACTTGGGAGGAACTTTGAATTTTAATGCTCAAAGAGGAGATATAATGTAGCGAAACAATGGCGTAAATAGACAACCGTGCAGAGTCGTCAATCGAAATCCAAAACGAATGGCACTTTTATCAGCAAACAAACAAAAAAAAACGAGATTCAGTTCTCTCCAAGCGCACTCTAATGACAATAGGAACCCTTATGTCGCCAGAAGTTACGTGTGCAGACATAATCACTGCATGCGCACACTGTTTTTTGAACAACTGCACATAGCGCACACATATGTGCGCAAACCCATATTTCACCCAAAGAAAGGTGGTGTGCACATGAACCTATTTTAAAAGCTTAACAAGCAATTGAGTCAAAATAACCATGCAATATAGTGAAAGTTGAGAGCTCAAGTTGACGGAAAATCAACTTAGCCGAGAGCGTGGACATGTGCGTATTTAAGGCGCGACTACCCACACCAATAGTAGTGCGATGGAGTCAAAAATCTCGAATCATCTGTTGCATATGCCTGTGACCCTTCATAGACCGTGCGCAATTCTTTATTAAAAACAAAACATCAATTTTACCAATCAGACAACTTTCACCGATCACCTTAGTATCCGCGAACTTGGAAAGTCCACCTTTGGTTTCTCTGGACCGCGAAAAGATTTGAAGTAGACACAACTACCCACCCCTTAGTTGCAGACCACCTTCTAGTGCGAACAAACATTGTAATTGCCAATTTCATTGATAAAACTTTGAGCTGCTAATCACAATGATTATCCAACAAATAGGTGAGCTACAAAACTTATAATTAGTGATAATAAATTTCGTTACGCTCGAGAGGCTAACACGAAACTAATTAAAACTTGTTGCATGTGCGTTAATGATATTTTCGTCGAACTGCAATTAGTTTAATTACTCGTTGTACAAATAAATGCGAGCGTAGCATTATAAGTGAAACAATTTGTTGCTCCAGTGCCCCCATATAGCTGTTGATACCCTGTTAAACAATAAAAATAAATCAATCTCTCACGACGCAAGTGACAGTTGAACCCGATTACATGAATGCGAGTCCGGTTGTGAGTCCATGTCTGATAGCTACCCTGAGCAGAGCACTCTTCAATGGAATACGCACCTGAAATAAAAAGAAAACAAACCATCAGTACAAATGCAGTATGACAGGTGAAAAATCTACCCACTCGATTACAAATCAAATATGCCATCATTAATCAGTTGGAGCGCATACCTCCTTTAACACCTAACTCTGGCGCACCCATCCAACAACTATATAATATAGTATAGACTGCCTCGACTTGCCGAGGTAATAATCAATTAAACTTTCACCGTTTTGTCCGACACTTCCCTCCCAATGGTACTGCGATACCTTCTGTCCGGAGGAGGAGATCGCAAAAAATGAAAATAAAAATAACAAATAAATTGCAGCAAAATTACAGTAATCAAGTTTAGTGGTGATAATCGCGCAGTGGAATCTCAATTAATCGCTTTGCTGCCACAAGATTACTCCACACTCCACTGCCGCCGCACTCCGCTGACTCCAAGTCCTCCCCGCATATATACGAGTACATTTGTCGCTTTTGTACTGCTGCTGGTGGCTGGCAGCCAAGCCACACAGCGTCGTCAGCCCTCACAACTTTTGCGCCCACAAGGCACAGCGGCAGTATCCACCTATCAAGCTCCGGCTAGAGCTACACCTAACCATGGAATACATTATTGCCTGGTGCGGCCTTTCTTATCATTTTCTCAAGATCTCTTCGGGCACTCACAGGGCATAAGGAAAACAATTTTTTTTTTGCTGTCGCAGGGCTACATCTTTCACTCCTTGGTTCGTCGTCGGTTTTTACGGGAACAAGGTAGTTTGGCACATTCAATATGACGAAGACGGTCGGGTCGGTCTTAGTTGTTGGTTTGGTCGGCAAGTCTGATGATGATAGCATTCGGTAATCGTACAGCCACCTAAGTAATTTGCAGGTTTCTACCTTTTTGTGGTGCGGCTCTCAAGACAGGCGGTTGGGTGGTGTTGTTGCCTGTTGCCTGATGCCTCTGCTGCTGTGTGTGATCTTGCGCCATGATATGGCATCTCGCCTCCAGAGGCATCAGTTGAGTGGAGAGACTTCCCTGAGACCGCACACTCACAACAAAAAAAATAAGACAACCAACCACAACGACGACGACAACCAACGATGGTTCAACAAGGCATCTGCGATACTGCAACAAGATAATTTGCACAACGTCGAGACGACGGAACGCGTTCGCTTATTGACGGCGCAGCGGAGTAAGGCGGACTCCTCATCAACATTTGTACATTCATCTGCGTGTGGAGGTCTTTTAATTCGTCAAATACCATTGGGCACAGTGCATCGTCGCGCAGACATCAGGACTCGGTCTCGGTGCAGTGAAGGGAGCAACTATTTCCAAAGCAATTTGCGGAATGCCGACAATGTACGAATTATGGTTATCTCCAGTCTTGCCAATCGAATAGTGAGCAAACACTTTGCATCCATAGATGGAAGGTTGAAGCGGTCCGTGCATGTGGAATGGGAACCAATTCCACACACTATATACCTACTGTGGAGTACAAGTCGAAATAGATGCCAACGTGCATTCACAATTAGCGAGCGTAGATGGAGCGAAATAGTTATATGCTTGTGGAGTGATTAGTATCGCAAATGGAGAAAATACTTCAGGTTTTGGCGAACTGGACCGCAGCTATGGGTTTAGGTTGGTGTGCACAATTTCACAAGACGTTCACACAGTTTGACACCTACGTGAGTGAGCTTAGAATTTGATGAATGCTAACAATATTTACTAGATGACTTAAAAGAATGCCGTATTGAGTTCTTGGTAATTTGGAAAGTTCTGGAAGGTCTTCGAATCGTCAACAATCCTTGAGAGTTGAGTAAGGGCAAGATTTTTATAGAACTAATTTGACGATTTGTGCGCAAAAACCGTTGATGCTAGGTGATCTTGAATAGGTATGCTAGACGCTACAAAATCTTGTGACTTGAGTTTGGAAACCCTAAAGATTTACAAAAATATGCAGCAAATTAGCAAGAGGACGTTTGCTGAAAGGGAAAGATCAGATCATTTGTGATGCAGGAGCAATCGCAAGTTTTTCGGTGATCTTAGGAATCTATCTCTGCCAAGAGAGTAAGTTTTACCTATACCGATCTTTTGATATGAAAACCTGTTTCAGTATGCAAAATACTTTCCGGCGTTCGGTGTTTGATAAAAATTATTGCTCGATCTTTTCGCTGAAGAACTCGCTCATCGTTAGCAAACAATTCCACACCTCCAAGCTGACTTTACTGATACAAAACGCATTTTTTGTAAATCGATCAATTTGTGACAATACTTCATTGCTCGATCATCACCAGAATGGTCGAGAATTTGATCCATTAGGACACCTTGCGTTTGCCCTGCCAAAGCAGAATCTAGCAATGCATAAGATATCGAAAATTATTCGGTTAAATTTCTTTGCTCGATCATCACTAAAAAAATGTATTTCTGCTACATTCATAGATTTCATAGTGCAAAAGGGATCCCAAAAATGTATTTGTGATCTGCCACACTGGAAAATATAGCAAAACTTTGTCCAGCTAAGATAAATGATGACTTGTGACTTTTTAACTGATCTGCTTTCGTCATCAAGGAAGTCCCAAATCTAAATTAACAAAACTTGGAAGAAACCTTCGTCTTAATTGAAACTTTAATTTCGCCTACCCTTAGCGTATTGACACATAGGACATACTGAAGCAAGCACTCGCTTCGTAGTGACACTTTTGCTCGTTCATCACCAAAAACGGTGCGAAATTGTTTGTCAAATACAGAAATCAAGGCAAGAGAAAATAGGTTGGTGCCGCAAAGACATATTTAATTGATCGGCGATCGGTTATTTTTGCTCGATCATCACCAACATTTTACAGAATTGAATTCGGAAGAACTCTGCAACAAAAAGAATGAAGTCGTATCTTTTGTTGTGGACTAGTTTTAAAGGGTTTTGTGATTACAAAGATATTCAACGCGACCCATCGATTTTTGACTAAGTTCCTTTGCTTGATCATCATCAGAACGGCGACATATATATTTAGTGTAACATAAAAGAACACTTTAAACCCAGCTCGTTATGCAGAGCGCATCCTCAGGTTATTGGCGATTAGTCAATTTGTGGCAATGCCTTCATGCTCGATCATCACCAGACCGCTGGTTTTTGGAAAAACTGAAGCCCTAACGGATACTTACATTTGCCCAGATACAGCAGTGAAAAGTTATTTAACAGACATAACAAATTGTTTGGAGTTTCGTATGTTTGTGGCGAAATTTCTTTGCTCGATCATCACCAAAAAAATGCAAAATTTAATCCAAGCACTGCAATAACATATATCTGTGGTAATACTTTGTGTCAAGGATTAGTTGAAAAGGATTCTGATTTTTTTTCAGATTTCAATTTCTGAATATATAATGCTTTGCTCGATCATCACCCGAACGGTGCCAAGTTTGTTCTAACGGAACTGTCGAGAAAATTTTATTCTTGGCCAATTTATACACAAGACATTATAAGTTTCTTGCTGATCGGTACATTTTTGGCGAAGCTCCTTTGCTCGATCATCACCAGAACGGTGCCAAAATTTACTTTGCTTTAAAGATATCCCCACTGATCGGTGATGCATCACTTTGCGACGAAATTCATTTGCTCTGTCAAAATATGATGCAAATAAGAAAATGTTATTCGCATTTTGTTGGTACTCAAAAGCCTCATC
This sequence comes from Cheilosia vulpina, assembly GCA_916610125.1. NCBI lineage: Eukaryota > Metazoa > Arthropoda > Insecta > Diptera > Syrphidae > Cheilosia > Cheilosia vulpina. The sequence continues at coordinate 67,399,376 of OU744277.1, forward strand.
AGGGCTTGCCGAAAAAAAGAATGTATCTAGAGGCAAACAGAATAGTCTATGGGTATAAACAAAAGCCAGCAAATCAATCCCTTTTTAGGACGCAGACGGATTGATTTGCAGCAGTGATTGACATTATGTTGACGCAATTCAGTTATAATGTCTTGCAAGGTATATACTTTTGCCAAAACCCAGTCAACTCTTTCCCCACACTAAAGGTTTACAACTTGTAGGTCGTTGCCCTTTTTTGAATCACTTCATTACCGGCAAGAAGGTATAACCTCAAGCGCATTTATAGGTAAGAGAAAAAAACAAAACTACCTACCACTCTTGTAACCATCACGAATGTTTTGTTTTGTTGTAGATTCCCGAAAAAAAAAAAACAATAAAAATTTAGCCCCGCACAACAACAACGACTTAACACGCTAAACTGCATGTGAACCACACAACATCGTACACATAACCTCTATCTCTCTTTCTGTTCCCATATGAAGCGAAGAAGGATCGTGATTTTTTTTTTATGAGATTTTGTGTTTTTGTTGCTTCGCTCTGTCTGTGTTCATGTTGTTTCGGTGTTGTGTTCATGCCCATGTTTAACTTTGCGGAACATGATAGTAAAAGCCGCAGAAAAATATATATTTTCTTGTAAAACATCAAAGTAAACATATATAGCGAACGCCACTCCTTGGTTGGTATTTAATTTTTTTTTTGTTGTTGTATTTTTTATTTTTATTTGGAAATGTGGGAGGATTGAGAGTGATTCTAAATACGTTCCGATAAATTCGATTTAGGTTCTGGTAAATTTGTCGAGACAAATTGCTGCCATGCTGTTGCTGCGGGTGGATTTGTGAGGCAGACGTGGTTTAAGGAGGTATATAAGAGCAGTGGATATTCGAGTAGTTGGACGGTAACAATATTCAGTATGTACGCATATGATGCAATGAATCGATAACGAGGTTTGTGACATGGTTTTGGCGAATATTTGAAGGGGATTATGGAGGGAAAGCGGATTCTTATGTCGGAGGACATTTTTGAATCAAAAAAGACATAGGACACGGTAAGCTCTTTTCAGCGCCATTCTCTTTAACCGAACGGATGGAGCAGTGGATACAAAACGTAGCTTATTTTAAGGCCTCAAGAAAATTGCGTTGCCGTAAACACCATAGTGAAGTGGTGCTGGCGCACTTGGTGACTAAGTTCCTATCCTTCATCATAAGGAGAATGACATCCTCGAAGTAAAAACATGTCAACAGCAGCATTATATTTTAATGCGTTGTTCCGGATGCATAAGACATTTAAAATTGGTTGGTGATCGGCCAACGATCACTTGCTCGATCATCACCGAAATGGTGACACATTTTTGGCGACAGACTATTATTGGATCTTTAGTAAAGCTTCCGTTTCGTCCAGATATTAAAGTTGGTCAGTGATCATGGTCGGTCTATTTGTGATTGAATTTGTATGCTCGATCATCACCAGAAAGGTGTCAAAATACACTTTAATTACACCTGGCGTAGATGCATACAAAACGACACCAAAAATTTGAAATAAATTAGACCAAACTTGGGCTGTGACCGGTTATACAATTCTAGTGATGATCGAGTACAATATTTTTTAACCGATCACAGCCCAAGTTTGGTCGCATTACAAAAACATGCAAGCAATTTATTTTGCTCGAGTTTACACAGAATTTTCTTTCCAAAAGAGTAAAAATTCTTGTGTTCGCGCATCACCAGAATTGTGCCAATTTAATAGCTAGAACGCCTAATTCGAATACAAAAAGAGCAACATTTTATTAGAGGGAGTTGTCAAACGCTGTACAGGGAAGTAAACAAATTTTGGTGCTCGATCATCACTATACCTGTGACAAATTTGATTTGAATAATCAGTTTTAAGAGGTCCTAGTTGGGAAGGAGTTTGTTGGTACATGAGGCATAATAATTGATGATTGATCTATGCATAAATTCATTTGCTCAGTCATCACCAAAAATGTTGGTAAATTTATTTTAAGTACACTGGACAAAAATAAGCCAACTGCGCTATAAATCGAGGTCAAGTTAGAAAAGAATTTCCTAGTGTAGACGAGATCCCAAGATCGGTCAATCGGTCGGAATTGTGCCGGATTTATTTTGGTCAAACATTAGAAATATTCACAAGGCCCTTAAAACCATTATTGAAAAGTAATTAAGCGATGAACCATAAGTTTCTTAGTGACTGGTTGGTTTGTGAAATTCATTTGCTCGGTCATCACCAGAATGACAAAGTTAATCTGATCCATCAAGGATGTTGAATTCAGTTTTGAATACGTTTCAGCTCGATCGCGCGGGGATGCAAATGATCAAAAATTAAGAGGTGCTGGGTGTAGCGATCGAATTTCTTTGCTCGATCATCAAAAAAAATGGTTCAAAATTTTAACCAGGATATTTGACCTAATCTTAGGGGCTTTTCTAAGTTTACAATATCCAAGCCTCGAAGCAACACCTCAAAAAGTAAGTCGTCTTCAGCTATGTATCATACCATAAGAAAACAAGAGCTGAAACCCATTTATACACAGACTGAAATTAAGACGACACACATGCGTTAACTGTCACCAAAGATACATGATACTTGCAACAACTTCATAGCTCCACATCTACGATGTACCGAATAAATGCAAAAGATACATTTCATACAAGCTGTAAATACGCCCGAGGAGCATTACTTTAGCGACATTTGCCGTCGTGCCAGCAGACATAAAGTGAACTACGGTACCAGCTGGCATCTTTGAAATACGACATTCCATGCGGTACAGATACATCCGTCGTACATCGAGTGCAAAAGTTCAATAGCGTGTCTTTCGCGCACAGTCTGCACACGGCTTCCTCCATAATCACACGAGAGACATGATTTTCGTGAGTCTCTAACAAATTGGATTCGATTTGCATCTATCTCTCCCTAGACCGTGGCATCCATTCAAAGCCCACGAGCGAGTTGCCACTTTGAGTTTTCTTCCTTCTCTTCGAATTTGACAAATCAATAGTCCATCAAGACGCTTTCCTGTTTCACCCCATCATCGCACACATCGTCATGTCCCTCATCAGAGGTGACACATAAATAAAACTCACAGCAGACAACATTTTCAGTCTTACAACACTTTTTCGAAATTTCTTTCTCCTTTTGTCTGTTTGCTGCGATTTCTGCATAAAACATTAAACATTCAGCATTCTTGTCTTGTCTTGCCTTGTCTTCATTTCTGTCCATAAAAAAAAAAAACCCCAAAAAAAGGCAGGACTATACGGCGAAAAAAAAATAAACCTCGACTCACCGTCAGATAGACCGAACTGTGCGTTCCAAGCCCACCAATGCAATTAGCTAACAAATATCATTGAGGGAAAATTCCTCATCGTCGTCGGCATAGTCAGTTGTGTGTGTCGTTATAGTCGTGGTATCGTTAACTTAGGGCCGATGTACAACATGCACGCGAATTGAATTTCAATTCGACGCGCGTATCCGTCGCGTTATCGCGTATGCATACGGAAAACTCAATGAGCGCGTTAGCTGGGTTTTGGCGTTACTTGTAAAGTAAACTCGCGTGCGTGTGCATGGTAATGGCAATTTATTGCGCAAAAAAAAAAAGAAATAAAAACACATTCATTGGAAATTGCAAAGTAATAGTTTGTGTGTTGTTTGAGGTTGGAGATTTATTTTGCGCAGACTTGTTTCTCAAAAAAAAAAAAAAAAGAATCGAAACAAAAATTGCGCTTCAAATGGGCTGGGCTAACTACGACTTTTTACCGATGTTGTTTGATTTATGCAATACATTCGTATTTTTATATAATCGATGTGGCAAGTATCATTTATTAAGTGAGGTCACTGTTGAAAAAGAAAATTGTTTGCCGTAGACAGTTTATTCCAATATATTTATGTATATCCTACCATTCCAAGATTTGATCAAGCGAGGAGAGAAAGTTGAATGAACCAAATATAAAGCGGCTATCGTTGGGCGCCATTTCAGTTGTATTCCTATTTTAAGAAGAATAGTTTGCCATTGTTTGCAGAAAATCTTTGTTGATAAACCTATTTATCTAACCATTATAACTTGAGTTCGTCCAAGGACAGTTAGTAGAATGATGGCAGACACACCTACCGAGTCTAAGTGGCCTTTCGTTGGGCGCCAAATTAAACAATTCCAATTTTAAATAAATAATGCCCTTCCGATTGTAAAAAAAAAAACAACAATTCAACCGGTAATCTTTTCAATCGCTGACCATTGAAATGACGAATCGACATGGAATAACAATTGGCGTATCTGAGGGAATCGTTTTGGGCGCCAGTTTATCGGTTTTTTTTTCAGTAAACCCTCCAATGACTTGTTGAATAATCTCGGAAAGCATATTTATCTCCACTGGTGCTAGTTATTTCTTTAGTCAATGCAAATATTATTTTTCTCCAAGATGAGTGCATAACATAATGGTGAAAAATAATGCTCGCTCATTTTAGAAAATGTCACGAGAAGGTTGTAAGACCGTATACAGACTGCCAGTAAGCTCTAAATGATACCTATACAATATCTGGTAGCACATAAGATCTAAAATTAATTGTGCATGGAACCGAAGTTTTAAGTCGCATAAGAAGGAAAAAGAAAAACTGGTTAAACAAATGTTTGAGTAGAATCTACAAGATATAAGAACAAATTCAACACAGACCCCGATAAGTAATAAGCAGCTCACAGTTCATAATAAACAATCTTCCATATGATTCGGCACTGATATTTACACTTGCGCACATGAATATAAGATGATGTGCGAAATGACGAAAATGATGTTAATCGCTTACACACGTCAAATGTGCATTGCAAGATCAGTTTTTGGTCCCATATTCGTAGCGCACAATTATGTGCGCTATATTTCCTTTTACTTACCAACTACATTTTACGGCTCAATCCTTAATTGTTAAGAGGATCAGGTTTTGGTCCCCAGCGCACAGTTATGTGCGTTTTAGTTCTTTTATATATTGATTACTTTTTACAAATGTTTGAGTAGAATCTACAAGATAAAATAATTGGCGCAACAGGTCCTTATGAACCCAAGCCTAGCTTCTCACAACCATTCGTCTTGTGTGAGTTTTTATTTTTGGGACGAATGGAAGGGGGGATCTACAATTTTATGCCGAGTCCAAACGGCCAATTGAGAAGCTCTTTCATGACAGTTATACTCTCGGATGTTTGTCAGACGTTCGCGAGAGGTGGCGCAGTGAAAAAAACCTTAAGTTGGAATTTGGGTTTTTCTCGGGATTCGAACCTGGGACCCCTCGCTTAGTAGTCCAACACACTAACCACTAAGCCACTGCGCCGACAGAGAATCTACAAGATATAAGAACAAATTTAACACAGACCCCGATAAGTAATAAGCAGCTCACAGTTCATAATACACAATCTTCCATATGATTCGGCACTGATATTTACACTTGCGCACATGAATAGAAGATGATGTGCGAAATGACGAAAATGATGTTAATCGCTTACACACGTCAAATGTGCATTGCAAGATCAGTTTTTGGTCCCATATTCGTAGCGCACAATTATGTGCGCTATTTTTCCTTTTACTTACCAACTACATTTTATCGCTCAATCCTCAATTGTTAAGAGGATCAGGTTTTGGTCCCCAGCGCACAGTTATGTGCGTTTTAGTTCTTTTATATATTGACTACTTTTCACAGGGATATATCAACCCGTATGAACCCCAATTGTCACTGTTTTTCCCAGTGACCAAAACAATTACTTCGCCTCCACAAAATCTGATTCTGTGTTCATTTTTGCATCTATTACTCATAAGTATCTCCACTTCCGACCTTTTTAAGTTCATTCCGCTTAGCCTTTTACCATATTCACTCACTGTCCAACAGCTAAATTTAAACAAAAATCTATATAAACGAATGAACCAATATGCGATGCAAAGACAACAGCCAACGAAAAATCCAATTTAAATAACCTAATGATGCTAAAAATATCCCATGGCGGCCTGTGTTAATCTGGCGATAATTGAAAATATTTGTTAGCACCACGAGAAGAAACAATCTCAAGCGTTTTATTTACCCATAAATTACACACCGAAGTGCTAAAATTTTATTAGCATTTCGCACTTTGCCTCTAATTGAATGGAGCTCATTTGTTGACATTTTTATTTTCTTCAATACAGCATTCTCGATGTGGTAGTCGGGTATACCTATGGTTATCTCTGGGTTCTGTGACTCCTTTCTTGTTTACCCCGGCCATTAGCATGAAAATTCTCTCTAATCAATTATCGGGTATATTATGGTGCTCATGCAATAATAATCCATATATAAACATTGATAATTTACATAATTGTGCAAATGGGTATACAAAGGCTGCACGAGGTGGAGGAGGAGCAGGAAAACACACCCGGCTGACTAGGGCAATTTTAGGTCAACACCGGAGCACCGAGCACCGCATTTTGCTTGCAATTGGAAATTACGTTGCGTTGGCTGCAACACTGCTTGCAGACATCTCTGAGACCATTCGGAATCCATTTAACATTTCAATTTACACCGTTCAAGCAGAGCTATAGGCACACAACACAGAGAGATGGGAGAATGGTCCAAGCGGCATATCACCATTTATAGGAAGGCAAGTAAACCCCTAGAGGCCTTAGATTTGTTGGCATCGCAATTCGCCAACATCGACAATACTTTGCAGCAGCAGCCGCAAGTCAATCTCAAGCACACGCTGGTGCAAACTTATTAATTTAATGACCAGCACAGTTGGTCTTAGGTCCAACTATTCGAGAGGTATCTGCGTAGCTTGTGCTATGATTGTGACAATCTGTAACTGCCTTTGGGAGAGCCAACGCCGACTAGTGTGTATGTGTTGCCATATTTGGAACGAGATATTGGCGATCGATCGTTGGCCATTTTCGAACAAGGCCTCCGAACCATTGGTGCGTAGCTGTATGCCGGTTTCGCACTAATCAATTATACCAGCTGAGTGTTATGTTGCAATCAAGCAACTCTCTCGAAAAGTTATTCGTTTCGATTGCCCTCTGGAACCCTATCTACGATCGAATGAACAACTCTATTAGGCGAACGACTTGAGATACTTCCTTGAAATATCTTCTTTCATTGCATCGACGATTAATCTTCAACCCCGCCTGTGGGCAAAACTCTATAAGTTAACCTGTTGTTGGTTGCTGCTCTGCTCCGTTGCCTGGCAAGCTAATTCCATGCATTTTATGTTTCCTCTTACACCGAGGCCGAAATGTGGGCTCCTCTGGTCGGGCTTCATCCATATGCATGCGGGGAGAGCTTCTTCCACTTCTTACTGGCGATTTTCCAAGTCTTTAGCACTGCGTTAAATCCAGCAATTACCCGATTCTAATTGAATGCCATTACGTTGGTTATGGTAACTCTTATCTGAGCAGCAGAGCGTTTTATGTGCTTCTGGATGCATGAAAGAGGTTTTACTCCGAAGCTTTATTCCTTTTTTTCTTAGTCTTCTTTCTTTTTATAGAACTCCACAGTGTGGAACGCAAGTAGGAAGTATTTTCACGAAATTTGTGTAAAGTGGAACGAATTTGTTGAATTTTAAATTCACACGAAACGAACGGAAAGTGAATGCGCCGATTGGAGGTCAAAGTTTGCCAGTATTTAGGGGTTCGATGAGTTGGTGATGTGACGTCTGTGGAATGAACATTTTTTGGTGGATATACTTTCAATAAAACGACTAAGGCTACGACAACATTTTCTAGATATAGTTCATGATATGAGCATAACAGATGACACATTTTTTGCAACTTTAACTCGATCCAACCACAACAAAATACCACAGGTTTACCCGAGTTGAAAAAAAAAAAACCCTCAAGAGTCATGATCATGAATCAAAGAAATACAAGATAACGACATTCGCAGTATTCCTGGTTTTTATTGTAAAATTTGACAGCCTATCGACACCGAGATGTGGCAGCGTTATTTCCAATTTTGTGACGTATCTGCGCAGGGTGAGAGAGAACGCAAAGCACTTATGGCGGAATCTTAAATTCAATGCAACGTCACGCATGTGTTTTCTCTTTTGACTATGTCTATTGGTACGTACAAGCAAAGAGAATGAAAGTGAAATTTTTCCATTCATTTTCTAGAACTGAACCGAGTTGTCTTAGCTAGTTAGGTAAATCCTGAAACATTAAATTGGGCAACGGGTACGAAAGCTTATATGTGGTTAAGTTCAGGGTACATAGAAATTTAGGCCCCCTTCTAAAGCAAAACTCGTGAATCTGATTCGAATTATGGACTGAAATTGGTGAAGGTGATTAGGAGACATATTGAGGAATCCGAATGGAAGATATAAATTATATCGATAAATTTAATGATTTATTTGGAAGCTTGGATCGTAACAACTCGATGCAGACCTAGCTCCTCATAACCAGTAGTTTGTGTATTTTACTTTTGGGACGAAGGTCTCATAGTCAAAGGTAAATTGAAAAACCTCTGTCTCTAATAATTCTCTGTAAAATTGCCCGATAATGAAGTGTAATTCCTAAGTAATGATGGGTAGTAATAACTTATGCTTTGTAAGTAAAGTAAAGTAATGCTAAGTGTTGACAGAGTATTTCCCGTCGAAAACCTCCATCTTCGTTGGCAATTTCTAGGTATTATTTAGAGAAAAGAACTTATTATTACCCAAGGTTAGGGTATGGTATTGTCAAGTATGAAAGATACAATGTTATTCTCCGGCTTATATTTAAATTGATTTGTAAAGATTCTACCTACACTCAGGCACCAGCATCGTGTAGGTACTGTGTAGTTTGAAGTAATGCGAGGTAATTGGTTACCAGAACATATTACTAACAAGTAAATATCGGCCTGGCCGATGCTTTGATAACATCCACTGCATACAAGTCATGCAAAATTGATTTTGTATGGGAGGTACCAAAACTACTTCACCGACCTACTTTTCAATACCAACCTGACGACGATAAAAGTAAGTCCTTTCACCAAATTTCATTCGCCTATGTCAATTCCTTTGGGCGCTATCGTGCTTTCAACAGACAGACAGACGGATATAGCTAAATCGATTCAGAATGTGATCCTGATTCAGAAAATAAAGACTTTATGAGGTCTCCGGTGACACCTTCTTGGCGTTAAAAATGTAATGACAAAGTGAATATACCTTCCTGTGGAGGGTATACAAATTACGGAGCAATATATTGCAATACCTGACCCACAACAAATGTTACACAATGTGTCATAGCATAAAAAAAAAATCAAGTTAAAATAGCATAGGTAATGCTAAAAGTAATGCTTAGTAATGATGGGTAATGCCATGTAATGTAATGCAATTTACAGAAAGTTCAAAGTGATATTTCTTACTTTGAGCGTTACTAATTCGCGTTACGTTTCGAGAAATGTACCTACCATTACCAAATATTACTAACCATTACCCAAATGCGCTGTACTAATCCCAGTTACTCAAAATGCTGGACAGTAACGCCGTTCTCTCACAATCAATCTTTAAACCCTCAAAATTTGTCTCGTCACGTGATTTAAATTTGCTAAAATACACGAAGAAAAGTTTACATCATAAAATTAAGATGCACACTTGTCCTCTCCACTGTTCCTCCCATCTCTCAACACTCAGATACCCGCCTATACTACACACTACCGAGTTCAGGAACTCATCAAGTCAGTTGAAAAACCCTTGGCGATTGGGATTTAGAGATGTTCATCAACCTTTCATTTATCAAACAAAAAGGCAGAGGCCAACAGCTGAAAAATATAAAAGACTCCACCGAAACCTCCATCAAATTACTGCTCATACACCCAACAATGGCAGAGTACTTCCTCCCATTTAGTTTTACCGACACTGATTGAGCTACTGGATACGCCTTTCCCGCAAAACAGGCAGCAACAAAGCACAAAAAAAGAAATAAAAAGGCTAAACACATCCAACCAATACAACCTCATTACACCACACATCGTCTGGCTCCTAAATTGAGGAAAAGACGACCAAACCGAACCAAAGCGACCGAAGAAAGACCTAAACGTAAACTTGATTACTACCGATGGGAATGGAAGCTAAAGGCGATAATATTCCCGGACAAGGAGTTTCCTTCCCTTCTGCCCCCCTGCTCCCGGACAGGTAGGCGAACACAAATTTACCGCACCAGCAGCAGCGGTAGCATTAAGCATCAGCATCAGGAGATGAAATGGGCCTTCAGGAATTTTATATTAGTCGAAGGCATGGTAATAAATTACAAGGAAGGACCATGTTACAAACGCAAGCCATTACGTTTAAGATAGTTATTCGGAATGTAGCCGCACCAGCCAATATACCTACCCAACCAAATACAACAACAGATTAAGCGAGGAGGACTGTGTTTAGGGAGTAATTGTGCGCAATGTAATATCGATTACCGATGTCTGTTGCTCTGTTATTCTGTTGGCTCACTGGTGGTGCTGCTGTTGATGATGACGGTGCTTCGTCGGTAAGTCGTGACTTTATCGGAAGAGGTAAATTGAAATCGCCACACATAGAACGGAGAAGAAGTTGTTGCCCTTTTTCGGGAGAGGATGATAGGAATTTCGAGCTCTGCCGGCCCACTTAGAGGCCTTCTTCTCCGCCCAGTTTATTTGTGGTTATGGGAAACTCGACTGGGAATGTGGCAATTTAAAGTTATGGTTATCACCAATAGGTAGCAACACCAAAACGTTCAAATCCTTCGTGATTCGGGCTATTCTGTGTGTGCGTATAGGGTTGTGAATTTATCTCATCAATCTAGTACTCATATTTGCCTTTAGGTCTACTGCAGCATCAGTATCATGCTGAGAGTTGAGGTTTTAATAGACCAAACATTGATTAGTTCGCAACATGAGATCACGAATACGCAACATCCGATGGGGATTTCGAGAGAAACTGAACATCCTACCATGTGGGACGTTTAGTAGGCGATGAGGATTAGAATTGCGCTCCAAAGCCCCGAAGGTTCCTAACAACGAGCTAATTTTGAATTATTGAAGGACTTGCATGGAATATAAAGCGAACGGGAAGATACGCAAATAATTTGGTTATCCTTATCCCAATGTAATGGTAGAGTACATTGTTGCTTCGGGTATGGAAGGTGCACGAATTTGAATTTAGTTGGGCTACCAAATATTGTTCAATATTCGAAGTGGAAATGGAAAACTGTGTAGAGATGTTCACGAGAATGTTGGCAATCCAATCCATTTTGATGAAAGCTATTAACCAACGCCTCCGTCGCAAGTTTCGAAATTACAATGTTTTAGTCGAAAAGTAAATTACAAATTAAATTAAAGTATTCAAGTTTCGAAGTCGTCATAGCTAAATTGGAAATTGTGGCGAGATTAATATGAAATGGTTATGCTTCCAAAATAAAGAACGATCTACAATGAGTCTTACAAGACTTTATACCTGTCATCGGTCATCACGAAAACTTCAATGGAATTTGATTCGAAATTTCGAAATAGTTCGAAAAGTAGCAGTCTTTTCAAATTTCGGTATGATGTGGTGAGGGGATTAGTGTCAGGCAGATAGTATATCTATCTTCGAAATTTCGAACTTCGAAATACATGAAATTGTGTTACTGCAAGTTGCCTGTGTTCAAAAGATAAACTAGTTGAAATTTGTGCTAATGCTTGCAAACTATACAGAAAATGCCGTAGTATTCGAATTTTCGAAAAAAAAAAAAAAAAAATGTTATTGCAATATTTTAATATGTGACAGGAAATGTTTATCAAATATGGCAGCGTCTTAGGAAATGGAATCAGAATAATCACGAGATTATTCGAAAAGCTTTAACACTTCGAATGTTCGAAATACTTTAAATCACGACGATTGTTTCGAAATTATTTTTAAATGTTTAGAAAGCATATTTAAGAATCAACAAATTATAATCCGCGATACTAATAGTCATTTTTAGTGTCCAGGCTTAATTTTTCGAACTCACTATGGCGAAATTGTCCGTACAAAATTGCATATTGCGATCTACAAGGCATTTAGTGCGAAATTTAAAAATGATTATTAGTAAAACCCAATGAGATCTACGTCGGGTTCCCTATAGATTTTCAAAGAAATTGTTCGAAATTTCGAAGATATTTTCGAAATAATATTTTCGATTGTGACGACGATAGTTTCGGGTTCAAATGGCCTAAACCGTACTAATATTCCCTCTCATATTAAAATGTACGCTCTAAGTTGGAGTTATTCGAAATTTCGAAATTATAAACGGAAGGCTTCAAACGGATACAAATCGGCAGTGTCATACGAAATAACAGTGAATACTAACAGAAACTCTATTGTCCCAAAAGTAAAAACAACGGGAACAAACGAATAGTTGTGAGACAATAGCCCTAGAAGGCTACATATTAAATATACCCCTATTACGTCCTTACTATTGACAATTTTTAGTCTTCACGTCAAATTGTTTGTGACCAGTCACAATAGTGTTGTGAGTCAAACAAATTTCAGTTCTCTAAAAACGAAAAACGACCGTGGAATGCTGCCAGAGCCAAATAAAATTGGACTACCACAAGCATGAGATCTTAGACCTTCACTTTTACAATAAGAGAAAATTGTGAATTCGCGAAAAAGTTGCTACAGTGGTTTCAATTAAGAGAAATAAACTCTGGCAAGTCTATGTAGGGGACTGCAAGCTTTTGGTGTTTTTTTTTTACACACACGTTGCTGCTTTTGCTCCGCTTAGTTGTAGAGTTCTCAAAAACACTAGCCCCTCTCCTTACTTTTAAAATTTGTATGTTATAGGAATGTATCTGCGTGGACTTTTTACCTAAAAAAAAAGATTTTTTTGAGCCCCCACTTTTTCAACTATCATAGAAGAAATTACATCTTAAAACTAAAAAATTGCAGCTATTCACTTTTGGTTGCTCCTATTGAGCCCCCACCATCTTGGCATAAGCCCAAAAAAAGCCAGTCTATGTAAACTCTAAGGTCTCACATTGTTTACTCAAATCAATTTATCCTGCACTCTTTCGCTGCTAATCCAATTTGTCTTTGTTTTTTTTTTGTTTCATATTTTTTTATACGTCCTTCTATCAGAATTAATAAGTTCACTAATTAATCCAATCAATTCAATCCCCCCGCCAAACTCCCAGTAGAATTTGCTCATAGAAAATTCATTTATCCTTCGGTCTGTGATTGTGTACATTTCTCGATAGAGCTGGAGCTTTGACATCCATGTCCTCCTGGCGGCGCGGTTCTGTTTGCAATACTTTTTTTCACTTTTAATTCAATCTGCGGGTATTTCATCGAATGTATTTCGGTTTTGTTTTTCTTTTTATTTTTTCAATTCTTGTTGAATAATTTTTTGGGTACACATTTTCGCGCGTCTGTTATTTTTCAAAGCCGTGTTGATTATATTCTTTTTTTTTTCGTGGACTCTCTGTCGCGTTCCTGTCAAAGGATTTCTCGTGAATAGCATTTTCCACTACGTTAGGTTGGAATAAAAACGAGTGAAAAAATAACGCTCTCCTCTCCGATACAAATTAATATTTTTTTTATTTTTTTTCTTAATGAAACAAAGAGGAAAAAAATATCCCCGAACCGGTACGCAAAATATTATTGCCGTGGGACGAAACCATCTACCGCCAGTCAAAGGGACACAGCAGAGAAAGGTTTAAAAAAAAAACATACCGTTCCCCAGTCCAGATGATTGAAAAGTTGAAGAGCGATGAAAGAATACCAGACCAAAATAAAAAAAATAAAAACCAACTAAAAGTCCTTGCATTCTGCTGAAAACATTTTGATTGTACCCTTTTATCCCGTAGCAGAGCACATACATGATTGATTCAGGTTTTTTTTATTATACCATTTATTCCTGTTGCGTTTGTTTTTGTTCCCTGTTCATATTTGGTTTTTGCATAACAGCGAGGATGAATGTCCAGCCGTGTCATGGAATATATGGAGTTTGGTCATTGTTTCTACACGCTAGAGGTATAGAGTTGGCCAGCCTTTTAAAACAAGTTGATTCACTAGGCACTGCGCAAGACGAGGCTTGTGCATTTTTTATGAACCTCTATGTGTAGCTTAAAAAATGCATTCACAGAGCGACTATGTTGCCTGGCGGTGATAAGACCCGATAAATTGAATGCGGATGATTGGTATATATGCTATCATTGCAGCAGGCGTTTTAACGAAGGAGTATTGTGACATTTTTTTTTGTCTTTAGAATGTTTTTCAGCCATTCCACCAAGGAGAGATGTCCTTGTCCATGGGGTGCACTTGGACACGTACAGTCGTACATATGTGTTAAGTTTTGGTTAGAAAGAATATTTGAAAATGGCCAAGTCGATTTTTATTTATTTATATTGCAAAATCGTGCCGTAACACAAAATATGGTATAGCGCACAAGTGGTGTGCGAAAGCGATAAAAATAAAGGGAATAAATATTTGTAAATAAGTATACCACGAAAAGATGTACAAACGATTTTTTTTAAGTTCTTTCTGATCTTCAGTTGGGCAGAAGTTGGGCACCTTCTATGTACTTTTTTGGATTTCATTGTGCCCAACTTACATTGTCTATACTTCTATCCTAGGCTTCACTAATGTTGAAGTATACGCGGAAGATAACATTTAAGAAGTTCGTTAGATTACATTACATACGACTAGTTGCGCACACTTATGTGCGGATATGTAACAGCCCGCATTTCTTTTCAGTTTAAAAGATTTCAATTTGCTTTTATTTTCCTAAACGCACGCAATAAAGCGAAGCTGTTTTGATTTTAAAAATATAATTCCATAAGATGGACTTTAATCAGTAAAAAGGATTTCCACTTCTTGTCTTTTAAACGAAAAGGATTCTCCATCAGCTACAATATGTGTGCGACATAAAAGTAACTCTCAAGTGTAATGTGGGCATAACAATATTCTCTTCGATTCATCCTCGATAAAGCAAAAATTTAGTGTAAATTTCAAAGCGCACATTGAAATCAATGTGTGTGCGTTATAATATCGCCTCGCTTAAAATGATCTTTCGAAAATGCTGCAACAAGTTACATAGTCACCAATATTTAGCGAATAGATTGCACAACCTCAGAGCTAAATACAGCTGCTCAATTGATGTGCGATCAACAAATATCCGTGTGCGATGAAGAAATGACCCTGTGCGTTTCTTATTTTTCAATTTAGAAATCGCACACAATTGTGCGTGTTAGCAACCCTTTTCTATACCTATACGGAAATGATTGCCTCCTGACTACTCTTTGACGCATTTCTGCCAACAAACCATTCAAATTCCGTTCAACTTGAGCATATCCATGTCAAGTTCATTCAAAGCCTGATATTAACATTTTCTATCCCCCAAAGTCGTTTAATTGTAATAAAAAAAAACCCTACACCATTAAATTTCTAGCAGAAATTAATTACGAGCCTTCTCAAAAGCCTTCGAATATGCACTGCCCCGCCAGCATCCTGCATGAACCCACATCAACTTTAATAATAAGTTTAAATTAATCCCTTACTCAAAGGGGCCCATTCCCATACGGTATTTATGTACCACGCACCATCCTCATCAGCCATCCAAAGTTTGTGGAATTTTAATTTTCAATGAAAATTCGAAAAAAAAAAACACAAAAAATTCCATATTAGAAACCAAAGTCTGGCAAACTTTTATCATCTCCAACCATCCGAGTTGAACTTTCAAACTGACGTGCTACAATTCATTTTACGACTTTTACCAACAGCATCAGGCATAAACACATCCGCAAATATTTTGCCATACAACGGTAGCACTGGTTTTAATGGAACCAACCGGGATAGTGTACTTTGGTGGTCTGCGCAGTGTATACCAACATGCTAGAAGGACCACCCGCAATTTTGATTAACGTGCTAGATTTGGTGTGCGTGTGTGTGCTCTAAAAAGACCACCGAGCATATGAGGTGAATAAATATTAAACGAGACGACAAATGACAATGGCGACGACAGCATCTAGAGATGAAAGTTTAATTTCTTGGAAATAGTTGTTGAGTGTGTTTTTTTTTTGTCTCGAATGGTTTAATGTGCGAAGGTTTTTTTCCGGAAGAAGTGTCATCCATGATTTAATAGGCAGACCCCAAGAAATGAGATATGAGCTGTGGCCGTGTGAGAAATGGGAAATGAATTCGTTGTGACGGATGCGGACTGAAACGAGATCGGATTTACGTACTTTGTGGGGATCATTTGTTTTTGAAGATGTTAAAGGTGCTGACTTTGCTGATGGGCTTCCGAAAACTAGTCTTCAAATATTTTGGCTAACAGATTTACTATATTTTTTAATGGTTTGCGCACATCCAGATTGTATTTGTTTAACAGACATTTTACAGAATTTTGAACAATGCACGAATTTTGGGCAGACACTTTTAAGAACTTGATCGGGTGCAGAAATCAAATTGACGCAAATACGAAGCTTGCAGTTAACGGTTTGCGCACATCTATACCTGCATATAATAAAACTGTAGCCGTTTTCATGTGTTAACGGTTGGCGTTAAAGCTACTGCACAGATTTCGATGAAACTTTTTTTGATATTTCCCTTAAGACCCCGAGAAGGACATAGGCTATTCCATTCATTGCCATGCCGTTGTAAAGTTGGCTGGTTCTATGGCCAACTTACTTATTGTTGGTACCGTCCCGTTTTCTCTTTTCTGCGGCTCGCTGCTTCTTCTTCTTGTCTTGGATTTTCTTTAAAAATGTGTCCTTAATAAGGCGGGGTTGCCCCGGAATATTGGCCAGTCGCTTTAATTCAGCGAGTTCTTTCCGCTGCCGGATGCGCAGACCACCTCGGCTCGATTTCGCTTGCACTGGAGTTAGTGGCTTTTCCGTGGGTCTTGTCTTCGTCCGGCGCCTGTACTCTTCCAGGGTAAGGGGTTTTGGTCCAATTCTTAGAACAGGCTCCGGTGGGGACGACGGGGATCCCAAACAACTTGTCAACCTGTGATTTGCGGCTCACAAGCCAAATAAAAATACAAGTCTTCTTGTTGACGATGGAAGTAGAAGTCCCTTCTTTATTTAAATTCTTTGCTCTTTATAGCACAGAAAATGTTATCGAAATATCCACTTTGAATATCGATACCCCAACAATATGCCTTATCAGCATATTCGCGTGACGAGGGTAAATGGCCAAACACTTCAAGTGTTTAGGGTTCACTTGCGTACGATGCTTAGTTGACATATTTAGTTTCGTCCACAAGTGTACCCTGATCGTGACCTCGATCCAGTATCGCATATACATACATTTGTATACTCATTTTCCTTCATGCACCGAGTGTGCCATCAGAGTAATATGACTCTTTCATTTAATTGTTCACTCCAAGAGTGTCTGTATGTAAGTCATATCACTCTGATGTTTGTTATGTTATGAACGACGCCATAAATTGGGCGAGTTCTGGGTATCAGATATCGAAGTGGATTTGGATATTATTAATTGCTTTAGTTAAATGACCGCTGGTGCGATCCCTTCACACCTATTTTTTGGGAGCGTTTTTGAACAAAATGTGTTTTTTTTTTCTGACTTTACTACCTTTTAACCGTTTTTACTCAAACAATTCTTAATCAATGCAAACAAAACAAAATACCTACACTTTCATAATTATTTTAAGCCATCAAACAGCTTTCTGTGTCATCTAGAAGCTGAGCTACAACCCAAAATCTAACATAAAAAAAATAAATTTATTTTTTCGCTGTTCTGCTTTGGGTTGGGTGGGTGTCTGGCGCACATCGCACAAACACATCCATGTCAAGAAAAACTGCGTGAAGTTTTCTCCGATTAAGTGAAACGAAAGAGAAGTATACAAGGTGAGTGTGGATGGAATCAACAGCGACAATGTTTTTCTGAGGAAATGCGCAGATGGCTGATGACGTGTGATAATGGGCGTATGGTGGTGTAAATATATATTGAGTTTAAGGTTTTTGTTGTTGGTGGTTGTGATAAATATTACCTACAGTAAAGAATTGAAAAATTCAAGAAGTGAAGACGATATAGGTGAATTAATTTGTCTAATTTATTGTTGGTGTAAATACAAATTTAGATTAAGGTTTTTATTTTAGTGGTTGTTTTGATATTATACCTACGTGAAGAAGTGAAGAGTTTAAGAAGTTAAATTGTATTACTTACGTTGTTGAATTTAAATTTCTTAAATTGGTGTTTAGGTGAATAGATTTGTTTGATTTATTGTTTGCCATTGACAAGGTTTATCGCTTTGTTTTAATGTATGGAAACTTTACTGTTACTATTTCTTTAACTGGAAGTCACACAGTTTCACGCCGCGTACGAAGTTGCGGGCACAGCTAGTGCTAAATATATCTTTTGAGGCGCGAACCAATTGAATTGCCGCCAAGAAGTTTTCATGCCCCAAATAGGTATCTACATGCAAAAAGCTAAGAGTCAATTGGCCGCAGAATCTCAGGAAATAGTGCTCTATACGAGAGGTTCGTAGTTTGATCCACTGAAAACAGTATTTATTTTGTACAAGCAAACATCATAGAGTACAAATTTGGTGCTTTGGAGCTGTTTTAGGCAGACTTAAGCTCCATTTGAGTGTAAAAACTGCAATCGGTGAGGAGAATGCAATGAATTTGTCTGACCCTTTTGAAACTCAACTAAAGGTTTGCGTTCTCGCTTGCGCTACGGTTCGTGTCCAAACTGAAGGGTTAGAAGATCTGCTCAGTGGAATTATTTGTCGATTTCTCTAGACAGCAGCTAACAACTCAATATTGATCGAACAAAATGTCCGCTGCCACCTAAAAAAAACACACATTTACATTTCAACACATGCACACAGCAAGGATACATCTCAACAAATATTTTATTTGTTTCGACTTGAAAACCAATTAGTTCAGTCTCCAGGGGAATGATATAAACTTGTCATCACAAGGATAATCATACCTAAGCACGATTTAAACACAAATTTAACCCAAATGGAGTAACAAATTAACCATTAAAATCGCAGACAACCACCCTCAGGATGATCCCTCACAAGGAACCATAATCACTTTGCATGTCTCTCCATAGCACAGCCTTGACTCTTGTGTATGAAATAATCACCCTATGGCGCGCGTTTGGATATTTATGCCTACGAAACACGCGACATCCTGGTCTCAACCCCAGTGGACTCATTTCCACATTGTGTCGTATGTCAATTTATTTTTTCCACCCCATTTTGTATGGAAGTCGTCTTTTTTCCGCCTCGAGTATATATGGTGGATTTTGTAAATGGAATTCCACTTCGTTTACTTCCTTATAATGTGTTCTGATTTATTGCCGTCTGCGGTGTTGAAAACTTGCAGACAGGCATTTTGTGCAAGGTCCTGATCCTTTGGGGGGCGGCTCACAGCTACGACGACGTAGCTCTCTCATCCACGTCGTCTTAAGGCTATAATGGAATTCAAATCGAAGGTAATGAGAAACAGGAGAGTGTTGGCCAATTTTCTGTCCGCACGAACAAAAAAGTGAAGTCGCCCTCGCAAATCGGCGAAAATCTCTTTATAAGTTATGCAGGACTATCTCTTTCTCTCTCTCTCATGCTTGCATTTTATTCATGAATAAACAGCAAACTAAAAACAAACGGTCGACGGGGATAATCTTGCTGCCTTCGCTTTGCCATATAAAATGTTGGCACTGTCACAAGTCCTTCGGAGAGCATAAACTGCTTTACATGTCTACTCTACACTTCGACTACCGTAAAGCGATTTTTTTGTTGAAGCTTCCTGGGCCCACCTTCTCCTAGTCGTCGTCGTGGAAGTAGTTTTTGTTATCACAGCGTTCTGCCTTTCATCCCAGCTACTTGCCGGGTAGTTTATGGCGTAGAAAAACCAAAAAGGACGATGACTATGGAAGGACTGGAGGAACATTTAACTTGGCGAAAACTGAAAAACTTTTCTCGTCATGTATTTTGAAGCAATTGAAAGTTTTTACTGGCGGCAGCGTCCTCTTCTCGACGACGACGACAGCAGTGGTTCATTTTTCCAAGAGGGTATCCTTTACTTTTTTGCTCGTGCCTCTCATCTTATTTTAGTAGAAAAGAAAATTTGCTTTGCGACAGTTGCTTATAGTTCAACGCAAACGCGACAGACGGAAGTAAACTTGAAGTAATTTGAGATACTTTTTCCTTCGATGGCATTTTCTCTGTGTGTGCGTGTGTTGTCCTAGGGTAAAAAAAAACTTTTCAAATATCTGCGGTTGTAGGTGAAACTTTGGTAGTAAATTTCAAAAACAATAAAACTTTACATTTGTTTATGTAGCCACCTTACGACAGTCTCTTCGTGCCCAACAAAACACACAGCTTTAGTCCGGGTCGGGGAAAAATACATATAACAAAAACCGTTAAAAGTTTTCACTTTGAATATTCAAAGTTTGGAGATTTAAGGTTGCGGTGTTTAGCTGTTTGACACCTCATTTGTTGCATCTATGTATTGATGTGGATGATGTGGAACGTGTTTGGTGTAGTATTTTATGAGCGGATTCTTGTGTTTTTTTTAGGTGGGCACAAGTTTTTGTTGTCTACTGTCTGTTGGCTTTCGTTGCGATTTATTTTTTTGCGAAGGAAGGGCGGCAGTGGACAGCAAAAAAGTTAAGTGGTACAGACTCCTGGAGGAGCAAAAACTAGCACACCTTGTAGGGCTTAAATGAATTCCTGTAAAATTGCTAATGAAGCCATTTAAGTTTGGGAGGAGTGTAGTTAGGATGCACAAGAAAAAAAAGTACAGAAGCGAGTGATGTTTACGGAATACAAAGTCGAGTGTCAAACTGGGGAGAAGTCTTTTTTTTTTTGACATCAGTTGGGAAGGGTTTGAGGATTGAATTGTGTGGCTTGTAAATAGCGTGCGGATTTTGCAGTCATACTATCATCGCACCGCACAATATATTTGTCTGTACTAGTGTTAGTATGATTTTCTACCTATTAATCGAAAAACATCTATGGAGTTCTTATGAATATACGCACACCACTGTGCGCTACAAATGACCATTTAAAATAGATCTCACCACATGGAGTGCAACAAACGTCCCAAGCGCACTCGGGCATAAGTTCGTTTCTACTTTTAAGTGCCATAGTATTCCACAAATAAATATACAAAGCCAAGATGTTACCGATTAACCAAATACGTAAACGTAGGCAGTTATAAGCTACAAAATGAATACGAAAAACGGGTCAACTTCGATGTAGGTACACAAGTAAGAAACTTTCTAAGCGCACACTTAATTAAGTGAAGTATTCATATGCAATTGGAAAGATGGCCTTTGGTTTTATTGAACAGGGACAGTTTTAAAAAGGTACAGATTAAAAAAATTATAAATATGTGCGGAAAAAGGAGGCAGCTCGTCGTGTATGGAGCTAACTGAAGAGCCAATGCAGTTGAGGCTGGTAAATGACAAATAACTGCAAAAGGACCGACCCGCGACTTTAACACCGAAACGCATTTAGCAGTGAGATATAATACATTGTATGCGCACATGCAGTTAATTTTTGTCGCACGCAAAATATCCAATTAATGACAAGTTACTGCTACATTCGCGAATAACTTTTTAAATGTTTAATATCCACGAAAACTAGAAAAAAATAGATACCAAATGTTTTATGCGCATATGCATTTAATTAATATCGCACACAAGGTGTGCGTTTGATGACCAAATAACGCATACGCAAACAAATACAGGAAAAAAATAAACTGAGTTGTTTTATGTGCGCACATTAGTGTGCGATTGGCAATTAGTACTATATTTTTAAAAATTTCGAGTCGGTGCGTAATCTAAACTGCATTTAAATTTCAGAAATTAAATACCAAATATTCTATGCGCACATGCATTAAGTTAATATCGCACACAAGGTGTGCGTTTGATGACCAAATAACGCATATGCAGATCAAAAACTATAAAAATTCAACAAATACAGGAAAAAATTAAACTGAGTTGTTTTATGTGCGCACATTAGTGTGCGATTGGCAATCAGTGCTATATTTTTAAAAATTTTGAGTCGGTGCGAAATCTAAACTGCATTTAAATTTCAGAAAATAAATACCAAATATTCTATGCGCACATGTATTAAATTAATATCGCACACAAGTCGTGCGTTTGATGACAAAATAACGCATATGCAGATCAAAAACTATAAAAATTCAACAAATACAGGAAAAAATTAAACTGCGTTGTTTTATGTGCGCACATTAGTGTGCGATTGGCAACCAGTACTATATTTTTACAAATTTTCAGTCGGTGCGAAATCTAAACTGCATTTAAATTTCAGAAATTAAATGCCAAATATTCTATGCGCACATGCATTAAGTTATTATCGCATACAAGGTGTGCGTTTGATGACCAAATAACGCATATGCAGCTTAAAAACTATAGAAATTCAACAAATACAGGAAAAAATTAAACTGAGTTGTTTTATGTGCGCACATAAGTGTGCGATTGGCAATCAGTACTATATTTTTAAAAATTTTGAGTCGGTGCGTAATCTGAACTGCATTTAAATTTCATAAATTAAATACCAAATATTCTATGCGCACATGCATTAAGTTAATATCGCACACAAGGTGTGCGTTTGATGACCAAATAACGCATATGCAGATCAAAAACTATAAAAATTCAACAAATACAGGAAAAAATTAAACTGAGTTGTTTTATGTGCGCACATTAGTGTGCGATTGGCAATCAGTGCTATATTTTTAAAAATTTTGAGTCGGTGCGTAATCTGAACTGCATTTAAATTTCATAAATTAAATACCAAATATTCTATGCGCACATGCATTAAGTTAATATCGCACACAAGGTGTGCGTTTGATGACCAAATAACGCATATGCAGATCAAAAACTATAAAAATTCAACAAATACAGGAAAAAATTAAACTGAGTTGTTTTATGTGCGCACATAAGTGTGCGATTGGCAATCAGTACTATATTTTTAAAAATTTTGAGTCGGTGCGTAATTTGAACTGCATTTAAATTTCATAAATTAAATACCAAATATTCTATGCGCACATGCATTAAGTTAATATCGCACACAAGGTGTGCGTTTGATGACCAAATAACGCATATGCAGATCAAAAACTATAAAAATTCAACAAATACAGGAAAAAATTAAACTGAGTTGTTTTATGTGCGCACATTAGTGTGCGATTGGCAATCAGTGCTATATTTTTAAAAATTTTGAGTCGGTGCGAAATCTAAACTCCATTTAAATTTCAGAAAATAAATAACAAATATTCTATGCGCACATGTATTAAATTAATATCGCACACAAGTCGTGCGTTTGATGACAAAATAACGCATATGCAGATCAAAAACTATAAAAATTCAACAAATACAGGAAAAAATTAAACTGCGTTGTTTTATGTGCGCACATTAGTGTGCGATTGGCAACCAGTACTATATTTTTACAAATTTTCAGTCGGTGCGAAATCTAAACTGCATTTAAATTTCAGAAATTAAATGCCAAATATTCTATGCGCACATGCATTAAGTTATTATCGCATACAAGGTGTGCGTTTGATGACCAAATAACGCATATGCAGCTTAAAAACTATAGAAATTCAACAAATACAGGAAAAAATTAAACTGAGTTGTTTTATGTGCGCACATAAGTGTGCGATTGGCAATCAGTACTATATTTTTAAAAATTTTGAGTCGGTGCGTAATCTGAACTGCATTTAAATTTCATAAATTAAATACCAAATATTCTATGCGCACATGCATTAAGTTAATATCGCACACAAGGTGTGCGTTTGATGACCAAATAACGCATATGAAGATTAAAAACTATAGAAATTCAACAAATACAGGAAAAAGTTAAACTGAGTTGTTTTATGTGCGCACATTAGTGTGCGATTGGCAATCAGTACTATATTTTTAAAAATTTTCAGTCGGTGCGAAATGTAAACTGCATTTAAATTTCAGAAATTAAATACCAAATATTCTATGCGCACATGTATTAAATTAATATCGCACACAAGTCGTGCGTTTGATGACAAAATAACGCATATGCAGATCAAAAACTATAGAAATTCAAAAAAATGCAGGAAAAAATTAAACTGAGTTGTTTTATGTGCGCACATTAGTGTGCGATTGGCAATCAGTACTATATTTTCACAGATTGTCAGTCGGTGGAAAGTCC
The DNA here is from genome assembly GCA_916610125.1 of Cheilosia vulpina. Lineage (NCBI taxonomy): Eukaryota > Metazoa > Arthropoda > Insecta > Diptera > Syrphidae > Cheilosia > Cheilosia vulpina. Next base: position 67,423,471 of record OU744277.1, read on the forward strand.
AAATTTAATTTTAATTTCACTTGATGTCGATGCTAATATCAAATGACTTTTAAGCAAGCACGTCATGTTCCTCATCAATAATTTAGATACTTTGCAGCGCTTTTACGGACCATCTCTCTAGGATAAATAAAAATAACTCAAACAACTTAACAAGGTGACTTTCGCCAACCAACGACGTCGCTAAGATTTAGCTGTGTCTGATGGCGCACAAAAAATCAATTGCCCACCCATCGCCAGCGTCTCTACATTATCCATCTAACTCCCCCGCCACTTGGCACGTCTTTCCAAAATAAACGACATACGAGAATTGCTCTCGGATAAGTAAGAGATTTAATTTTACATTTATTGTATTAGGTTTCATGTGCCAAGCCGCAGCTACAGATAGTGTCCTCCTTCACCATGCGCTTACTTATCCTCTCCCACTAACAGTTCTTTCGATCCGATGGGACACGTAGTACGTGCAGAAATGTACTACTATCCCGGACATAAATCTTGTTTCGACGACAACGACGACCACGGGATATCCACATTGAGAAGTGTCACACAGAGAGCCTGTCGTAGTGCTGCGAGACGGGATTGCGAGCAAATTCCTTCCTCGTCGTGTACATAAACATTTGCGCTGCTGCTGCTGATGATGGTGCTGCCTGCTTCCCCGCCTTTTTTTGTGTGTCTCCACTTTGGCCGCAGCGAATTTCGTTAGGCGATTTATTGTTTTTTTTTTTTTCTGTCCCTCCCTCCCCGCACACATATCCTTGTTCTTCGTATTTTTTTTTTGTCGTCCCCTTTATTTCCGGAAGGATACACATGTCTTATCTAAGCTTTTCATGCTTTGTAACTTCTTACCGAACGACAAGTAGTAGCACAGCGTCATCTTCATCCCAGAGAGGGATAATCTTTTTCGTACGTTTTTATACATACACACACATTTTTTTTTTCTGTTGGAGGAAAATCTGTTGATGTTCATGGGGAGGAAAGGATCTTATGTCTCGAGCGCAATTTAACGGAAATAGAAAATCGATTAAGTTACAGCAGATAGGGTGACATATTTTATTCCCTCCGAGTCGGCCCACATTTAATTATATTAATTTGTAAATTGCACATCTACATCGTGTATAATTAACCACACGCGGTGTTAAGAACAAGATTGTCGGTGGTCGGTCGGTCGCTCTCTTTATCTCTCTCTGCATGCCAAAGAGCTATAGCTAGCGATACTCTACCCAACTATGCAAGCTGTAAATTCATGTTTAATCGTTCATTAAAATAAATTATCTAGTAGTGGGTAATTTTTTTTTCCTGCTGAATTATTTAAGAATCTGTGCAGTGAGCAATTTGTTAAATTAATTGATGGCTTAAGTTGGCAGTGGTATAGTGCTGGGTAATGCTGCTCCGACCGCTGCTGCTACTGCTGATGAGGTTAGTTGGTGCCCGCTAAGAGTGATAAATTTGTAAGTGAAACCACAGGCGAGTTAATGTATCTTTCTTTGATGTTGTGTTGCTGCCAAGGAATGAGAGGGAGATAAGTGACATTTGGTGAATTTATCTTGCGCATAAGTTAGGTGGATTCTTGGAATTTCTGTCGTCTTCCTCCTCGGTGTTTATTACATTTGCGAAGGAAGGTCATCTTTTAAGGAGGTGAATAAGTGAAATGTTTGTGAAGCCGTAATTAAGGTTACAAAGCTGGGTTATGGTGTGAAGTGGCTGCCATCTGGGGAATGTTAAGAAGTGCCAACCTTGGACTTTGTTTTTGGGTGTTTTTTTTTTTTTTTTTTGTTGTTGGTGAGTTTAATTACTCGTGTGGATTGTGCTTCAGTGCTTGGGAAGTTGAAATTCTTATTAAGAACGAGGGTATGTAGGATGACGCTAGGGATCTGTTGGTGACTCCCCCAGAGGGATATTGAAACATGTGTAGGGAGTTTTGCAAATGACCAAAGTAAATTGAGCAAATTTAGACAGAGAACATAAATAACGCACATCCCAAGCTTGGTTGTAGGAAGTTAACATTTAACACGAAAACAAGCAGAGCACATGAACCAGACCCACCATAAACTTGAAGTTTATCTGAATCAGAGGCAGATAAGATGCAAAATAGATACGTGTTCCGCACACTTTACATGTGCACCAAAGCCACAGTTGATCTGATCAAAAGTATTTCATAAGACTTATTATTGTTTTTTTATGCGACTGGGTGTGCAAATTAACGCATTCATAAAAATGCATGAGCACGAATCAATTTTAAATTGAACTGAGTGTTTTCGTTAGCGCACATTAGTGTGCGTTAACATATAACGGGTGCCGGGGACACATTTTTACGAGTTTTTCGTTGGTGTCGACGGAAGCAAAACTAATTCTATTCAATTTCAATGACCGAACGATTTATAAACAAAAAAGGCTTCACCATTAGTCTGAAATATAAGCGCCTTTTGTGGCAATAGATAATAGAACTAAAACGACACGGGCCTTTGTCAAGTTCTTCCAACTGCGCCTTTCACCAAAAGAAGCACAAGTCTGCTTTTCACAACAGGAAGGTGCAGATGATTTGTGACAAACTGGGCAAGGCAGATCTTTATAGGCTGACTGCTGGTGGTCGTTGTAGCTCCAAACCCGTGAATGACAGAGGCTTGAAACAGCTTCTTTTACAGAGTTATATCGCTGTTCAGCAACAGGTCAAAAAATTCGGAAACCAAAGAATGTTTTTATTGGTTTTTATCTTTACAACTCTCTGGTCGGCTACCCAAAACCTAATGCTTGAGGAGTAAAAAGTCATAGCTGTGTATATGGAGTTTAACAAACAAACAACTAGTAGGTGATACTCCTTGCATGATTAATTTGTAGAGCACCGAGACAACAAATACCGATACTCAGTTGAACAGACAATGGTGTATGAAAAGACTCAACTTGAAAATAAAATAAAATAATTGGCGCAAGAGCTCCGCATGGAGCCTAGGCGTAGCTACCACCCACAACCATTCGTTTTGTGTGAGTTTTTCATTTTTGGGACGAATGGAAGGGATCTACAATTGTATGACAAGTCCAAACAGCTAAATGAGAAGTTCTCTAATGACAATTGTAGTCTCGGATGTTTGTCAGACGTTCGCGAGAGGTGGCGCAATGGAAAAGATCTTAAGATGGTTTTATGTTTTTTTTTTGGCGGTTATCGAACTTATTTAAATAAAGTAAGGATAACTTCTTCAAAATGATATAAAGTCAACCATCAGCTTTGGGTTAAACAAGAAAATTGACCGACCACAACTTGTTGACAAAAGCTGATCGATTGAGCGCCATCTGGCGTAAAATTCGCGTAGCGCAAATCGCATTTACAGTCGCCTAATGAGTCTGTTGGTGCTCTTGCAGAAAAATTCATCCATTTCACTAGCAAATCGGTATACCAAACACTTTCTATTCTGATTATGCAGTGAAATTCAAATTGACCGTTACAAAAACAACACACTATCGATATCCGCAAAGTAAATTACATTAAATTGCAATCTCTCGCTACGACATAATGTCATGTTCCGTGATAGCGCACTCAAAACAGTAAGACTCATAAATCTTCAATTGGCATCATCCAACATCCATCCCTTTTATTTATCTATAAATCGCCCCCACATAAAGTATCCCTTAAATATCGATACAAAAGCACCATTTTACTACACCAATATCGCCGACACGAAAACGTCTGCCAAACGATATCGCGATTATCGAGAGATACACTCTCGTAGCCATTCCCGAGTACATAAGGATTGCGAGAGAAACTGCACGTTAAACTGTCCCTTGGCCCACCCCCTACGGGCATACACAGCACAGAAATGACCATCATTGGCAGACGACATCGATTGCTGCTGCTGCAAGCTGTTCCGACTACCATCCTCCTAATTCGGCACAAAGGACTAACTAAAGATGGGGACAGAGAGACAAGACTCATACAACACCAGTCATCCCGAACCGGGAGGAGGAAATATGAAAATAAAAATAAATTGTAACAAATTGACAACGGTACTGCTGCTGAAGCTCATTCTGTGTACATTTTATGTTTCTTCTCGCTCGCCTCACACTTGGAAAAGTTTCAGTCCTCGTTGTAGTTTTTTTTTTTTGCATTCAGTTTGTCCTTTTCGGAATTGGAAAGGACTCGACTTTCATTGTTATCCTCAAGGGAGTCAAACTCTCGATAAATTTCTTTGGTTATCATATATCTTCTTCCGTTGGCAGCCGATGGGTATATGGGCACTTTATAGAAGCAAAAAAAACACGAAAAACAGGACACTTCTTTGAAAAGACTAAAGAAATCCTTTTTATATTGAGATATAAAAGCAGGGACTGCAAATCGATGAATGTACGGCGCAAAAGGACCCCCGTCACACGAAGGGGATGAGAATCAACCGGACATATTTAAATGCATGACTTTTCTCTCCTTCGAAGCCCAGCATTACACAATAATGTGACCAATTGTGTGCCATTGGAACATTAGTCACTTTGTACGAGAGTAATTTTCTGTAGTGCCAGACGATTGTGGGGGGCAGGTCACTTCAAGGAAAGCGATTTGCATTGATTAGGGACCGGATGGAGATGGGAGATTGGAGACATATGGGTTTTTGAAAGTGAGGAGAAAGTGGGAGTAATAAATCTAACGTCGCAGTTCGAGAAAATAGTTAAACATTGAAGAGGTTTTTAAAATGCCGCCAAGTGCTTTTGGAATTCACACCTGGTAGGCATGAAAATAAAAAAAAGGAGCTCTGAAGGGCCATTTTACAAGTCACACTTTGGCGATGAAAGTCTGTGGATGAAATGCCAGCGCTGTAGATGAGTTGTCCCATTGCTTTGAGGGAGGTGGTTGGTAGTGGACCGCCGTGGTTGAGTCTTGAGAGCAGACCGGCTTGATGAAGAAGTCTTTATTCGATGTTCGTTTTAACAAAATTTTCACCATGTGAATGAGCCCTTGCCAACAAATCTCTCTCGTTAACTCGGTTCATAACCAACTGCCTACAGTTGTATATTTCAAAATGGTTGCGGTCCTTTTCTCCTTGTGCGCACTCCTCTACTGCGTTAACTCCCGGGTTTAAGATCGAAGATGGACATAGCGTTTACTATACCATTAAACGCACGAGTCCAAAGTATATTGAATGAATAAATCGCCCTCTTATGGCCAAGTCAATGCCTTTGTTATTGAAGACTTAAACATGATGACTGGCATCTTTGTTACTCAATTTAATAACTCATGTGCGTGGAAGAGTTGTGGTTTCAAAAAGACGGTACAACAACACAGCCAGCGCCATAATTGATTTGTCAAATGCGATAAATATCTAGACTCCTTCGGTTGTGAGCTTATATTTTAGAAAGCGAAATGATGAGGACCTAATTTTGCCGCAAATGTCGTATATTTTGCAAGCGCACCAGTGACAGGCCTAAAACTGAGGAAATCATAACCTCGTCTGAATTTTTACTGATTTTCAACAGATTATAGTGCAAAATATAAAGGGCTCAGTGCGCCAGCTGAAATACTAAGAGTGGGATTCCCGGTTGAATCCCAGATCAGCCCAAGCCGTATGCTCTTTTCCTACTGCGTTAACTGGTGTCAAGCTAGACCCAGGGTTCTATACACAGACCACTTCTGGCAACTGTTGCGCCTACTGAAACTAGCTGTTCCTAAACAATTATAAAAAAAGCTCCCAGAGTAAGCTTCAAGCTCAATAAGCTACTCGAAGATCGGAAAAACAACAAAAGCACACGAATTCTGCAAGAATTTTGCAAGAGGACAGTTTTACAGTGATTACTCATCTTGTGGCCTTACGTAAGATTCTTTTGATTGACTCAAGGAACATTTGTCCTGAAAACATTTTTGTGTCTTGTATGTAAATCATCCTAAACTTGACTGTTGCCCCAATAAATACCACGACACAAAATTTGAATGATGGCATATTTTCTTTGACTAACTTAAATCTTATTTTTACTGTCAAAACTTTTCTCTTGACAGAAATTTATAAATCCAGGGATTACTTTTCAAATCAAGTCCCTTAGGAAAAATATTTGAAAAATGGATTTTAAAAGACTCACCTTATCATCGTCTCCTTCACTATCACACTGCAAAAGAAAAGAAAAAAGAAAACAACATCAGTTTTGGTACAATTTACAAAAGATTTTTTTTAAAAAAATATTCGGGACACAGCCCCCAAAAGATTACTATACTTCAAGACAGTCTAATTCACTGCAGTGATTCGATGCCACTGTATACAAGTTTAATCACTTAACATGCGAGAGTTCTTCAAGCCTGTAAGTAGGTATCTTACAAGTTCGACCGAATAAGTGTTGACATCTTGCAATAAAAAATAATAATACAACCACGACGAGAAATGAAACAAAATCAATTGCAATAACCGTAATCGTAATCGTAAAAACTAAAAGGATACGCCTGAGAGGGAATGAATGGCAACGACAACGCCAACGACGAGGACCATTGCCGTCATCATCAGATAATCCCATTCACAATTCAAACGATTGATTTAAGTACCGAACCGAGGCAAATCGTTATATCACATAGCCCGCACGAAGGCAAAGGCACTTTGTCGTTGTTACACACAGAGGGAGCCGGCTCTCTCTCCTCCTCATAAAACGTAAACGAGAAGAAGAAAGAATGAAAAAAATTCCACCGTATGGATAGGTTACAAACAAAATGACCGGAAAAAAAAAATTCAATTGGCCATTTATTCAAATGTGAATGGATTTTCAAGAAAAGTTTCATTTTCACGAGCTGCCATTTTGAAGTTCTTATTTTTTATTCGCTTTTTGTGTTTTTTTTTTTTTCGGTTTTTTTGCTGTTTTCTTTTTGTGGTTTGAGAAAGTTTGATATATAGAAAAGATAATGTAACGGTTGAGCACTTACGATATATCCTTTGCCGGAACTGCATCTACTGCTTGCCTGTTGGTGGGGGAGAAAGAAAACGAGGTAAAGTCAGTAAATCGGTGGAGAGATGTTTGGAAAAGGGATCTGCAACTTACATCACTGAGTCGATCTCTGGAGCTATCCGCATCCCTGGGTGCAACCGAAGACGTTGTTAACCTTTCCGACGCTCTACCACTGTCATCAGACGTACCAGCATCTTGAGCAAGTGTAATTGAATTCTGGAAAAAAAAAGGGGAAAGAAATTGTGGGTCAGTTATTGGTAAAGAAAAATAGGGGACTAAGCTAAGAGGGCAAGGTGTGGATTAAATTTAATTTGGAACTTTGGTGGAATTTGGTTTCCTTATCACTGGTATAGTCTGCTCATACAATTCAGGCAAACCTTTAAATTTACTAAATTTGGACGAAACATCTGGCTCAAAAGTGTCCTGGCTAAATTATAATTAGAGCCAATGTTGTCCTGCAAGTGGTTATAATAACTTCCTCTGTGTAAATAAGTAAGGTGGATCAGAAAAGTACCATCGAACAATATTACGGTTTAAATCTCGGATGTAGTTTGACTTGATCACATACTATAGTGGTTGATGTCTAGGATAAAATGTATTAAAACGCTGGGTTTCATTGGTTTCTTTCAGCTGCTGTCCGACCTAGCTCAGTCGACAAAGAGACAACTCTACAGGACAAGCTGAGGAAAGAAAAGTCTGCAAGAGGCTGGGCCCTGGACCTATATGGACCTGATGCAACCAACTGTCAACGTGACATCTTCCGAATATACCTACCAAACTATCGCTGATCTAGCGAGCCTTCAAACAATACTTTTTGTTGTACTGATTGCGGCTTAGGTTAGTTAAGACCTCAATTATAACCATCAATTTCTCGGTCCAGCAGCACCCTGATTTCTGAGTCTTATCGCGCAAAAAGATTTCACGTTTTCAATGTCGAACCAAGCGGTGGAATATGAAAAAGCACATTTAGAACTTCGGCCGGCTTAGAGCGGGTTGGAGGATCGGTATCAGAACTGACAACTACAATTTGGTCCATAAACTAGGCAGTACATGGATTATTTCGAAGTGGGTAGACGTGTGATTGCTTGGGAGATCTTGTGACGAATATCATTCGCTCTTCCGAGCTTCATCATAATCAGTTTTCCATTTCTCGGTCGACAAGTACTAATTTACCCTAACCATTATGAGCTGAAGGCCTCGTTAGCTCGAGAAGCTTGATGCCGCTGAAACCCGATTTGTATTTTGAAATTACAAGACCATGAAGAACTAAAGGCCTTTAATATCCAAGTGGAAACTGGTAAGGCTCCTCTGTCAAACGAATTTGTTATATTGGAACTGACGATCTGTTGTCATTGGCCACAAAATGCGACGGTATCAAAGTCCTGCCTATAAGACAACCGACAAGTACTCGTTTTGTTAGTATAATCATTAACAAATTAAACAATGGCTTCGAAGCCTGATTACAGAATACCCATGCCAAAGTGGTGGACAAAGTTCCATCCTCTTTGCTTGACTTATTTAACCAAGGGCAAACATTTAATAAACAGTCCCTTGGTGGGCCTACAAATATGGCTTAACTTCGGCAAATTATTAAAACACCACCCTCAGCTATAGCATGTACAAACTGCGTCACATTCCATTTGAGATGTCTTCCAGTTACCAAGCCAATCCATCAACCATCCGGCTCGAAGGACCAATAATGCGTACAACCAACCCCAAGTGAAAATGTGAAAAAAAACCCCATCCCGTATGATGGACCGAATAACTTGACAGCTCCCCAATAGCAATCCCAATCGAATCGAAAAATAAAAACTCTTCGCCTGCGACCCTGCCCGAAAATCCCCCGTAACAACTGCTGCAGCACACGTGATTACAATTCAAAAGCCAACCGCACATACGATTTCGATTTGGCTTTCGTCCGTCCTCCACCCTTCTAAGCAACAAAGAACTGAATAAATAATAACACAACTCGAATGGAAAATGTGTGCGAGCGAAAATGCCTCTCTCATGCGTTATTCCGAAACTAATACTCCCCAGAGATCTACACCACCGGCAGCCGAAGAATACCTAATGAAATTGTTAGCAATAATGCATTTGCTACACAAATTGCCACAAGAGTCCCATCGCCATATTGAAATAATTTTCAAGCGCACACACGCGCAGAGGAATAATACCCTTTCAGGGAATAACAATAACATCCGACCCCGGCTGACATGAGTAATCCGAATTCGCAATTGAACCAATCGTGCACATCCTGCTGCACGAACTTGCTGCCAGAGTGCCCGTACCCCGCTCTTCCTGAACCGATTCACATTGCAAATATTATCCCCCGAGAAAAGTGACACTGATACACAAACCATTATTCGATAAACATTAAATGTGCGGCGGCAAATACACCCGAGAACAAGCGTCGCTCCGGTCTCTGGCCAGGTGGAGACCTGTTTTGATGCCTATAATCCTTGAAAGTACTCAACTTAATAGTTTGACATAATGTACTTATCAAAGGCTAAGTGCTGCAGGGAGCCAACAGCCGGGGGTCACATTTATCCATCCAAACTAAATCATAACTTCATCACAAGTTATGTGAGTGTGTACGTCGTGATAGATAATGTTACCCATTGCCATGGGAATGACCTGTGATGCGGTTTAATGTGGCAGGAGTACCTATAGCAAATAAATTACAATCTGCCACAACCTTTGGTCCTTATTTTTTTCCATGTGTACATCGTCGCCCGTTTAGGACATTCCTTCCCACACGCTGTGCTGTGCTCCGCTCCGTGTGTATGTGTGAACTGGATAGCAAGTCGCAGTTCATGCTCCCAAGGAGCATGTTGAACACCAAATCCAATTGATTAGAGCAGATCGAAGGCGGCATCAAAACCATCTGCACCTTTCGTGTGCCGACATTGCCACCGCGCCACCGACGACGACGACGACGACGACGAGGATGCCATGTAACCAGATAGCATATCTGTACCTCCAAGTTGGGAGGCCGCTTGCGAAAGAACACCACTCAACTTCACAGCTTTTCACCGCCGCCGCCGAAGAGGACGGCGACTATACGAAGAAGAAAAGGAAACTGCGAAAAATACAAGCACACATCGACTGGTTAGTACTCGTGGCCTCCTTCTATGTCATGCCGTGGCCTTTTGTGTGTCACAAAGCATGCCACTGGGATTCGCTTGGGTATATTCCTGTGAAGCAACAGTGCGCACGCCTGAACTGCAAATCTTAATGGCCGAAATGACCCATGGTATGAAGCAAATAGCGCGGCAGATAGCAATCCCACATATACCCATCATGGTTCAACAGGAGGCGAGGGCCACGAGACGAAAGCACACGACCGAAAACAGATGAGGCAAAGATCCAACGCACGCTCAGTGCAAAGTACCACCAGAGCCAAGACGAATGTGCACCACAACAACAAAACAATAATGGTGGCTGGCTGCTGTTGCTGGATACTGCTGCCATCTCTGAATTGTTGCACACAATAATCGCCGTGCAAACTTCAGCCCGAGTCGATGTGGTGGAGCGCGCAAAAGCTTTCGCGGAAAGTTACACATATTTTTGACGTAAGAAAGTTGGGTAAGGTTAGGATGGTGGATACAGACAAAATGTTGGTTACCTACCATTGTGCTCGTGCGATTCAGTTCGAAAGTAGTTGTCGAGTTGATGGGTTCTGCTCGGAGCGAAGTTTCGCTCCGTCATTCGTAAACGGAAGTGTTACGGGCTTATACCGGTGAATTACAAGCAAATAGATTAGGGAGTGCACTGACAGAATGGTGGAGATAGTGAGGAGATGACGTTTTAAAAATTATTACAACGGTACGAGTACAATAACTTGGGCGCAAAAAAAAATGATATCGCTTAGGTTGAGGGGTTAAAATCAAGTAGGGAAATTTAATTGAAAAATAAAAAAAAAAAAAAAAAAAAATGGCAGCACTTACAACAAAGTACTATAGCATTTTTGAAAGCCAGGAATATATTCTTTTATATTATTTTTAGTTCAAGTTATTTCTGTTAATATTTTGTGAAAAAAAAACTTTCAAACTTGAAATTCAAGGAAAACATATAAAAAAAATGTTTGTATGATGATTTTTTCAATATTTACCATTATCATTTGTTGGCGCCTTAATTACCGTACTACTCGCCGTTGTTGGCGTTTTACTAAAACAACAAATAAAGAACCAGTGCGACGACAAATTAATTGCAATGTAGGATCAAGGAGCAAAGGGACTTCCTCATCTCAAGTTCGGTGCGAAGGGGACTCCATCGACAAGTCGCTTGTCAGTTAGCCCGGTCATTAGTCAATTGCTTGCAATTTCGCACTCCAATAAATAATAAATGCAAATCAAATGGGCATCAACACCCCGGCTCGTAGTCTTCGATTCTAACCAAGTTTAGGAAGTTTAGAAAAGGATATAGGAAAATGGACTTTAATTTAATAATTGGCGCAACAGGTCCGTAGGGACCCTTGGCCTAGCTTTTCACAACCATTCGTCTTGTGTGAGTTTTTATTTTTGGGGACGAATGGAAGGGATCTACAATTTTATGCCGAGTCCAAACGGCCGATTGAGAAGCTCTTTCATGACAGTTATACTCTCGGATGTTTGTCAAACGCTCGCGAGAGGTGGCGCAGTGAAAAAAACCTTAAGTTGGAATTTGGGTTTTCTCGGCATTCGAACCTGGGACCCCTCGCTTAATAGTCCAACACACTAACCACTGCGCCGACAAAGGAGGATGGACTGCCTATACAAAATACAGCAGGTGGCTTAGAATAGAAAGTCCAAAAGGCAGCGGGCGGTTGTCATGAAAGTGTAAAAAAAAAAAAAGAAAGATATGACAAAGATTTCATCCATAGATCGAGATATTTTACAAAAAAAAAAAAGAACCAACCTATGGTCTCAGTTCATGATGATCCTTGGCGATTATTTTTTTAAAACTTTTGCGACCAAAAGAACGAGATACCGCCCAAAGAATTTCTAAGCTGGGCACTCATTCCGTAATTTTCCAGACGATTATCGTCGAAACGATATACCTCCAAAAGCAGCAACTAAGTGCCAAAATTACGATTTTGAGACCTTAATCCAATTCATTTCCCACAAATGTGTCGAAAGCTGACGATAGTGAAACAAATTCGGGCAGAATATAACTTATTATGGTCATCAAAGTTTCAAAAACGATATCGTCTCGACGATTATTTTTATACGGAATCTGCCCCTGTATGCGGTTACAGCAATCTTTCCTTAGCACTAAATAATCATTTTGAGTGTGTCAACGACAATGGAGTTTGAAATTTCATATTGATCTGCAATGACATCCACAGACCGCTGATCCATGAGCTGCTTATGACGAAAGTACTTATTATAGAAACAGGGCCACATGTTTTCTTGGATCCGACGTCTTATTAAAAGCCAGCGAATTCGCAAACGAAGAATGGCGGCAAAATAGCGCTGATTTGGCGCCACTGGGTTCTAGCGCCATAATATGACTCAGTGGCGTTACAAATGCTAGTGCCACAGGTAGCCCCTGGTTCTTTCTTGGAAGGGGTCATTTCGGCGAAACGGAAGAAACGTATAGAAAGCTTCGCCGTTGCTTGTCGCTTTTTTTATTATTTCTCCCTTTGAAGTCTGTTTTGCTGAGCCTCCTTCGAAGTGGTGATCTTTTTTGAAGCCCAACTCCATCGTTCATATAGATAGATTTTTATTAAACCCTGAACGTGATTTAATCTCAGACATTATGCTTGAAGAAAACGAGGGGACAAGCGATGCGAATCGAATTAACTTCTTAAATATATAGCTCGTCCACGGGTAAAGCCATTCGAGCCGAATTAAGCTTTGATTGATGGATAGGACCGAGTCTGAGGCTTGCATTGTTTATACAAAATTAATGCACAAAGTCGGCTACAACTTTGATTCGCCACAACCAATGAAATACGTTGTCTTGCAAATCGCCTCACTTTCGATTCATTTATGGAAATGATATCACCTCAAAGGTCAGGTGACTACCATCGCGTTGGTCTTTAATAAAACACAACAACTCACATGCCGCATATAATATTATTAATTATTAAGCAATATGTTAATATCGTCGAAACTATAAGCGCACACCACTCGAATTTCGCGGTAGTTTAGATTTTCTTTCATCGTGACTCTCGGAGTCATTCGAAATGCAGCATGTAGCGTTAGCCAAATTTGTTTCTATTGATGGTCGTCACAAGTGATGCGATTGCCGCCACACCTGAGAAATATGGATGAAATCTGTTTTCTGGGCAAGTACATCATCGAGCTATGGACGATTTGTGTCAACCACAGCAAGTGAATCGAGAATTGGTTAGTAAGATAAGCGTATTATACTGAACGAGACGCCAGTTGAGTAGGTCGACCTGTTAAGTTTTATATCAGTTGATGGCGAAACGGACCTACCCCTTAAAAGCAGAATAAATAAAGCTAGCGCTGCCTTTGTCATCCTGTCCGCAGTTTGGCTCTCCACTCAAAACACAGTGAACACTAAGTTGAGACTCTTCGAATCCAACATAGAGTACGTGCTATGGAAATCTACAGTCTTAGCAAAAATTAATAAAGTCCTGGCTACAGTTGAAATATTTATAGCCGCAGACCGCGGAAGACGCAAGGGATTTGTTGCCGTCCTATGGGTTTAATAAAATACAGTGATCCAGTGTACTCAAAAGATAAAATAATTCAGTAGGCAATAAAGCAGCAGCTCGTGTGGGGTCTTCCTGCGCAGACTGGCTGAATGCGCTAAGAACGAAGAAGGAGAAATAAATCTTTTCGTCAGCTTGATGTTGGGCTGAGAGTTGTGTGAAAGAAAATCCTTAAATTCAGATCAGAAGCGGTCAGAAAGGTACAATAATTGCCTTTAAGTAAAATAGAATAATTGCCATATTGAACCCTATTGACAAGCGAGCGGATAAATGTCTGCATTACAAATCGTTTAATATTTAACAACCGTCCACCAAATAAAAACACACTTGTTGTCCCTGCTCAGCCAACCCTCCACCCTTCAGAAAGAAGTAGACTTGGTCTTCTTCATCTGTCTGAATAGTATTATAAATTATTTTGGAATACTGTATCTACTGTTGAGTCACGTCCGTCGCCGAGCCCTCAGAATTAGCCAATTCAAGGTCCTTGGTAGCTACTTCATAGAATTAAAAAGACTCCTACGGTTCGTAGCCAGATTAGGGATGCAAGTCCACCAGCAGACAGTTGAATTTGTTTACCAGGGGATGACAAGTTTAGCGTTAAACTTGTTACCGAACTGTACCACAGGTACGAGTACTTGTTATAAGTTCCCTCTGCTGGGTGGTACTTCAGAGGAAAATCTGACTGTACGTTCTTATTCTTCCAAATCGCTTAACTTAACTACCTACCACAAATCACACCGCAACAATTTAGTATATAATAAGTATGTAGAAGGAGGATTCGGTTCGGCGTTTCTTTGGACGATTTCGATAAAGGATGTTCTACAGGGAGTTTGGCATCTGGTTGAACACAGCGACGCACATCATGAGAACTTTTACGATTCGTACTTTTTCTTTTTTTGGAACCCGTATTATCTTTCGTCTTTTCGCGGGGCTAACAAGGTAAACAAGGTTGAGCTGTCTTTTTTTACTTACTTACTTACTTAGGTGGCGCTACAGTCCGGGGTGGACCTGGGCCTCAACCAAAACGCCTCTCCAGTTAGCGCGATCTTTGGCTAACTGCCTCCAGTTGCGCACTCCAAGTTGGTTGAGGTCCCCTTCCACTTGCGCGCGCCACCTAAGGCGAGGTCTTCCTCTACTGCGTTGTCCCTCCGGGTTTGAATCGAAGACTCTTCGGGCCGGAGCGTTGGTGTCCATTCGCTCTACATGTCCTAGCCATCTTAGTCGACTGATGCGTACTTTTCTGACCAGGTCGATGTCGCTGTACAGCTCGTAGAGTTCGCTGTTAAATCTCCTCCTCCAAAGCCCGTCAACGCAAACGGGACCGAAAATCAATCGAAGAATTTTGCGTTCAAAACGACCAAGGAGATCTTCATCCGCCTTAGATAGCGTCCATGTTTCTGCGCCATAGAGTAGGACTGGGATGATGAGGGTCTTATATAGAGTCTCCTTAGTGGTTCTTGACAAGGCCTTACTTCTCAATTGCCTTCTTATGCCAAAGAAACAACGGTTGGCAAGTGTAATTCTTCGATTGATTTCTGATGTGATGTCGTTGTCAGAATTTATAGCGGAGCCGAGGTAGACAAAATCCCTAACTACCTCAAAATTATAGCTGTCTGTCGTGACGTTCTGACCGATTCGTCGATGTTGTGTTTCCCTTCTTGTTGACAGCATATATTTTGTTTTGCCCTCATTCACCACTAAGCCCATTTTTGCCGCTTCTGTACTGATGCTTGCAAACGCACCAGTGACAGCTCGCTGTGTTCTGCCAATGATGTCGATGTCGTCAGCGTATGCAAGTAGTTGCACAGACTTCTGGAAGATTGTGCCTCTGGTGTTGGCTTGCGAGTTTCGCACAATCTTCTCAAGAATGATGTTGAAGAAGTCACACGACAGCGCGTCACCTTGTCTAAATCCTTTTTTGACATCAAAGGTCTCGGTGAGATTGTTTCCGACCTTTATGGAGCAGCGAGCATTCTCCATCGTCATTCTGCACAATCGGACGAGTTTGGCAGGGATGTCAAAACTAGACATAGCTCTATACAGCTCGTCTCTATAAATGCTGTCGTATGCGGCCTTAAAATCGATAAAAAGATGGTGAGTATCGATCTGGACTTCTTGGGTTTTCTCCAGGATCTGCCGTAGTGTGAATATTTGGTCGGTTGTCGACTTACCGGGCCTAAAACCGCACTGGTAGGGACCAACCAGATCGTTGACAAAAGGTTTCAGGCGTTCACACAGTATGGCAGACAGGATCTTGTATGCGATGTTAAGAAGACTGATACCCCTATAGTTGGCGCAGTTTAGAGGGTCTCCTTTCTTGTGGATCGGGCAAACGATGCTGAGGTTCCATTCATCAGGCATACTTTCCTCCGACCAAATCTTGGAGACGAGTTGGTGTATGCTCTCTACCAAGTCATCTCCCGCTGCCTTAAAAAGCTCGGCAGTCAAGCCATCTGGTCCAGCAGCTTTGTTGGTCTTAAGCTTGGATATTGCTATCCTCACTTCGTTTTGGTCGGGTGGACGGAAGTCTTGGCTTTCATCGTCTAAGTTGAATGGTTCGTTCTGCCTGACAGCGGAATTTGGGTCGTCTTCGCCGTTTAACAGTTTGCAGAAATGGTTTTTCCATATCCTCAGCACCGACTGTGACTCTACCACAAGGTTTCCTTGTTCGTCTCTACAGGTCTCTGTTCGGGTCTTGTTGCGATTGCACGTTCTTTTTACCCTTTGGTAAAACTTCCGAACATTGTTCCTGGAGTAGCACCTCTCTATTTCCTCGATCGCGCGCTTCTCGTGCTCTTTCTTTTTCTTCCGGAGAAGCCGATGTTCTTCCCTCCTCTTTTGTCCGTAGAGCTCACGAGCTGCCCTCGTCCTTCTATGCAGCGCCGCTTTGTACGCGAGTTAAGTATCCATAGCAAAACATATTGAGAAAAAAGATAACATTATTTGTATTCAATGATATCTTTAGTCTCTAGTACAGTCTTGCACACAACGCTACAATGATAACATATGTAAAAGAGATAATATCGTTTGTATACAATGTTGGAATATTATCTCTTCTTCATTATCAAGCAAGACGATTGTACGCTTGGGTCTCCTTGTAGATAGATAAGAAAAGTATATAAATACGACTGTATGATGAATTTATCGACAGTCTTATTGTAACTACATAGTAGCCTTAAGCTCCTTTTAGAATTAGTAAAAAGTATTTCAATAATAAAGGACATAGTTCCAAATAAATATTGTTTAATTTTAAAAGTAAGAACCAAGTGTTTTAATTGGCGATCCTGCCAGGAGGTTAAATATACTTTTTAACTTCAATCGAGCGGACCTCGGGAACAAGTAGTGAAATCTAGTATAAACAGAACACTCGCGTTACCGGTTACAAGAATTACCTAGCATAGCAGGTACAAATATAGCTCCTTCGTACGAAGCAGCAAAGCAATTCAGTGAAAGTGTATATGTGGAAAAAAAACACACAAATTCGACGACAACAG
This sequence comes from Cheilosia vulpina, assembly GCA_916610125.1. NCBI lineage: Eukaryota > Metazoa > Arthropoda > Insecta > Diptera > Syrphidae > Cheilosia > Cheilosia vulpina. The sequence continues at coordinate 67,440,526 of OU744277.1, forward strand.
ACACGAGTTCAAAATGGAACAACTCGCAGTATTAATGGCAAGATTAGAAGCTTTAGAAACCAGGTGCAACACAGTAACACAAACCCTAGAGCACACACGCACAGAGAATGCAAGGTTAGCAGCAATAATAACTAACCAAAATCAAATAAACACTAATTTAGAAACAAAACTAAATGAAGTAAAATCTGGATTAGGCATAGTACCAAACATACCTGTGCTAGAGGAAATAAGAACCACATATACAGATGGTAGTGAAATACAGTTAGACGCATTTAAAAGCCTACCTATTTTCAACGGCGATCAATCAAATTATCGGTCGTGGCGCGAAGAAGCATCCAGATTAATGGACAGCATTAAAAACCTCAAAACACACAGTAAGTACGCAGCAGCATTGACTATAGTGAAAAGTAAAATACAGGGTGCAGCCGCGAATGTGTTAACTAATTATAACACAATTTTTAATTTTGAGGCGATACGTAACAGATTAGATTATACGTACTCTAATCAAGAACCTCTATACGTGCTACAAGACATGATGAAAGCCATCACGCAAAAAAGAAGCACACTGTCTGAATACCACGACGAGATAAATAAAAATCTCAATTTAATAATATCAAAAATCACTATGTCAGGTGATCCGCCGAATATAATCGACAGACTAATTAAAAATGCTAACGACGACGCAGTTCGTATATTCATTGATGGTATGAGTGACAACTTTACAAGAGGATCATTATATTCAGCTACAATAAATGATCTAGAACACGCATTCGCAATTGCTCGCAGAATAGAACATGATAATGTGCACAGGCATTTACATCTCACTCAAGATAAGCACCACAAAAATATGCCACATGAACACAGAAACGAAAGAAGACCAAATTATTCGAGCCAAACAACGAATTATCAACCCCAGAAGCAATACGATAATATGCAGCAACACAATCAAGGACCACGCCTAAACCCTTCCAAGAGAAATGACGGACCACAGCCGATGGAGATAAACTCGAGACAAATTGTACATGCACAGCGACAAAATTGGAATCAATACAAACCCGATGTATATAATCCACCAGCGAAACGTGAACACAGCGGGAGTTTCAACACACACAACAGACCGCAACGATCTTATCAGCAGAACTTCAAGCAGCAGAGAGTAAATAACTCCCGACAACAACGCAGAGACGATGTCAGCAGTACATATGCAGAAGCAGATGAAACGGAATGTATGGTAAATAATAACATAAGAATAGATCATTTAAACTAGTAGACGGGTTGCCCTGCTTAAATTTAACTAGTACTATTTCTAAGAAAATTTATAAAATTCTTATTGATACTGGTGCAACCCATAATTACATTAATAGAAAATGCGATTCTAGCGAAAAAATTAAAATTAAACCTATAAAAATAAAAACAATGCATGGTTATTCTATGGTAGATACAAAGAAAGTAGTTAGGATATTAAAGAAAAATATAACATTTTTTGAATTAGAGGATATTCAGTCTTTTGATATGATATTAGGATATGAAGGACTTAAAGTTCTAAACGCGGAAATAAATTTCAGTAATATGACTCTAACTACCATAAGCAGTGTCGAATCTATTCAGAAAATTAATTACATAATTGGGGAAAATAATATTTATAAAGCAGACATAGATAGACTGATGAAGATTAATAACAGCATAGGACCGTTACCCTTTACAGATACTATAGAAGCAAGCATTAGGACGACCAATGATAATCCGGTTTATGTTAAACAATATCCATATCCCATAGCAGATAACGAATTCGTAAACAAAGAAATACAGAAACTCTTACATGACAATATAATAGAAAAAAGCCATAGTCCTTATAACAGTCCCATATGGACAGTACCTAAAAAAGGTTTGGACGAAAAAGGAAAACCAAAACGGCGCATGGTTGTTGATTTCCAAAAACTTAACGCTCACACTGTAACAGACAGATACCCCATTCCGGATGTCAACATGACAATTCAAAATTTAGGTAAAGCCAAGTACTTTACAACGTTAGATTTGGAGTCAGGTTTCCACCAAATTAAAATCAAAACAGATGATAAAGAAAAAACAGCTTTTGCTATAAATGGCGCAAAATATCATTTTAAACGAATGCCTTTCGGGCTCAAAAATGCACCAAGCATATTTCAGAGATGCGTGGACGACATTTTGAGAGACTTTGTAGGTAAATTCGTACACGTTTACATTGATGACGTATTGATATATTCTTCATCTGAGGAAGAACATATACAGCACATAAGTCAAGTATTCGACGTACTCAATAAAGCCACATTAAAAATATCTGATGAGAAAAGTAAGTTTTTTCAAGAAGAAATAGAATACTTAGGTCACATAATCAGACATGGTAGAATCACTACGAACCCTGAGAAAATAGCAGCTATAGAAAATTTTCCAGTCCCACAAACGGTAAAGGATTTGAGAGGATTTTTAGGTCTTACAGGTTACTATCGTAAGTTTATAAAAGGATACGCAAGCATAGCCAAGCCCCTGACATTATATTTACGAGGAGATAACGGTAAAGTAAACAAAAAACAAAGTAAAAATATTAAGTTAAATCTGAATGATTCAGCATTAGAAGCGATTAGAATTTTAAAAAATTATTTGAAAGAACAAGTCGAACTTTTTCAACCGGATTATAGTAAACCATTCGAGCTTACTACAGATGCATCCAACATAGCTATTGGAGCCGTACTAAGTCAGAATAAGCAACCTATACACTTCTTGTCAAGAACACTGAGTAAGACAGAAGAGAACTATAGCACAAACGAGAAAGAGCTATTAGCGATCATATGGTCCTTACAAAAACTCAGAAACTACATATATGGTATAGCAGACTTAACCATATATACCGATCACCAGAGCCTTATATATTCTGTATCAGAAAAAAATCCCAACACAAAGCTGAAACGTTGGAAGGGAATCATTGAAGACTTTGGAGCAAAATTAGTTTATAAACCAGGAAACCTAAATCTTGTAGCTGACGCATTATCACGTCAACGCATAAATACTTCTACCATAGAAACAGCACATTCAGCTGAAAGTTCTTCTAATGATATAATAAAAACTGTGAATCAGCCTTTTAATGCATACACTGCACAGTTCGAACTTATTGAAGATATAACAAATAATATCGAAACACAAATCTATTTTAGTAACAAAATAAGACTCATAATAAAGTTTAAGGACAAAGACTCTTTACTAAGGCAGATGAAAGAAGTTATACAACCCCAAAAGATTGTAGCTTTGCATACGAAATTTGAAAACATATACAAATATGGTGAAAACATAAAAAAAGAATTCCCACTAGTAAGATTTATATTCACACCAAGAAAACTTCAAGACGTGACAAATTTGGAGGAACAACTAAAACTTGTAAGGGTAACTCACGAAAGAGCACACCGAGGGTTACGTAACAATATACAAGAAATCTCAGAGAAATATTACTGGCCCGATCTAAATAAACAAGCAAAGAGTTTCAACAAAAAATGCATAGCATGTCTATTTGGAAAATATGAAAGAAAACCTATCAGAGAACCTCTGAATAATTCAGAAATACCAACACATGTGGGAACACACATTCATATGGACATATACTTCAACGACAAGTATACTTTCCTTGTAACAGTAGATAAGTATTCTAAATATACAATCCTTCGGGAAATCGAAACTCGAAACAGACTGTACGACGTTATGGAAGAGGTCTTATCTAATTATTTCCCAAAATGTGAACGACTCATGACAGATAACGAGAAGGGATTCAAAACAGAAATGGTGAACCAAATGTGTTTGAAATACAACATAACTAAAGTAGAAACTCCAGTATACAGATCGACAGCGAACGGTCAGGTAGAACGTGTAAACGGTACAATAACTGAACTGTCTAGAATATTCACAATTCAGAATAAAACAAGACTTATCGAAGAAATATTTAGAACAGTGCGTGAATTAAATAATTCTATACACTCAGTTACCGGTTTGAAACCTAGAGACATTTTCTTTAATCAAAATAAATATAGCAATAGTGAAATTATAATAAATAAACTAAACTCAGCATCCAAAAAAGTGATCGAACGTCTAAATAAAGGAACTCGACACAGAGAATATAAAAAAGGAGATAAGATAATGGTAAGAATCACAGGTCTTAGAAAGAAATCTAACGCCAGATACATAACAAGAATAGTAGAAGAAGATAAAGGAGACACTGTAATCTCTAAAGAGGGAATAAAAATTCACAAGGATAACATAAAGAATTATCATTTTTTAGATGACGAAAATATTAATATTCCTAACATTACTAGGAATTGTACAGAGTCAAGAAGGGCAAGGAAACGTTCAAATAACTGAGTTACTAAACAAGAAGTTTATACTTACGCAAACAGATGACGTGTATTTATTCAAAGAACAAACTTATTTGTTACATGCCACCAACCTGACTTCGATATTTCAACCTTACGTAAATATCGTAACTAGTAACTATCAACCTACACAAGAAGAAAAAATTTGGTTAAGTAAAATTAAGAATTTAGCAGACCAATTACAAGAACATACTAGGCATACTAGATCAATTAACTTTTTAGGAACAGCTTTCAAATATGTGTTTGGTAATCCTGACCATTATGACTTAGTTAACATAGAAACGAGTATAAATAATCTCATAGAAAACAATAATAAACAAAAAACTATAAATTCTAGATTCGAACAAATTTTGCAACAATTCGAAGGTCAGAGCCTTAAAGAACATTTAGTAATAGAACAAGTGTACGAACAATTATTATTATTGACCAGAACAATTAATGCAGCAAAAAATAATGAATATTTATCAGAAAGCCTAGACTTAGATGACATTAAAAATATTATTCAACATGAAATAATTCAAGTACCCATAATAAATATACTTGAGTACTCTAAAATATTATTAGCTAGAACTGATGAATTCTTCATCACAATATATAAATATCCAGTTCTAATTAAATCATGTAAATTGTATAAAGTAACACCCTTAAATTCAAAACATGGAAAAATCATTACAGATAAAACAATTGCCTTATGTAACCAAACTTATTTAAGAACAAGAAATTGTCAAAATCATCTAAGTAAAAACATTTGTGAAATTAACTTTGAAGAAGAAAATTGTCTTATTCCACTTTTAAAGAATATAACTTCAAAATGCAACATTAAACAAGAATACGATTACGACTTAGAAATTGAATCCGGTGTTATGTTATTAAGCGGTAAGCATAAGCTAAATAATCAAACAATTAATGGTATAAACTTAGTTACTTATGAAAATACTATAAATCTAGATGATAAAATATACAAAAACATGCATAAGCAAATTAAAGAAGTTATATTAAGAAATCATAATTCAGAGTCTTACATCGACCAAATAATTAAAGAAGATACAATGTACAAATTCGATAACATAGATACTTTAAAAAAACTAATTATTCCTTTTGAAGAAAAACCGATATTATCAACTATATACACAATTGTAACACTGATTGTTATTCTAGCATTTACGTACGTAATGATAAAAACTATACAATGTATAACAGATCGTCAAAAACAAAAAAAGATTGACGCATATAACAAAACTTATGAAAGAGAGATGTTAAAAATAGCGTCGAAAAATCGGGACGATTTCGTTTAACAAGGGGGGGAGTTAAGTATCCATAGCAAAACATATTGAGAAAAAAGATAACATTATTTGTATTCAATGATATCTTTAGTCTCTAGTACAGTCTTGCACACAACGCTACAATGATAACATATGTAAAAGAGATAATATCGTTTGTATACAATGTTGGAATATTATCTCTTCTTCATTATCAAGCAAGACGATTGTACGCTTGGGTCTCCTTGTAGATAGATAAGAAAAGTATATAAATACGACTGTATGATGAATTTATCGACAGTCTTATTGTAACTACATAGTAGCCTTAAGCTCCTTTTAGAATTAGTAAAAAGTATTTCAATAATAAAGGACATAGTTCCAAATAAATATTGTTTAATTTTAAAAGTAAGAACCAAGTGTTTTAATTCGCGCTTTGTTTTGCTGCATGTGCTTGCCGGCATTCTTCATCAAACCAGGGGTTTCGTGAGGGTGGTCGTGTGAAACCCAGCACATCGGTTGCGGCGTTTCTGATGGCGTCTTGGCATCTATGCCACTGGTCTTCAGCACTTGATGCTGGCTGCATAGGACTTCTCGAGAGGTTGAGGGATACGCGATCAGCAAAGGTTCTGGCGGTTTGTTGCGATTGTAGCCGTTCAACGTTAAATCTCCTCACAGTATTTCCCCGTTGTTGTGGCGTTTGAGATATCCGCATACGCACCTTGGCTACAACAAGGTAGTGGTCCGAGTCTATGTTGGCCGCTCGGAAAGTTCGGACATCTAGAACACTGGAGGAGTGCCTTACGTCGATCGCAACATGATCAATTTGGTTGACGGTTTGATGATCTGGCGACCGCCATGTTCCTTTGTGGATATTGAGGTGAGGAAACCGTGTGCTAGCTATAGTAACATTACGCCCCGCAGCAAAGTCAATTAGCCTAAGTCCGTTCCCAGACGTAATGTCGTGTAGGCTGTGCTTTCCGATTGTGCTACCAAAGATATCCTCCTTTCCTATTTTGGCGTTAAAATCACCTAAGACAATCTTAACGTCATACTTAGGACATTGCTCATATGCTTTGTCGAGGAGCTCGTAGAAACACTCTTTGGCAGCATCGTCTTTTTCTTCTGTGGGGGCGTGAGCGCATATTAGGCTGATGTTGGCGAATTTAGCCTTGATGCGGATTGTTGTAAGGCGTTCACTAACGTGTCGAAAGCTCAAGACTTCTTGCCTAAGTCTGCCGCTTACAACAAATCCGCATCCAAATAGACGCTGCTTTCGTTCCCTATAGCAATCACCGTAGTAAATGTCACAGGTTTTCATCCTTCTTTTGCCCGGCCCATCCCACCGCACTTCCTGGATGGCGGTGATATCTGCTTTGTAGCAGTCTAGGGCCTCCGCTAATTGTTCGGCTGCACGCGGCCGGTTCAGGTTCGAACATTCCACGTGCAGATACGAACGTCGTTGTCCTTTTTAACCACTTCTTCGAAATATAAATAATTGAGATTGGCCTAAAATTTTGGACAGCCTTCGGAATTATTCTTACTATCGACTTTTTTAAGTGTTTTAGTGAACAACTACTAATCCCAACGTTCCAATCGCCCGGCTCGTTTAAAGAAAAATCAGAAACAAATTACAAAAGTAATTTCCAAAACTCGCCGCCGTGCCGTGCTTAATCGCCCTGAAAACCGACCTCGGTTAGAGCTTTTCACTCGCAATAATTCCAAATTGATTCTCTTTCCGGTGAAGAACACCAATTCCTCGAACACACACACAAAATGTAATTAAACAAATAAAATTCCTTCAGCTAAAGTCAAATAAACCGAAAGCAGGCGTGCAAACACACAAAAAGTTATTGGCTAATATTTTGCCACCATAAACTAGTACACGCCGCACACCGAAGCCCATTAAATTTGATTTTTCCAAATAAAAAAAAAGAAAAAAAGAAAAACCAACAAAAAAGACGAGAGGGATACTTGTACATCTAGTTGTGGGTGCTGTAGCTGCGGTCGTTTGTTTATTATTCAGTTCGAAACAGAAACAAGCATATTAATGGCAATTTTCCGGACCACTGCCCCTCGGTGCAGCCGCCCTACACCCATCCATGCGGCATGATTTGAAGCGTTAAATGCGATGATTTTTCATGATATTTCCCTCCCCACCCCCTTGATGTTCCTCGACGAGATTTTTCACCTCAATGAGGTTACCTAAGCACTGTGCAGTGTGTGTGTGTGGTTGTGTTTGTGCGGAACACGTCCATTTGTCTAAAGTCTGTCTATCGTCGTTTGTCTGGTTATTTTTCTCAGCTGTCATCATTGATTGATGCCAAAGATGGTTAAATGGAGTGGAAAAATACTTTTCCTCTTCCATTCACATCGATTGGTGGGATATTTGTGATTTCCTTGCGCGGGGTAAATTCACTTAGGGACGTGCGATGATTTCATGTTGCACTCTGCACACGGAAGAGGAGCTACGTCACCCCCCCCCCCCCGTTCCTGTTCATTGCTGTTTCTGCAATGGAATTGTGATTGCGGATAATATGTGTATCGGTAACCTTGCGCAACCCTAAACTAACAATGACTGTGTGCGTGTGCTGGGACATACAATGGTGTTACAAGTGGGTAAATAATAATTTTCGGCCACAAACTTATAATCATATAATCTTCTCATTTGAGAACCGTAATCCACCCTTTTATTTAGGGAAAGCACGCTTCGGTTGTATCCTCCGGGAATATGGAAATGGAAATGTGTTTTTTTTTTTTGTTCGCTCTCCTTATGACTTCGGGGATAGCAATCTTTGCCGACGAGGCATACCGGGGAGGGCGAAATGCGGTAGGAAAATACTGGAGAAAGTGAGTTTGAAAAGTTTTCCGATTCGAGCGTGTCGGAGAATTTTGTCTGTGTACAGCCCTCAGGGGTTGGGAGGATGAGAAAATCCTCTTTGATTGGGAATAAATTAATTAAAACTGTTTAATTTACTCGGGGGTTTGCAATGGAGCGTAAGAATGGAAGTTGTTATCTTAAGACACAAAGGAGAGGGACTCGGATTATATTTCCTTCAAGCATAGTTTTGCCCTTGAGTGGGAGAGTGTGTGTGTACAGCTCTTTGTGGTTTCTTCTGTAGTTGTAACCGAATATAAAGTGCGGTTATTTGACGAATTTGCTTAATATATCTTTGCTAATTAGTAACCCATTTGATTCACATTAGAAGAGCACGTCTTTTAGACGAGAGCAAGGGTTTGTGGTTCTGCTTGACCAGCTCATAATTGCAAGTATTATGAGTCTACAGCAAATGGGTTTCGTCTACTTGCATATGACGTTGAGTCATCTGTTTGATGTGTGAAGTGGGCTTTTCTTGAAACCTCTTGACGCAGTTACAAAGCAAATAATGTCCGATCTGCAAGTGGTAGTGTTTTATAGCAATAAGAGCTCATAATAATTGATATCGCAAATTCAAAGACTTATTTTTATTTGCAGGCCTTTTTCGAGGACTAAATACTGCACAAAAGGAACGCCGTTCATGGGTTATAACTATTTATAAATGCGTCTCCTGCAGCACATATTATTATTTCGATGTTAAGAGTTGTTTAAGGACTTTTTTTCCGACTACGGTCTTGATAACGTAATCCTCTTTAGTCACAATCGAATGGGTCATTCAAAAACTGATTTTGTGACTATTAGTTCCTTACGAACGACAACACTGTCTATCGTGTGATCTGAATGTAGTCCTAAATGGGTCCAAAAACATTTTCCCCTAGAGACGAAGTTTATGCCAGAAAATTAAAATCACACTCGTGAGTCAATGAAAGAAGAAGAATGTAAGCGCACACTTCTCGACGGCTCATAAATGTCAACAAATGTAAGCGCACACTTATGAGTGTCAAAAAATGTAAGCGCACACTTTATTTAAGCAGCTAATTTCGAATGCAGTGAAATAAACCGTGGTCCATCCCGGACTGTAAGCCTCACCAAAATTAAAGTAAATGAAAAAACCGGACATTGCAAACATTGTTTCTTTAGGCAAATATGAAAAATATGTGCGCAAGCAAGAAGTGGTTGCCACAAAATTGGGGTTAATCATATATGTTGGATCTAATCAACCCTGTCTTACTCATTTTTCTATTGCTTCATTTAACGCACACAGGTCATACATATTTCTATTTAAAACAAAATGATGGATCGCTTGACATATTGAAAGAGGAAGTAACTTCGAGTTTCCACAGATGAAATGCGATTTATTTACGAACTCATAATTCATAATAATTTATCGATAGACTTTGCGCACACGAGTGATATTTGCATTTTAAAGGAAAGTACTCTCCCTAGTCGTAGGTAAGTTCACACATATGATACGTCATTTATCGATCAAATGCTGTCTTCTCTTGCATATTACTTCATTTTGCGCACACGAGTGGTAAGTCTTTCTTCTGTTTTCATGGCGTATGAATTTTAAATGTACCGGCAACTAAAAATATGAGAGCTATTTTGTTTGCGCACCAGACACCACAATAGCCCAACAGAACCTCACAATTTTATTCCTTATCTTTTTATGACGACACCACATAACGAAACAAAATGTTTAACCTCAATTGAAATTGTTGAGCTGTTAACCTGTCAAAAGCACCAAATAAATTTATTATCCGAAACGGATAACTTTTCTTCTTCATCACACGTTGCCTCTCGTTATTTTATTTTCAGAAAACCCCGCAAGTCATAAAATCTGTACTCCTAGCGCCAACAAAACTTCTAAGTCGTAAAATTTGCTGTTTTTTATTTCGTTGCTTTTTTTTCTATGTGAATTCGCAAAATCAATTTACCGCAGCTGTCATAAGATTGTCAAGTTAAAACAAAATCCTCAAAGTTTAAGAAGAATGAAAATTCCCAGAACTTTGTGTGGCTTGAAACGAGAAGTTTTTTTTTTATATATCTATGCCAGTATCATTAATTTCAGACGCGTAAATATGGAATTACTGATGCGAGTAGGTGCCCGTTAAAAACGTCAATTGGTATGCCAAAGGCAAAATAAAATATACAGCAGAAAATCACACTTGAGTGACACTAACGTTTTGATGTGCATTGTCTGTAGAGAACATGTTGTGAATTGTTGGAAGTCAATTGGAGGTGTTTGCGTCACGTTAATGTCATCATTACGTCAGGCGAAAAAAATTCTAATATTCAACAATTTGTTTCCGCCTAACATTAAGTTTAAACAGTAGAGAGGTTGAAACCAATATTCCTGTCAAGTTGTAAGGGTTGGACTACAACGTCAAAAGAAGTTCGTAGAACCATGTAAAAATTAACGAAATTAAAAAAAGCTAGCAATGAATTACTGGGTTTAAATTGAAGTCAATAGTTTAAGAACGGAAAAAGAAACGAATATTTTTTTATTCGTTACTTTTAACATCAAATTGACAGATGAATAAAAATATAACTAATCACTAAATGAAAAGCACGGTTAAATGTGCCGCCATCGTGTTATATTTTTTACATTTGAATACAGTGTTTACACTGTACTAGCGAGTTTGAACTCGATACTTGTCGGCCTATTTTCCGGTAAAGTATAAGAGCAAACGTTTCCTATAGATCTATGTAAACAGTGTTTAAGTGTGTTCACAAACATCGGTTTCAGCCGTCTAAATGAATGCGTTTCGTTAATGTAATTATCGAAAATTTGGAGCTTGGAGAACTATTAATATGTAGTTTATGAAACAATTCTATAGGTATAAAATTGCGGCATTACAAAATAACGATTTAAATGTTTGTTGAAATGATAATTGAGGATATTTCCCGAATTTACCAGTAGGTATGCGTATGGTACTACAAAGTAAGGAGTACCATCTACAAAGTAACGAGTCATGAAGTTTTTGCCAAATGGCTCTGTCTCGTTTATTTGTACAAATGCTATTTTCTTTGGTGTACTGATTCGCCCTACAAAACAGCGAGCAAATGGCACTATGAAAGATTTTGTCGATTTACAAGTTTTTACTAAAAGCCAACGAATGGAACTGTCAAATCGAAGTTTCTAATCAATTTGCTAGAGCAAATGGAATAGTTTTATCAAAAACATTGACATCAGTAACAGAAAAAAAAGACAAAGACAACATTTGATTGACGACGCATTTCAAAAGCCCCGCTTCATCGGTTGAATACAAATGCGCACATTGACAGATCACATTTCTGACAGTTCAAAGTGCAACCCCTTTGAACAGCATTACCACCAAAGAGATCAATTACATCCATAGCAGTTAAATAAATATTTTCGCATTTAAAAACCAATTTAGGGACATTAAGTCACTCACTTTGCAACAAAACCGCTTAATCCTTGCCAAAGCGCTGTAAGCGATGCACAATACAGCAAGAAGCGCACGCGAAACAAATGATAACGTTAACCTTTCGCGTTCTGTGCTGCATCAGTCATTTCTCTCGTCCCTTCAGGCAACGATGATGTTCGGTGTTTGGTTTAGCTGGCGTAATTTAAATGTTACATTTCCACAAAAGGCAGATGCATCAGCAGCAACACCACCACACCGAATGTGTAACAAGCTGCAGGATTTAAATCCTCGCTTCTTGTATCTCTCGTTCACACTAGGTGTACATACAATATAAACCGGGTTGAGTTTTAGAATACACGAGGAGTATTTTTTGTGTGTAACCCATTTCGGTCGATAACACTGTGATGTATAGCACTGTCGTCATATCCTTGACGAAAATCAACAAAAAAAAAAAAACACAAAACTGCACATTCACACAGTAAATGTTAAATGTATTAGCCGTGCAGAATAATATGCTAAAATGTGCATCAGCGTCGAAGGAGATGAATGACGAATGGGATGAGATGCGGAGGCGTACAGGATGCGGTTGCTCGTCGAATGGATTTCCCACATTTGTACGAGGACGTGTTTCACGTAAGCAGCACGTTCTATGTGTGATATATGGTGTGAAATAATGGCCGCGAGCGGTGCGAGTCAAGAAATGATGAAAAATATGAGAAGTGATATAAAAATACGGAGATATGTGTTTTTCTGTATGTGGAGATACTCCAGGGATAAATATGTCAACAGAATGCCTCCGAAATGATGAGGCTGTTGGTAGGATTTGTTTTGTATTTTTAGAACCATACATATGGAATGAAAGGTGTGATGGATGAAAGGTTTTGAATGTGATTTGAAACGGGTTAGCATTAACACCAGCAGACGTTTTTATTTTGTTTTTGTTTTCGGATTTAACGTGTGCTTTATGTTAATTCGGTCATGGGGAAGGACTAGGGGTATCATGTGATGTACTGTGTAGCTTGGGTAAATATTTGATAAAATGGATGTTGAGAAGGCAGTAAAAAGTAAATACGAATCCGATGTTGGCCTTCTAGATTAGGCAAACACTGTCTCCTTGTCCGCCTCTGAACATTCGCATGAGCAAAGGGTTGACACTCTGTCACGTGTGAAGGTATCAGACAAATATGCATGGCGCTTAAGTATTTCTTCGCACGACGCGAGGAGTTCCGTATAACAATTATATTGAATTAGAGGCGTCTGTTGTGCCCCCTATATGTCTTGTGATGCAAACGCACATTGAGTGTGCGCTAGCGAATCGAAAACAGTTTTCATTGGCTCTGTCATGTGCGCTCGAAAATGGCTACTCTTGAAAAAAGATATCAAATATCGGTTATCGCACAACTAACAAAACGAACACTCATCAGTCAATTAAGTCATCGGTGCGCTACGGAAACTCTGCATAGATGCATAAATATGGCTTCTGCTTTCGAAAAAAAATTCTGCCCACTTGTATAATCGCGCGAAACAAAGTCGGACATCAATAGGCAAAAATTATGAAACAGCAAATGGATGTAAAAGCGCGGTGTCCCTAGTTTACTCTAACTTCCAAAATATAGCGTCGAGGACGCTGAAACATCTGTATACGCACACGATCAAAACGCACACTCATCAGACATTGACGTCACCAATAAATGTGCACCTTGAACAATTTGCATCACTAAAACTTCCGAGTTCGTTTTATGAGTACCATATAAAGAAGTACAAAGGTTATAAGGTTAAAGAATCAAGCTCAAAAATGTTGTGACATCTTTTCCGCACACAACGTATCGCCCGCGATTAACTAATTAACTCACTGATGTGCGCTTTAATAAATAAAAAGGCAGCACGCCACGAAAGTAAGTTCCATTGACGTACATCATTCATGTACAATGTACATATTTCATTAGCGCACACATCTGTGCGTTTCCGCCGCATCGATGATTCAAACGTCTAAAAGTGTTATGGTACCCCAGAAAATATTCTCGTTAAGATTAACCGCGCTTCCTTCCGGCCCTGAGCATAAAACCCGACACAAACATGCAATTCCTAAAAGCCTAAACACGCTAGAAGTGAATTCTTCTCCCATCTTTCAATAATACTTCACAAACACCTGTCAGGGTTCATAATCCGACAACCATATAACACACACATCCGACACTCCTTCCGAAAATCTTAAAATCCTAAAGATCCTCCCAACCCCTTTTTCAGAAACTCCTCCTCATTCCGTTCAAAGTATAAGTAACTACCAAAGGATTTGTAAATTTACTCCATTTAACCAATTTTAAGGTGCGAATCGCACAAATCTCCTTTACACAACAGGGTCACCCCCTCACCCCATACACCTTTTTCTTTCGCCTTACGACGACATTTAGACATCATAATGTGACACGAAACGTGGCATTGAGTAAGCATAAGTAGTTTGCTCATTCCTTGAGCATTTCACTCGCACAATCCTCATCCACCCACCGGAAGATGGTAGGTGGTACGAGTATTTTCGTCGTTGGCAGCGCAACTATATACTCATGGCTGTCGCATAACACACCGCACACAAAAACAGAAAACCCAAACGAGCGGGAGATGGTTTACGCCTTTGACACCGTCACACATACACCTCGATAATATTCAACGCTGCCGACACACATAACGAGATACGAGCAATTTTACGAGTGCTTTATTGTGAACCGAGTTAGCGTCGAGGAAGGAGTACGAGAACGGTATAGGCGTAGTACTTTAAGCCAAAAGCGCGGCTGGCTGTTGTCGGTGACTGAAATGGCAGGAATGGCGCGAAATCCACACTGAGTGTATTAGAGAGGCCATTAGCAGAAATATCTCGCAATTACTGGAGAATGCTTTTTTTTTTTTTATATTCCTTTTCATCCGATGTTCGGCTGTTTCGTAGTCCTATAGTCAGAGTCCCAGCAGTCGTACATCTGGAAATGTATGTGCGTCGAGTTGAAAAGTGTTTGGGTATAGGGCCTTTTTGCGGTTGCCTTATTCGATAAGTGCGCGCGCGAGTACAAGAGTGCGGACGGAAGTGTGGTGGTTGCTGGGAAGTGCGGGAATATGTATATGCCAGCTCAATAGCAATAGTAATAGTGGTTAATTGACTAGCAAATAACTGCTGCACTTCAAAACATGATTGTCTGCTCTAGAAATATGCTCGAGGGACTAAACGCACTAGGCGCGGCAAGTGCTTGGAAATCGTTTCAATTCTGTAATATACTAACTTTGAATGAATCGGGGGCTGGGAAATGTTTAAAGTTGTTGCACAATTGTCCGCTGTAATAAGTGTTGGCCCAAAGTGGTCCCCTTGAGGTATACCTCACAAAATTGCCGTTCGGAGTTTTCCATATGCTCATAATGAAGATGAATGTAGTTGGTTTGAGGTGTTGCATTGTCGGTGGGCAAGTGCTTTTGGCAAGTTAGTAGTAGTTAGCCTAAAAGTCGAATAAAAAGCTGAGCCATTTGGAAATAAAATCTGCTTACGAAGCTGTTGGACAAAAGATTGCTGTAGATAAATAAAAATTGCCGCCCAATGAAGAGAGAGTATTCCAGAATAATACGTAGATTTATTTATAATCAAGACAGGCGGGACGGGACTCCAAAACAATAGCTAGCATCCGTCCAAGGGATCGCACAGAGGACTGGCTTCTACCCCTCTAGGCCCGAGGTTTTGTGTGGGCTATCCGACCCAAACAAACGCCAAAATATACTTTTTCGACGTGACTGTACGAACCGCGCCTGCTGTAGGCAAGTTTGTGCAGAAAGTTGTTCGCGAGACTGGTATGCTAGTGGACAATGTGGCCGGAATGTGGCTCCTGTAGCCGGATTGTGGAGTGGTGGCATCATTGGACCATTTATCTTCGAAAATGTGGCTGGGAACAACGTTTCGCTCAACGATGGGCGTTACAGAGCCATGTTAAACGACCTTTTTTATACCCTCCACTGGAAGGTATATTCACTTTGTCATTACATTTGTAACGCCAATAAGGAGTCCCTGCAGACCTCCTAAAGTATATATATTCTGAATCAGGTTCACATTATGAATCGATTTAGCTATGCCCGTCTGTCTGTCTGTTTAAAGCACGATAGCGCCCGAAGGAATGAAATTTGGCGAAAGGATTTGTTTTTATCGTCGTCAGGTTGGTATTAAAATTGGGCTATGTCGGTCAAGTAGTTCTGTTACCTCCATTACAAAATCAATTTTTCATGTCTTTTATGCAGTGGAATTAACACGGTTTCGTCACACCAGTAACACAAATTAATATGGCGGTCATCAGAGGATTACATTGTCAAACCAGTTGCGAGCGACATAGCAAGGACTCGGCCGTCTACCAAGTTGCTGATAAAGAACCTACACCTACGGGCATTCCAGACCCTATACAAAAATGTAGAACGGCTGCAATATCAAGTTACTTTAAAGACCGCATATCGGGTATTCCTCCATACCTATCAGAAGCCGCAGCTACAAACGCCGAGAGGACCAGTGGTATCGATGCCAAGGTAATGAAATCAGAAAAGCCTTTGAAAGGTGTAACTCGCATACCCCTACCACACCCTTAGTTTGACGTGCCGCCATACAGTAAAAACAACTTGCCTTCTTCAAATATCGGCTCGTAAGATTCTTCTATTAAAAAACGAGGGACGAACATCAGCTTCTCATGAGCACTACCAGTTCGCATAGAGAAAATAGAAAGCTGCAGGAATTTCTATGACTGGATGACGGTGCCTCTAGCACACTGTTCGCAAGTTTAACAAAAACAAAGTGGCAATAAGCCCCCAACGGAGACCTCTAGAGATGAGCAAGGAAACCTCGCATATAGTGGCGCATTCTGGTAAGCAATCTTTTTCCTAACACACAAAATCTCATGTGTTTGTTGAAAGTTCATTTTATTCCGCCCGCAGATTTAAACCTGGGAACCTACTGTTGGGTAAAACTTTCAATTATTTTCACCCCCCTCCTATAAACAATCAATTTTACGGCGAAAGAAAGTTTCAAACAAGAAAATCACATCAAAGTCGTTATCAAGATTGAACTTCAGCACAGATTTTCATCCGCCACCAGGCAATAAGTCATAACTCATAACACCTTTATAGAGGGGGAGAGAAAGAGAGCGGGACAGCACTATATATACCCAGTCATGCCCTCTATTGAACATTAATCAAAACAAACTGAAAACAAAACAAACACAACAAAAAGGGTACTCACATGCGTTGAATGATTGGTTATCAGTTCAATGTTTGTGTTGCCACTCTCAGCGTGACTTATCGTATTGATGTTGCCGGCTACTGTCGCTGCTGCTGCTGCCCCACCAGCTGCCACAGTGACATTTGTGCAATTCACTGCTGCTGCCGCCGCCGCCGCCGCCGCCGCTGTCACACCGTCCATTGCGATGGCAGTCGCGTTTGTGTTCACATTGCTGACAACACCAGTGCTGCTGCCGTTGGTGACAACTCCACTGGCATTGTTGGTGTTGCCATTGCCGGCACCGGTAATAGTGTCACTGGCGGCACTGCTCAGCAACGGTGCGGTTGTCATTGTTGCCGTTGTTGGTTCAACGGTATTGCTGCTGCTGCTGCTATTGTTGTTGTTGGTGTTGTTATTACCATTGCTGGTGTTGTTATTGTTGTTGTTGTTGTTGATGTTTAGAGTGGTGTTTAAATTATTATTTAGACTTAAATTGTTTACATTTAAAATTACATTATTACTTGCACTATTGTTGTTCTCGCTACTATTACTATTGTTGTTATTTAAATTTTGATTTTTATTATTATTATGTACTAGAGTAATATTTTGATAAGCGTTTTTCCACTGTTCGCGGCTACTCGCCAGCAGATCCTTTTCGATGGCCGGCAGTCCGACAGCACCCACCACCAGACCACCGATACCCCGCACTGGGTGCGGCTGTCCCGTATCGATGATTTTCGGCAGCTGAACGTCCTCTATGAAGTAGGTGCTGGTGAGCTCCTCCAATGCCGACAGACGTTTCTCCTTTCGCTTTTGGCCCAATTTGATGGCAAACTAGAAAGAGGAAGAGAGAGAGAGAGAGAGAGTGCATTCTCAGTAAGCAATCAACAAGTAAACATAAACAAACTGTGAACAAATGTGTCAAGTACTTAAAATCCCCCGATTATTGTCGAATTCTTTTTTCAATAGCATGCTTGTGATATACGACACCTATACTGTATCCAGATACAATTATCGTTATTACTGTTATTATTGTCGGGGTACGCTTTTGAGTGTGTTGTTCAGTCTCTTCGTCTGCAGTCAACTTTAACAATTACAATGCGGTATTATGTTTGACAGGTAATCCAAGATCCAACAGCGATTAATTTTATCCCGTCCCACCGTATGAGGGGGGGGATCGGTTTTCTTTGCCCCTGAGCAGCCGGCACAGCTGAGGTGAAAGAGTGCACACTGCACAGGCACTGTATATATGACTGCGCATGGTTCATGTCCCATGTGTGTGCAGGCACTCCAAGTGTGGCGAGAAGCCAAGTACACATTATGTTGTCGCCGACGTTAAGAGACGTCGATGAGAGGAGCTGGTGCGGTGTGCTGCTTTTTGGTATCAAGTGGTTGCTCTGCATGGTGAGGCCCCAACAGAGAGTGTTGGATACCTCTGCAAATGATTTGTGGAATTCTTAAGACCTGCATGTTGTTGAGTATGTGGAGAAATAGAAATCCGAGAAGCTGGAGGAATTTTCATTCACCACACATTGGTGTCATGTGAATTTCGATTAACTGTCGTGTTTGGCTGCATTTTGCCTTTGAAAAGGCGTGTTTGACAAGCAGTCCAGTAATGAATGCATATAATTTTGCAATTAGCTTGTGAAATGTGTTTATTTGTCAACTGTCGGGTTTGGTAAAGCATAGTAGCAATTCACTAGAATTTATGGTATTTTCGGTGTAAACCTGGCCATATATGCGCAGTGGGGATCTTGTATTTCAACGAAAAGAGCCTGAGGCAAAGCCTGTTTGGGCGACACAAACAGTTTATATTTGGCAAAGCTGGACTTGTTGCACTGACATCTGTTTACGGGATAGTTGATAGTGACATGACAGAAAAGGGGTTGCACGCCTGTGGGCTTTTTTTTTTCGCGGCAGATGTACAGGGAGCACAAGATCGTGGAAATATATTTTTGTGCATTTTGACAGCGTTTTCTTTGACAAGGTTTGATCTTTTAAAAAGTAGGTAGGTTATGTCAAAGAATGGTTAATTATCAACGGCAGTTCCACAATGGGTTTATATATTTGAAATCAAGGTTGATTCGCATAACAATAATATTCGGGACGATATAGTTTTTGAAACTTTGATGACCATAATAAATAATAAATAATTGGCGCAACAGGTCCTTATGGACCCAAGCCTAGCTTCTCACAACCATTCGTCTTGTGTGAGTTTTTTATTTTTGGGACGAATGGAAGGGATCTACAATTTTATGCCGAGTCCAAACGGCCAATTGAGAAGCTCTTTCATGACAGTTATACTCTCGGATGTTTGTCAGACGTTCGCGAGAGGTGGCGCAGCGAAAAAAACCTTAAGTTGGAATTTGGGTTTTTCTCGGGATTCGAACCTGGGACCCCTCGCTTAGTAGTCCAACACACTAACCACTAAGCCACTGCGCCACTCTTTGATGACCATACAAGAACTTATATTCGGCCCGAATTGTTTAACTATCGTCAGCTTTCATTACTGAACTGGATTAAGGTTTCAAACTCGTAATTTTGACACTTAGTTGCTATTTTGGAGGTCCATCGTTTCGACGATAATCGTCTGAAAAGTTTCGGAATGAGTACCTATCCAATCATTCCGTATTTTCCACAAATATAATAAAAACTGACGTTTGTCAAAAAAAATTCGAGCAGAATATAACTTATTTTGGTGATCAAAGTTTTAAAAACGTTCGAAATCTGCCCCCAGGACATGGACAGAAGAAAGAAGTGACACTTTTGAATGCGTCAATTCTTCTTTGTGCTTCTCGGTCGCGTGACTGTGGATGGACGCACATTTGTATTCAATGTACAAAACTACAGAGTTGAGGTTTTTAATGACAGTTTCACTCCTGTCAAACGTCAAATAAACGGCGGGTCAGTGGAAAATACAACTTTCGGTGTAATTTTTATTTTTCGGGAAGTTGTCCGTGGTCCAACACCCTAGCTACTGAGCCAATGCGAGGGGTTAATATGATTATACTTATTTGTGGGAAAAACCTGTTGGCAAAGGCCAGAAGCCTGGACAAATATAAATCCGTATTTCAGGCGGAAATCTTTGCAATGAACTATTTCTCAGAGAGAATTTAAAATAAAATCCATAACAAAAAATAACATTTATATATATAACCTCTCTGACAGTAAAGCTGCATCTAAACTAGGATGGGACTGACTGCAACACCATCTAAGTAAAACCTACCTGGAGGCAGAGGGCATATCCGACAAGGATCTACTAGGGTTCATCACAAAGTACGATACCATGAGCGAGCTCTAATGGGTGAAAATCACAATGAATAGGCCTACTTGTGGTTTCGGGTGACTTGTTATCCACCTTTTTGAGCAAATGTCAAACTAAATCCAAAATCCAAGGCCAAAAGATTGAGATTGAAACTGTAGCGTTGTCAAAAGTATGATGAATATGAATGGAGTCCGTAGCAAGACCAGCAATACATAAAAAAATTAACACACATTGGGAAGTTTGACCCAGTCCTTTTTTAAAAACTTGTGTCACAAAAGACTTCCCTACATCGCTGCCCTGTATATAGGTGTCAGTTCTGCAATTAAATTGACCTTTAGCTTCAATTTTTAACGCGAGTCGTGTGTGACAAAGAATGCTATTTGTTCTTTGCATTTTGACAGTGCGACACGACACCGTTTAGAGACAACGTCTCTTACAGAAGATGGTCGAAGTGTGGTAGCGCCAGCCTTCAAATGCTTGGCTTGGACTCAGCATCACAATTCTGCCTTGTGGTGGTACATATACACAGGTTCCTGTCCTGTCAATTGTTTTCTGTAAAGCTGCGCATCTTCGCCACGGATTATATAAAAATTTCATCGACAAATGTCGTTTCTAAAGTTGTCAAAACATAACTTTTGCCTCTTTTTGCTGAAATCTTGATATCTATAACTGATGAGGATTGGTTGAGGTGTAGCGCCACCTAAGAAAGTAGGTAAGTAACTGATGATAATCACCAATCAATAAGTTTCGCACCAAATCGGCTCTTTGTGGCAAAACGTTCACCTGAACTCGTCCAAGATTCATGCCTCGTAAAAATTAAAACCTACACTGACCAATTGAAAAGTCGGACGAAAACCATAATGACTGTGATGAACAATATGGGCAACTTAATAGGTAGGTTCGGCCTCAATGCTATATTGTTCCTTGGGCGAGAGGAAATAATCACAAGGTGTGTAAGAAAGTTAAATTTTGGATTTCTTACTCCTTCGGGCATGATGGCGGTGGTGACTTGTACTTGTATAGGTATACCCACTCCGAAATAAATTAAAGTAATATCAGACATTTAGACGCAATGACCAACGAGACGACGATTCTTGTTTCAAGTCTTTATTACAACTCTGTGGTCACAAGGCAAAACCTCATAAGTCTGTTTTACTCATTGTTCAGGAGAGCAGTTTAAAGTTTTTTTACTCTATTGACTCAAGCTCTTGGTTTTTTTTTTTTGAAATTGTGGCTATTTTTTAAAGATATAAAGCTGAAAAAAATTTACAAAATAGATTTGGGTACGCTGAATCTAATGGCATCAAAATCTCAATTTACTGTTTTATCATTCCATCCAGCGTTGCCAAACAATTATTTTGACAAAATAGTGACGAACTTGAGAAAAAAGATGCCTTTTTTAATAAAACATTACCTAAAATATTTCCTTTTAGATAATCTGGAACAATAAATAAAAAATTTAACACAAATATTAAATAATACACAAAAACAAATTTTAATTTACAAATAAAAAACTTTTCTTATAAATCACGGAAGAAATTCTTAATAGGAACAAATTTCACGACTTTTAAGTTTCGTAAATCATAAGTAGGTACAAATTATTGAACAAAACAAACACAGTTTTCAGTCCATCGGATCGTCTTGGTCCTCGAAATAATACATTGATTTTTTAAACCAGGATAAATGTGTCTTTTTTTGAATTGCAGATCATAGCAGTTTTTGAAATAAAAAAATGACTATTTGAGCAAAGGTTGCTGACGTTGCTAATTTTAGGACGATTTCCAAACTTTAGAACAAAGACCGAAGTCTTATCTGTGACACAAGATTGGTACAAATCACACGTAGACAAGTCTCCCCGAATGACGCTACGTGTCGGTTCATAATAGTAAAAATGCTGCATGCATGCAAATTCCGCGTTCATTATTGTCAAAGGACTGCATTATCATGCAGAAGTTTGGCAGCAGCTGCGTTCATAAAAAAATTATGTTTTGTTTTATTGCCGAGCTGCAGAAAAATGGCTGGAGAGAAGGAGTAAGTACAATTTTGTCAATTTATATAATTTTCCACTCAGATTTGTAGAAATAACTATTTATTTCGCATTTAAAACATTAAATGAATAATTTTTATTATATAGGAATGCACAAGAGCAGAAAATCTGGTCTGATGATGATACGAAATTGCTTGTATCCTTTCGGCTCGCAGTGGAAGCCGAATTTATATCTGGACGAAGGAAGGTGTCGGTGCTCTGTTTTTGTTCCTTATTCCGTACGACAAAAGTGAAATTACCCGGGAATTTAAAAAGAAATAAAGAGAGCGGGAGGGACGTCTCTTCGTGGGATTATTTTGATGAATTGGACCGGGTATATGGAACTCGCCATAACATCGACCCACCAGACACCTATCAGACTAAAATTGAACGTTGGGTGGTAATCATCGTCATGTCTTTGCAATGACAGCCCCGTAGCTCATCGTGGACGCGGTTGCATATTTGATTTTCAGAACAAGTCGGAGTCTAAAAAAACTTCACTCTACTCTAGTCTGTATTTTAAGTGTCTTTCCCGTCCAAGAAGACCAGCCAGAGGCTTTAAATAAGTAAAGAAAACTAAATTTGAGGCGAAATCTGAAAGATTCTCATATTTGAAAGACTTTTGTGATGACTGCATTCAATTCATCACATGGAAAAGGACTCTGTAACTCATAAGTAAACTTTGCGACTTCAATTGACAGTTAAAATCGTCTGATATCATACTGTCAGATGGAGGAATTGTCATCGGATGAGTTGTATTCGGCTTCAGTTGTCGCACAGTAGCTTTGAGTGGGTTGCGCGATGATCCCCTGTTGACCATTTTAAACCCGACCTAGATCACAATTTATAAACCGATCATTGGAGTCCTTTTTCAAATATAACAATAATAATCCACTCGTCAATCTTCGAAGGCGCCCCTCTATATACCTGTTCAACCTCTTTAACACAATACATATGCAAATCAAGCACCATCCCCAAAAAGGGATCCATCGGCCAGAATAAATCGCCTGCAACGGAAACGTCAGTGCTGCCATTTTGTCGTTGTGCTGCCTCCTTAATCCCTGTTGACATTTATGCAAATTCGCGAGCAAACGACACACACGCGCCCATAATAATCACCCGGGAAGATCCGCTTATTCTTTGGGGCAAAAACAAAAAAAAAACACTATCGGCCAATATAAAGTAAGATGCAGACAAATTGTCAGCCCGCCGCCACTTTAGTCAGTAATCGGTACAAGTTTTTGTTTCTGCCTCACGTCACCGCGACCCGATTGTGTGCTGTGTGGAAACATAAGCCCTCGCCTAAGTATGTGCGAAAATGTATAACAAAGTCAACACACTTTTGACGGCCACCGCAATAAAGCAGAGACGACCGCGATGCCTTCGGTGACTTAAAAAAAAACTGCCTTTCATACTTACACTTGACTTAGTCATCTCAGTGATGTCGTCGTGGCGTTCCTCCTGGTTCCTTATTTCAGTTCAGTAATCGAATTAGCTCAGCTTTTCGCATTCATTTTCGTTTTCCTTTGTATTGGGTCGTCGTCGCGGTTGTCGTTTTCTCTCTTCTCGCTCTCCTCCCTTCATCCAGAAGAGGCAACCCCTCTTCTACGACGCTTCGTCGTCATCGTGTGTGAGAACAACTTAATAACCATGTTACGTGCTCACCCATTCATACGCCTGCTTAACCATTTAAGTGTACAACACAAGAGGCAAAATTGAGAAAAAAATGAAAAAAAAAAATGAAAAAAAAAACACAATCACTCACTGGATGCGTATTATAGACCGGCATTCTCTTTTGTGCCAAGTTAATTGTGTTTTCTTCTGTTTTGCCCTCCTCTGTAACTGTTTTGCGTTGGCTATGAGAAGGCAAATGTTCATCCATCATCTTTCTAGGCTGACCTGACCATTTGGGGTCAGTTCCTTTGGTAATGAGTTTACTCTTTGACAGTTGTTGCAGCAGTGTAAAGCGAAAGACTGACATTTCCTGTATCAGTTTCCGAACCGG
The DNA here is from genome assembly GCA_916610125.1 of Cheilosia vulpina. Classification (NCBI taxonomy): domain Eukaryota; kingdom Metazoa; phylum Arthropoda; class Insecta; order Diptera; family Syrphidae; genus Cheilosia; species Cheilosia vulpina. The sequence goes on from OU744277.1 coordinate 67,464,966, forward strand.
TCCTCCGTGACACTTACCGTATTTTATTTTCGATTTGAAAAAACCTCCCTTTGGGTTATCATTCTCCTCCCTATATCGTTTAGTTAACACAGCCACACGCATCCGCAGTCATCATCACCATCATCGTCGTCCCTCTCAATTGTTGTCGTTCCTAATCGTACAGCTGGCAGTGGTTTTAAATCTTGCTGCTGTTGCTGCTGCGAATGGGGTGGTGCAAACGGACGAGGAAAAAAGTCCTCGAAACACTAAAGAAGCGAGATGAATGAAATAGTCGCTGCGAACCCAGTGTCAAACACACGGTATCGTCGAGGTTGGCACCACTGCGCCAGAAGAAACAAAACCCCAAAAGGGACACACAAAAATGAACAAGGGAGTGACAACTACTGACAACTGACGAGTGAATTTGGTTTTCGTTTTTATGAGGATGTTCGTTGGTAGTCGCAAAAAAAGAGTGCTATTCGCTTTATTTGTATTTATTTTGTGTAAAAGGAAGAGAAGGAAATTGCAATGCATCGAGTGGATGTTTTGTTGGTGGTTCTACTTCGGTAGGTGGGAAAAGGTACTTTTGGTAAGTTTTCCTCGTCGATTTGTTGGAGAACATCTTCAATATTTGTATCTTATCTCAATTTGTTCAGGTTGTGAATTGGTATTGAGATGATGTCACATCCATGTGAGGCAAAGGCACAGCGAGTGGTGTTTTGTTATCTATAGCAACAGCCACTTAAGTCTAGTGTGTGTATTTATTGATTTTCAATAAATTACAAATCAATCAAATCGAGAGATAAGTGTTGAAGAGGTGGGAATGCTCAAAGTATAGGTATCGACCTATTCGACAAGGCTTATGGAGTGGCTAAGGTTATGTTTATGACAGATAGTATACGCAAAACGATTTGTTCGGGGTTTTTTTTCCAGTTGATTACAATTGATTGCAAGCTTAGGTACCTATAAAGATGTCTTTGGAACCAGTTTTAAGTGCATAACATACAACAGACATGGAAGCATCGCCACGGGAGGTGTGAAAGTTTTAACGGTTCACGTTTTCTAAGAAGGAAAGTTTTTAAAGATCTACATCTATTTAATGAAATCTAGATCTGTTTTAAGAACTTTCTTTGTGACTCAAAATCAAGTCGTTAAAGAAATTTTAAAACGTTTCTTAGAAGACTTGCGCCAAGGGCGCTTATTCGAAATATATTAAGTCCCGATTCAATTGACAGAAGGGTTTCCAAGCAGACCATCCCAAACAAGCTGTACAGCGACATTGACGCAGTAAAACTGTGCATTGGACGCTCGGGCTGGAGTCTTCCAATCTTATACTCGTATAGAAAACATACGCAGTGGGAGCCGACGTACAGGAGTGTACAATTTGACTTAAACTACGTAACAAATGATGGTGAATAGTTGACATATAAATGTGTTGCCTCAACAACAGGGGCCCAACGGTATACAATGTTTGTTTTCTTAGATCTATTTTAGATAAATTGTGCGGCTGTCTTCTCCGAATAATACTCGTAGTTTGCATCGTTGTCTGGGTTTACCTCAGGGTGTTCCAGTTCGGGTGTTGATGTTCTTGTGGTTTTGAGGTGGTTGGTCACCTTGGTATTATCCTCGATGGTGGTTTGTCTCGGTCGATTAGAAGGTCAGGACTGTCCTGTCTGTGTATGCACGAGCGTAAAAAGGTCTTAATCGACTTATAGGGCGAGTAGGGTAAGGCTTGTTGCTTGCGGTCCTGGTTTAGTTCGAACTTTAGCACAATTTTAAGGGAATAGGCATAAGATGTTAGCGGCCAGTCTTGTATGCGCCGTTAGTTTTTACTTTTAGGTCTCTAAATGACGCCTAGCATGTTTATCAAAATTCTTGGCTCAGAGCTCTAAATATTGGAACAATATTCAAGACGTGAAAAGCTTAGTTGCTATTAAGACTAGTTTGGAAATGATTTTCGACCGGATGCGTAAGGTTGCAAGCGTAGGGTTGAATGCTTCGGTCACCCTTCGTTTATCTGGAGAAAATCCGTCACACGGTTCTGTCCACCTTGCCCAACTTTCTCCTATACCCATTATTGAAGCTGTCAGAGTTATAAGTGGGGGTGATGGCCCACTCGGTGACTATGCCGAACCAATTTTAAGCCGCAAGTTGTAAACACAGTTAAAACTGTAGAAAATCGAATAAGCATATTCCACCCTAAAAACCATAAACTAACCTAAAAGGTAGACAGTTCAGTGCTTAAACAGTAAGGGTTCCTTTACTTCAGAAGATATTTACAGTGCGGGGCTCGAATTCAAGTGCGTATAATACTCCATTTCTGTCGAGTGTCCAATCCCATCTACACATACCTATGGTTGACTACCAGACGTCTACAATGTATAGGCAAACAATCGCAGACACAAAACTTAACCGCAAGTAATCCTTACGCTCCCTTCTCTACTATTTACAAGTATGTAAAGGACACCACAAAAAAAAATACCAACAATAAACAGGAGGGCGTTTAGTAAAAGACAACCAGATTTTCCTTTTTTGTTTCCAACCTAAGGATATACCTATACTACATGGATGCGAGTTCATGTAAAGCCACAGTCGCTTACTCTATTCAGGATATCCGTCCGGAAGTTTGCGTGAGTCCGGCGTAGGACAGCTTTTAACACGAGATGCATGCGAGCAAAGCAATCTTATTTACATGTACACGATGGAGGAACTGTACTCCTGGAATCCGCACTTAATGGCAGGATGTTGTCGGCCTTTTTTTCCCCTCCATCAAGAGAGAGGTGAAGGTTACAATTATCCGGTATCGAAGCATATGTACTTAATGGCAACGTCCTAATTATGTGCGGCATTGGGGCGTAGCAACGGTCGAATACGGCCTCTCAAAGGCGGAACGACTTTGGAATTTATGCTAAATCATTTGACTGGAGTGAGAGGCCCGTCTGTTTGCAACGGAATTTTGGGAAAAAACAAAAATTAATCGATGGGAGGTTTTAAAATATGTTAGGCGTTCATCTTATAGACTTTGAAAATAAGAAAAAATATCCTGTGCCAGCTTTAAATCTTAAAAAAGGTAAAGTACATAACATAAAGGGAACTTCCTTCCGCATACAAATACAAAATATTTAAAGAGGAATACAGCTCGTAACACTTGAAGGGTGTCCAACCTAATGTCTATGTCAGCGCTTTCGTTGCTTTTTTTTTAAAGAAGTTTTGCAAAGAGATTGAACAAAATTGAAGGTAGACAGTTTGAACTGGGACAAGTTTTTTCTTAACCAGACTTCGCATAAACCAATTTTCTATAATTTATTGTAACCTTTCTAGAGCAATGTTGTTGTAAAAAAAATAAAAAAAAAAAACCTTACAAGAATTGTAACCTTCTTCCAAATCGGCGATTTTATAAGGCCAACTTGTACCGATCATTGATTCATTTTCAGAGTTAAATACCTCTTTTCGGTCTTCTGAAGCGCACATACAAACAGTGTGAAAGTTGTTGCAACGCTTTAAAGATCCCATCACTCCCAAACTGCTAAGGCGACATTTTTAAAGATTTCCAAATTGCGTTCTATGCTTTTTGAGTTAATTTCAGAACAAAAACTTAACCCCCGGCATTTCGGTAACTCCTTTTGTAAGTAGTTTGGCGCATTGTCAAGCATAATACAAAGTGGCATAGTGTTAGGTAGTTTTCGGTAAGTAGAAGTGATGCCAAAACAGCAGTAACGCTTTGGAGGACTGACAAACTTTGGAAGCTGAAATTTACACACCTAATTTCTACGGTTTTTTGCCATGGGGTTTAAATATTATCCGGCTTTTTTGTAAAATCTTAGGGGGCCCAGTAATAAACAAATAAACAATTTTTATCAAGCTTTGCAGAGCCTACTACTTGCGATCTTCTCAAGCAATCCATTTGAAGTTTTGAAAATTGTATTGCAGCTTGAAGGGTTCTTTTCTTGTCAAATATTAGTTGACGTGCTTGCTTTAGACGGGGAGATGAGACCGACTCTTCAACGTTGAAGACATTTCCAAGTGTGTACCAATGGAATGAATAAATCTAAATTTAAAAAAAAAAATATGTAATCTCTTATTTCAATTGAAGGTTCGGCATGAAAGCGAAGGTCCTCACAATGCGTGCCTAAAACAAATCGCATACATTTTTGAAGAGCTATACTGCTTAAGTCCTATATGAAACTCGCTCTTACAGTTGGGTGTAGGGATATAGTCGCACCATTATCCCCAACGTCCTTCATTACAATTAGAACCATCTATAACCAGGTAAGTATATATATATATCTAATGCTACCTCTATCTCGACTCACACTTGTGACACAACCACTGCCAACGTCCCACTTCAGGCCACTTGTACCTGCATCAGCAAACACTCCACTGGCTAATTGGGTACTTTATGAGGTAAGTGGCGATATGTGTCCATTAATGTCATATGTGGGCACTGTGTCGACGAATCGATCTGCCAGGGCAAACATATACCCACTGCTGCTCTACAGCCTCGCTTGCTGTTATCCTCCTCGATATATGGGTGGCCATAATTATAACCAATTTGGCGGCAAAACCTCGACAACTGCTGCAAGGATAATCTATGTTCAACTGCCGCCAACGACACCAGATTGTGTGCATAAGAACCCCCGCAAAACATTAAAACAATTAACGGGAGGAAGCAGACTCTCAGCACCTAAAGCGATGCCCTCCTCGGGCGCTAGGGACCAAATTGAAAACCAAAAAGTTACCCCCCCCCCCCTCCCTACAAACACAGAAAACAATACCGCACTCAGTACTAATAGCCAAGCACCGTTACCGTCGTCGACGAAACACATTTAACCGAAAAGGCAACCCTTTTCCGCCTTTTTGCCCCCATTTTGCTGGCCGCCATCCTTTCAGCGCATTTCTCCTCTCGGTTAGACACACATTATACATGTACACACAACAGATTGTTGCCATTACACCCATAGAAGATATTTAGACCTTGTCAAATTAGCCTCGAAGCCCAAAAAATGGTTAACAAAACAGCCCGCAAATAACCGACCTAAACAACACATTCTAAATACCCATGAATAGCTGCCGCAAACACACACACATTTATACAAACGACGGCCTACTGGATAAGGGAGACTGCGGGACAACTGACAAAAAGAAGAAAGAAATCATAAAAATACCAAACGAAACCCATAATCATAAATAAAAGGAGAATAAAAATGAACGGACCGACACACATAGCAGCGGTGCGGTGGGCACGGCCAGGCGAACATGAAATGAGAACGAGGACAATCCAAAATAATAATGAAATCATTGTCATTTGGAGAGATGAATAGGTATGAGGGAGGCGACAGGCGACAGCCGAATAGGTAGAAGATACTTATATCCTTAAGGAGTTTTCTCGCAAACAAACATATGTACAACATCCACCGGCGCACACTGTACACAGTGTAGACATTCCAGTTTCAATTTGATGAAGAAGAATCTATAGAAGAAGAGAAAAAAAACACACACACCAGAGAAAAGGTTAGCAGAGAAGCAGAAACAGAAGCAGCAGAACCAACGTAGCCCGCAAGCATACTACACACTAGATACGAGTATTTTTTCCGTTCCTATTTTTTCCCTTTTTTTTTTGTATTTTTTCTGCTTAGGTAAGCTTTTCTAGTGCCAGATTTTAGCTCGCAGAAGGACTTTCCCTTGATTTTTTTTTGTTCCCCCTTTTCTTGTGTTTCTCGTTGTGAAAGCCTCGTCGTGCCCGTTCTCCTTCCTGCTGCGCTGGCAACTGGCACATGTTCATGGTGTTGTAGCGGATTTCTATCCAAGAGCCGCTGTGCGGTGGTGGGAGGACAAAGGGAGATGTGCCTGATTTTCATAGAGCAGTTTTGTCAACTATTGATAGTGTACTCTCTATGAGATTGAAGGGGGATTCTCCGGTAGACTCCACACCCCCACTGTCGCCCCATGATACACGAGAGTGGGTGAAGGTTCAGTGAACTATAGAACGAAAGAAATTCATCTTACTCCTGGCGAATGAATAGAGCGCACGGTGACAGCAGGAAGGCTGGTGTCGGTGTGGTGGCAACCTGAATTAATTTTGGCCTGTAATCCAACAGCAGTGTATAGCAGCAGCCATTTATTGATATTTCATGTTTGCAATGTTGCCGAGTGGAGGGCGGGCGGGACGTTTGAATGTAAAACTCAATATACATTGGTTTGTGTTGCAATATGGGCTAAAAGTAAATAGAAAGCCAGTAAGAGGACATATGTAGTGTAAGTGCTTAGTGCGCTGGCTGTATATCCGATATCAGAGACTGGGCGGTGAATTTGATTTTCGTGTCAACACCCACAGGTTATACAGTGCTGGAGTGTCATGGGGGTGTTTACGAATACAACGGCGATGGCAGGACGATGGTGGAATTTCATATGCGGTGACTGGAGTGTCGCAAGGCGGTGTTTTGTCATCGGCACTCTTTTTAAACGAATATTGATGTTCTGGGGCGGTTGGGTTGGGGAACGATGAAGGCAATTACAGCACGACAGACGATTAAGGAGCGATGTTTGAGCAGAGGTCACGATATTTGCCACCGAGGGAGTGATAGTGGTAGCTAAGCAGCTAGGTGGTGGCAATTGAACCATTGGATGATAGAAGGTTGGAATATTGTTTTGGCGTAGTTCGACTATTTTCACGGTCCGGGGAGTTTTTTTTCCCGCCATAAATGGCTATAAGTAAAAATACTCCGAGTATCTCTTTGTTGGGGTAGTGGAAGCATGTACGCCATTTAAAATCACGCTCTACATTAGTGGCGAGCTGATCAACTTGCAATGTAAGCAGACACCATCGATCCTTTTTTACTCTTTTGCGTAAGTTTTACCTGATACCTGTTCCTGGCATCTGCGGAACTTCTGGTTAGATATAAACGTAGGGAGGTATTTTTAGAGGGAGCGGCTCGAAGTGCAGCTTTCAAAATTCAGTTTTTTTTTATGTTTCCTACTTTTGAATTTTAAAACTTTTTCCAACTTACAAAAATAAATAATAATAAAAAGACATTAAAAAATAATTTTATATTTATAAAAAAATAAAAATTAAAAGTTGAACGAAAAAAAAATTTAATTTAAAAAAGTAAAAGAAACAATAAGAATTTTAATAAATACATATTGAAAAAAATATAAAATAAAACAATATCTATTGAAAAAAAATGCGAAATTTAATAAAAAACAAATTAAGAAAAGAGGAGTTTAAAATAAATAAAAAAAAAAATGTAATAATAAGAATTAATAAGAAAATGTTCTCTACAACTCTGCTTTACAAAATTCTGCAAACAATAAAAAAAGTTTTGAAAAATGTTTAAATATCTACGCGTGCTTTTATAACAGAGAGCTGAATTTAAAAAAAGCAGCATTTAATAATAATTTTGACTATCCAGCATTTTGACCCCAGCTCATTTTTAGAATATCTCTCGTTGTTAAAAAAACACAATAGATGACTAGACAGTTATAACTCTGAGGAAGTTAGATGTTTTGCAAACCAATGAAAATGAAAACTCTGAAATGACAAATTAAGCGACCAACTACAACAAAGATGGTGTAAGATGGCAATTCAGTGACCAAACACATTAAGATGACTCTACAGGAGGACATCCCACTACTCTACTCCTCGATCCCTACCACTCCTATATCCTTGGTCGTTTTGAATGCAAAATTCCTCAAGTGATTTTCGGTCCCGCGTGCGTTCACGGGGTTTAGAGAAGAAGCAAACTCCGACTCCGACATGGTCAGAAAGTGAGAATCAGTCGTCTAAGATGGCTAGGACTGAATGCACCCCAACTCTCCTGCCGAAAAGTGATATATTCCAGCCCGGAGAAGATTAAAAGCTTGCCTTAGGTGGAAGGGGTCAGCAACATCAAACAACAGTGAGTGCGCAAATTGGAACAAATATCGGCTGAGATGCAGGTCCACTCAGCACTGTAGCGACATTAAAACAGCAAATTAGCGGGGCAATCTATGCACAAGTAAAAACACTTTCACTTCCTAAAAGGTACGGATGTGATGCTGATGGTACTGATGGCACTGATGGCAACGTACATCGTAATGGGTTCAACGATAGAAATCAAACGGCCCAAAAGGTTTTCAATCAATATCGGCCTAGTTCTCTTCAGTCTTTTGACGTTAGACAAAAGTATGAGGGCACATTAACCTGGGCGATGAGGATGTATTTACTCCCTGTGACAGCAGGCGTAACAAAGTTTGGTTGAACAGTTTCCGAAGGAGTCATCTCAAGAAAAAAGCGGGACCTACTCAGATCGTATTGCTATGGTCAAGGGAGATGGGCTGCGCAATTGAACTTTCCCCTACACAAGTCAGGGCTAAAAACTTCTTGGTTACTCGTAACTTTTGCACTATATCACGATAGTAGATACTTTTGTGGTCAAATGAACTGGCGTGGCCTCTCTGACACCCAACTAAAGCATGCCTCTTATTAATATGGAAAAAAAAATGCTTCGTACCAAGCTCGGAAAATTTATGAAGACCGTGCTTCATAGAGAGATGGAAAAGAAAAGCATAAACTGTATCGTACGGTCCAAAAACTTACTCGGAAGATGAAGAGATCTTTGCAGGTGACTAACTTTGACTCGTTGGAAAGTCGTTTCAAAGAGGTCCCAAATTCAGTTCGAGTAAACATCCGGCTGCATCATATTCTTACCAAGCAGCTAATCCGCTGTGTTGAGGTGAGCTCTGTAAGTCATCCGGTGGCTCTGTCACGAAAGAGTTTTTGACCTTCTGGTAATACAAGAACTGGAACTTCTCATACACAGACGCCATTTATTATCTTTCTGTAAGCCATCGGTGGATATGCAGTCGTGCGTTTATGCTTTCAAACCCTATCAGTCTACAAAAGGTCCTATTACAGCGGCTTACTTCCTAACTAAGCTACATTTCCGGGTGAATAAAGGTCTCGGCTACCAAATGTTTCAGTTAACCGGGCTTACCCAACTGCCTCCAGTTGCACCCTTCAAGTCGAGGTACTTTTTTTTACCTTAGGCTAGGTCTTTTTCTACGTCGTTGAAACTTTGCGGTTCCTCGAACGTATTGACTCAAATTCATTCCGCTGGTCTATAGTTCGTAGTGCGTACATCAATTCGCGGAATCGACTACAAAGATAGGCCCTGTCGTTTTAATACCGACACAAATTTGCCAACGTTACATGCCCTTCGTGCTTAAGGCTTATAAGATTAAAAAGAAAGGTGCATTTCACAAAAGAAAAAACAGTCCGATGATGCCTCCATTCCAAAGACCCCACTCTTTGTGCATGCGTTTTGGTGCTAATCAATTACTCATGGACTCTCTCAACCCCGAGTTGGACAATTTTAGCTAAAAGTAGTAAATCAGCCGCTTCGCAGAAGTACCGGAAATGCCAACTGTAGCTACAAAAGTTTTAAATATTTGGCTCAACAATGGTCTTTGGTGTAGCGGTCCATTTTTAATAACCCTGAACTGTCAGCTGTGCTTCTTTTTTGTAGGAAGCTTTATGTTGAACTTTGATTAATCTTCTGTATAGCTTTAAGTTTTTTGAAAGAAATAAAGATAACAATAATAATAAGATAAGCACAAATATAGCGCGGATTGTTATTAACAACCGACCAAAAACGAATAAAAATGATACAGTTGTTGCAGCTGTAAGGAATTAAAAAAACGATGCATGCTCAAAAATTTACCCCAATCCGGTTAAAAAATTAACTTTGTCTTTAGTCTTTGTTGGAAAAAGCGAGTATTCGTTGTTAAAAACTACCGAGATGAAATGCATACTGTCGAAATAAACGTACTTTATCAGTATTTGTTATTAACCGCGTTTCAAGATTGATATCAATCAAATAGTTTTATTTTGGGTTTTACGACCGAGAACATTTGGACGGAAAATCGATAATCCGATTATTTTTAACCGTGTTTGCTTAAACAAGCCGACTCGGTAATTTTTAATCCACTAACTCTGTAGGGTTTAATAAGTGATTTTCCTGCGGGTAGATGATGGAGCTGTTACAACTTACTGCCCATTACTCTTTTTTCCACTCTAAACAAGGTTGCTGTCGATGTTCCCTATCTCCCTATAGTAAACACTGTCGGTATATGGGATAGAAAGGTTACAGAGAAGTTCTAAACATATGCAATTTGGTAATACCTCTTCTCTTCCGTAAATTTCACAGACTTCCGATCTTCCCTTTCAACATATTGCCCACAATTTAAAATTCAAATCACTCAACTAGACCAGTTCACACTGTCAGTCACTTTTCCCACCATAAGAGCCAGCAACCTTTTTCTCCGCTGTATGAAATCCACCACATGAATGCCGTAAATTCCTTTGTCACTACACGTTGAATGCCAACACATACGCCCCCGCGCACAGTGAGCCTCCGCTCAGCGTCTGCTTCGAAAACAATTATCCCAAATTAAATTAAAGATGAACCCAATGAACAAACCCAATTTACTATACAACAAAGGAAAAGAAGCCCCAATCATGTAACCCTATATATGTGTCTAGTAGTAGGTACAGCTACACACACACACACACACACATTTATTTGCTCGGTGTGCGCCGTGTCCAAACATACAAATTCCCGGCGCACAGAATCAACAATCCAGACGTGGCATTCATCGTGCGATAAAATCTCGTTTTGTGTTTTTGCTTTTGTCGGCGTCATCGCTGTCGTCGTCCCCCCACTTTTAACCGCGCGTTTGTCTTCTTTGCGCCCGCAGTTAGGTGTCGGCGGGCAAATAATATAAATAATAGTAATAGACGACGACGCTGACGGAGAAGAAGGACAAAACGCCACACTCACACACTATACAGCAAGTTTGGAGCTACTGTAGCATAGCGCAATGGAGCTGCGTGAAAAGTACGAAATTATGTTTTGACATGACACACAGCGGGCAAACGGAGAGCGCACATTAGTACCTAATCTCAATATAATCCAAGTGGGTATTAGCACTTAAGTTCGACTTCGATGTGGCAAAGCATAACAACACGAGACACCAAACACCGAACACTTAGCCTGGCTCATGTAGCGCCGCCGGCCGTCGCGAACTATTTGCTTAATTGCGGGTGAATAATGAGATGCGGCATAGAGGGGGGCGGTATAGGGTATGCCTGAACATTCAGATGTTCCTACAGTGATAATGAGAGAACTAACAATGGCTTTGGGGAACTTCTATGTGCGGTATGTGTGTGCGCAAGGAGTTTGTGGATATAGAAGTATCCTAGAGAATCGCGTTTGTTACGTTTCGGAAATTCAAGGAGCCATCCAAGGTACCGGTAGAGCGATCACAAAATTGCAAAAATTCGCAGCAATGACAGGACGGGACGTGTCTAAAATATAAGTGCGAGTCCGACTTCACAAAAATCCTGCAGATCGCGGGCATCGCTGTTTCAAAGAATTTATAACAAACTCCTCGAAACAACTCGATTCGGCATAGTCGACTTCACTCGGATGACATGTACAAGCCTCTTCATTCTTGACACGACTGCAAAGCCTTTAAGCTGGCGAAAGTTTTCAAAATTAATGGCTCCGCACAAAAGTCGTACAAAGAGCAGTACTTATCAAGAAGTTGTAACCCTCCAATGCCAACCGAAAACCCCTAATCACCAAACAAACTCCGATAAGTTCTTCCGAAATCAAAATTACAACATCATGGGAACTTTCATCCGTTCCTCACCTCAGATGACGACGAAGACACTTCCTGGCATCGAAAATCTAAATCAATTGCTACTCCATCTCTCGAAAAGGAATGCCACAGGAATTCTGGAAATCCCTAAAGAACTTCTCAAGTACCTAACACAGCTTACGTCTTCTTCGGTGTCTTCAAAGTTTTCTTTTGCAACTTCTCACATGAGTGCGTTTGTCAAATAAACGACGACGACAACAACGAGCAAAGAAGAGAAATAAAATAAACAGAATCACCAGAGAATGACAAGGAAAACTTCCCACAAATTCGTAAAATCCTCTTAATTTTGTGTCAAAATAATTTCCGAGTTGAGGGATATACACGACAATCAAGTGGGTGGCGAAAGACGACGACACTGCCGATAATTTTAAATGAAATTCCCCAAAAACAAAACTCATCCTCGCAAAACGGAGTAGACAAAAAAGGGGATACAAAACGGAAGGAAACCGGAAGGAAGGACACACGGAACAAACGGAAAATCAAGAAATGAGAAAAGTTTGCCCTCAACCACACACAGGACATAAAATGTCAGCCAAAGCACACAACTCCACCATTTACTGCATATACAATACACAAACATGGACACACGGTGAAGAATATTTATACTTCCAGGTTTGGTATACCGTATACCGAACCAACGATCGAAGCTTTAGAGCTAAGGAACACCTTACCTAAGATAGATATCACATCGCACACTTTGTCGACGACATCGCATCTGGTAGCTCACTGCAACCTTTGTTGGATCCCAGACTGCATACGGGTGAGAGGTGGCGCTGCTGGCCTGGTATTTATATGAAATAATAATGTTTCCCTTGCGCTTCTTGGTGCCTGACTGGTGCCAGGAGCTCCAACTTGAGGGAAACTGGATTAGGAGAGGATAAAGGTGGTGGTCGCACACGCCATGTCGACACGGTTAGCTGGGGCATAAGTTGTGCATGAATGCAGAAATGCTGATAGGATATTGGAGGAGAGACATTTTGCACTTGAACTGGGAAGGACCAAGTTTTGCGGATCATCCGGCTGAGCGATATTCACAACTGGGGGTAAATATTTGTTGTCGCTACTTATTGGGTGATATTAACTCGATGGCAGTTGTCAAATTTGACATATTCGCAGTTGGTTTTGAAAGTTGCCATTTGACAGATCGATGAAGCAAACTGTACATATGTAGGTTGACACACAAACAGATGCTTTTGAATTTGATTTGGATGAGTTGGGGAATACTCTTTTAAGGATTCTGGTGTGGCTTTCGGAATAGACGTCAGTGAGTGAAAACAAATTTGGAAATCCTGGTCTCTTGGACGCAAAGTACGAGACGGAGCATAAACATAAAACAAAGAAAGCAGGTGTGGACAATCAATGTGTCCAGTTAGAACATCCTGCGCAAATAAGACCGCATAATAAATTCGCCTTTTATATAGGGGCTTAATACCTAATAAGGTGCATCTAGCTTCATAGACTGGCAAATCACCGTTCCAATTCATCTTTCGTAGAGCAAATTTTGTAAACCGTTTCTGAATCTTTTCAATACGTGAAATGTTATTTTGGTAATATGGATTCCATATAATACTGCAATATTCAAGCCTTGATCTTATCAAAGAATTAAACAAGGTCTTCAATGTGCATGGATCTTGAAATTCTTTGGTATTGCGACGCATGAAACCAAATAATGAATTTGCACGTGATATGATGTAATCATAGTGCATTGAAAAATTCAGCTTGTGGTCAAAGACTACACCAAGATCCTTATGACTTTCCACTCTTGTTAGAATTTCATTTTGGATCGAATACTGGAAATTAACCGTCGAGAGAATTCTGTAAAATGTAAGAACTGAGCATTTGCTTATATTCATTTGCAGACCATTAAGATTACACCAATGTGTGATATTATTAATATCATCTTGTAGGTCATAAGCATCAGATACAGAAGCAATGCATTTAAATAATTTAAGATCGTCTGCGAACAAAAGAAAATTTGAGTGTTTAATAAAGGAAGGTAGATCATTGATGAAGAGTAAGAATAATAGAATAATAGAGGACCAAGATGGCTGCCTTGAGGAACACCAGAGTAGTTATAGACAGCAGTAGATATAGAAGAACCAATCTTTACGTATTGTATACGATTTTCTAAATAGCTGCGAATCCATTTCAAAATATTTGAATTTGCGTGGAGCCAGCTTCCCAAATAATAAAATTAAATTAAAATCTAACTTAACCAGTCCTCATCACTTTTAAAGATCATAAAAGACGTCAGAGCAGTTTGCGTATACGCAACAACCCTGTCCCAAAATTTATAATCGACATTAACGTTCAATCTGTGGACTTGATTACCGCGCAAGCCTTTGTAGCTAGGTAAAATAATCGCTTTTATGAGTGGATGGATTATGTCACTCTAATGGAATTGAGATACACTTTGTCATCAACTGACACCAGTACAAGGCATCAAGATATGCATTCAATATTGAAAGCATTATTTTTCTGGTGGAGTTGAAATATGTCCGTCAACGACAAAACTTCCGAACGTCATATCGGCATATCTCTACGTGCAAGTGACAGCTGTCAGCCGATTAGCGTGTCATTCAATTGGTAAGGTTCAGAATTGTAGCATTTTAAATCCGAAGACAAACAAAAAAGAAGCGCATCGACAAATATATTCATTGGAAAGCGAAATCGAAATGTCAAATAGATTTGCGTAGTAGTAAGAAAGTTCCTGTCAATTGATTTATAAATTCTAGCACCGAACCTCTTACGAAGCGATTTACAGCTTTCAATCGTCAGGAATGTTCAGAATCAATCACTCAGTGGGTGCAGCAGGCCCATTAAGGCTGTCAGTTTTTATAATTAAGGAGATTTTACACTTTAGTTTACTAAGACTGACAGCTGACAACCGAGATGTGTCCACATTTGTACATACTAACATTGATCACGTGAAAAAGTGAATTTGAGGTTTATGGAGGTGTGTACCCGACAAATTTAGCCAACAATTTCTCATCTGAGTATTCAGGCGACAATTCTATTACTTGTCCGAGACGTTATGAGCAATCTTGCTTAAGCGTTCAGGGGAAATCTAGTCCAGCCAATTTCAGTCAACTAAACACTAGATTGTGAAGTGCCCATTCTTTTGCTTGACCTAGTTTCTCAGCCGAAAGTATATGTGACAAATCTAGTCGAGAAATTTATGCATTAGTGAATACTCAACTGACACTTTGAGTTGTCAAATTTTCTCAACAAATCAAATATTTAATGGAATTTTCATTTTATATTAAATAAAAACCAGTGGCGGTAGTTTTCAAAAGTGAAACTGTCTTTTTTTTATGACGCATTAGAAAAAGTTGGCATTTTGGTAAACGTAAGCGTAACGAAAATTGAAACGCTATTAAAGGTCTCTACAACGTTCCTAATGCAGCAAATCACCAGTGGAGTGAATTTCATGTGTTAAGTTGCTCCGGAATTTCTTAACACGCCCACTTACTGTACAGCGGCGCTTTCACAATCAGGCAAGAGTTTCTTATTTGACATATAATTGGTTTCTTTTTTCGTTATGATTTTGTGTAAATAATATTCTTCAAGAACGGAAACATATATACAAATGACCACCCCAAACAAATTATAAAACAACATGGCCCCGCCTTTGACGTAAATCCAAACTATGACTTTTATACTTCGCATTGACATTCAATACGTAAAAATTGTAAACAAAAAAATGGTTTTGCATGGACTTATTCATAAACAAAGACTGTCGTATTCAAAGAAAAGTTTGCACAAACTATGTAGTTAGTTGTCAAAAGACAGATCACACTCATAACTGCTGTGTAACTGGCTACTTCACAAATACAAAAACAACTGTCAACTGCCATGACTGATCTCATCCAAAATGGGTGCGTTCATCACTGTTGCATTTCGCACGATAGCATGCTAATTGAGCAGTGGCTCCAATAAACGCCTTCGCTTAATTGGACCAACAACTGCTGCTTGCAATCGCAGTGCAGACCATAAACCACTTCACCCCACCACATATAAATCCTTTGAATTAAGTACTGGTCATATTTATTTCTCATTTTTACAAGCCATCATTCAAAAGCAGTTCGTTGCAAAACAATTAGCACCTTTTCAAGGCTGTTTTACACGCATTGGAAAACGAAAAACGTACCACCTTCACTGCAGTCTATCACTCATTCTGTCCAGACACGCTCATCTCCTCAGGATATTACACATTCCCTCCTTTCCCCTTGCGGGTAATAACACCCTTTCCACCTTAATTTGAAATCTATTCACTTCTGACACGCTATACAGGACTTAATTGGCTGTAAACATGAAAACCACTTCGGAACACCACAAAACGGATACGAAATTGCCAATCAACTAGTGACGTATGGTCAAGGAATCTTCTCAGTTTGAATTCTGTTTTTTATTGTCAAATTGCACACAACTGTTTCCATTGATTAAGCAAAATTAACCCTGACAGATTGCAAACACAACAAAACTTGGCTTCTTTAACAATCAGTTTTCCATTTGTCCATTGTTTCGTATCACTTCCTGACAGCAGCGTCAAAGTGGAAAAATAAAAGTTTCGTCTCACTCTTTCGCAAAGTTCGCCGAATGACATTCACCGGCAGGTGGTGCTGCTGGCATTGATGCGTGTAATGCAACCATCAAGTCGCATGTTTTATTCATCTTTTGGGTAAGGAAGCTGTGTATATATATAGCACACACATAGTACGTACGTAGAGTACTATATTGTGTGGCACATGAACGCACACATGCTGAATTGGAGTAGCTTCTGCTGGGTGTATAACATACTCTCCCAACCACAGAGGCGCGTCATGTTGAAGATTGCTCAGTAGAGCAGATGAAGCTGAATGAATTTTCGAGTTGAGTTTGAGGTTAACGCTGCCAAGAAAATTGAAATCCCAACAGCGGTGACATTTCTGTTTTCGGGTCGAAAAACAAGAGTGAAATATATAATACCCCGTGTCAGTTTTCGCCTCTTACGCACTCAATAAAATAAAACGTTTATCGAACTTCTCTGTTACGTGATATACGATATACGATATACCCCATGAGATACGAAAAAGTCATCGCTCCTGACAACAACCGACAAAAAAAAACTGCTTCCAGCTAAACGAGTTTAATGGGCAACGAATGCGGGAGGCCGTCACATGAAAATTCGCCTCAAACATTTAGAAGCTGTTTTTACTGCCCAAAAGCCGGAATCAAAGTGAATAGCTAAGCATGATTCACCGCGTATCGCTGGATGTATATATACCTACGCACAATCGCTAGCGAACATAGCTATGGTAAAATTCTTAAATTCCTGAATGTGCACACACGAATTGTGGTCGATTAACACTGATTAACATTTAGGCCGTGTGTCTACTGTGAAATTTATTGTGGACCCATGATTAAAATAAAGTTAGCCAGGAGTAGGAGTTGGCCAGTTTGGGACTAGAAAACTACCTAAACGTCAATTATTTAAACGACGTCGTTATTTAAACGTCTATGATTTATTCAGTGAAAGTTGTGTATTTATGACTGATCAAGTTAATGATGGCAACAAGAGTTAAGGGAAGGTTGTTCTTGCTGACGATTTGTTTGAAACGGATTCACTTTTATTTAGCGTGACGTGTACGTTTTGACATTCGTGAACAAGTATTTCCCAATCGAAACAAGACGTAATACTGCATAATAAAATCCAAATTATTATCAGCACTAGGCTGAAGACGATTTTGTTTGACAGCTAATATATTCACCTTTTTCTAAGTGACAGTCAGGAGTTCAATCGTATTACAATGTTAGCTGTCAAAGTGGTTCCTGTTCTGATGCAGAGACGTATCGTCGGTAATTGAATGTGGAGAACGTTCGATTACGAGAATGTAATTATGCTTTTGTTTGACGTTTCAAATGTCATCCGAAAAAAGTTAAATGAAAATATTCAACCTATAACATATGGTACTTTAAAAAGTCATCTCTACCATTTCTGTGGTTGTTCCTCTGTACGACTACTCCGTGTATGTTTTACAGAAAACACTTGACAAGGTTCGATTTTTTTAAGGAATTTTCCCAGCCCACTGAAAACTGTTCGGCGTTAGATTGAAAATATTTATTAATTTCAAATTAACGTCTAATGTAGCTCGGGATAAAATTCAGAGGCGATTTGACACAGTGCTCTGGCTTTGGGCGGCAAGTGCTGTCATCAGTTAAAATATATTGTTAAACACTAATTGAATAACTACTGTTTTACGTGACTTCCTTGATATTAAAACATCCGCAGTAATTCAAATAAATTATTAGTTGGTAAACAGTCCCACCTTTGTCGAATGTCATAAATATTTTTTTTTAACTTCGCCTTAAAGCAGATTCTTAAAGAAGATTCAACACAAAGACCGGCAAGACGTTTTGGTACTACTTTAAATAAGGCGGCCGTTCTTCCAGCGTTCTGAAACAATTTTATAGGATCGGAATCAAGGAGATTATTGTTGTCCAGCGACATATTAACGCTAAAAAATTAGCCATCTGTTGACTTATCGCTGAAGTTGACGGGTTATGTTGACATTGGCAGCACTAGCATGACTGAGATTGACAAATTTATTGTAAATATATTTACGCCAACACAAAAATGAGTCCCACAGTAAGGCCCTTGATTTCAGAACTTGCTGTTGTACTCTTTGATGGCTGTCAAAAGATCGCGAGGTGTTTATTTTGACATGTACATTATATTGAAAATTGTTTCACACCTCTCACAGTTTGACATATCTTAAGGGAACATTGAAACAAACGTCTTACAAAGTACGTTTTCGAAGTGGAGTTCCAATTAGAGGTCGCTTGGCCATCAAGCAATAAGCCTCTTGGGCTTTAAAAAACTTCAGTCGCGAATCACAACTTGATATAGGGCATCCCACTTGAGTAGAGGGACACCTTAGGGCAGTCTTCCTATACGGAGTAGTGTTTTCTAGACTTTCAACAGAGCTTTGAAAGATATTTTATGTAGATTGTTGAATTTTATGCGAATAACCCATTTCGTTTCGAAGGGATCTACAAATTATTCATGACAAGTCCAAATCGCTTAGTAAATTTTGACCGACAAAATGTTTTCGACAAATCCACACCAACATTGGTTCAGAAACCAAAAACCATCCTCTCTTCTGTAGAGTAGATATCCAAAGGGTAAATTTTTCTCGAAAATCTTTTTCCTTTTTGTGTTTATTCAATGTCCTCCATTCGTTTATTTTTTATTTAATTCACCATTCTTTCTCGTCTGAAGTGCGCGATATCTTTTCGATGGAAAAACTAGTCCTTTGAGATTTTTTAATGTAGGAAGTGTACAGTTTTTTTATTCGTTTCTTTGTTTCCTTCTTGTGTCTGTTTACATTACGTAAAGCTTTGCGAAAAGCTACAACCAAGGTACTCGTATAAAGTGCAGGTGAATGAGTGTAATTTGTGTATTTGTAGTTGTACTCCATCCCGTTTAAAGAGGAGGCTACATACTTCCGTTCCAAGGTTAATAAAAGGGACAGAAAATAAATATCCTTAATGTCCTTAATTAGAATTGGTGGAACGTTTGGGTGTTTTTCGCGAAATGCCAACTCCATGGTTACATTGGGTTGTACTTTTTTTCTGTTGTAAAATTCGGAAAAATATCACATTTGGAATATAAGCGAGCGATGGAATTTTTTTTTGCAAGAGGTGGTCTGAACAGATACTACGGCAACAGTTTTACCAAAATCGAGTCCAATTTTAGGGCCGGAAATACATTAGAAATTCGGTTTGTGTGTTCCAGTTGACAATCGGAAAACTTACTAAAAGATATTTCCTCATTGAGGCAAAGTCGTAAGTTACATTTTTTAGTAAAACGGTGTTCAATTGCCGCGGGAACAAATATTCACTCAATCGATTACGAAAATGTACCAACAGACTCTCAATGAATTGAATAGGTTACAAAACTGATTTTTTGGGGTGCACATGCACAACTCATGAAGAGTTCTCGTTTGATTTTCAATATGTTTGAGAAAAACATCGTAAAAAATATAACAATGAATTGAAAATCAATGCAAAATGAATTGTCACAAAATTTAACCATTCAGTTCGTTTAACCGGATGGAAATATTTCTCATCAAATGAATTCTGTTTAGCAAATTTCTGCAAGTTTCAGTTTAAGCCAGTACAATTTTATAAAATTTCAGTAAGCATAAAAACAGTGTGACTTTTAAACATTTATTGCAAAGTGCAGCACAGACAAAAGACGATAAGAAAATAATTTCCTCGTCTCGGTTTACTTTTCTGTCAAAATATTTACACTTCACTTACACACAAAAGCAGAAGAACAGCACAAATATTAAGAGCAACCACACCATCCAGTGTTTATCAAAATTGGCAGCTCCACCAGAAGTAGGTATACGTCTACATAATGATGCTCGGAAAAAAAGAGACCAACTTTCACGATTGCTGCAACGTTCACATTCACGCGAAACGAAAGCCGAGCACAGTTGATATCTTTCATCTGCAAATGCAAACACATTGCCCACCAGGATTTTTGTATTTATTTTCAAATCAAATGCACAAATCAACATATAAATGCACCGCCAGGAAAAACTAAACAAATTCCTCCTGCCAATTAGCTAATTTATAGATTTGGCAGCACTACTAAACAGAAAAAATAAAAATAAAAACGCAAAGCGCTCTATTAGCACGGTTGCCACAAATTCATTTCAAGTGTAGTTAACGTTTCCCGTATGATTTATTGGGTTTCAGGAATTATTTGTTTTTGTTTTTCTCTGTTGTTGTTATTGTAGAAGTGAGCGCTCGTGACAGGGCTATAAAGTATAGGCATCGCCCCCTTTTGCCCACCAAGATTGGCTAATAAAGCAATTAGAACCTAAGAAGGCTGTTTGCAAAATACTAGTACTTGGAGAGGTGTGGATAGCTTTCGAGCTGACAGCGCATTAGCACAATAATTAGCATGATTTTTTTTCACAAATAGAGGGTATTCTTAAAGGCAATATTTACGCCGCGGTGTGGTAATAAATGTCGGACAAGCTATCAGCTGGTTAGTCATTGAGCAAACAGATAATAACAACCTTATCGCTAATCCGAGGCAATTTAAACGAAATGTTGTGCGTTTGCATTTGCGTTTACGTTCTGTTTGTAAATCAAAGATTTTTGTTTGAGTGGTAAAAAATACAATTTCTTATGTGTACTGAAGCAGGGAATTACGGATGTTTTGCAAGAGATATAGTTACGCTGTGGATTAATGAATCTTTTTTTATCGAGCAGGTAAACAGTGAGGAGTTTGTTTTTTAGAGCGGTTTGTAGACATTTTAGACATACAGCAGACTTGTTGGGACGAGCACTTTGACATTGACACACTGATCTGGTTTTTAGACACAAGATGACAACTGTCAGCGAATCTGTCTCTCTTGTGGGGTTGATACATTTCCCTAATTACCGCGGTTTCTGAAATGTATGTAGGTACTTCTGAAAAACAAATTACCTTATCAAGTCTTTTTAAGACGTTTTCAGAGACATTAAGAAACCATACCTTCTCTAATGAGGTATAATTAAATCACTTAAAAGTAAGAGAAGTACAAGACATCAAAATCACTACGAATTTCAGCGTTATTCCTTACAGTTATGCATCAAATCAATGAGGAATTCTAACTGTTTTTATACAAAAGTATTTATTAAATTGATCAATAGCTTTAAATGGAAGTGGGACCATCCCTGGGTTTTTGGGGGAACCAATTTTCCATTTGAGCGTTTCGCAACTGGACCTAATAACGAAGTCATGTGACATCTGTCACAAATTTACGAAAAGATAACTTTGTAAATTCAATAGGTATTCAATCTAATTCACAAGTAAGAAAGTATCAAAATCTCATAGAAAAAAAAAAAAAAAACATTTTAACAAATTAGAAAATAAGATCACTTGACATCTGTCAAAACTGTAGCTTTAGGTATCTCTGTAAAGTGAATATTAAAATTGAATTCTTTCTTAGAATAAAAAAAAAAAACAGTTCTCAACGAAGGCACTCGGTTGCAATTTGGGAGAATTTGAAAATTATATCACCAGACAATCTGACATCTGTCAAAGGTACATCAGAATGTATCATTGTAAATGTAATAATGAAAGTTACTCCTCAAATTCATGGTAATGGAAGATCTGTTTTCGAATGGCGTGACTTCTGATTCGATTAAATTTGTAAACAAGATCAACTGACAGCTGTTAAAACTGTAGCTTTAGGTATCTCTGTAAAGTGAATATTAAAATTGAATCCTTTCTTAGAATAAAAAAAAACAGTTCTCTCTCAACGAAGGCACTCGGTTGTAATTTGGGAGAATTTGATCAACTGACCAGACAATCTGACATCTGTCAAAGGTACATCAGAATGTATCATTTTAAATGTAATAATGAAAGTTACTCCTCAAATGGAAATTCATGGTAATGGAAGATCTGTTTTCAAATGGCGTGACTTCTGATTCGATTAAATTTGTAAACAAGATCAACTGACAGCTGTCAAATCTGTAGCTATAGTTATCTCTTTAAAATGAATATTGAAACTAATTCATCAATTGGTAATACAAACCAGGACACTCGGTTTTAACTCGAAAATTTTGACGCCTGACAACAAAACAATTGTCCAACCATCGAATATTCAAACCTAACTTTCTCAAAGTACTTGACACATTTTCCCCATATGAAAAATTTTTTTAATAAAACCAAACTTACCTCCAAGTCCTCGTATGTTTTAAACTCGAGAATCGCAAATCCATCGATAATCTCCTCCTCCAGCAACGGTGATTTTGGCAATTTTCTTAGCACCGGTGGTGGCGGCCGCGGCGGCTGCTTATCCCTTGGCAATAGTAATGTCGAGGACGATGATGTCGACAGTAGATCCTCATCTAAGCTCTCGCCTTCAGAATCACTGGGTGCTGCCATTAGGCCGGTATGTACCTCTGGCGAATTTGGTGGATTCAACAACAATGATGCGATACTATCCGTTGGGGGGATTAGATTGCTGCCACTGCTGCCATTACTGTTGCCGGCGGTGAGAATTCCACTGGAATTATTACTATCATCACCGGCACTGCCGCCTCCACCGTTACACACGCGACTATCGCGCTCTGCTTGCATTCGCTGGGCGCGCTCTCGGCGACGCTTTTGTTGACGTTGCTGTTTGGCATTCAAGCCGTTGCCATTGGTTTGTGGATGATGTGGCGGGATGCTCCCATCAGCGGTGCTGCTCGTAAATTCAGGATCCGAATCGACGAAGTCATTGCCAACGTTATTGCTTGCACTGTTCGAGATGGCGGTGATTGTGGACGTCGGTGGTGGTGGCGGCAATTGCAAATGGTACGGGAATGTTGTGGTTGTAATCGCTGCAGCGCCAGATGAATTATGTGGCGCAGGTGGTGGTAGAGTTAATTGATCATGTTGCTGCTGCTGCTGTTGTTGTTGCTGTTGTTGTTGTTGTTGCTGCTGGTGCATTTGCAGCGTCTGTGTATGATTCGGTGATGGTTTCATTTCTGAGGGATTATTCCTTGGAGCAGAAGATTGTCACCGTTTATGAAGCTCATGGCTGTTGCGCAACAAAATTTCTCACATCGATTTGATGAGTTGAGATAATCAGCTGACGAGTTGACTACATTACACCACATTCAGAAACTGAAACGAAAAGTCCTTTATTATTCGAGAAAAGTGAGACAACAAACAAATGGCAAACTCGATTGTGTTTGATATGCCGCATGTATATAGTGAATTTGTTATTGATTTGTGTGGGCGTAAGAAGAGTTGACACGGCACATTCATTTGGATAAATGTTTGCTTCGTATGGCGTTTAGCATATCCAATTATGCATGTATATGCTAATTAGGAGTATAAACAAAGCAAAATAAAAAAAAAAACTAAAAAGTGGGTATACCTAGATCAGCTTGTTTTGGAAAAGTCCTACGGGTAAGCACTGCAAGAACTAGCACTTCATGTAAATGAATATCTCAACAGAGACAGTTAATGTCATATTCCATTGGCCGTGAAGAGTTTTGCGCGTGTACGAAAAAATGCCCTCAAATTCTGACGTATGATTTGAACCTTAAAGAACTAGGAGTTCGCAGCTGTGGAAAAGGCGCAATGATTAAGACTCATGACTACCTTTTCTGTAAATGTTTCTTTTGGAAAAAGTGAAACTTTTGTAGTTTTAAAGTTATAGGAGGATATCCCATTTGTTTATGATCCTTTCTACATGATGTAGGTACCTTTAGCAAGTTCAGTGAATGTTTTGAGGCCAAGTTGCGTAGGTATGTCATGAAGGAAGACATTGCTTTCTTTCGAAGTAGGTACATATTTGCTTTAAAGGGACATCTACTCAACTTAACTTTAAATAGTGGAGACGAACCATTCAAAAATTCGTTTGAGTGAGTTCTAATTTTTTGAAATGATTTGGTCCCTCGCCTACAATTGAACGCTGAATTGTGCTATTGGATTGAAACGTTTGTCAGCATGCCTACTTATACTTTGCGATTCTTCTCAAATGTTCGATATATGTGAAGTATTGGAACAAATTTAAAGATTCCATTTGTGTTTTCCAGAAATTAAGCCTGAAAGTCTTCAGTCAATAGTCCGGTAAACTGCCCACTAAGGCTAAGTAAGTTGCACCTACCTAAATAAGTAAGATTACTTTACTTAATTCGGATATACGAAAGTAACGATTCTTACGCTGCGTTCATTGTAAGCATACATACGAGAAGGCTATGCCTATATAGGGTTTTGAAGAAAACCAACGCCATCTACCTTAGTTGTTCGTCCAATTTTTGTTCTTTTAGTTAACAATAAACAACTTTATACGGGTCCCTAGTTGACGTACACCATCTACATTTTCGAACGGACGACCCAATCATATTCTAGTACCTACCTACTCAGTTGACGTTTCGTTACAATTTCTTATAAGAAATATTTTGTGAATTGGAAATTGGAAAAACCAAAATGTTGGAGGCCAATAATTTGATTTCAATTTTTTTAAGTTAGATTCTTCTTCACTACATCCTATCGCGACTGTTAAAAAAAATTATCAAAACAGGTGAGTTTGACTTCAATCAGAACTGACGTCTAGTAAAAATTCCGTTTTTCCAATATGGCAACGGTCACAGCATTTGACTTTCTCGCAAAAAATCTTCTGTGGCTTGGTTGCAGTGTGTGAATTTGGTTGCTTTGATTATTCGGAGAAAAAAACTAATCCAAAGCTGATTATAGTTAGAATTCTATTTTTTATTTTCAACTTCGAAAAAAAATTAAGGTCAACATACTTTCCCTATCAGCTTTCCACTCCAAGTGCATGAGTCAGTTATTTTTAGCCACGTTAAATAAGTACCTATTAGCTAGTTTCGGTCTCTATCGTCGAGCAGACGTCAAAATCATTTAGCTAAATGTTTTGGTTTTTAAAGTAATGTACCTACATCCATATGTAAGTAGGTATGTAACACAGAATTTCAATCGATAAAACGCGGGAAGCTGAACACATTCGTGTTGTTGTTAACCCTTTTTCCAACACTCAAAGGTTCCTTTCTATATATTCAACAAAATTGTAAGCCTTAATAGGTATGTACTTTAATAGAACTGTCCAAACATTGACCCTTAATTATATTTAACAGGAGCAACTTGAGTAGAACACATGCAAAGGACAAAACCATGCACTTTCTGTTAACGAAAGTCTACCGTCGTAAAGTCAAACACTGAACTCAACCCATTCGTTGTCGTCTACCTAATCAGTAATCAGCTGTGTGGGTGTTTATGTAAAAAGAACAAAATCAGGCGCCATCCCCCCACTTCACCCACCTTCTTCTGTTGCAGGATTAAAAAACATGGCCGATGTTCCAGCCAATCCGAATAAAGGGAAATTGACACACAAGTTCAACAAATTAAAATCAAAATCACAGAGAGGCCTATCTCGCAAGGCCTACAAGTGCTAGATGAGGAGATGGCCACTAAAGAACCGACTTAACAGTAAGAACACGGCAAACGAAAAAGTTGTTTGCATAAATTAATTAAGTCTGTCATGCGATTCTTCAAGGACACCCAAAACTGAAGCAAAAAAAAAAATACTGCACAAATTGATTTCCTGCACCCGCTGCCACCCACTCAGTAGCAAATATTGAAAACAAAACGCAATTATCCACCCAAACACATGGGCACTGGGTCGGATACGCAGTCGAAAAGGGAGGGCGGGCGGACATTGCACACGATGATTTTGGAAATATTCAAAGCTCAATTTATTTATTTTCGATTTCGACTAAATTTCTTCCAACTTTTGTATTTTCTTTTTCTTTTAAGCGCTAGAATGCCATTCTTCTGGATTCCGCACACACAAACTCAACACAATACACACCGCGCATGTGCTACAATATTTATACACACACCTTTTGATGGAAATGTAATTTTTTTTGTTCTTTCTTCTATTCCTTGGGGGAAAAAATCTTCTTCTTTTAGATTCGTTCTTATTGCGTTTACAAATAAAATGGTATTACCAGCGCATCGACGATTACTTAATCCTTTAGGAACAACGATGAAAACTCCCTCAATGAGGACATAGGAATTGAAAAACACTATCCACGACGAGGATGACACCGACCACGAAGACGAACCGACATTTTTTTCTTTTCTTCTTCCTTTCCCGACACGGACTCTATTCACTATGTTCGACGACGACGAACATTCCGAGGATACCACAGATAAAAAAAAAATATACAAAAACTGCACGTTGGTATCACTGGTGACTGCGATTACATTGGGGGGCGACAATAAATGACAGATTTAAATAAATTTTAATTGATGAAACTATGTTGGGCAACGATTTTTATCCTTTTTTCTCAATCAAGATTTTTCGGACTTTTTTTCGCCTCCGACTGGAATATGGAGAAACACAACACACGACAAGATGTATGTTACACGGAGAGATATAACGCGCTCTCCCTCTCTAAACAAACACGCACACACTGCACAAATGTAAATCTGCAAGGCGAGTTGAATTATTCTATATTTGACTTTTCTTTTTGTGATTTTGCGGAGCTTTTTTCTATTTATTTCTCACTTAAAATTTCATTTTCGAAGAAAATAAGAAAAACAACAATTTATTGTGAATAAATTTGTGTATGCGAAAGGCACAATTTGTTTCAACTCTTTCGCGCACGTTAGCACTTCACCACAGCCTATTCACACGGACTCAACACGGGGGGAAAAGAGAAACAGCGAAACGAACCGGTGTGTGTGGGGAAAACGACAGCGACGACGGCTACGATGAACGACACAAGACGACGTGAGTTTATTAACCGCGAATTAACACACACAATCGAAAAACTTACGGAAAAATGTTTTTTGTTTCCTCCAACTTTTTGCTTCACCTTTTTCTTTTTGTTTATTTATTAGACTTGTGTTTTTTGCTCTTCGAAATTATCCTTGTAGAATGCAATTTCTGACACAAAATATGATTGTAAACTGTCAGAATGGACTTCAGCGCAATTGTGAATTCACCCAAAGAGCAATTTGACTTTTGTTAGGTATTTTCCAACCACCACTGGATATATTTTGATTAATGTTCACGAAACTCTAATTCAGCAATCTCTTATAGAGTTTTTTTTAAATACAATTGGGAATTCGCATTTAGATTTAGCCCAGCACTGATGCACTTTCAGGAGCTGCCTGCCTGCCAATAGGTAAAATCTCGCTCACTCAAAACAATGACATGGACATTTTCGCCGAATTTGAGATTTCCGAAAAAGTTATTTTGCCAATTCGATTATTGGCTTCACGAAGGCTGGAAGGGGGCGACAGATTATCTATAACTTCCAAAATATTTCATTTTATTTTTTTATGATTCTGCACATCAGGCTGTGTGTGTGTCGTGTAAACTTTCGTAGTATTTGCAATCTAGTGGATACATAGATTTAATTACTTCACTTGGTCAAAAGGGCATAAAAAGAACAAAAACACAGCAAAAGGAAGGACATTATATTTTCATCTCCACCGTAAATACATTTTTTTTTCCCAATAAAGTGGTTTCCTTTTTCCTTCTTCAACACACAAAAAAAAATCACTTGAATTTTCGAATATTTTTGTTATATGCGATTATTCTCATCTCTTCTATTTCAAGCATACAAATCCATCGGCCAGAGCGAGATAACAGCAAACGAGATGAAACACGGCGACGACGGACTACACGACGACGACAGCGACAACGGCGGCGGACAAGGAAAAAATCACCACACACATTCAGCGCGACGACGAAAAACGAATGAACGAATGAAATTTTTTTTCCTTGGAATCTGTTCGAAAACTTTTTGTAATCACTTTTTGGGGGGAAATTTCCAATGGAATTCAATGGTTTTTTGCACACAAGTTATGGGAATGAGTTAATTTTTACACTTTAATTAGTTTGAAGTGAATTTTTGACCGTTTTACCGATGAAAACATTGAAAATTGTACGAGCGAATTTAACGAACACACATCACACTCCAGTGGTAAATTCTCTCCTCTAGAGGGAGATGATTTTTTTTCGTTCTTCTTTTTGCTGATGGTGGAAATCGGGTGCTCTCCTTCTGGGGTTGTGGTCTCTGTCTGGCGCAGTGCATTGGGTGTGTGTGAATGTTGGCAAGCGGCAGCTGCGAGATGTCATTGCATCTCTGTTGCTCTGGTGGTGGTGCAAGCGGACCACTCTGCAGGGTAGGCAACTGTTGCGGATGAAAATTTTCACTGACTAAAGTGCTGCCAATAGCAGGGAAATAAGAGAATGACATCGAAGTGGAGGATTATTTTTTTCTTTCTTCTTTTTTGATGACGGGCGTCACCATATAGAAAAGGTATATGGAATCGTAAGTGGAGTGGAGTAGTGGTTTGGCGAATGCACTCTTCTTGTGTGAGTTCATCATTCTTTTGGTTTTCGATTCGTTTGTTTTGTCATTGTTATTCGTTGGATTTTGTGGCCGTTGGTGTTTTGTGTTTCGTTGTTGTTGTTCGTTGTGCATGTGCAGCACAGTGTGCTTTGCGGTTATTATTTTGGTCTGAATTCAAGGTAAAGGACTGCAGTAGCAGTCTGCAACATTTACATTTGAAAATGTGACATGAAGACTGAGAACAGAATTGTTCTAGCAGTGTTTATTTTTTATAACTAATCAGTTCGACGTCAGAGCTGGCACAATCTTTTGCCAATGCTGAAATGAAGTGATAAGGAAAGTACTAAAATAAGTTTGTTGGGCCCAACGGTCATTTCGCACTGCTGTAGGTGGGAAGTGAGATTGAAATCATTTTTAGGGGTTGTAAACATTTTCTACGGAACGGTTGTGCATGTGCTTGCCTATTGCAATCTAGTATCCAGAGACAATACTAGGTATCATTTGTCTCTGCTGGTATCTATCTGAATAGGTAGGTATCTGTCCTCGCAGCACTTTTCGCTGTTTTCTACAAGGTCATTCGTCAGTCTTTTTTTTAATGGCCCTTTTGTTTTTGTAATCTAATCACGTAACCTAAGCGATGCAATCAATCAGGGTTTCGTTATCGTGTTCACTGTTGAAAATTAGAAAAAAAGTAGGTAGACATTTAGTTTCCCTTTGAAGCTTTAACTAAATTTAGAAATAGTTGTGTATGTGTAGATTGGTAAGATGCGTAGGTAGCTAGGTACCTAACGATATTTTTTATCAGATACCTAAATAGGTAGGCACCTACCTATTAAGCTGGGCACGAATTTTAAATTTAAAAGCCTAAGGGAATTTGCTAAATTACTGTGATGTGAGTGTAGGATTTTGGCATATTTATCGCCAGTTAAGCTAAGATTAGACTGTATGCCAATTATGCATATATGAATGGGGACGTTCAAGTATTTAGTTTAGTAAGTCTGACAGCTCTCTCACTAGATGTATCTAGTTTTTGATTGGGCGAAATCGGTCCTATGAGCAGCGGTTTTAGTTGACGTTTATGGAGGGGTAACGAAAATTAAAATAAGTCGCAATTCCGCGAACTTAAACACCGATGACATTTGGGCATTTTTATCTGTCAAAAAATGGTCATATGTAGCATTTAGGTCATTAAAGCATATGAGATATGCAAAACTTCTTGAATTGAAAGTCACCTTCTACATTCGAAACGCAGTGGGACACATAAACGATTTAATAAATTTTACTTGCGGAAGTTTTTTTTTTGCAAATTATTACATTCTTGTCTCGAACTGTCAGTTTTTGCATAAGCTATCATTAACAATAATGATATTTCGATATGATTACGTTTCTTTACAATCACTTTAAAAAAAATATATAATTGTATCTTTTTATTCACTTTATTCCGAACTTCACCTCTATTCAGTGCTGTCGTTGTACTGCAAAAGCAGTATTTTGACTGCTTTCTGTATCTTTGTACTGCTGTGCTGCACAGCTAATTAAAATACTGCTTTTTTAAAATATGCACTTTTTGTTTTTAAAATGTTCCAAGACATTAATCACGTCTATCACCAAGGGCGGATCCAGGGAGGCACAGGGCACATTTTTAATCGTACAATTTTTGTGTTTCCGACTGCCGTAAAAAAAAAAGAGTTACAAATTTGGCAACAGATGAAAGCAAATATTCCTAAGTCACCAGCATAAGCTTATAAAAAAGCAACAGCTCTGCCAAACATACGAACCCTTTGTCAATAATTGTGCACATTTCCTGTGACAACCAGCACTGCCGAACGATTTTTCTCCACTTTACGCCGGATAAAGACATATCTTCGAGAGAAGATCGCCTGAATGGACTAGCCCTAATGCATATCCATCAAGACATTGCTTCAAAGATGAACGCTGAAGAAGTACTAGATATCCTTAGCAGAAAACATAAAAGAAAACTGTCATTATTAATCATATAATTTTTCATTATTACACCTTCATAAAAAGTATTTTTTATTCTTTGTTATTCTTCAATGTCATTGATAAAGAATGAATCCCAAAAACAAATTGCAATGCAATATTATGGGGTACACTCTTCACCTATCTCACCTTTGTGCCCCTCCCAGAAATAAATCCTGGATCCGCCCTTGTCTATCACATAATCCCTCGTAATTCGGTACCGTATACGGTATAGCTATGCCTTTTGTCGCCCGATAGTGCTGCTGCTTTTTGTCTTGAAACGACAGCCCTTCCTCCATTCCTTTATTTACTTTTCAAAATGGGGACATCATACACATAATAAATATGGACTGCTAGTGAAATATAATTTTCATATTCTTCTGCGAGAAAATGTGATCACATTCAAGAATCTAGTTACCTTAAGTCGGCTAGATTGGTCTCGATGAGATGTAACCTGAACGCAAAAACTAGATTGGTGGGGAACGTCACTTTTCCCACGTCAGCCACATATGCGAAGTGTCAACTTAGTACTCAGTCATAAATAACCAGACATTTTCAAAAATTTCTCGTATACATTTCTCCTGTCGATACTGCAAATTCATTCTTCATTATTGCAAAAAAAAAAAAAACAAATGCAGATCAAAACTAATTTTTATGAAACATTTACAAAATTGATAAATACTTAGTTTTAACGAAAGAATATGTTGAATTATATCTCAGCTGTGTTTTCCTCAAAAGCAAATAATACAACTGCTTGATTTGGACATTAATAGGTTGTTCATACCAACTACTTATATATTAGGCCTATTTGAGCTTCGATCTCAGCACAGCAGAGTAAAGTAGGATATTCATCGCCCAATTACACCAACTAATATGAGTCCTCGAAGTGTCAAGTAGAGCGTAGTTGTTATAATTGCATGCTGAAAGGTTTTTAAGGTTAACAAAAACAAATTAAATCATATTTACCCCTAAGGAAGATTGCCTCAGCTAACTCTTCTACTCAAAACGTTACAAACAAAACACCTACCGCTGTGTTAAAAGCGTGACAATAAGTTTGCAGATACAACATTTTGGGAGCTGTGATCATAAGCTGTTCCAAATCACAAAGCGACTTGTGCTTGGCATACTGGAAAATGCAAAAAAAAAAAAAAATTAAGACTGGTAAAATATATTCAATGGTGGGTACTTACCTATAGTCCGTTCGAGACCAACCTTGTTTGAATCAAAAGACTTTACTATCGGTCCCATCGACACTCGCAAATTGTTTTGATTTGACAATTTCGTTTTTGAATCTACATTCATTAGCTGCTGATTTTTAGTTCGCCGCTAGAGTAACAAAATGAATACGCGTGGTCTTTGTCAAGACTTGAACTGCCACCCCTTGCAAGGGAAAGTCGATCATAGCTCGCCCCCTTCAACGACTGTCAACCATATCCCGGCACAAGCCTCAAACTCTTTGCCAGCAAATGCCAGTCATTTAGAGTGAATTTCATTTACGGATTCAATCTGTTTCTCGTTGTTACCAGTGCCAAGCCATAGACAGAAGACCCAACTGCGCTCTGCTGTACGCACAGGGCACAGAACAATATCCGCAGGCAGTAAATTGGTCCTCATTGAAAATTCCATAAAATTTGCATAACAATGAGGCATTTGCTCAGCGTGGTGTGCTGGTGGCTGGCGACTTAAAACCGCTCTGTCTGCCATACATATACATGCGGACTACAAGTATATATCTACATGCGTATTTATAGGATGCGGTTAAAACAGTTTATTGACAATCTTCAACCCCTTGAGTCACATCCCTAAATATAAATAAAACAGAATCAACTTTGCACACCTCTCGTTTATTTTGCTTTGTTCACGGAAAAGGAAAACAATTGAATATCAGGTGATTTGGTTGCGCTCTACACTCGTGTTCGGGCCGCTGGCATTGGCTATCGCCTGAATGACAACCTCTCTGTCTTGCACTATATAAAATGCATCGGCAAGGAACAGTACCCCGCCGAGAAGTTGTATGAATACAATCGAAAACAGGGCGTATCGCATGGCTTCAAATTGGTGCACCAACTTGATGTCCTTCTCACCTGATGCTGGATTTTGCGACCACCTGGTCTTCAAAAGCTCGGACAGCAGGCCGACCAAGTATGGACTGCCGGCATCACCTAACGCATGACTGATTGCGATTTGGAAAGCTTCAGCAGTTGACCGGGCTTCGGGAACCACAACCGAGAGTAGGATGTCCGCCACAACGGTCCAAGTGACGTTCATGAAGATTTCTCCGAAAAATACCGCAACGTACGTGAGAACGATAGACTTGTTTGAAAAGATCAGTGCCATTACAATCAGTGGATCGCCCACTATAAGACCGAAACCGCAGATGACAGGATCGATAGCCGGATACCTCCGGATGAGTTTATGAGATGCATAGGCACCGAGCGGTACTCCGATGAGTCCAGTTACTACAGCCACCGCACCAAAGCCTAAGGCCACTTCTGTCAGGTCTGTGTCCCCTTTCCCCGGTATCAAGCGAAAGCCGGAATGCAAAACCTTTGGCGCCCACCACGACAGGGCACCAGTTACAAAGGTGACCGACGTAAAGCCAAACGTTGACAGGAGATAGGACCTGTTTTTGGCTAGACCCATAAGGTCTTCTTTGTATTTCGTAGTTTTAGTAGCCAACTTTGCGTTTCCAGTCTCCAAGCGCTCCCGCTCTCCTCGGACAGGGTCCTTGATGAAGCACAGCAGCACACACCCCATTAATGTCAGTATCGGTGTAGCTCGCAGGCCCCAACACCAATGTCCGCCGATACTAGCTGCCTTCGTGCCCACCACAAATCCCAGGCCAGCGCCAATTGGTATCGCTACATAAAATAATGTCAGCGCCTCCTTCCTCACTCCTTTGTATGTAACGTCATAGATAACAGTCGGTGCTATTGTGCTGAACGATGCCTCTCCAATTCCGACAAAGGTTCGTAGCGCAAAAAACCATCCGTACGTTCTAGTAAAGGAACCCACCACCGTGGCTGCAGTCCAGAGAAGAACGCTGAAGACCATGATCAGGCGGCGCGAATATCGATCGCCAAGGTAGCCAAAAATGGGCGCGAAAATTGTGTACGAAATCAAGAAAGCCGTCTGCAGGAGGCCACAATAGTCGTCACCGATCTTGAACTCCTCTTTCAAATCGGCGAGGATCCCAGCTACGGTATAGCGGTCCATGTAGTTGAGCATGTTGACTAAGAATAGTACGGCAATGGTGTACCGCTCGTGTTTCGAGAGACGCTGCAGCATTTTTTTGTAATTTTGAATTTTTCTGAACTTTCTAGTTTTGCAATTTAACCGAGCTTCGCCGATGCAACAGTTTGAAGGTTTAATAAGGCATTCCCAAAAGACAGGCGGTTGACACGTTAGTCACAAAAATTCCTTGGCAGAAATGTGTTTTGGCAGACTTCGGAATTTTAGAGTTTTTTTTTTAGAGGCCTTTCTCTAAGTGGTTTTGAAGTTGATCCTCTCTCGTAGAGAGAGACCTGCAGAGCTATATAATGAAGTGAAGCCCAATTGCTTTAAGGACTGTGGTACTAACTAGTACTCTATTGGGAAGATTGTCTTTCGTTGAAAAAAGTGTTGCAAATTTTAAAAACAAACCTTGTTATAAAAACACATTTTCTTAGAAATTATTATTGACATCTGACAAGTGCCAACGAACGTCACATACTGTGACTCATTAACAATGGTAGCTCATAGTAGTTAATTTTTTAAGATCTAAACCACACTATAACAAAAGACTTACGTATCGATGACTTGTAATGCAACCTGTCAAAATTTGTTATTCTTGTCCATCTGTTAATTTTTAACTGTGAGTCCTAGAGGTCCGTCTTTATAGAAAGAAGAAAACTTAAAAAAAATGCTTGTCCATTAATGCATTTGGATAATCTTTATCTGAACGCACTCAGCAAAAGACTGGAATGAAATAAAAAAAAAATAACTTTTGACAATTATACTTTTCCGCGTTCGACCAATGGGGAGTTCGGCTGAGGAATGTAATAAATATGTATTACATTGGAAGCTTGGTTGGAAACTTGTTGATTCTTTCTTGACGTCTACTGTTGTGACGGCTAATTATATACTGGTCGTTAAAGTCATTCCTTCTATGTCAGCTACACATACGAAATGTGAACATAATAGGTACTTGGTTCAGGAATAATTTTCTGGATTCATAAATGTCAACTGAACCGTTCGCCTAACAAATAAACGCCATTAAAAAGTAAAGCACATCAAGTCAATCAGCTGTCAGACTTACTAAATGGCCGCATTCAAGAATCTAGTTATCTTGAGTCGACTAGATTGGTCTGGATGAGATGTAACCAGAACGCAAAAACTAGATTGGTCGGGAACGTCATTTTTCCTACGTCAGCAACATATGCGAACTGTCATCTTAGTACTCAGTTACGAATTTCTTGACTAGATTCGTCGGCTACCACTACATAAACTTCAACTGACCAATTTCCTCCAATCAAAAACGAGGTAGATCTAGTCAGAGAGCTGCTTGAACGTCCCCAATGTCTTTTTGACGTCTTCTGTTACTTTTTTGACATCGGAAATGAGTTTAACATTTTATTTATGGAATTTGTGTACCCATCTTCGTCGCTCGCATATAACTGTTGATTGTTTTCGAACAAAACAGAGAAAACTGACCTCTCAGTTGATTTAATAATCCAACTAATAAAGTATTAGCTCTGCTAATAACTTGAACGAACCCGTGACTGGAAATGCCCGGCCATTTTATTGCACCGGAGAAGACTGGTAGATCCCTTATGGTTTCATTCATCAACAAAAACACTATTCGCTTGTTTTCCTTCCTCTGACATTCCAACCAGTCAACTCACCTAATGTAGGTACCTCCTTCAATATTTTCCATACTCTGTTGAGCCGCGTACTGCACCGTTAGTAACTACGGGGAAAGCATCCCTCCCTCGAGAACATAATTTCACTCTCTTAATTATAAGCTAACCATTTATTAACATTTCCCTGGTTTCAGCATTAATTTGATTACCCATAAATAAACCTGCCTCAGTATCCCTTGTAACTGAATCGTAAATTTGCCTTACATGCCTTGGCCCATAAAATGTAAATTAATTAAATATTTATTCCGACAATCTTTGATATCGATATACCCTCAAAATAGTTAATTTCCCCTAAGCAGATAAAGCAGGAAAAACCCTTTAACGGAATACCTGCCCAAGTGCACACAATGTACGCCCACTTATCAGTTATCGAGTTAAGAAGGTTGAGATGGATGGCTCAAATTGGATTTTCCGATACCTACTGCTACTGGCACTCTACCGCACCCATGTCGTCTCGTCCTCGTCAGTCCCGTGCTCATGCTCACTTTCAATCGCGCACAAATTCTTAACTAAAAGCGTATCATCAAAAGGACATAAATCAATCACAGAGGTGAACCGCTTTCCGCTTGTTCGGCTTCGGTGCCATATACAAAGGACATCTGAGAGTACAGCAGCTCGACGGTAACCGAAATACCACCTCCTTCAGTTGCTTTATCCCTTCGGCTTCGTGTTTCATTAATAATTCATTGCGCAATTTTTCTTTCATTGCACCTTTCATTAGAGATGACCGTCGTCGTCGTCGCGTCGTTGTATATAGTTAGCTCAGCGCGAGCAACGGATATCGGGGAGAGGAGCTCTCGGCTACGTACAATAAAATGTTAAACGGAGAGGAAAATAAAACCAAAGGAACAAAAACAAGAAGGCACAACAAAATGAGAGCCAAACAAAAAAAAAAAACAATACCGAAGCAAAAGGTGGATATGGGTATACAAAATAGAATTTCCGTTGAGTGAATAAATTATCATAAATTTTGCATAGGGGATTAAAAGACATAGGTAGATATATTTATAACGGGGAATCTGGAAAGTAATCCTAGAGGGGATAGGAAGGCAGATGGAAGAGCGGTCGCTTCGAATAGGAGTACAATCGACGTCGAGACATGTGAAGACAAAGGCGCACCGAGCACATGTCAAACACGCGCTGCAAAGTGATTATGTCCCCTTAACTTGTCGCTTTGAAAAATCGTTAAATTAATATGACAGGATTTTTAGATTAACGCATGTAGCTTAGTAGAACCAAGCTTTACAAACCTACTGCCCATCGAATAAAAGTAACTTGTGAGTGCTGTCAAGATCATATGTTTTCGGTTCGCCTCTAACGCAGTATGGATATATTTTTCGACATTCGTTCTGCATCAACCTACGCTAACCGTATACGTAAGAACACACTCGAATTAGTGACTTCCCTTATTATTTGTTTAAGGGGTTCAATGAGTGCAAGTGCACCCGCCAATGTTCGAAAGTCTAATAAAAACGGTTAATAATCCTCGAATGATAAACTCTTCCGGTCCCACTAATGTTTAACCAATTAGCAGGCCATTAAATTAAAACAAAAAAAAAATATACTCAGCCTCATAGGAATTAAACGACCCAACTTAAATATTCCACATCATGTTGATGTGAAATATAATTCCGACGCTTACGCATGACCGCCATTCATTAATAATTGGCAAGAGCAAAGAAGCGCATCAACTCGTTTTGTCGATAAAAATATGCATTGTGCATCATAAGCGTTCTGTTTTTCTGTACGCTATTTAGTATTATCGGGGTGGTTTGAAACTTGAAACATACTCGTACGTATAATATGGTGATGCGACTCGTATGTGGGATGTAGGTTATTGATCGACGTTGTTGTGTGCATGCACGATTTTTTTTTGTGAACTTAAAGTAGTGCAAAGTGTCAACCTTATTCGCTTGTTCTTCTAGTTCACTCAGAACGTAATAAAAAAATAAACAAAAAGCATATGCAAAATTAAAGTAAGACCAACTTGACATTGATACAATAGATCTTTCAGGTCGCAGTGTCAGCCATCAGGGCATGGGATATATATCTAAAAAAAAACTTGACACATCCACCATATACGTATTAATGTGGAAACGTATGTCAACTGATTTCTCTTTGATTCCCTATTAAAAATCGATGCAAAGCTTGTCAACATTCTAGTGTAATCAGAAGCAAGGTAAAACAACGTTAAAAATCTAAACATACCTTTAAAATAATGGAATGGAAAATCAGCAACGAAATTAGTTGGAATCTACCTCATTGCAAACCTAGCACCACGTTTCCACAAATGAGATTCAACTAATTCGCCAAATAAAGGACTATTCCCATGAGAGCGAATTGAAAACAAATCAATTTAACTGCATTTATGAATTGCAAATTTCTGTTATTTTCTGGCACAAAAGGTTTACATTTAAATAATGTAACATATAATCTAAAATATAGCTGGGTCTTAATTGATTTAAATAGCGAAATTTAAAATTAGAGCAATTTTTCCGCGAATTAAAAATGTTTGCCACGAACTGTCACACTTTATTTACAATCCACGTAATACAGTCGCGATCCACAAAACCACCAATGAAAAATTCATTCAAACTTAACCTTTAAAAATTAAACTGAATCGCGGAATGAATGAAATGTCAGAAACTACGAATATTCGCTTGTTTGCAGTTCGCAATTTACTCTCATATGAACAGTCCTTAAATATCAAGATTTTATCACATGCTTTCATATTTATATTTTTCTCATCGCTAGAAAATAATCTCAATCGTACTCATAATAAAATTAAGCGCTTCATTCAGCAGTCAGTCAAAACACATAGAACTTTAACCCAATTTTTTTCATGTCTTAAGTTTCATCTTTAGGCTTGTTTGACGTGGGCCCTAGTGCACACTAGTGCGCACTGGTTTGATCCCAATGCGTTCGATGTAGAACTGAGCTCGCCCTGGTACTGCAAACCTGTGTTTGACAT
Organism: Cheilosia vulpina; assembly: GCA_916610125.1. Lineage (NCBI taxonomy): Eukaryota > Metazoa > Arthropoda > Insecta > Diptera > Syrphidae > Cheilosia > Cheilosia vulpina. The sequence goes on from OU744277.1 coordinate 67,503,369, forward strand.
GACTTCTAGGGCCCTGAACTGACCCCAGTTAATTTGGCAAAAATTCAGTGCTGAGCAAAGACAATACTGAGACCACAAGCTATATTTTTATGGGGTGGCAAATGCTAAGTGCGCTTGTATTGTTACATAGAAATTCGTATTGACAAATGTCACGTAACTTCAAAAATTCCGACTCACCAACACACTCGCACCTTGCATATGCCACTTCCGCTGTGGGCAAAGTTGCTGACAGCGTTCATAGAATTTTATCCGTTAAATTTGAAATTGTTCGTTACGTGTGCATAATATTTTTTTAAGGAATAAGTGGAGATTTTCTTAAAATATATATGAAAGATAAACAATGCAGATTATTTGAAGTAAAGTAGAAATATATTGAGCAAATTTTCTTCAGTTTTCTAAGAAAAATTTACGCATGAAATCGAAGTTAAAAATATTCAAAAGCAGAAAATACGCAACCGTGTTTGTCATAATAAGTTTTTAGTATATAGAACATATCATTTAGCTAGTTTTGTTAACCAAAGAAATCAAATTATTCGCCTTTTAACAACATATAATTACTAACCAATGGCATTCAGTAATGTAAAAATGTGGTATTCCCGAATTCTAGCACATTTCCCCACGGTTGTCGAGGTTGGCAGCATTAATTTTTGTATTTTTTGTATGTTTTTGCATGTCACACGGATTCTTAATTGACACAACACCGATGGGAAAACAAAATGGCGAATTTGAAAAAAAACTGAGGGGCCCAGCGGCAAGAGGATTGTGAGTTGGGGGTCTCAGTATGATTTGTCTCTGGTGCTGAGTTTGCTGTCATTTCGCTTGCTGTTATTCATTTTCAAACTCATCATCTATATTCCGAACGCTTTTATCAACTAATTGCATTATCGCAAACTCAAATTCTGATTTGAGTTCACTCATTTTTATTAGCTGACACTTCTCAGTGCGCAGTAGTGGACACTAGTGCTGCCACGTCAAACAAACCTTTTGTCTATATACATAAAAAAAATTGTAAACGTTAATTGGGGACGTTTAAAGCAATTATCAAGTCTGACAGCTGACTGACGTAATAACTTTTTATTGACGTCAGCAGTTTTTTCTTCATTTGAAGTACTGTACGGTGCAGTAACCACCAAATCTAGTCCTACATTTTTCGGACGGGTACTCAGTTGATATTTTAATTTGTATACCTTTCTTTCGACATTTAGTAGAAGTGACGTTACCGATCAATAAAGTTTTTACATTCAGCGCAAATCTAGCTCAGACAAAGTCATCTCGTCGACCTAAAATTAATAAAAGTTGATGAAATGACAAATAACGGAAGCTTAAAGGATTTGAAAGCTTAATTTATTATCTTTATGTGAGAAACAACAATATCAACGCCTACTTGAAGAGTGCAATTTAAAGAGCTACTGTTTTTTTGATTGCTTTATTAGATATAATATATCATCACAGCGACATTGGCGTTAAACCTAACCCTAAATTAAATGGGCCGCACTTATAACTATATTTCTTTTCGACATTAAATTAGAGTTAAAAAAAGTTTTATTTTTCCATAAAATTTTGCAATTGTGAACTTCCGTAAGTTTTAAGTTGACAATAGGAATGTGCACTTTCAAGTATCTAGTTTAGTAAGTCTGAGTAAATGTCTCTCGGTTTTGATTGGATGAAATCGGTCATATGAGCAGCTGTTTCATTTGACGTTTATGGAGGGATAGCCGACGAATCTAGTCCAGAAATACATGACTGAGTACTAAGATGACAGTTCGCATATGTGGCTGACATAGAAATAGTGACGTTCCCGACCAATATAGTTTTTGCGTTTTGGTTACATCTTATCCAGACCAATCTCGTCGTGACTTAAGATAACTTAATTCGTGCGCAATTTGTTATAAGTAAGTCGCAATGCTGCTGTGCAAATGCTACTATCTTTTTCGTTTTTTTTTCACCTTAATAAACTTAAATTGTTTTTGTATTTTCGCGTTTTTATTTTAAGTTTTGACACTACGAAATAAAAACATCAACTAGGTGTGCAGTCAGAATTTTCTTGACTAGAATTGCCTGCTGCTCCATCATAAACGTCAACTGAAAAAAAAAAAATATGCACATGACCAATCTGGTCCAGTAAAAACTAAAATACACGTCTGTCAGCTGTCAGACTCAATAAACTAGAAATCCGAACGTCCCCAATGTTTTCAATGGCCGCATTTCGATGTGTTCCCCGGTTTTAGAAAAACATTAATCTCTTTCAATTTTAATTGGAACAAGCAAAGATGTTCTTATATCATTTATAATCATGTGAGTGGAAAAATTGTTGCAATGACCTTTTGTCGCTCATTTTCCAATGGTTTGGTTGCGAATCTTCCTCATTTTGTTCGCCGTGTTTATATAAATAATTTTACTTGCATTGACAAAGTGGCAAACATTTGGAAGACAAAATTCAGCTTTGTTCACACAGATTGGACATCCATGTCCATATCCTTGTTTTTATTGTGATATATTTAATCTGAACAAAGGACACGGCTTGATACTCTAGCACAAAAAATACAGCTGGAAATTTAAATATCTTTTATCTGCCGACTGTAATCACTTCCACAATAACCAATGGTTGCAATTGCAAACGATTACGTCGACTTTCCTGACTTTTGGACGTTCTGCTGCACACTTGCATACGTAGAAGGGTTTACCTTACAATCATCTGTCCCCCATTGGAAATCTCCATTCAGCAGAAATCTCTGCACAATTTCAATAGAAATTCCCACACTGATGGTGTCTCTCGCTGACAGCAATAATCACAAAAATTTGTATGCACTTTACCCCATTTTGTTGCATACCCACTGGTGTCAACACTTTTGTGCATGCCACTCGTTGCATACTAATTGGCGCAATGAAATATTCAAAACGTATCGTTCTTTTCGAACAAAACAACACACCCGCGCCGCTCTTTTAATAGAAACAAAAATTCTTGATGAACGTCCCTTCGCCACCTGAAACGTGGCACAACAAACACTTAACAATCATCACAAGCCCCATCCGTATTACCTTCGAGGCAATGACGTGAAATGTCAAAGCAATTACACTCGATAACTCCGAGCCCGTCAGATTTCATAATAATAACCCTCTGCCATTTGTACACAGATAGATAGATACACATCTACTCAGCCGTGCATGGGCGACAAATGTCTACAAACGCCTCCTCCCCCACCTCGGCTGTATTTGAAAGTTCTAGCACTACCCCTGTCGTCCGTGAGAGGTAAACGCCGCAACAGTGTTCCATATAGTTGTTTACCTACCTTAGACGCCAAAGTGCTTCGCCGTCGATCGATAAAATTCCCGACACCATGGCGTGCATGCCTGCTTCTCTGCCTCCCCCCATCGCCACACACACATACACAGGAATCCGCACCCCATATACCTACAGAGCGTAGAGATTGTCATTCCATTGGATGTTTCAGTTATCTTTCACTCCTTGCAGGATTCACACAAAATTGGAAATCCTTCACATATCCCATAAACAAGAGGAGAACCTGATTGTATCCGTCGTCGACGTCGTCCTTTGGAGGATACATCACTTTGTACAACTGTCGCAGAGCTTTACAAACACGCACACATACACACACACACGCGCGACACGGCAGCCTTCAATCTCCGGCCATAATCCCCACCATTGGTCATTCGAATCCGGACTAAATCCCAAAGACACATACGGCATACGGGGCAGCCGGAGCAAAATCAACTAGAGATACCAAAAGCCATGACACGCAGTGACGGTGACGGTGAGGGCAGCAATGTCAATCGACATGTTTCGCCTCCTCCGGCCAAACTCAAAGGGAGGACCGACTCCAGCATCAATACAAGCAATCCGGCGAATGCCGTCGGAATGATATTAACCTGCTTAATTGGATTAGCTCTGTCAGGATATGCGACGTATGTGGAAATCCAAGTGGAAAAGGATGATGACTATCGGGCGATGTGTGATATCAGTGAAAAAATTAGCTGCACAAAGGTCTTCGCATCCAGGTGAGTTTAGCGGGTGTTTGAAGCGCAAGGCAGTGAATGCCAGAATGTCCTTTGCAAAAAGTGTTTGTGTGCGTTTTTGTATGTCCTTGTTTCTGTTTAATCCACTACTTTTCGAATGGGGGCTGACATTTAATCGGCTTTCTGACAGACGCAGAGAGGCCCCCTTCAGGATAATTGATATTTATTGGGATGTGTGTTCCCTAATGTCATTGCATGATGTGTGTTCGACGTTTCGTCTTTTTTTTTACGTGTTTATCTTTATTGTCTGTTTGTTTATTTGCAGATATGGCAAAGGATTCGGCATCATCGGTTGGATTTTCGGTGAGGATTCGCTGCTTAACACGCCTAATGGAGAACTGGGAATTGTATTCTATATCTTGATCGGCATTTTAAGTGAGTATTTAACGTGCAATTAGGGTCCTTTGATCCCCGGACATAGCATTGACTGCGGATTCCCAAAGTAGACAGGCTGTATGGTTGGTGAAATATGTTTGTATGGCTTTGAGGGCAATGTCCTTGTGGACTGCATGGCTGATCCTTGGAGGTTACAGTAGTTCTTGCGAAACATTAAAGGGAATGTGCGTTATTCAATGATTTGAAATTGTAGGTAATAGTGAGCGTGATGTGTTTCTTGACATGCGTTAGAATTGTGCGTCACAGAGTGTAAGTGCTTTAAAATTGACGCAGCATCGCGGAAAAGACAAATGTACTTTGTTGCTACAAGTGAGGGAATTCATTGACGAATTTTTAGAGCTTACTGGTCTTGAGATTGAGCGAAATAGTGCGATGCGAGAAGGCGTCAAATTTAGTTCGCAAAAACGTACATTTTCGTTTTCATTAGTACCGCCATCACTATAAATCTGTTAATCATTTTTCAGTTTGCAATATCCTGCAAATGCTCGGATTTTGTTCTTCCGCGTGGGTTTTGGCGAATCGCTAGTATTCCCATTATTCCATGAACAGTCACTTTTACATAAATAAGTTAACTCGACTCATGCATATCCTGCAATAAATTATTAGATGAGCTCGCCGGTGCAATCTTCTTTCGGGGAACTAGGAGCGAGCGAAATGCGAACTGTTTGTTCCACATATATGAGCAGATATAGGTCGACTTTACTTCTGACTTTTGCAATAGTCACTTGTTCAAGGAGTTCATTGATGGATGGGAGAAATTTATTCTCCTTCGTCAGTGGAATGTTTTGTGCTTTTTTGTTTCCTCTGCACATTTAGTGGAAAGTCTTGACGTTATGTTCAGGTATTGTGTCAAAAATGCATTATTGTTTGGTTTGGAATTACCTTATCTTTCTCCTTGCATCGTTTTGTTAGGCGAGGTTGTCAAAATTTGACCAGTGGAAATTCAAAAGGGGATAGCGGTTGTAATAAACTATCCAGCTCCAAGGAAATCAACGACTATACTGTCATAAAAAATAACTACACATTTTAACCACTCTACAAAGACCTTCAACAAAATCCTGACATGTGATTTAATAGCTCAAATCACCTATTAAAACTAAAACTAATGTTTACTGCGCTGCACATTATCAAAGCACTACACGTAATTGTAGATTTTATTTTTTATTTTTTCGCCACTATTGACACTAAAACATTTATTCCATTCACTTGGGGGTGGTTGATTTTCACATGTTGCTGACGACAGCCCAATCCGCACAAGTAAACTTAAAACATTGTGAGAGACAACAAAGTATTTCCAGACAGGCGAACATGCTTCTAGAAAATACGACCTCACCCACAGACGACATGCTCTATCGATAAAGACGACTAAATTATCCTGCCGAAGTATGTGTGCGGAGGTGTCTTTGCCTTCTATTATCCGCACGTCACAAAGCAAATTTTGTTTTTATTTTTTGCCTCTTCCACCACAAGAACGTATTGTCTTCAACAAAATCCATTTGTTCGCCTCATCCTTCAGAATTGAGTTTTGTGTGACACAGAGACATAAAACTACACTAAGTCTCCAGTTAAATGTATATATACCGTATCTGTGGTGTCTAGAGTCCGTACTGCTTTCAAAAGAAAATTGTGGAACACTACTGAAAGGTTGTTGCGAGATTTTGTTAAGGCACAGTAAGACTCTAAAGATTGGAGCAAGATTTTATGATATGAACTGACAATGGGTGGTGCGAACTTAAGTTGAGGAGGTGACACAAAAAAAAAAAACATGAGCATGGCGGGGATATTTAAAAGACGTTTTCTTTTTTAAATCAACGGGAAAATGACAGCAGACCATTCAAGTATTTATTTTTTTGGTTGAAAAGATCACTTTTCAGTCATAATTGGTTGTAGATATGAGTAGATTGGGCACATTAAAAAATCTAATTAAGTGGAATAGATGGGTCTTGATGAGATGGAACTAGATTTGTCGGGAACGTAACTTTTTCTACGTCGGCCACGTATGCGAACTGTCAACTCAACTCAGTCACGAGTTTCTTGACTAGATTCGTCGGCTGCCCCTCCATAAACGTCAACTGAAACAGCTGTTCAAATGACTGATTTCAGCCAATCAAAACCGAAATACATCTAGACAGACAGCTCTCAGACTTACTAAACTAGATACTTGAATGTCCCCATCCTCATTGTAGGCCACGTTTCCACTGACAGGATTTAGCGAAAAATACCACAAATGGCATAGCTGTATTTGAAGACAATGTTTATTATTATTTTGAATATATAAACATTGTTTATTATTTGTTTTGTATTTCATTTAAACTCTACACAAAAAAATAATAATAACGTAAACATTAACAGTCTTATATATAAACGAATAATAGAGTGCATAAAGGTATGAACTCTTTAAAATCTGTCTTAACGCAAAAATCATATTTATAAAAATCATATTTATAAAAGTTATACAACTGTGTATAGAGCTGGTATAAGCTAAATGCGTTTGGACGTTGTTTAGTGCTTAGAGGTAGAATATTATAGAGAAATGTCATTTTGAATTCAAAAATTTGATACATTGAAAATAAAATGAAATCAAAAATAAATAGGATAGATTGGTACCAACGCACATAGGAGTATTTGCATGAAAAACCTGGCCAAAATTCATTTTCGTTACCTTTGTTACTTTTTCAACTTAAAATTAATATTTATTAAATTAAATACAGTTTCTAATTGATTTGTATTAATTTTGGCATACATTCTTGCAAAAAGACCGCTTTTTTTCTATTTGATTTTTTTTTTATTGTTCAAAAACTAATCGCTAGATTTTTATCATTCTGGAGCCTCTGGAAGAAGCATTTCTAACGTCTCTTTTGAAAATGGAATTCTTATTTTCGGATGCGTCTTTCTAAGAGAAGTGATTAGAGGATCAGAGCTTAGCAACAATCGATTTAGGACGCCTTTGTTACAATCTCTCCTTGAGAATTTTCTAGCATAATTAAGACGATATGATCTGAAAGTTTTATATATGAATATTTTTGTTGAATGTAGTTTTATTTTATTTCGCTCACCTAAAGTGTTTGTTCCTGGCTTCTGCTGCTTCTTCCGATAGCTGAGCAATTGGAAGAAGGGCATTTTCTATAATTATAGACCCGTGCATTAAGATCTTATGCATGGTCGGAGTCATAGGATGCCATGGATATAACTCGACATAAAGTCTGGCTGTATCCATTGCATAAACATCAAACTTTTCGCAGTCAATTTTGGAGCCACTTGAAATTGCTTCTTAAATGATTTTAAATCGAAAAATCAAATTAAAATCAATCAATTTTTTCAATTTCTCAAAAAGTCTGATTCTTGCATGTTGTACTGATAAACCAAATTTCATGGAGTTTTCATTGATTTCGTTTGTCGGTGTAGTTAATTTGTTTAAGTCTTTTGACGTTGACGCGCAAACATAGCATTTCTGTGTTGATGTAGTTTCAGTTATTGCATTGCATATTTTTCCATCGACCATGGTAAAAAGCAATGTATGCTTCACTTTAATAGTCGAATTTCGTTTCAACTGTTTCTCGAATATATTCAGTTTTTCTTCTTTTAGTCCTTTCACTCGATTCTTTAAATGGCTTTGCAGGTCGCCCTGCTGATCTGACACTCATAACTGGAAGTGTGAAAGTCGCTTCAAGCCACTCTTTGTTTCTCTCTACAAACAAATCCTTTCTTCTGCTAGAGGCTAACCATCTTTGCTTCAAATCGAAAACAATTTTAGAAACACTTGATTTATAATTTCGAAGGTTTTCTTTTGAACAAGATATATCTAACAAAAACTGTTTTAAATGATTTAATTTCTTTTTCATATCGACCTCTCCACTTTCTCATATAATATTAAATAAATATTTTTTAGTCACAACTCTCGAACCAGATGATCCTTAAAAATTGCGATGTATTAAAAATTGAACTTAAAAATGATTACTATTACACACAAAAAAAAAAAACATTCACGATACGAACACACAATAAAAGCATAAGTTGACCGCCTCCCAGCCCCAACCCCTAACACACCATTTTTTGCTGCACTTAAAATATATCCCAGTGTATGTTTTTGTTCCGAAAACAATAAAAAATGAAAACAGTACAGTAACATTGCAATAACTAATCACTAAAACCAGTGTATGGCGTATGAGTGTTTTTTTTTTCACACGAAATCGAAAAACTAAAAGGTTCATAAAATATCGGGTAGCAGCTAGTTGCAGCCAAATCTTTTTGCATTAAAATGACAAATATTCAATCTCACTTATTAAGTGCAAACAATCACAGAATAACACGGTATACTATACTGAAATTATTAAAACTTAAAAAAATTTAAAGAAATACGACATCTTTTTGCTGTATAGCGTTTGAACCCGTATTGAAACAAAAACAACTACACACGATTTCCAAAAGTGCATTTAATATGTCAATACATACCCACAGTAGAACTCTCCATTAAAAAAAATTAAGATTGATATCACAACAACTTGAAATCAATTACAGAGGAAGACTAACGAAATTGCATGCATGCAAAGAAAAAATGCAAAAAATCCAAACCTTTAACTTTGAACTCAGTTTATCACAACACAACGATGAAGAAGAAAAAAAAAGCTGCAGCTCGTTGACCCATGTATATTTAGGTTACGGTATAGCAAACTTTTACTTCTTGATTTTACTTTTTAGTAAATTGAATTTTGACCAGCTTTTCGGTGCAAATACTCCTATATGCGACGTTTTCATTTTAAATTAAATTTAAATCCTCGTTAAGTTGCCTTAGAAATATTGGCAGATATGAGATATTTTATTTTTATTTATTTTTGTTTAATTTACAAACGATTACCGTTTCGTAGGAGTCCCAAATCTTTAACATTTTCTTTGAACTTTTCCATTTTTTTAATTCCTATTTGTTTCCTAAGTTTTTTTTTTACTTTTCGGAGAGATAAATGTAATAGATTCCTCCATTTCAGTACCTTTTTGACGCAAGCCCCTGTATAACTAATATGCATGGGAAAATATTTTATAAATAAGAATTTTTGGGAGGGCGTATAAAAGCTGTACAAATATTTAAACACTGCGTAGCTATTCAGATGTTTAAGGGCGGTTAGCAAATTCTAATAGATAAGGCTGTAGGAAAACAACAATTCAATGAACAAACTGTTTCGAACCCTCACCAGCGTTCCCTCCCTTGTCGTTAGCCAGAGCTCTCATTGCGGTAGAAAATGGTACTCAAATGTGTCTGATGGTAGTATGCAATAATATACCTAAAACGCCTTTATGGTATTTTTCAATTAGAATTAGAATTTTTTTTAAATTCATATATAGGTATACTATACATTTTCAAATACCTATTTGTTTTATTTGAACACACATTTTTTATTCAATAAAAAAATTTCACAAACAAAAGCTTATTTTAATTCAACATAAATTATTTCAGTTCAGTTATATATCTAAAATTAAAAATAAATTTAAAGTTATATAGTTCTATATATAAAACAAAAGCCAGGTGTATCCTGTGCGAAAATTTGAATTGGAATCATCGGTTACATTTAATCATCGGTTATTCCAGCTATAACCAGAGAATCTACGGTTTGGTTAGTTAACAAAAGGAATTAATAAACATCCGATTTTAATCGTTTATTCAAGATTTTGTAAAAACTTCGTAGGTATTAGTTTTTGATGTATCTATCTGCTATACAACACTTTATAGAATTTTGCGAGCAATCTTGTGGGAAACAAAAAAATACAAATAATAAAATAAATCTGCAAGATGGAACGCAGTCCCTGACCAATAATATCTGTTCGGTTAAGTTAAATTTTTCAACTGACAGATGAATACAATACACTGCACGCTATTCTATGGAAGGTGAGGCTACAGACAGGTTCCCAACTCCAGCCGGATGAATTAAGATTACTTTCAACATTTTTGTCTTTTGACAGTTTTCATAAATTGAGAAAATATTGAAAGAATGAGAAAATTATTGCAGCGTTCGAAACGAAATTGAGATGGGTCAACAATTTTTATTGGTTGTTGTACTGATTCAGTTCTTTTTTATTCTCAATTGCTAACTTATTGTCTCACGCCAACAAAATTTTATTCCTCTGTTTTAAGAAAAATTCCTGTATCATTTGATTTTGACATTTATGTACCTACTAAAAAGTGAAATTATATTCATTAACAAATTACCTAGACAAAAACACAAGGAGCCAGAAAAAAATGTAACCAAAGATTTGGCTAATCACTGAATTGACAAATGAACTGGAAAAATGGAACGATTTGTCCCAAATCAATGGTTTGGTGACCAAAGTAAAAAAACGGTGAACAAACATTGGTTATCAACAAGAGTAATCTAGTAATGGGCTTGATTTATTTTGTTTAAGTGCTCTTTATAAATGAAATGAAGAATTGAATAATTAAGAATTGTGTTGAAATTTGTTTCTTTTTCTATTGTCTATTATTTGGAAATCTTAAGTATCATCGTAGGCATACCCTATACTGAGAAATGACAGTACCCACGTTGATTGTATTAATCGGTAGAATTTTGGTGTGGCATATGACGTTTGAAATCGTTTGCTAACTTATTAGTATACGGGTTCTAATGTGTGTTTTAACAGCAACACTTCCATTAACGTCAAAACAAGTTCGACCATTTTTTATCAATGAAAGCATTCCCACTGTTACCAACTGTTGATTTGACTTTCAGACCTAAGTTGACATATGACAGATTCAACTGTCATATGTCACCGCAAAAGAATTTCCTCATACTTTTATAATTTCCTGCACAATATACACCGTTTTCTGGTTTATTTTCTTTCAGGCATCTTCAGAAGCGCCTTCCTGACCAAAATCCAACTCATCCTTGCCGTCGTGTCAAACGGCATGTCCGTTTACCTCGCATATCTCCTTTACTTCGTACTAGATGACCTTTGCGTTGTTTGTGTTGGAACGTATGCAGTCAATTTTATTTTGTTAGTTCTCATCTGGCAACGACTTCAATCGTTTGTTGTTACAGCTGCTGCGCCTGAAAATTATTATTCTACGAAACTAGATTAGAACGCACCTTGCTCGGGCTCCTCGCAACTAATGCGAGTACAAGTACATGCAGTGCGGTGCATAAATAAAAAATGATTTTACAGCTAATTGATGTTTTAAATTAATCGAATTGAATATTCTTTTCACGATTCTCCCACATAGCCTTATTGACATCTTACAATAAACTTACGAGAATTCATACCTACCTACTATCCTCGGGCTTTGATGTTCACAAGTTGATGTTGCGCGCGCGAATGCGGTTCACCTTGACGCAATGACATAACCAGATGCTGCGGTTTTATGGCGCTTTTCAGTATTTTCACCGCCACTATACAAAAGGGAAATCGACTTAATGAAGGCGAAGCTGGAGCAGTGTTAAATCCACCAAGATATACAATCGCGCACATGTGATGTCACTGTTACTGTCATCTCGTAAATTGTCAATAAATTCATTGCCGATCTGCAGTGTTTAGTGTGAGGAGATGTGAATCTTTAACCACTCGCAGGCTAATTTGGAAACTTGTATTTCGATGTGGGCCGGGGTTCAGAAATGTGCTAATGACATGATGACCTTGGGTGGTTCTTGAACTTAAAGTCTCTCAAATTTCAAATGTGTTTTTCAGTTTCGGGGGAGAGAAACTAATTTTTATGCAAAATAAAAGTTGTAAGCATCTAATTAAGTTGTCATTGAAATATTTTGAGTTTTTCTTTTAGGGTGGAGTCTTGTGAAATTTTGTTACACATTTTTGGGGCTGGAAAGTGGGAGAACTGTAACACTGAACACACCCATTCGAGTTCGCTGTAAAAGAACGAGTTTGTAAATAATGATGAAGCCAGCTGGAGGTTTGCGCATGGGAGGCATTGGATGGAATATATGTTATACGTACGACGAGCGGGATAGGTCTTAAAACAGCTATCAGACCTGTAAGCGACTTTGTACACCGTATAAGCCTTCTGTAGACTCTTTCTAGTTGGCGTTATAAACGGCATGCTTTTTTAGCTCATAGATTCTCAATAACAACTTAAAGGTCCATATGATAAGGAGGGAAAAATCGGGCGTAGTTTTTTATACAAAACTTATTTGCTACTGCAATTTTGAAGGTTCCTTTGGTAGCTTCGGGAAATAGTTTAGAGATATTACCCAGGTAGGTATGCCTGTCCTAAAAGCCTTGGATTAAAATACAGTATACAGATTGTAGGTAAATAGCCTCATAAATAAGTAGAACTGGTTCCGTTTTAGGGGAAATCACAACCCGCTTAAAGATGGGCGGTCTGAGGAGAGCACATTATTGCAAATGGAGTCCAAAAAAACAAAGATGAACCAGCTTAATCGTATTTTTTGAGAGTAAGTTGATGCAGTCCTGTCGTCAAGCTAGAGAAGTAGCCAATGAAAATTGCTCAACTTATACCTAGGTGGTCTCTCCGTCTTCATGCTAGTTTTTGATAAAGCCGAAAGTTTGAACCAATCTGCTAAAGTTGGAACGATTCTTAAAATCAAGTTAAAATTTAATATCTGTAAAAGTGACAAGGACTTAAATTTAAAACACTTAATAAAATTTCTGATCTCAACTATATCGATGCTGGGAAGTATACAAAGAGCTGCTGAAAATATAAAAACAGAAGACTTAAACTCTGCTGATCCAAACATTGAAGAACGGACTTAAAAGGAAAGGTCTAAAGGTTATATAAACGGGTCGACATCGTTCGTACCTCGAACATGAAGAACCAGATGTGCACCGCTCAAGCTAATGTTTTAAATATATACCTAGTTTACAGATTTGGGAGTCGAAAGCTGCGTTACAAGACTCTAGCAAAAACCGCATAGATATTTGAATATCACAGCTCTTACACATTTTTTAAGATAGGTAAAATGAAGTTTGGGTGTTAATTTTTCTTAACGCGCGAAAGTTTTCGCACTTATTTATTATTATATAAATTTGTTAAAGATTTTTTTGCTATTTATCCCAACCTATCGTACAAATGACGTGTCAGACAAAATGAGACTTTCCTTTATTTAGATTTTTACTTCCACTCACGTCACATATCCACTTATTATATATACACCTAGGTAAGTCATCTCATAAAATAAAAACACGCTGCTGTCAATCATCTTCAGAGCTACATAAATGACAGACTAGAAAATATGTCAAAAAATAGGGTCCGCCAACAAAATGTCTCACCGGAAATCCAGCAAGAGCAACTGCTTGCGAAATTTATAGCTCCCCGCCTTAAGACAGGTTGACTGTCATATGACTCATCCCTCATTCCAAAACGTACGTACGATAATCTCGGTCAAAAGGCGATTTGCCAATTCCTATGCTTTCCAGAATTCTGTCCCATGATGTAATGGATGAGATACGCCGCGTTATGAGTGTAAAGTTTGTTTGCCTGCTTCACTTGCCAACAATAAACTCCCCGGCAACGTGACTATACATTAATTTGATCCAAAAATGGATTAACTGTGAACTTTCACTATGTAATTATCAACGTGGGCATATACACTCCCCGCAGGTCAACTGTAACAAAGAAACAGAAAGAAAGAAACAAAAAAAACTATTTGCGATACAAATCTGCCGCAAAAATTTAACCCAACCAATAACGATCGGTGCAGACAATTGACAGGTTGTTTGTTGATTCATGATTTTGAATTAAGATTCCGTCTTATGACTCGAAGCCAATACGACCGCGTGTATATGTAGTCATTTTGCTACGGTCCTGAAGTTTGCGAAACTCAACAATGCGGAGGAGTCGAAAGTACAGTCAACTGTGTGTGTGTGTAGAAATGTGTGTGCTGGACTTCTCTGCTGGAGTATTAATTTATTGGGGTTACGAATTCTCTAATTTATTTGTCGACTGCACAGCGTCAAGTTGTGGCTTAAATTCGCAGCACGTATTTGCTGTGTGTGGCGATTTAAAAATATAGATTAGTTCTTGGAATTTTCGAAAGAGGTCCATTAATTATCACCATAAGCGATCAAGATTCAGCTATCCAATTATTTATTGGGCGGGATATCAAGGCCAAGGACGAAAACAAATAAACTAATAAAGGGCTCAGATTTTTTATGACTTCCAACCAAAAAGATTTAAAGATAAAATGCATGCGTGGTTTTGTTGTTCTTAGAGATTATGAACGAATGGCAAAAATGGGGTAATATAGTTGCTCTGGCTTAATGAGTACAACCAGAGTTGATGAAATATGTTGTTCAGGGATTAAGATCAAATTTGTATGTATTTTAACAAAATAAATAGTAGCCCCGCCCAATCAAAGTTGTTTCTTTTAGTTGCATTGGAAATTTGTAGCACGAAGAGATCATTTTATGAGACGCCTTTGGTACGCAATACTCGCACTCTGTCTGTCTCAAATAACGTACAGGGTCATTCATTTCGTGGTTTGAAGTTGGCATTCGACACCTGTCAAACTCAACTGTCATTTGAAGTTTCATAATATTAGTTGAATGTTTGCCATTTACGATAATGGATGGCTTAACGATCGAACAAGGCGTTTAAATTATCCCAACTTATTATACAAACTTACTACAAGACCAATTATGGCTTTAGTGCGTGAGAATTTTCCTGGTCGCGTGATTTCACATTTTGGCGACGTCAATTAGCCACCAAGATCATGCAATTTGACACAGTTAGATTATTTTCTGTTGGGCTACGCAAAAGACCGAATAATTCCCGAACTCTAAACGTATTAAAAAAAAAATATTGCTCAAGTTATGGCCGAGATACCGCCCGAAATGTCCGAAAAAGTGGTTAAAAATTACCTTAAAATAATCGCATGCTGCGAATCTTACCAAGGCCGCCATTTGAATGATATTGTATTTCACAGTTTATAATGAAATAAAATGTTCATCAAAAATGTATCGCTATGTGTGTTTTATTTAGCTTTACTTTTGAAACCGAAAAATGATTGAATTTATTAAGCAGCGAATGCTCAACATAGTCTTCCGTTCCAATTATTGGTAATATTTAAATGGAGCGGGTCTTTATTTCAAATAGGGTTGAAGGACTTTTACTGAAGCTGAGTTGCACGGAAAAAAAATACATAAAATTGCAGGTTTTTGCTGTTCTAATTTTTGATTATACTAGCTTAAGATTTTTTGCACTTAGTTCTGAGGTGGGACGTGGCACAGATTCGAGACTGAAAAGTCTCAAAATCAGCTGTTTTTCGATCCAAATTCAGTATGTTATTTAGCACAAGTTGAAATTGAGTTCATTATGCCTGCAATGCTGTTTTTAAATTTAATAGAGGCCTTTTATACTTATTCAATTAACTCTTAGGAACGTTTCCGCTACTAAATACAAAGCCTGGGCACTCATTCCGTAACTTTTCAGACAATTATTTTCGAAATGATAGACCTCCAAAACTAACTAAAATTAAAAGTTTGAAAGCTTAATCCAGTTCATTTTCCAAAAATTTAATGAAAGCTGACGTTTGTTAAAAAGATTCGAGCACAATACTTATAACTTATTTTGGTGATCAAAGTTTCAAAAACGATATCTTTTCGACGATCATTGATATGCGTAATCTGCCCCCTGTTTATGCTATTATTCTTATTGAACAATATTTAGAAAATTTCATTGTTTCCAACAGGATGTCATCTGTTACCTAGTGCAATATGCGCTGTTCTTTTCTGTTTGGACAGTTTTCACTAAATGGTTCTGTGCTGTTCTGTTCCATTCTGTTCCGTTTATCTCCAATAAGGCGATACGCCCATACATAGAATGCAACCGAAAAAGTTGGAACAGTATGAAAATAAGTTTATTTTTGCGTTTAGGCAGTCATAGCGAAAATTCTGTCAAAAAAATGTACTGTCACTTTGGTGTCAGTATAAATTAAATTTCAAATCGTTCTTCTGTTTTCTTATAAATTTTTTTAATTGCCTAGAACATGATAGACCACGTTGGTTGTCGTATTACGAATTATAAAGTAAATTTATCAAAAAAAAAATACTTTGCAAATTATCTAATTATCTTTAAATTAAAGAAAAAATTACGAAAAAAAAAAAATTAAAACAAATCAACCACCACTAATTGGATTCCACCCGAAAAAAAAATCACGAAAGATGGAATAGTAAAGAAATGAAATATTTCAGTGGAATCTGGAATGGTTTGGGTTTTTTTTTTTGTTGTGGAATTAACTGGGAAGTTGATCGGGAAAAGTTTTTCGTACGGAAAAATGGATAAATGATTTTTTTTAGACAACTTAAAGATCATTTGCTTATTTTTTGTTTTTATAAACTTACTTTAAAAATTCATAAGCAACATTTTAGGTGGTCAAAAAAAGCAAACGAAAAGTTGAAAATTTTCGTTTCACATATGGCTATAACTAGGTCCTAAACAGACCTTATGGCAGCGTTTTATAAGACACCAGTGGAAAACTAGAAAATGTACAGTAGAACCTCCTTTAAACGGACACCTATTTTTGAATATAGAGCGGCGATGTTTTTAAGACGCAGATGACTGTTTGGACTCCTTTGTGCACGTGAAAGAAAATGTTCCAAATAATCCATCTTCTACAATTTACGTTTAAATTGCGTTACATAACTTAAGCTGCGTCCGTTCAGTGGTTGGTATCGTAAATATTTAAGTCACCACTCGACTGAACACACCCACCAAATTTCCGACCGACATTCTTTCAATTCCAGTTAACTTCCAGTATCTCTTGAAATATTGCTGCTTGCTGTTGCTGGTTGTTGCAAGGTTGGAGTGCCAATAGCGCCATTGTGGGTGTGCTCAGTCGCCATTGTACTTTTTTATTTTTATCTTTTGTCGACCAATCATTACCGCTTGCGCAGCACAAAAATTATCGCAAAGTTATAATTTAAACTCAATAAATTCCTCATTTGTAGAATTCAAATAAAGTGTTTTTATTTTTGGACTATACACGTAATATTGGCGTTCATTTCAAAGGGATATCAGTTCAAAGGAGTCGAGTGACGGCGCTGAAAATTTCGGTCTGTTGTCTTGAATTCAATGGCCGTACAAGGAGGTTGTTAGTAATGGACTCATTGAGTATTGATGATGGGGAATTCCATAAATACAGGAAATTTGAAATAGAAATCGCAGTATCAAATAAAACAAAGTACACATGCCACTCCTTCGACTATTTCTACAAGATGTTATAAAGGAATTACAAATCTCGAACGGAGAAAGGATGACTCAATATCAACAACATTCCAATACGAAATGAGAACAACGACCTTTGAAATTGGCCATCTGACCATCCAGCAAGTTCGACAGAATAGGCCCGAGAATGAAGGCTGTATGATCTGTTATACTGATGGCTGTGAGGGACAGAGGTAGCCCTTATTTGGATGTGAAGTTGTCATTCATTAAAGCCCGTCAAGGCAAACGGGACCGAACATTTTACGAAGAATCTTCCTCTCACAGCAACCGAGGATATCTTCAAACCTGCTTGGTTAAAGTTCAAGCTTCAGCGCCATAAAAAAGGACGGGGACTATCAAGGTCATATACAGATTTTCTCAAAAAAATTCACACAAAATGAATCGTTGTGCGAAGCAAGGCCTAGAGTCCCTTTATAGGCACTGTTGCGCCAACTGTTCTATTTTTGTATGGATACAGAATTTGCTTAGTTGTTTGAGAAAGGACTCTACTACTCAATTGCCTCTTGATCCGAAAGAAGCAGCCATTGCCAAGAGTTATTCGCACTGTAATTTCTGAGTATGTTGTTCCCGAAATTTATAGCAGAGCCGAGGTAGACAAATTCACTTATACCACCTCAAAGTTGGAACCGTCAATTCTAAGGTTCTTTTTGATACGATCGATTTTGATGCAGCAACGAGCTTTCTCCATCGTCATACCACACATGCGGAAGTTTTGTAGGGATGCCAAAACTAGGCACGGCTCTGCATAGCTCGTCCCCATAGATATCGGCTTTGAAATCGACGACAGGATGCACATTCGATCGGAAGCGCACTTTCCGCACTGATATGGCCGATCATGTTCCTTTCGAAGGATTTGAGGTATATTTACTAAATATGCCAAATAGGATCTTATGCGATATAAGGGAGACTGATACCCCTTTAATTAGCACAGCTGATGGAGTTTACTTTCTTGTGAACCGAGCAGACGATGCTGAACTTGTATGCAATTTTCGGGCCAAATCTTGGAAATGAGTTGATGCTTTAATTTTGGTTCGTTCAGGTAATTCAGCAACCTTAAGAAAGTGTTTCGCTAGATTCTTCTCGATAACTTTCCAGACGATTAGTAACTCAAATTTAAATCTTGGAGAGGTCAGTTTCCACCAAATAATGAGATCATTCAATAAAAAATCACTCAGTAAATATATTTTTAAAGTCGGTAAACAATATCGTACAGCCGACCAACGGCAAACTTGATGACATCGCCTGTTTGTACAGCATACTTATGAAAACTTGCCGAACATTTGGTGAAGTCATACCTTAATGAGTGACGCACTGGAAAATTTGTGGCAATTAAACTGCTGGTGTGCAAACAAAATGTCACACAAAAAACTCAATTATACTTAAGCAGATCTATCATCCTAAGCTGCATGTCAAGGCCGCAACAGCGGAAACAGATGACACACTACTCGCGTTGCATGGTGAAAACTACCCACCTATAGGCGACGCACTAAGAATGACACGATCGTCAACAACGTACTACGTGGGTATTAATTTCAGTTCTCATTATTGCAGCATGATTATGTTTCTGGGGATCTAGGTGGGGCGACGAATCGGCGGGTTTGTTTACAAAGCTAAACTGCACAAAATGTGTACGCACGAGAGAGCAATACCAAGCGAAAGCAAATGTGGATCGTAAGAGCACAAGCTTTGCCTGCGATCGAAAGAAAACGAAAAGCTCACCATACACTGAAACGGAATACACCTGACAAAAACGTCAAAACTCCCAGAGACAACTATCTCTGTTACCAGTATACCACTATTGGCAGCGACTCACAAATCACAATACCAACTATACCCATCTACATGTCTCGCTTTGTACGGCAAAATCGATTTACAGATACAGTTCGCGAGAGAGATAGACTGCGGCCAGCCTGAACTCGGCTTTGTTCTACCTGTTGGCTTGCCCATGTCCACTCAGCACTCAATCCAGCTACTGCTGTCCCAAACTGTATCGCTGCGATGAGATTTTGATTAGGTTTTCTCCAATTTTACCCGTGTGGAATGTATCTCCCCATTTTCATTTGTGTTTTGCTTTGATGTTTCGTATTTCATTTGCTGTAGTGCCTCTGAGTTGTTGTTGTTGCTCCTCAGGCCACAATTCGCGCGCTTAGTATGATCGATGTTTTGTCTTTGCAAAGATATAGACAGACGACGAGAAAAAAAACACGCCTCGTATCTGTATCTCCGTCTGATCATTCAGTTCGCACTTGACTGAATCGCTGTTTTGTATAGTGTTGTGGACCATATTCTGTGTCTGTGTCGGCACAGGTAGATCAGTCGTGACGCGATTTTTGCACGGTCTACACGATTCGAGTTGAATACGTCTGCCAATTGTGGGGATCTGACTTACATCCGTTGACATTGAAGGAAGTCCAACGAATTCCGAATCATATTTTTCTTGAATCGATCAACGTACCTCAGGCCCGCCTTCATAATCCGTGAAGGTCTCGCCTTAAATTCTCCACCTGTCGATTGGAAATTCCTAAAAACCGACCAGCTGTTTCGCAATCAACTGTGTAATCGCTAACGAATCATTATAGATACTTCTCGTCGTCGTTGTCGCGTCGCAGTGGTCGCTTTGTAACTGTGTGTTTAGTGGATTTCTACATTTTTGCGTATTACGCGCTAGTGCCTTATGCGTCAGCGCATTACTCAGAAACCTAGGCTCCGTGCGTTTGATAGTAATAAGTGCAATGCGATGCAGTGCTGAAATGTGAAGTGGATCTATCCAAAACGGGTCGAATAATGATGTCAAATCAATTCAGTGTGCTGGCAAATGGTAGCTTAAATGACGTCTCTGTATAAAGGTATCCCATGCGCGTAGAATTTTGTCGACACAGAGGAAACGACGCGAAATAAAAGTGAAAATATACAAAAAAAAAATCCAATTAAACGTTGGGCGCCCGTTTATTGATAATCGTGTGTTAAGCCACTTGCCAATGTGCTAATTGTGCATAACTTTGCTAGATCTCAACTGTGTAGCTGATCGGGATTTGTGTGATAAATTGCAGATATACTTGGCGAAATCGCCTGTTAACATTTTGGATTACGTACCCTACGTCAACCAAATGGTTTGAGCTCATCGATTTGCGAACGGGTTTTGCATTTTGGTAAGTTGAAGTCAAATGCTTTTTTTTTTTTTTTGTTCATTTCTTGTTCAAATACGAATGTATTTGTAGCCATTTTTGGGGGCTTATAAAAGTTTATTTATGACACCTTAACACGCCAGTTCTTGGAAGGCAAACTTATCGAGGGAGATAAAGTTACATACATCCGGGATTGTTTCGGATCTTAATGTCATTTATTACTGTTGGCGTTTTTGCGGTGTAAAAATAAAATTTCTGTCTATACAACTTCAAATTGAGTGTGCTGGTCTTGAGTTTGAAGTTCTATAAGCTTTTTGCAGTTTTTTTTTTGTCTATACTATGACTTGGTTATAATTATTCTTTGGCTATCAGAGATCTTGCGGCGATAATCTCGATCATTAAAGCAAATTTGGTTTCGAGGAGCGATTGGAAATATTTTTTTACCTTTGGAGCTTTTTAAAGTGTTTTTCTAGATCCTATAGGAAATTGTAGTTTCTGTTGTATTGTTTGAACTGTGCCAAAGAGTAAAAGTCACACAAAACGAATAGTTGTGAGAAGCTGGACCTACGATCTGAATTGAGTATTTTTTATTTGGAAATCATAAAAGGTGATCGCTTTTTTAGTTCAAATATGCATTCGAACTCAAATTCAATGTCTGCATCCACCGAACAACTAATCACTTTGTGTAGATAATTTTCCTCCCCCTAAAAAATTAAGTGCTTTGTTATAACTTTTTAGAAGCCACAAAGGTATATCACTCTGATTTAAATTCCTCATAACCCTACAATGCGTTTGTTTTTTTTCCAATTTTTACTTTTTGCGATTGTGTCAAACCCACATAACACTCTTGCGTATCAGAGTTATTGCCCAAACACTACTCGTTCTTCCCCTGGTGGTTGTTAATATACTAAACAGCAACGGAGAGTTAAAATTTCTAAAATTAGTTTCTCAATTCATTTCACTTTGCAATTGCCAAAGTTTCCAAGTGTTTGTGGATCAAACAATGGCCAGTTGGCACACGCACAGAGGTATAGTTCTAGAATCATTAAAATGTACTTTGAAAACAACCATAGCGAACAAAATACAACTGTCATCTATCACTTTCGTTTCTTTTTCTGTACAATTGCTGCTCTTAATTTAACTCAATCCCCAGCTGGCTTATTTTTTTTTTAAAGTTACCCTGGATGGCAACGCTACGGGTGCCTTCTGCTAGTTTGCTCATTCAATAGTGTCCACATGAGTTCATTGTTCATCATAAGAATATGAATGGTTGTGGGCTACACGTCATATTCGGATATCCCGCGGAGTGTTTCATAAATAATTGTATGTTGGTGCTGCGTGTGAATTGTCTGTCCATGAAGGGTGTTTGAGACGAAATAAAATTTGTAACCTAATTTATTGTAAATGTGTCCTTCGTTCGAAAGAGTTAGCAAACCGGATAAAGTCGAATATCGGAGTTGGGAATACAATGGGCGTGTTTTATTGAACTTCAATATCAATATCGGAATCACCAGCACGCAGTTAATAGTCGTGATTTTTTGAGCTTCG
Source organism: Cheilosia vulpina (assembly GCA_916610125.1). NCBI lineage: Eukaryota > Metazoa > Arthropoda > Insecta > Diptera > Syrphidae > Cheilosia > Cheilosia vulpina. Next base: position 67,525,653 of record OU744277.1, read on the forward strand.
ATCTCAGCAAAGCAAAGTAAAGTAAGATTTTCAGCACGCGATTACAACAACTACTGCGAGTCTCGAAGTGTCAAGTAGAGCGTAGTTGTTGCGTTTTGAAAATCCAACTTTACTTTGTTTTGCTGAGATCGAAGCTAAAAAAACAGGCCTAATATCAACTACACTCTACTTGACACCAGTGCTACCACTGAAAATTTTCAGAAAGAGCCCAAAAAAAAAAGAGTCCCAGATTTGAAAAAAAAAAACGAGTCCTATTCCGGTCTTAGTATTTTCTTTTATTTTTTAAAGAAACACACTGTTATATATTACCAATTGTAATAATATTGTAATTCAAATTTAGGTAAAAAACAATTTATTTTCGACCTCAACTAAATAGGCTAAGCAATTTTGAATTATACATTTTCAAAAGGAGTCCGAATTAACAGATTAACTTTTCCTTTTAAGGAAAATGAGTCAAAATTACTCTATAGCGTCCCGAAAGTAATACTGTTTGACACTTCTTCCCATATGCACTCTAGGTATTTATCCCAAGTGTAATAAAAAGTGACTTGACAGCTACAGTTGATCTGTTTTCAGCGCCATTCACAGCAAGAGGGAATAAGAAGAACGTTAAATCAAACTAAAAGTCGAGACATACCACAAAGTGAAAAGAGCTGTTTTATTGCTCTGTCGTTTTGCTGAAAAAGATGTACCAAAGCAACGGGCCCAATAAAATGCAGCCCTGTAAAACGTTAACGCTTTATAAAGCGCTCTATTCTAATAGGTCAACTGTGAATAGTTATTTTTTCGTTACTTGAACTTTATTTATACCTAATAAAAAAAAACACTCCTCGTCAGTACAGTAGGCAGCAGCGTTTTGTTGAAACATTAAAATCTATTACAATATTCGTAATAGATAATAACACCGGCGACTGCGTTCCATATTTCATTGGGGATGTTCAAGTATCTAGTTTAGCAAGTCTGACAGCTGCCTGACTTGATGTGTATCAGTTTTTATCATCCTGGATTGATCACATGAACAGCTGTTTCAGTCAACGTTTATGAAGGAACAACCGACAAATCTATTCTATGTGGCTGACGTAGAAAAAGTGACGTTACCGACCAATCTCGTTTTGTGTTCAAATTACATCTAGCCCAGATCAATCTAGTCGACTTATGACAGTTAGATTTTTGAATGTGCCCATTAACTATTCATCTTGAATAGCGCTGTCAAACTAGGTAGCTGTCACTTCAAATGCAGTATTTGATATGAAATTGAAGATGTGCTTCGTGAATTTCGTTTCAATTTTGTATTGTCGCGTTCATAAAGCAATCTAGTTCAGCTTAATTTAGCCAACTTAACCTGGAATATCTCTAATGCGTTGGAATAAAAATCTTTGAAATGAAATAAAGTACGCTGCTCAAACTAAACTAAATTTTATCTGCTCTCCGACTTTTCTCTCCAAATTAACCAAATCCTAACTAAATTTTGACATACGGCGCGCCGTGAATAAGTGTCACAAAAAACATATATTCTTTGAAAATAAAAAATTCAACTCTCTCTGATTTCAACCATTTCCAAATTAAGGTTTTCCTTGTTGATTTATTTATTTAAAAAAACTCATCTAAGCAGAGATTATCCGCTATTTTGCAACAGAATATAACGATCTGTCAAAATTCAGTTTAAGAAAAAGTGCTGCCCAATGGGACAGAAGTAAATTCTGAAACAAAAGTTTGATTTTTTAGCTCGAGCTGCGTATCACTCGGCAAAATTTACCTCAGATAAATTTTGGAGAGAACTTTCTGTGCGAACTAAAATTGAATTGGATCAGCGTACTTAGCTTTGCCAGTTAACTGTGTAAACGTGAGTTATTTGCCAAAATATGTTTTACTCGTAGCATTTAAAGCAGTCCCTTATTTATCATTTTTACATTCGGTTTTGCACTTTAGGCGTTTGTATTGTCAGTCGGGGTTAAATTGAATTCATGACGCAATAATCAAATAAGATATAATTGTTTGTAAAACTTAACAGTCGCCACACTTAAACACATTTATTAAAGAAACTAAAACATCTGTAAACATTTTAATTTTCAATTTAAGTACCTTTTCTAAGTAGGGATATAATTTTTACTGACCGACATTTACATTCAAATTAAACTATGATTTATTAGGGGGATATAAAGTTAAATGACTACAGCTCTTGCATTATTGGTCTAAAATATATATATGTGTATATATTTCGCTGTACAAAATTGAATTCCCCAAGTAACTTGGTGTCAATTGGAACAGACGCTATACCCGTGCGGAGTGCACGTTCACGAGATCGTTCGTACGCCAGTAATCTACTTAAATTACTCACTAAAATAAGTTAATTTTGGTGAATTGGTTTCTCTCTCTCTCCGAGAGCAACGCCCCTAAGAAATCACGATCGTAAAAAAATATAATTTACTTAATAGGCCTAACACACAATAAACACGTTTTACGATTACTTACGTGATGAGCAAACGTGATTCAGTACATCACACACATCCCATTACCACATTTAAAAATTACCCGGACCACGTTCGAGTACGTCGACCCTAATAGGTCCTTGAGGTAAGCCCGTGAGAAGGGAATAAAAATGCCGCCCTTAAAAGAAGGCACAAACTCTGATTTAAATAATCTCCCCCAAACCCACCTACAAAAGGAAGCAAATCGTCCTTGTAAATACCAATCCATATAAAAGTCAACTCCACCCCAATAAATATTAGCAAGCAAAAAAAGTGTGTCCATGTCATAACGAGAGCAAGTCTGTTCCCAAAATGGGCTCGTTCCAGACAGATGTACTAAGTTGGAATAATTTTTCAATTTTCGAATCTAAATGCGGATATTATTTCAGTATGAAACGAACTCACGCGACCCACTCGAGTTTGCGTGTTCTTTTTTTTGTTTTTTGTGACCACAATGATGGCCATCCGTCCGGCGGACATGTAGGGAAGGCACTTGTTGAATGGGTGTCCCCGTATTTCCATTTTAGTTGGCGATTAAAAAAAAATCTATTGTAGTTTGAGTTTGTTTTGCTTTAGTTTGTTCTTCGCCTTGAAATGGCTGTTGTTTTACTTGTTTTCTCCAGAGTTGGACTTTTATTCCACCTCCACCAGAGCGAGTTCCGTTTTAATGTATTCATTCAGCATATTTTTATATTGTAGTTGTAATTGTGTAGGAGCAGAGAATATCGTAAAAGCAACAGTCGAACGGCGGCATTCAATTTTACCAAGCTGGTTACCATTTTGGGTAATGTGACTGTAAATGAGGTTACAATTTTGACGCGTGTGTGTTTGTGTGTGGGGTGTAAGGAGAATGGGTTTAGGATGTTTGCAAATATTTGCTGCCCAGATTTATTCAAGATGCTATTGTGGATTCATTGATCTTTGCGATTGACCGAGAAATGGAATTGAGGAATTTTCGTAGGTGGGAACGGTTTTCGCGAAATGCAGAACTGAAATAGATGTCACTGGTAATATTCGGACAGACATCACTCGGGCTTGCTTAGGGAAACTATATACAAGGTGGCGCAAAAATAACTTTCCGATGTTTTTTGGCTGTAATTTAAAAAAAAAATGAAAAACTTTGATTCTTCTTGTGGATTATTTTTATTTGGTCTTTTAATTTTTTTTACATCATGTCGAGAATATGATGTCATGTAAATGGCCGCCGCCACAGTTGATTGTCATTTGAGCCCTTTTTATGGCATTTTCCATCACTTTGGCCAAAACTTCCGGCGATAGGTCCTCACATTCTTGACGGATATTGTCTTTAAGAGCTGCAAGAGTCTGAGGCTTGTTGACATAAGCCCGCGACTTCAAAAAGCCCCACAAAAAGAAGTCTGGAGCGGTCAAACCAGGCGATCTTGCTGGCCAGTGCAAATCGCCAAAACGGGAGATTAGGCGCCCGGGAAATGCATCCTTCAGCATATCGGTTGTGGCACGTGCAGTGTGTGCCGTTGCACCGTCCTGTTGGAACCACATGTTTTCCAATCCCAATTCATCAAGTTGCGGCAAAAAGAACTCGTTGATCATTGCTCTGTAGCGCTCACCATTCACAGTAACCGTTTGGCCCACGACGTCTTCGAAGAAAAAAGGTCCGATGACTCCTCCAGCGAAAACAGCACACCATACAGTGACTTTGATCGGGTGTAATGGCTCTTCGTGGGTTACACGCGGATTTTCAGTGCCTCAGAAGCGTAAATTTTGCTTATTTACGTACCCGCTGAGATGGAAATGGGCCTCATCACTCATGATTATTTTTGATGAAAAATCATCTTCCTCTTGGTGGTGATTAAGGATGGCTTGAGCGTATGTTAGACGCGATTGGCGGTCAGCAGCTAACAGCTGATGCACCGTCTGAACTTTGTACGGAAACCTCTTCAAATCTCGTACCAAAATTCGCTGTAAAGATCGTCGACTGATACCCATTTGCATGGCACGTCGTCTGGTCGATGTCGACGGCGCTTCCATGACATCTTCGGCTGCAGCAGCAATATTCTCCGCAGAACGGCTACTCCGGGGTCTGCCACGCCTGGCAGCATCTCGTGTTGTGCCAGACTCTTCGAGGCGAGCGGCTAAACGTCGCAGTGTTTCACCAGTAGGCGTTGGACGGCTAGGAAATCTGCGACGAAATTCACGTTGTGCCAAAGTCACCGACCGATTATTGCTCAAATAAATAGTCACCAATATTCCGCGTTCTGGAGCAGTGTAGCGTAACGTTGTTTATTAACGTGTATTTCGCATGTGTTTACTACACAAATGTCAAAACAGAACTGACATTAGGGGCCAATCGCAAAATTTATAGCATTTTCTGATAGGAGGATTACTTTTGCGCCACCTTGTATTTATAATGTGGAAAACGAGGGCAGGCAGCGTTACTCGGTATTTGGAAATGTATGTGATATTTTATGGGTCTTTTGTTGACTTTTACAGTTTTCTGTTTCGGTACTTCCTTGCGGATTTCTGAACAAAGTTTTTTTTTGTTAAGTTGGGACATTTTTAACAGTGTCTAGAGTAGGTGCAGTCTATCAAGAACTAATTTGTTTTAGTTTCCTGCTTTTTTACTACTTTGTTGGCTTTAATTCTAGTGCCTTGTACCTTTTTATTACCTACCTTAACACAGTTGATCCAAATGAACATTAAACGTTAGTCCATCCTAGTTGTTCGCTGATAAAAACATTACCAACTCGACGTTTACTTACCCGGTAGGTATAGCTTAGCTACCCAAAAGCTTCGTTCCCCGAAGAAAAAACTGTTTGGATAAGTTTTTTTTTATAGTTGTCGAAACTAATTTTGTGGAGCTCATTGAAGAACTTTCAATACAAAAAAACTTCTAAACACACATAAAGTGGGGACAAGTTATCGGTGATGGGTATCATTCTTCGCAAGCGCGTCGTTCCAAGTATACATGGTGGTTATGCTCATCCAATCACTATGAATTCATCGGAAAAATCTGGGTCTTAGTATTTTCTTTTTATTTCATCGCAATCGACCAGCGCATTCTGATTTAAACTCAGAAGTTTTAAATGTCAATATTTGAGCACGAACTGGTGGTAATAGTTATTTTTTTTCGTTTCCTTGTTGCTTCCTTTACGTCGAAGTTTGAAGTGGAAACAGCATCGGTTTATGTTTCAGTCATCTTACGAATAGACACAACTATTCAATAAAAGTCGTTCTAGGACATATCCTAGGGCAGCTTCTTTAACAAATTTTTTAATTCTTCCGTGGGCTTAAAGGTGAAATTGTTCGGCACTCCCTCCCAGTGCTTCGGTGTCCAATATCTGACTTGTAATTGTTCCACACGCTAGGTTGCATTACATCGATGCTGTCTTAGATCTGCCTGAAGCCGCACCTCACCTCTTTATATGCGAATAAACATTTATAAGAGTTCTGTCCCCAATAAGAGTTCTTCACTTGGTTTATCCCATTTGGTACGGATAAACAGCTTCTAGATGTCTTTATTGTGACTATAACTTTCCTTTCGTTAAGCCGGCTGTGCAGAGCTCTTCGAAGACTGCTAATTTTTGTATACCGAATTTAATTTTTTTGCCGGAGAGGCAAAAAAATTTTAATACTTTCAAAGTTTTGTTAGCGACCACTACCTTCATTGTTTGAATCATATAAATACAAGATTTACAAATTCTCACGATTCCTAGTTTTTGTTGTAAAATTTGACAACTTTCCAACACTGAAAAGGGATTTTGTTATTGTGACGTTTCCACGCAGGACAAGAGTAAATGCGAAGCAATTGTGGCGGAATTTTCAATATAAATCAGCGTCATGCTGATGTTTTCGTAAGAAATGCCCTTCAATTATGATTCTTCAAAGATACATCCTTGATATTTAGTGCGACATATGAAAGTAGTTCCTGGCTAGTATGGAATGCTTCTTTTTGTTTACTATAATTACTATCCCAGTTGTCAAATTTTATCTCAACTTCCTAAGTGTGCAGCGGTCGTTTCTTTTCTCGAAGTTTTTTTCTTTCGATAGGTATTTTTTGTGCGTTGTATAGCTTTCAATGTTCTTGTATTAACTTTGACACATGCAATATTAAGACTCCTGGCGACAAGATAAGCCTTAAACGACCGAGCGAATATGACCACTACAATCAAATTGGTGAGTATTGTTGAATACAAGCTTAAAAGAGCAGATCGTTCGGTCATTTACCCGTGGCTATAAATATGCAAATTCCTAGAATTCATAGAATTGAAACAAAAGACTTATTCGCGTACGCGGCTTAAATCGAAAGTAATCGATAAAAATCAATCGAAGTCTATACAAATGTTCTCATCAAAAATGACAGAATAAGGGAAATCTAGCAAAATATATAGTAACGAGCAGTTCCCCACTTGGGTCGAAATAGCTCAGAGATTTTCAAGCGGCAAGTACTGAGAAATATGTCAAATGCCCAAAGTTGACCAGCAACAAATTGAAAATCCGTCTTAAAAATCACTTGCACTTAAAAATAAATTCTGTGAAAATAATAAAAATTCGATGGTGGTTGAATGTTCACTTAGAAGGTGATGTGAATTAGATGTCAAAGATAGAAGTGGGTCAAAGTAGATCGATATCTATCCACGTATTTTGGAGTATATTTTCAATTCTCTCATAGAGGCCGCTGAATTTTTTGATTTTTAGTGCTTGGCTCGGGATTTTACCCGAATAGATCTGATGTGTCATATTACATTCATACTTCATCGCATTTAGACCGCGATTACATCGACCGCGACCGACTTCATCGTGCGCTAACCCAATAAAATCGATCAAATATTATCGGCTGCGAGCAAATCTAGCCGACATATTTTAATTGCCGTTTTATTACTCGTTTTTGGGCCCCGGAAATCTTGCTTGGAGCAAGACCAAATCATGTTCATAATAAACACATGACTCTCTGACTCCATCAAATCGCAATCGCAATTCGAAATTTATTCCCCTTCGGGTGTCGTAAATTGTTCGCTCTCGGTATATCTTTGCCTACCACTTACTTGTGTGCCAAAAAGGATTTCGATTTCCATTTCCATTTCCAATTCCAATCACCCGGCCATTAGAAGTCATCTGAAACACATATTTGCGGTTATTTCGGTTTCTTCTCTAAAACTAAAAACAAATAAAAAGCAAATCACATAAAATCCAACGCATTACTGCCAAACAAAGGAGAACCAACAACCAAGCAAACCAAACCGCACCGCACACAACACCAGACCAGTCACAGTCAAGTCATGTGTATAGCTGGCCAAAGCAGCCCGCAGTGGAGAGTGTGGGAAGAGCGTTCAGCTGTCAGCCACCACAAGTAGACTTGTCGACGTTTATTTGTATAGTTAAACTTCTTGTCTTTGCCTTTTAGAGACATATCCCCATTATCGTTGTTGTCGTCATCGTCAAACGAAAAACGATCTCCTCGCACTCGCAGTCAGTTTGTGTGTAGGACTTGAAGCCGGAGAAAAATTATTCCACATTTTGCGAGTCTCCAATAATCAGTCAATTAAATTTATATAGTCTTAGGCCTAGCCGGGGTTTTGCGAAGGCGGTGGCAAATATAATTTATTGACCGTCCCTGAGCGTGGGTCAGCCTCAGTGTTGTGCGTGCGGAGATTTTGTAATTTCCCTATCAACAACAGAACAAAAAAAAAACTTTTCGTTTGACAGCTCTACCGTTACACAAATGCCTAACAGGCATCCCACGCTTGCTGCGTCGCTATTCAAGTGAAACTTCCATCAATTGAATCGGGTCGAGAATATAAAACCTCTCATAACTCGTTTAAGGCTTGTTAACACTGCTGCCCCTCAACACCATCGCCAAGTAGTGGAAATTGCGCATGAAACGTCAACGAAACGTTGGGCTTTGACTGATTTGCGACACGATTCACTAAACGTCAGCCATTAAGCGGAATGCACACGCCATTCGGTAGTTACGATACGGTAGTATATGATGGCGAATCTGGAAAGTGAAATTATTATGCCGCTTCGATTTCGAATTCGAATTGTGCGTATGGACGCCACTGACCTTCTGATTTAATGCACTCTGACACACCATTAACACGTGTAAACATCAACGACTAAACGAGTCAAATGTCGAACTGCTGAAATCAATAAAGTCGAAGGCAAAGAGTTGTGGATTTGATGTGCCCCTGGAATGTCATTTATCTGTCATTGGCAGGTCTGTTGTTTGTGGCGATTATGTCATCCACTAGTGCTGTCATTCGTGGCGAATAGACAAACATACTTATTACCTTAAGTAAACGAAGATGAGAATCGGGGGGAAACCACAAGAGTTCTAAAAAGCACACCGACACACACAATGATATTTAAATAAGTTCCCTCTCAAGTAGATATACACTCGCCGCATGGTTTTGCAATTAGTCAGTGACATTGAAATGAAGTTGTCCGTTAGGCGGCTTTCAAAAGGTGCTTGCACTAATGATGTCTACGTCAAAAGTCTGTCGATTAGTGATCTTGAACGGATTCGACACTTGTTTCTGCGCCATAACGTTTAACCAAGTGGAGAGACTCTTAATTAGACAAGCAGTTATTTAAACCAGTTCCCATGATGAATGCGTCATATTCTCCGGATAACCGTCCAACAGTGACAAGAAGTATCCTCTCATAAATTTAACAAAGGTGTTTAAGCTGGCGGCCTTCACATAACTGGGTGAGATGACTTAAGATGATAGATAGTTTGCTTAAGATACTACTGATCGGGTCGATGTGCTTTCATACAAATTCTTGAACACATAATTTTTAAAGTTGTCTGATGACACAATCGAAATTTCTGATTGACCACAGAGGTCGCAAGGGAGAACCGGAAAGGACGCCCAGTGCTAATAAGACTTGGAGAAAAATGTGACTTTTGTAATTAAAGAACGACAAAAAATTTTACTCACTTTATCACTGTCAGATCTGCCAAAGTTAGCAGCCTACGGCTTACATGAGCTGATCTGTCAAGCAGTGGATTCGGTTAGGTTAAGTTTGTCCAGCACACAAGCCAGCAATAGGCTCATGGTGATGCTGTAAAAGTCGCCTCAAAGGGCTTCGAAAACACTCCAGAAACGCATTTAAAATTAAACTAAAAATAAAATAAAAAGGTAACCGAAAAAAACGGCACGATAAAAAATCGAAAAACGTACCGAAGTACGCAACAAGTACGAAGTACCGCCCCGAAAAATTCTCAAAAACGGTCTCCTAAACGGTTTGAAAAACATCCAACGAAATGCACTTAAAACACAAAACAAAGGTCGGTTAACAATCCAAAAACGTTCCGAAGTACTCACTGAATTTTTCGCCTCAAAACCGCCCTGAAAAAGTCTTTAAAAACGGCTCGAAAAACGGTCCCCAAAACGGCTTGAAAAACATCCAACTAAAGGCACCCAAAAACACACTAAAAATACAACCCAAACTCAGCCTGACAACAGGCCCAAAAGTGATACGAAAAATGGTCACCTTAGCGAATGGAAATAACCACGAATTAAGCCTCGAAAAATCCCTTCTAAAAGACCCAAAAACCGTCTTAGAAAACCTTCAAAATGCACTTAAGAAACGCATTGAAAAACTAACTAAAAATACAAAACGAAATGATGCTGAAAAACCATCGGATAAACAGTACAAAAACGTACCAAAGTACGCATTCCGTCGCAAAAACACCCCGAAAAAGTTTCAAAAAACGGCTAAACAGTTAAAATACAACACCAACTTGGCCTGTAAACTGGCCCAACAGTTGCTTAAAAAACAGCGCCTGACCGAATGGAAATAGCCCCGAAAAATGACTTGTAAGCTTCCTGAAAACGCCCCAAAAACCGCCTCAAAAAACCTTCGAGAAGCGTACTGAAAAACTAACACAAAATTCAAAACAAAGGTTACCTGAAAAACAGTCCAAAAACGGTCCGAAGTACGCACTGAACTCCGCCTCAAAAATGCCCTGAAAAAGCCTCAAAAACAGCTCATAAAACGGCCTCAAAAACGCTTTGGAAAACATCAAACGAAAAGCACTAAAAAAGCATCAAAAATAAAATACAAAAACGATCTAAGAAACCCCCAAACGCTCAATAAAAGCGGCCGCGCTTTTGACTTGACACTTGACATTTTCAGTTCCTCACCCTTTATACCTCTCACAAGAAATGTACATCAATGTGTCATACTTTTGTATCTGCGGCTGCCGCAAGTCGATGTTTCGTACAAGATGAGCATCTTGTGTATTTGTTGTATGAGAGGTGCCACGCCTCCTAATCTCAAACCCTTCGTAAGAACTCCCCCGACAGACCGCTTTCTGTTCGACACTCCATGGATATCAGATTGTATCAAAAAGTCAGGAAACGTACAAAAGACTACCAAACAGTGTTGCAGACATGTCGCATCCACTTTGATACAGTAAAAGAAGTAAAAAGTGAACCACATACTTGTCGCCATGTGCCAAAGAGTCAATCGAATTTATAAGGACACCAGGCGAACCTATGCAATATGCTGGTAAAAGTCATCCAACCCGTAATTGTCCGTAATTTGATCCAACTTACGGTACCATTCAAACGAAATTTTTGGATTGCTCCCATAACCTCTGATCCACATTATCATCTCAAACAAAGAAACTCGAAACAGACAGAGAGTGCACCATTGGCAAATCCAAACGGACGCAATATTCTTGTGCCCCAAGGCTCTCCACTGCCATAAGCGAAACAGCCAGGCACAACCATCGCACTCAACACTGTGACACTGTCTAACCACGACAAACAACTGTGCTAAATAGCTTCCATTTGTGTTAATAATCATTCGATTTACGAGAATTCGTGCCCTCAACTCCTACAGGAGGCAGACAAATGCGCGCACACATTGTCCATGTGATCCCATCTATATAACACGGCCCGATTCGGACGACATCAAGAGCCCGCAAGGTAACCATGGACGACACTCGTATAAGTCTTATGCCAGATACCAGCCCCGAGCTATGAATGTTCCCCATCAACCGCAAAATCGAATATACAATACCAATACCCTCTGTGTGCATCAATAGGTGCTACTCAGTTCGGGCAGCTTGTTACGAACAACTAACGACGCTGTAATTCGATTACCCGGTGGATCGTGTGAATTTCATTCGATTCGCTTGTTGTGCTTCAAGGAAGTGCTGCCAAGATGAAACATTTGTGTCTTACTACAGACGTTGTGACACAGTTTGCCAAAACGAAGGAAAGCCACAGCGAAACGAGCTAAAAATAGTTCCCCATCGAACTGATTAGCACAGTCCGGCGACAGATTCATTCGACACACTAATACCAGTCATGGGAGTATCTGTCTAAGGCAGTGAATTAATTTAAAAACACCAGAATCGGATAACGAAGTTTAATGCAAATTGAATTTTATGCTAATTGATGTTTCGGTTGACCTTGAGCGGGGAATTGTTTGAACGTTTTGTTGACATGGTTTCACAGTCAATGGCTATGATACACATGCGAGTGGATTCAGTTGTTCGAAATCTGACCTACTGCTGCTGGTGATATAAAACATGCTGCAAATAATGTAAGGCCATAAATAATGTAACAATATTTTTGACACTAACTCACTCGAGGTGTGAAAATGTCAGCAGCAGTTAAATAGTGACAAATGACTCTTTGTACATGGATGCCAGGGAATGGCGTTGACCTTTTCCGAATGGGGGACGTCGGGCGGTGTTGTCAAAGTGTGCATGTGTCAAAACTTTAAAAGTAATATGTCAATTATATTGGGAAATTTTCAAAAAATTTCCTACTGTCAGTGATTGCTGCAGAATTTAAGCAAGGAACGTCAGTAAGTACCTATAAATGTAACTATTTGACAGAAACACCACAACAATTTGACAAGACAAACGTCATACACAAAAAATGCACTCCACTCCCCGGCTATTCGCCACATCCTCCAATCACATATCGATTTTCGCGAACATTATCTAGGACACCACTTGTACCACACGTCATCGCATGCCTGTCACCATTTAAACTTCACTTTGCCTCGAAGCCATCTGTCAGTCCGTCATATAGTTAAAGAAGCGCGACGACACAGACTCGTGCCACAGTGTAATTGCCTCACTTCCTCCGCTTTCCTTTCTGTGCGCCATCCGGTCTTGGAGAATTCCCCAGACACCTCCACCCAACCTATAGTCGGTCGTCGAAGCAACGTTGACATTGCCCAGACGTCAGAATAATCCATAAATACAATAATTCAGTCGACCGTCCGTCCGTCCATCTATCCATCCATCTTCCTCTCAGCGTACATAATTTACAAATCACCTACACGTATTGCTAGTGCCTATGTGCTGCTGCTGCCAGTGTCACATCTAGTACACAAGTCGACGCTAGATGCGTCACTATGACCATAAATGGTCTGGGGCGCGAGCTCACACAAGGACGTGGACGTGCTGCGATTTCGATGGCGGCTTTAATCGCTTATTTATTTGTTTTTATTTATTGCCTAGAGCGGGAGAAGATGCCAGACTGGACTGGCACTGGACTCTGGACAAACGATGAAATGCATTTGGAATTGCTGACTATGCTGTGTTCGTTGTTATTATTCCCGTACTGCAAACGAGTGTACGACGTCGTATGTATAGTTGGCGCAGTGGTAGTGCAGTATTGTGCAATGTTCTCGCACTTGTTGAGGAGGGTAGTGGGCTGATGGTTGGAGTTGGAGGTCTGTGCGGTGACTGACGTTGCCTCGTTGTAGTGGTTTGATTGAGGTTTCGCTTATGAATGGCGAATGAGTGGCGGTTGATAAAATGACTTCCATAAGTCGATTAAAAGCCTCTCTGGTGCATGCTCGCCGTGCGTCGTGTCGGCTCGGAACTCACTCGCCTGCCAGCGAGTCATTATAAATTTTTAATTCCGTTTTCCTTCTCGTTTTTCCATGGAAGTATGTAGGGAAGAATGAAATTCAATGAATGTGCGGTTTGGCTTTTATGGTTCTTGATACGGAGAAGTACGGTCTGCCTAAGGGCGCGTGGGTGGGCGATGGGAATTTTCGCAGACTTTATGATGAAACTGGTTAAGGTATGATTGCTTTAAAAGGGGGAGAAGGTGCATTATAGCTAAAGTTTAACCTATATTAGGGTTGGGGATTATTTTTTTGAATTGGTTTGTTTTCGTCAGGAATATAGTTTGTTTTTTTGGACCGTGCCAACTCTTGTGAATGATAAGAGTCTCGAATGGTTGTTAGAAGCTGGACTGTTGTGGAAAACAATTTTTTTTTAAAACCGTAATGTTAGACTCTGAAACGACTTTAAATTCAAATTCTTAAAGGAATTCGAATGAAAAGTCCTTTCAGCGTGCGTCACCAAACCAGTAAAGCATCTTGATGAATAGACACGGCCACAAGTTAAAATTGGCAGTTAATCGATCCATGCCAAGGAACTGATGCGCCTTTCTTAGACTGATAATTTCTATTTAGCGTGGCCTATCTAGTATCGCACAAGACAGCGTCTCACTTAGAGGAAATAGTTGGTTAAGTCCGAAACTCATGGAGGATTTGAGGGCGAGAAGAGGCGCATCACGTCTGCTCACTGGTCCTGAGCCCTACTTTGGGTTACCTTTGAGTTACGTACACTCAAAATTCAGGAAATGGGAAGATGACCACCTTGCCGAATACTGGACGGAATCCAAAGGAGAGAAGCAGGTAAAAAGATTCATAAGCCCAGCTCGTAGTTAGACAAAAAAGTTACTTGAGCTAAGCAAAGAAGATCTAAGGATACTAAGGGTCACTGGCCACTGAGATACCATCTCAAAAAAATGTGACTTTCCGACAATGACTCCTGTCGACTCTGCGGAGAAGAGGAGGAAACAACGGAACACATACTCTGCGAATGCCCTGCTGTGGCAAGGGACAGAGTGATCCATGTGCAAAGGGCGTATTTAAGTCCTGCAGGCATAGGAAACATGGAACCAAGAAGGGTACTGAGGTTTCCAAAGAGCCTCAACAGCTCCCTGGGTTAAATAACAGAGGCCAACACAATAGATCTCTTCTGATCGCAGTGTACAGGACCTATTCCTTACAACACAATTCAATAAGTCCGAAACAATCAGTCCTTCTCTGTAAAGCATTTTCTAGACTAGAGCTCAAATGCTGCTCCCGCGAAATTAATTTTTTTGGGTTTCTTGCAGTATGCAGGAGCGAAAGGTTAAACAAACAAACTTTGGAACCATCTTCTTGGAAAGAATGTTCGAGAAGACATTTTATTTCCAGTGCTGAGCTGAAACATATCTGCATGCACGTGGGGGCGCTGTTGAAGTATTTTAGAATCGCCTTTTTTGAGAGAACTATGAAAAAAGAAATACTGGAGAGTGAACTGATGGTCTGCAACTGAAAGCTCAATTTAATTTTACTTAACTGCAGGCGTTGTTGCCCCGTTCCGATGTGCTTTCGAGCTGAATATACAGCGTTCAAACACAATTTAGCTTCTCATTTAATTTCCGATCTGACAAGATTTAGAACCAACTTATTTAATATGTGGCCCAAAACTAAAAATAAGTCCACTATAGCAGTAGCTTGATCCACATCAAAATTCATTCTTCATTCGCAACGAAAAGAGAAAACCTGCGAAAAGACAAAGACTTGCGGCAACAAGCTCGTTTTTTTTTAGCTTAGAAAGACCGGCTTTATAAATGACATATGAATTAAATATAAGCACACTCTAAGAGCTAAAATTCCACATATCTCCTCAAGTTCCATAAATGTTTGTTTTTTTTTGTAATTCCCCCACTCACTTAAAACAATATAATAATATAATATTAATAAGAACTTTTAAAAGAGACCACAAAAGTTTTTTTAAGCTTTTTATTTTTAAATGCAAACAAATTGTGTGTGGAAAATTGGGAAAAAGATATTCGTGGAGAGTGATCTCCACAACGCACAAATTCAAAGAAGATCGTTTCAGGCTCTTGTACTGAATGTTTATAACTTGTTAAGGATCTTGACATTTTCACTGGGTTCAAGAAATGAACAGGCACTTGTCTTTGTTTGTTCTGCAATACCTCGGAACCCGACTATAACTTTTAGCAACATTTTGTCACCATTGCAACGTCAAAGAAAAAGTTTGCAGCATCTGTCAGCAGATTTGGTGACATTTTGTCAAATATGAAACTTTCATTTAACAAGTAATTGGAATACCTACCAAACCGTCACCAATATGAATATAGCTCTAGATTTTAACCATTTTAACAGAGGAACTGACAGAAAGTAGTGAAAGAAGCGAAAAGCTCCATTAACGACCGTTTTGTCAATCATTATGTCAAAAGTGCGATGCACACGAGTAAAAGTTATTTCCAAGGGGAAACGGAAAGTAGTAGGTTCGATCTTTCTTTTCAACCGCTTTGAGCAACTTAGAAATTTAAGAATCATCCATTTAATCGAAAAAATAGGCTTCATCTGTGGAATTTGGGCTTGAGCTTGGTCTGTGGTTTCTTCTATTGACATTTCTAGTTTGTATTTTTATTTTCTAGTGGAAGCGTCCTTTTTCTAAATGACAGACATTTCATTCAAATACAAATGCAATATTTTAGGTCTGCTCTAATATATTTCGACAATCAACAAAGTGTTCCGAAGACCCAGAAGGGTACTCTTGAAAATTGCAATAAAAATCTTATCTGGTCACTGTCTTCTTAAATATGTGTCCTTTCAGATACAGATTAGTTCACATCTGTGCCGAGAAATATAGAACACATTTTCGGCACAGATATCAAGTATATGTAAATGATTCAAAAAAAAATTATTCTTTGGTTACATGAAGAGAACTAGCTAGCTAGCTAGCTACTAGAAGAGAACAACTAGCGGACGGAGAGGTGCTACCGCCTTTCAACACTGCTAAGACTTTTATTGAAGGCGTCACCGCACAACTGGCTAAGGAACAATGGAGCAACACCATCAGTTGCGTCATAACGCGAGGTCTGTGGCCTGTGATTGACACCAAAATATCAAAGTTCCTAGTCTCCCTTAATAGAAGTCAGATCCGGATGCTCGTCGGGGTTTTAACCGGACACTGCACCATAGGAAACATGGCTAAAAGACAGGGACAGGGACAGCTGCAGAGACGGAGAGGAAATAGAGTCGGTGGAACATCTTCTATGCCACTGCCCAGCTTTACAGGAACGCCGCTCATCCTGTATGGGAGCAAGGTTCTTCGAAAGTTTGGAAGACTTGGCGGGGGTACCTCTATCAGACATAAAACTATTCCTTAACAGATCGAAGTGTTTATTTTAGCCACATGTCCTTACATGTACAAACAGGGTACGCACAATGGGCCTTCACGGCATCCGGGTGAAATTTGCATCGGCTGCAAAACTGCCCTCCCGACCTAACCTAACCTACATGAAGAGATTGACCAAATGATGAAGTTTGTGGGCAAATCAAATTGTTCATGAAACATTTTACGCTCTAATTAAGGGTCAACCACAGTGCCTACTATTTTGTGACAAGTCTCTTCATAAATCTTCGCCGTATTTATAAAGGCTGCTTGGTACACAGCAGTTACGTAAAATTTCCGTGTGCAAAATGTCATCGTTTAGCTAAATAACTCGTGCACTTTTACCTAACCTATCCTAAAAATTTACTAGAGAAAATAAACATTTTTTGACGTGGAACACCCTTGTTTCGTAAGCCTTCAACTCAAAATGAGAGCCATTGCATGACATGAATAAAATAATTATATTACCTTATATTGATCACTTGGCTGATTACTCATCCAAAATTTTACTTCTGCCACAAGTTCCTGACATTTTTTTCCAAAGTCTTTATTCTTTATTTTTTATCCAACGAGACAACTCGAAGTTGAATAATTCGTGTTTGTGACAGCTGTCTCAAACCACGAGGTTCAAATACATTATTTCGACTTCACTTTGGGAAATATTTTTCGAATGATGATCCCATTTCTTACAGCTTATACCATTAGTCACAATTCCAGGTATGTTACTTGTGTCATGGACTAATCGTTGTGCAACACTTACAAAAAATGTATTCTCTAATTAAATCCAATTCAAAGTTAACTCGTTACTTACTAATGCAACTATTTGTACCCATATCTACACACGACGATTCATCTAAATCACATCTGTAGGCACTTCGAAGTGCCAATTAACTGCTCTCGCTTTGATTCATTGACAACAGTATAATTAATAAATTAACCATCAGCGCACAGTGGTTAACAGTCGGTATTGGTTCATTTACGATCGTCTAATATCGTAAAATGCTGCTGGAACGTATGATGGCATCCCTAACGTATGCAAGTATCTATTCAGATCAATTTGGTAATTCAACCAAAATTGTTGCATAGTTTGTGGGTGGTTGGAAATGTGAACCTTTTTGAGCACATCATTCCATCGTAGCAGAAATAGCGCGCATGGTGTGGTGTTTGGCACAGCTGGATTGTAGGTGGATAAACGCGGACAAGTTGGAAAATAAAAGAATTATCTTGTCTGTTTTAAGGCAATTATCTGTTTACAGTGTCACATAAGTAGCAGTAAAAGAAGGTCTAATTGATTAAAATGTTTTTAGTTATTACGTATTACGGGGCGTATACGTAACATTTTTGTTCGGTTAACAATTGAATTCAAAATTAGGACAAACGGATCAGGAAGAGCTGTCAAGTTAGGGTGGATCAAATAGATCTCGTTGATTACTGGTTCAATATTTGAGGTACTTATGTCAAAAAAGGTCTCTAATATAGAGGCGGAAACAGAATTTGTGGATAAGGGCGAACACTGTTCTGGTTTTAAACATACATGAACGAATTAAAATAAAGTGTTTCTTTGTCTGCAGATTGAGGAAGACGCTTCGGAATTTTTGTTTTTTATTCAAAGCGATATTTTTCTAAATACAGAAAGTCTCGTCTCGGTAGCTATGAAGTAAACAGTGCAGCGCTTCAATGAGGCTGTGCAGTTACTTACTTTTACTCTGCTTCCCTTGGGGCTTCGATAGTCCCTGTACTATAGTAAACTATGGCAGTATATCTTCAAAAAAATATTGTAAAAACTGCTATTTACAATTTCCGCAGTAAAGAAAATATTTATAGAACTGGACAAAAACGGAAAAAAACCTACCTTATCGAGTTACGGGAAATCGCACATATCAACTGAAAGACGGTGAAACCATTTGTCGGACAAACTGTTTCTGCCGTGTTTGGGTTCAGAATTTTAAAAGGGAAAATTTGAAGGATGTAATAAGTTCTTTCGGGCCATGTTTATCCACTCTTTTCATTTGCTTCTGAATTCATTCGTCCTAGCAGGTTTTTGTAGCATTAACACCTGCTATCTTTGTACTTGTGTGTCCCTTGCTGCAACTCTTGTACGACGATCTTACGAGAGAATTCTTAATGCTAAATTTACAATGTTGGCCCTAATTTATCGACTTTCATTTGCACTTTTAAAATGCGTTTTATTTTCCAAAAAAGGATATCATTGTGGACATATCTTGACAGCATTTTTTTTACTCACTTACTTTGTTGCAAAATTATTAGTTTTAACTATTCGCGATCAAACTATTAATTAATACATTATTTGGCGAAGCAAAACAAGAAAAAAACACGAACAAAATTGCAGTCGCCACTGCCCGAAGGAAATATCGAATGTATTGAACAAAATGACACTTGCCAGAGATCGGTGACAAGAGATCGCGAACAAATTTGCAACCGTAGCCAGTAAAAGGGTTACGTTCGGCTTTGCTCAGCGAAGGGGATGGGTTCGATGGCGATAAGCGCACTATGCACACTCTGTGATTTGAATGGTTTTCCGAAACCGTGGGTTATGAACTTCCTGCAAAAAATAATGGGCGCCACGTAATTTTGAGGTAAATTACGAAACCTCGCAAATTCTGGAAATTAATGGAATAAAGGAAAAAAGAAACCAACAAATATCTAGTCACGTTATAAGGCTCCGTTGGAGCACGGCCTTTTATTATTTGGTGGTAGGATTTGAAAACAATTTTGAAGACACAACAAACAGATGTATATATTATGTACCACGACAAATTTTGACCGTTGGCGTGGCCCGCTATCGCGTTGTCTCGAAAATTACAACAATCTATTTCACTAACTGGGTCGCGTGTCCCGCTTTTTCGGGAATTTGTCGAAACGGAAGACTACCAAAAACTACGGTTATCGAACAATGCCTAACACAAACGATTTTATTTCAACACTCTACTTATCTTTCTTTCCTGTTGGATTCCTTGTCCGGCCTCAATTTTTTTTCTATGATGCCCTTCTGGCACCTCTCCACGATCCTCCCCGTCTTTCCAAGATCTCTCCTTTCTTAACCGGGACTCACCCCACTACTCTACTTTAAAAGACCACAAAAGGAAACCTCCACGGTTCACTCACTAGTATTTCAAAAAAAGTTGCTAATTTTTGGAACGCCAAAGTCGAAAACTTGTTTGTCTCGAATTAAACCTCTCTATTTGCTGGTCAGCCAAGAAGTGACTTCCAGGGCTTTGGTCTGGTTCGAAGTCGCTTGGCTTCCTCACGCACACTCTCTCATACATTCGCTGGTATTAGACCCCAACGGTGGGATCTTTAAGTTGGCATTCAGCAATGCCTCCCACGGCCATTAACCACCACATTCACACCTACTATCGGGTAGAACGGTCAAATTTTTGCGACACCAATGCGCTACCGTAACCCGTTAGCCCTCTCATACTTTCCAATCATTCCTCTCTTAACGTACTGGAATTCGCCTTGGTAAGATCCTTCCAGTACATTTGGATTAGCCAGCCGACTTCGGACTCTCTTCTCTTTTATCAGAGTTAGCCTTCTATAATAATAATTTCTATGACCACCTGTCATAGTAACCAAACAAAGTAATTCGTGGAGGAATTTGCAACCCAGCATTTTCCCCACGAGTTAAAAGTTAATTTAAAATAATCAAAAAAAATAAGAAAAGAAGAATAATGGTGGACGCTAATATTCCCCACCCGGACATCGGGCGTTGGACCCTTCCCTCAACATGGGAAAACCCAATCACTCCCACTCGCTGACAAGGAATCCATCAGGTATGGTTTGTTTACAAAATTTTCCGCGAGTTATTTAAGCTCTTTCGGTAGTCTTACGCGCAGATTTGGGGAATGAGACTTGCGATAACATGCCATTCCTTACAAATTGTTGAATTTAGGGTGGGCTCTCGGCCTTAATTGCGATGCCTTTTGGTGGTGGCAATTTTTTCTCTGTCTTGGTTCTCAGTGTTGCTCTTGTCCCTCTTCACTGTGATGGTGCTGGGATCGTCTTTGAACGATTTGTGTTCGTTCTACTGTGGGAGTGCGTTTTATGTGGCCGTCCGCCTACACTCTCTGTGGCTCCTCCGTTGCTCCATCGTCGGGGCCTAAACTTAGGGATCGTCTTCCCTATGCCCATCGAACCAAGCTCTCACTCTACCGTGGTGGTGATGGTAGATCTCACGAAGAGTGTCTTTTAATTGGCCGTCCGCCTACACTCCTCTGCTGCTACTCTGTTGCTCCCGCGGCGGGGTGATTCGTAAAGAGATCGTCGTCTCTCCACCCATCGAACGTAATTTGTGTATGTTCTTGTCACATACTATTTTGTTGTGTAAATTGTTGGGGTGTTTTTGTGTTGGCCGTCCGCCACACCCTTTTATACACTCAGATGCTGGCCTGTTATCCCTCGGTGGAGTGTTGGCTAAAGGGATCGTCCTCCCCCCACTCCTTCGTCTATACAGTCCTCCTGTCGGTACATTTGTACTGTTGGTCGGTGGGAGTCTCCTGACGACCTGCCAGGCTCACCATCTGACTTGCGTCCCTTCTTAATCGACGGTTGCGAGTCTCCCTTCCGTCCGAAGGGCTGCGCAACCGGAACTCCCACCCGTCTGCTGGATTGTGACTGGCCTGTCACTACGAGAACTTATGTGGTCGCACTCTTAAGGCTCCAGGGAGGTGGTCCGGAGGCTGATGGGGGCCCCGGATGCCCGTCCACATCCCAGGACCTCGAGTACAAAACCCAAGAAAAGAGGGACCAGGGGCAGGGAGAGAAAGGAAAGAGAGCAGACCTTGTTGCGGTAAAATTTAACGCAACAACTTCCTTTATCTACTTGATAATTGACATAACTATCGAAACTCGAAGCTTTCACAGCAGCCTCTGGTGCCCACTTCCATTGATTTTCTTTTTTCAATTCCCTACAGTTTTATTTATTTTTATTTCTATTTCTTCTTCTCTTTGCAGAGATTAGCCAAAATCTTTTTTTTGGATAATGATATTGTACTGAATATTTATATACCAACAAATATGACTGAAACTGTGTCAAGGCTCACCACCAGACATCAAATAAAACGTGCCACAACGCCCAACAGTCCGCTGGCGGTGCAAAAATTCGAAGGACTGCCCCTGGAGCCACCAACAAAGGATCTGGTGAGTACAACCATTTCATTTCTCTATCTCTTAAGAGCGCGACCATTATCAGGTCCAGTCCAACTAACAAACTAGGTAACGGACATTTTTATTCTTTGCACACTGTCGATGGTGTCTACGTGAAATCGAATTCGCTTTCAGTTTCAAATTGAAATATACAACACACTGTAGTTGAGCTGAAAGGAAAACCCATCCATCTGCAGCTTATCCAAGTGCAATCGCTACGTGAAAACGTATACACAACCAAATAAAGCACAGAGACGGCGCCTGGACAACCATTTTTCCATGATCCGTGTGGTGAAAAGTATCTCTCCGCGTTTGGTGTCTATAAGCTCGACACAATCACCTTGAGAAGATCTCGCTCAACACGCACAGAAAGAGACGACGCGACGAAGCGAATGGGAAAAATAAATAAAAGATACCAGTGGACAAAGATAGAGACCAGAGCCTGCTCGGTTATGGGGCTGGTTATGGGTTCCCACGAATTTCTCGGTCTTGCGTGCTGGCTAATTTCGTTTTGCCGGTACATTACACGGTTCGCAAGTGAACCGTTTATGAAAGAAGTCCATTTCGGAGTTGGTAATAGACCACCGTCACCAGCAGCAGCAGCATCGTCGGAGTTGGTAATACAGCCTACTCTCTGCGATGGAAAATGTGTAACAGCATCCACTGGGCCTACAATTTATGAATGATGAAATGTTGCGATAAAAATCACTGCTGGCACACACATACACAAGGTCGGAAATGAATCATTTGTTGCGGCTTCGAATTTCATCGAGTTGGAGATGAGCGCCGCCACGGAGATCGCAGTGTGTTTTGGTTTGGGTAATAAGGTGCACAAATTGAGGACACTGACTCGTGGAAGGTGAAGTAAAATAGCAGTAAAAATGGACATGCAGTGTATGCTATTTCAGTTTTAGTCTGTTATCTGTTGCCATCGTACTGCAGCAGGGGGTGCCGGATGCTGACTGCTCAAGGTCTCTAAGCTGAATTAAAGCCTTAAACGCATTTGTCGACTTATGCCTGCTAAGTCCGAAACTGACAGCATGCACACACATTAACAGATCATGGCGAAAAGCTAAGCTGATCCATTAAGGTCGAAAATAAACTCACCGATACTTTGATGTCGAAAAATGATTCAGACAAGATGTTGTGGTGTTTTGTGACTGCTCAAGATGGAATTGATGAAATTGTGCGAAGCTCTCAATCCAACAAAAAGGGAGACAGTCTTTTAAAAGTCACGCCATACACAGGTGACATCAACACCATTCCCAGAGCCCTAAGACATGTCACTGGTGCGTTTGCAAAAACTGGAACTGAAGCCACAAAAATAGTTTTAGTCACAACATCAAGTTTATGCTGTCAAGAGAAGAAAGGAAAACACAAAATCGATGAATAGGACAGATCAATAAAATAGTCAGCTACAACTTTGAGGTACTTGTGGACTTTATCTGCCTCAACTCCGCTACGAGCTCCAAAAAGAAACGTCTCATATTTTTCCATAGGTCTGTGGTACCTCTTTTTTAATACTGGGACACTAGATCTTCAAGCCGGTTCTATACGATTTCCCATACCAAAATCGAGCAATTCCCTAGCACACTTAATATTTTCAAACTTCCTTCGGCTTCAACTGAGGCATTCTACCTCATTCTGTGTGTATCGCCAAATCAACTTGGGCACATTTTTAATTGACTCTTTGTCGTGTACTTCAGTCAATCTTAATTATCCACCCAGCCCCGCTGGTCGAACGTCAAAACGAAAGCAAATTATTTTCCATTCCCCCAAAAAAGGTCTACCCATGCCCACAGCTCGGCCCCCATAAATAGACATTGCTTGTGCGTCGTGCAACTCAAATCCACGCCGCATTCCGCGCCTCGGAATCGGTATACATTTTTGTCATTCGCTTATGATTTGTCGTCGGTTTTGACGGCGACATTTGCCGCGAATTGACGCCTTTTCTCCCCGTCATACCATTCTAAAGATTAATTGGAGAATAGCAGAGTGAATTGATTTTATTGACCAAACTAAGATGATGTGGCGACATTTGGCCGGCAAACAAGATTTTTATCAAAGCGCAAGTAGTCGCCGTCTACCCACAGCTGCTGAAGAATGTTTCCTTAGGGCAAGACCAACATGAGGATATTTGACACACACCCACAAATGACATTTTGCGAAATGTACGCGTTCTTCGATAGAGAGTTGTTGGCAATAAAACGACAAGATTGCATCAAACATTCGGGCTTTTCACGACGTGGATTATGATCATAAAAACAAAGACACACAGAGATACTGACCTTTGGCAACATCAAAGGCCGAGCCACTGTTGTGTGTTGTGATAGTTTCCCTTTTCGTGTCGTTTTCTTTGTGGTAATCGCCCCAAATGGGCATTATTTAGTGGCTTATATGTTAATTGGGTCAGCATAGGGGGGGCAATGCGCGGGTTCATTGCGAGTTCAGCGTCGTCGTTGTCGGTTTTACGACCCATTGTCTGTTGGAGATGGGTGATATTGAGCCGGTGCTAATGTGCATTAGTTTTAGTGTGTGCGCTGCCTGGAGTATGGTTTTTTATTCGAGGTTGTCGCTTGTGGGGATACTTTTGTTTTCTCTGTGTTCGTGGAATCCTTATATCGAGCCTTACTGTTAATTGGGTATTTTTCGAAATTATTTCTGCCATTAACTGCCGCCGATGAGAGGGTGCAGTTGTGCAACCCGAGGCAGCCGAATTATGCGCATTGAAAGATTGCATGGGCTGTGGTTTATCACTTTACTTGGTTTTATATGTAGTTCGGTGGTGAAGTGGATGGGCTAGTTCCAGTACACCATTGTAAAGGAATAATTTCCAATGGAGGAGAAGTCTGCCTTTTTATGAGTACTTTGGATCTTTTATCGGCCTTGGGGAGGGTATTATTCAGATGCGTGAACAAGATTGTTGAATGGTGCCTTCTACAGTCGCACATCTGCATACTGTATTTGAGATGGTTTTGAAACTTTTCGCGGAATAACATTTAGCATTTCAGAAACGAATGGCGAACGTTTCTTAAAAATTGTCTATTGACTTTTTAAATTAGCTATAGCTCCGGAAGGGACAGACTTTCGTAGAAACCGTAGCTCCATCAAATTGGCAACTTGGGAGTAGTAAAGATGACTAATTGCAGAAGGCAACGAAAAATCTATTGTACCGCCCATTGACTGTGGAGAAGAGTGGGAGCCTATGTGGTTTTTGTAGACTCAATTGACGGATATGTTCCTAGACATCAATCCCTTCACAGCTTGAACAGATAACTTGTTCATGACGGGAAACCCACTTTATGGAAGCAACGTCCATATACAACCGAGAGCGGCTTGTGTAATGTTAATATCAATCATCTTTTCGCAGAAGGGCGCCTTGTTTCATCTGCCTATTCGTTCCCGGAAGTCGATCGTATTCAAAATTGAACCCTTTTGAAGTAGATACTCTGTAACACTTTCGATATGCAAAAATAAAACGCCCCTTTTTCTAAGCTTCAATTTCAGCAAAGCAAAGGATTTTCAACACGCAATCACAACAACTACGCTCAACTCGACACTTCGAAGACTCACAGCAGTTGTTGTAATTGCGCGCTTTATATGCAATGAGCGACTTTATGTCATCTGACTGCCACCACGTCCAGACTTCTGGGCTTCTCTCAAAAGCCATCGCTATGCGTATACTTTTCAATTGCTAAAAGCCCTTAATTGATTTAACAAATCCCCGACCCTTTTTTGTCAACGCCAATTACAATTACATAGAAACTGCTGCCCCGCATAAATCAACTGAAAATTACCCAACCAAAGAAATGCGATTGATCATCCAGCGTGGCCCCCAATGACAAACAACTTGAGACACGACTTTCCCGAACATCAATCCACTCCGTAATTGCATACCTCCATGCAGACGTTCCCACGTTGCATCCAATTGTCTTGGACGATGACCTGAACTTATATTTCACTTTCACTTTGACTTGTGGGTGCCCGCTGGTCTTCTAACCCTCAACTTTATGAACCTTTTACACAATAACGACGACTACCTGCATGTGCGCACACAATTTGATACCCAATACAATTGTCTGTTGTGTCAAAGAAAAGCTGCCAGCCTTGAGGTTGCATCAACGAAAACCGACGCCCAACTCTGACATTACGAATGATTCCATTTGGACTCGGCTTGACCCCATGGCAGCAATCCCCTCGGCCGCATTGAGACGTTAATAAGGCGCGATAAATCCAGCGCTTAAATCATATTCATAGCCGCTACCACAGAGCCATTCATTATGGTCAACACCCATTTACCATATAGATCTGTCCGCGCGCCAGAACTTCCCCTCTAGTCATAATTTCGCTTGATTTGGTCATGCCGCACATCGATTGACGTAACAAACTGAAAAAAAAAAAATAAAATATGGAAAAATCAACGTCAGGGCGTGATCAGCGTCAACAAGATCGTCGGATCGGAGAGTACCGCCAATAGTCGCAAACGGAACGGACCATTTTCGGTGACTTACTGGAACTGATTTATGCATTTATTGGGACGGCCGACTGCAACGACGACGACAAAGTTTTTCGCATTTCCAGAACGACGGACATGGACTCGAATAATCTGCTGACTGATAGTCCAAACGATCGATCAGTATATGGGAGAGTAGGAAGGATGGAGCACCGCCACCAGATCGAAGTTCGATCGTTTTGCGCGCGACCAAAGTTATTGACGTTTTCTCGCCACAGCAGCGGCCGCACTATGAACTGCATGGCACAAAACTATGGGTACCTGTCATTTAAGGCGGCCATAATCGGGGGCTTGGGTGTATGCACTGCACATGTAATAAACATGGGCTTGGCATGGCACATTTTCACAAAACACAGATTCGCCCGCCGCGATAAAGCCGCCGCATATTGTGACTATAGAGAGGAGGGACGGCGACGTGATTCAATATTTCACTACAAATGGTTATCGCTTCCTCTGTGGTGTGCGGAGGAGGGTGTGTATGTTCAGCTTTTCGGAGTCCACTTGTAGGGTGCTGCTTTCTTGACGCGCGCAACATGGACATGGCCACAATGTGAAAACCATCACAAAAGTCGAGGTTATGGGAAAATTGTAATTTTCCACTTTATGCGATCTCAATCGTGCAAATGAGGGGACTTGGCACAAGTCTGACTTGGCCGTTGAGTGGTTGTGTGAAGACGGGACTTCAATGAAGGCGCGCGAAAACTCAATGACGGGGCGCAGTGTGTCAGTTGGGAGCAGGCAAAATGGCAGGTGTGCTTCATTTGGAACAGAAAGAGCCTGCAAGTTGGCTGTATGTAAAGGGCGTTTCATTAAGGACTTGACGACTTATTTTTTTTAATAAAATGCAAACTACTTGAGATAAAATATATAAAATAAATAATTGGCGCAACAGGTCCGTATGGACCCAAGCCTAGCTTCTCACAACCATTCGTCTTGTGTGAGTTTTTATTTTTGGGACGAATGGAAGGGATCTACAATTTTATGCCGAGTCCAAACGGCCAATTGAGAAGCTCTTTCATGACAGTTATACTCTCGGATGTTTGTCAGACGTTCGCGAGAGGTGGCGCAGCGAAAAAAACCTTAAGTTGGAATTTGGGTTTTTCTCGGGATTCGAACCTGGGACCCCTCGCTTAGTAGTCCAACACACTAACCACTAAGCCACTGCGCCGACTACTTGAGATATCTCAAAAAAAAAAAAATGATTGGCTTGAATTCTATCAAAAGATTTATGAATGGAATTCGACTTCGTTCATATGTCCACCACGGGAACGCATGCTTCGGTCGATATGTTGAACCCAATTTTCGATGGCTCGGCCACACAATTCGACCGATACGGCCGCTACTCCTCATTTAATATTGGCTCTGAGCTACAGCTTCTTGGCTTAGACTTACGGCCGTTTGATGATACTACTCATAGCGAAGTTACGTCTCACATGAACTCTTATGTGACAGTTTATGTCCTAAAAAAAGTAGCCTATAATTATTTAAGTAGAACTTAAATGGTTAAGAGTCGTATGAGCAAACGGCCCTTAATGATTTAATTTAGCTACATAAAAATGTCTAGAGGCGTTAAATCACACGATCTCGACGACCAATAGACGTGTCCGTTTCTCGAGTTCACCGAACTGAGACTTCAACAACTCGATTGTTGCATCCGCTGTGTGGCTTGTGGCACCGTCTTGTTGGAACCCCATATCACTGATGTCCAATTCATGCAATTGCTCAAAGAAATGACGTTCCAATATGTCTCTGTAGTGAATACCATTTACCGTAACGTGACGGTCATTTTCATCGATGAAAAAAAAGGGCCCAATGACGCCACCGGCATGAAGGATGAAGTGCTGTTTCATGAAGCACATGAGGGTTCTCACCTGTCCAGAAACGCATATTTTGCCTATTGACGAAGCTGTTTCACCAAAAATGCGCCTCATCGCTGAAGATGATTTTGCGATTAAGATTGGCGTTGACGTTCTTAAAGTTGCGACCACCAACTCCGAATTTCAGTGATAAATTTTAACTATTTTTAAACGTTGTTCCTTCGTGTACTTCACCATGATGAAATTGATGACTTTACTGAATATTTTGACATTGACATTTCGTTAATCGGTCTAAGGGTGCGTTCATACTGAAAGTTTGAAGTTGTCAAGTCCCTAATGAAAGGCCTGACAGCGATGTAAGGAAGGGATATATTTGTGAAACTAAATATCGACTTTTGAGACTGTCACTTTTAAGGTTGGTGAATCGAAGGTTGTTTAGTAATGTTGTTATATTAATTGAGAGTGGGATTACTTCCTGTTTTAAAATTAAAGACTTCAGAAAGGAAAATGTAGTCAAAACACAAATTTCGTATTGCTTCCAGGTGAGGTTAAAAGAAACCAAACTTCTGTCAGAGTGACAGCACGTATGTCGACTGTGACAGCTCGCATGTAGACTATGCGAGTTGTCACTCTAATAAAACAAATTGAGAAAATAAAGTTAATAGGGAAAATTACACTTGCTCGTTCATAAACAAATCCTTGATAAATGTACTTAGGCAGTTACTGATGACGGTGTCATTACAGCAAGCGATACAGGATATCCCCGTAAATATGCAACGTAAAATTTGAGTATAATTTTAATTCCTATGCAAAGTTAAGTCTTGTGGGTGGGAAATTAAAGGTATATAACTGAATTCCTTTATTACTTTTAGTGACTGAATGGTACAGCTCAGCCTTGATCCCAAAAATGAGATTTACTTAAAAGGCTGGTTGTTAAAAGTAGTCCAAGAGACTCTTTGGGCACCCTCTATTTATCTTCGTTGATTGGATTTTGGTGCTTAACCAAACATCTCATACATTCATATAGATTTGCAAAATGGATACCTTGGTGGGGAAACTTTAATTTCTATACCCGCTTCGCACTTAATCCAATCGAATTTAATGTTATTTTCTCACGCCACGTAGACACACTTACAGTTTCGCCGGTCACCCTTAAAAATTCGTTTAAAATCGCCAAGACAGCAGATATTTCATTTACACTTTTGCGTTATCGATCATACATACCTTTCCACAAAGCCCAGCCTGAGGCACCTTAAACTAGCACCTGTCACATATATCTTAAACTGCAATAAATAAATTCTATATCTATTACCCTAGTAGATCGTGCGTTCGCATAAGTAGAATTTCAACTATTTCAACCATTCCCACCGCCGCCAGCCGCCACCTGATGGATGTCGATGTCTGCACTCTGCACTTGTTGTGTTTGCTTGCCCAATATGCACAAGACACAGGAAACATTGTTGGGGGTTTTTTTGTCAGTTTTTGCTAGTCACACCGAATGTATCTATATTCACCTAATCTGTGTAGAGTTATCGACTAAACCGCATTCATTGAGTAAATTTCTCAAGCTTTTCGCTGAGCCAATAGGAAAAAAAGCTTCACAGCCAGACTAAGCCGGAATAAGCGCTCAAAAGTAAAAGGGTTGTTGGATTGCAAGTGTATCATGTCAGATTAAAAGTCGGCCACAGATGTGTCTGAATCTATTCAAATAAAGTATGGACATCCGCTGAGGTACTTGCTTAAACCAATCTAATAGCAGATAGTTTATTTACTGCTCATTACGGTGCTCTTATTGTGCACGACGAGTGCATTTTCTTCCTCCCATGCCTTGGCCACCTTAAAGCAATGTTTTTGTTTTCATTCGCCATTTGCCTTCCCTCTGACTAACTGTTAAGAAAATCCCTCGACAAAAAAAGAACACACGTCGAAGAAAAAGAGTCAACAAAACCTTACACAGCAGTCAGCCTGATGACTGTGTTTGCACAAAACGTATCGCCGTCGCCAGTCTCAATATCTAACGTAGCTTGAAGAGCTCGCCGAGAAAAGTTTTGCGATTTTTTTTTTTTAATTTTTTTGTTTTGTTTTTGTGTAGTTGCCTCTGTGTACTGTGTACTCTTTCACTTTGAGGCTTTTGAGAGGCAACTCACTGTGCCTGCCAGAAATACAGTGACTCTCATAGATAGTTTCAGTGCACTGTGTATCTGTATAGTTTGGACTGAAGTTTTGCCTCCCCAAGTGCTGTCTGCGCGCTGTGTTCTGCTGAGAGTTACTGAGAGTGAAATAGTGAGATAGGTGATCACTTGGCATAGTCATATTATAGCCAAAGACGACCAAACGAGAAGTGGGGTGGGCAGTGCGTCGCTCGTAGTACAATTTTCCATTTCCCAGCAAACGACGAACGACAAAAGTAAAGAAAAATCCATTTCGTACTAAAGTGTAGTTTTCTAGCGATTTGTTTGTATCTTTTGCTGCACAGTTTAGTGGTGTAGGAATTCCAAAGTCGAGCCGCACCGCCAAAAGCACACAATTTTTCCCTCGTTTTGTTGTAATAGTTTTTTATTTGACTTTGCCTTCTTGCAAAGTCAGTTCAGGTGTAACTGCTCTAAAGAGTTAACGTGCGCATCGTCGTCGTTTTGTGTAGTCGTTGTCGCGTCCGTTTTGCTGATCGCGTTTTTGTCGTGTGTGTCGTATGAAAAGGTTCTTAAATAAATTTAAATATTGTTGGGTAACATTTTGGATTATTGGATTAATTGCCCACTGAATGGCACTTTTTTGACAGTTCGTCTTTAAAAGTGGTTATAATTGGCTACTCAAATGTGTCCAGCCAATTAACACCAATTCGAAGATGTAGAGATAAATGGCGAACAAAATTCGAAATTGACTGGAAAATGTAAGAATGTTATACCAAGTTTGACGGGCTATTACAGTTGAAACGTGAAAATGTGTTAAAAATTATTGGAATTCGCTTCGAAATTGAAACTGTCAAAAATTGACAAGTCACTATGTAAATGAAAAAATAAAAGGGGAAAAAAGAGAGAACTTAATTGCTCGAAAAGTGCAAAAATGTGGTACAAAGTTTGACGGGCTGTCAGTATTTATTTGATGGAAAGAAAATGTGTTAAAAACTGTTCAGGACTCCATTTTTCGATACAACTTTGTTGCTTTTTCTTCTAACCATAAACTGCTAGGATTTATGAACCTTTAAGGTTCAAAAGATTATTTTTGTCCGTCGAGTGTAACAAATTTGATCTAACAAGGTAAAAAAGGTGGAATCATTTCACAGACCTTGACATTTGGCTGAGTCTAAAATGTGTGTCCTTATAAAAAATAAATAAATTCAACTGTCAGAACTCAATTATGCGAGTCAAAGTTTCGTCCAAAATTATCGCAATTTGTGTAGAAAAATCTGCGCCACGAAAAATTTAGCTAAAGTTTTCATAAATTGCAAATATTCAGTTGGAGCTTGTCTGAAATACTTCCATACATAAAACGTCATGTTTTTTTCAGAAAATGTTCCAAATTTGTTTTTTCGAAACACGATTGACAAATGTCTCAGATTGAAATGAAAATTCGGCAAAACGAAAGTCAGATTCTTCAACTGAAGAAGATGTGTCCTGCTATTTCCAAAATTTGAACATGGGTGCAATTTTTTTTTTCAATTTTGAAATTTTTGTTCTAAAAGTCAAAAGTTTGTGACAAAAAATTAGAAAAAAACAAAATTGAAAAAGTGAGCTTAGCTTAGAATAATCAATAGACTTAATTTGAAGCTCGTTAAAACTAAATAAATACCAATTAAATTAGTCGAACAGTTGCTCCAAAAGTATCCAGAATGTTTGTCGAAATGTGTATTCTGCTTTAGAATAATTGAAAAATATGTTGCGCCCCTTGAACTCATTGGAAACATTTTAACGTCAACAAAAAACTTGTCAAAAATACAGATAGTAATAATAAAAGTAATAAAAATTGTAAGTGCAAAATTCTTTCAGACAAACAAAGTCTATTTGAAATACAACTTAAAGCCTTATAAACATTGTAAGACTATTCAGACTACACTGTGCCGGTTGGTCGAAAAGTGTCAGGAAACGTCCGAAAGTTCTTGCCAGTAGCCACTTATTCAAATTATATTTGCCTCAAGAAAAAAAAAACCTTTAAAATAATAAATAATCTAAAGCCAAAAAATTGTCAATATTTCTGTAGAAATGTCCAAAATTCCAAGAAATATAAGAAAGTTTTTAAATTCACATAAGCCTGTTAAACTTTGTAAACCAATACAAGCTTTGCCCAACTGTCTTCGAAAATTTCGACAATTAAAGTGTCAGAAATTGGCCTAAAATTCCATCAAAAACCTCACTTACCCTGTTTTTACTTCAGGAGAACGTGGTAAAAACATCAAAGTATGTAAACTCTTGTAAATTCTATCAACCTAAAAGTGTTCAAAGTCCGTAATGTACTTAATTTGAAAAATTGGCCAAAATCAGAAATACCTAATCGAAAATTACATTACAAGACTTTTAGTGAAAATACCTTCAAAAAAAAAAAAAAAAACCTCTGCCTGAAAACAAAAATTCATTCCGATTGGTAAAAAAGTGTCATTCAAATATTGTGAAAAAAAAACTTTCCGAAATCTGCTCTTAAAGTGTCAAAATAAAAAGTTCAAAACACATATTTCACCGTCCTACCCAAATAGTGCTCTAAAACTCCCTTCAAATGCTTCCCATTTGAATTACACTCAGATGCAATTGGTTATATATATAAAAAAAAAAAAAACTGAAATAGGAATAGCCAGAGGGAACAAAATAAATTCCAACAATAAGGCAACTTAAAGTTATGTAAGTTGTTTGGCGATGTGCATCACTCTATTCATCGAGCTGATGACTGCCGGAAAACAGGCGATAGAGATATAATAGAGAAGTCCGTGAGCATTGAAGATCATGAAATGAAACAAATCGTTGGCAGTTTTATTTTGTTTGTAATAGCACGCCATAGAGAGACAGCAATAACAACAGTGATGTCAACAAAGTTGTTAGTTTATTTATTTAAAAAAAAAAAAAAAAAATGTAAAAAATCTGCATTGTATGTGGTGTGGCAGAAAAACCGATTTAGGTACTTTCGTCTATATGGGTTTGTTGGCTGATTGATTTTTGTAGTCACAAAAGTTGTATTGTCACGATTCGACATTGAGTTCATGTTTCTGTTCTGTCTCTGCAATGGACAGTCAGTAATTGTGCGGTGAGCTTGTGTGGCTTTATCTAGTTTACAGCCAAAAAAAAAAATGACAATTCTCAATGACTGAAACTCACTTATGTCACGTGTATATATTTTGCAATTTGTATGGGTTGTTGCGCGTGAGGATCCCATTTTTTAAATCACGACAGGGTTGGGGTGACCTCTTGTGTTTTACCCCATTTAGTGGTGGATTTTGTCACAAAGTCGTAATTTATACGACTATCACCCTTTCAATGGAAGTTTGCGCTGTTATTGATTTGTGTTTTACTTTGCATATTTGTTTTTCAAGGAACCATAATGTTGTGCGATATTTTGTCGTCGCTTTTGATGGTCATCGCACGTATGATGGCAAACAAATAAAATAATAATTCATTGTGTCTGATATTTTTTTGTGTATTCTATTTATGGATTTATATTATTGTGAGACTGCTAATTGACAAAGTTTCATGGTGAGTTCTTATATTAATTATTGGAAATTCTTTGTAGGGTGTGATAAGGTCGGCTTGGGGTTTTTATTTTGGCGACAAGTACGTGATGTGGCTGTCAATTGGTGACAGTTCTAATTAGAATTGTTGGGGAGGTACTTTCGGGTTATTTGCGTCTTTTAAGTATCAATTTCGAGACTAGTTTTGGTATTCTTTTTGCGAGAATATAATTTTTTTCGAAACATGGCAAACCGCTTGGTGGGGTTTCCTCAATAGTCCAGCCATAGGGTAGATCATGTATGGCATTAATCGTATGAAATACAGCGTATTCAACATTTCAGCAACCAAGATGAGATATTTTCTGCATGAATCTGCATATCTCATTAGATTTATTAGGTATGAACTGGAACCTGCTGTCAAACGCGTATCACTAGCAGAGGCAAACTGCTACCAATTACCATGTCAATCTTCCAAATACGGTTGACGTTTATTATTTTTTAAATTTATACTATTTAGAAAAATTATCTTCCAATTTGGAAGTAAGTTTTTTATGCCAAGAACACTGTTGCTGAAAACTATAAAAACAAAACATACAAAAGTGACGCAGCAAACTTATCTATGAGTGGACAGTCACTTCATAGTGACATTAAGCTGAAATGGGGGATTGTAATAGATTACTAAGTAGAAGTTTCCACTCTTTTCCCGCACACAATTTTTTGTTTGCGACATGTTGACATATTTATTTCTGTTGTTATTCTTCTGACAACTAGGCATTGCAAAAGTACTGGCAAATGAGGAACTGATAAACAATGTACAAGAATACTCTAGTTGACTGTGTTTTGTATGCAATTCTTTAAAAATAAAAAAAGAAATTGTGTGAGGATTATTATAATAAGTAACTAGAAAAGAAATAAAATACGTTGAGTGAAAAACATCTTAAAAATCACAACTGGAAATGTCCAGACGTCACTTAGAAATGATATTTTAGTTTTTTTTTTCACTTTTCCAGTTGTACTCATTTATTTTCCCTCTTCCATCACTGCACATTCTGAAACTTTGTAATATTTTTATGCAATGCAAAAATTTGGGGAATAGCCTCATCAAAGAAGGAGCTTATTGTCTCATTTGTCAGCTGTCTCATTTGACAGCTGCTTGCAATTTGTTCGTCTTCAAGTTGGCACTGAATGACAGAGTTCAGAAGCTAGTTAATAAAGTGGACAGACTTCAGTGAATTATATAATTTTTAGACCTGATTTTCAAACAGTTTGCTAAATAACACAATATTTTGCGCATTTTAAAAAAGAGAATAATTTATTGCAATATTATTAACCTAGAAATACGGCATAGTTTTCATTCATGAAAGAACTGCCAAAGTTTGACACTCGTATGGTTTATTAACAGCTGACGGAAAGTCTTGTGGTAAAAATTGTGCAAACAAATATTAAGGCAAAGACTTATACGCGATATCTGACCCATTTAGCTATAAATAAGTTTTGCAAAAGTTCTAAGTAAAACAATTAAACATCCACTAGAAATTTGGCACAAAAAAAAACTTATTTCATTCAAAGGCCCATCGCTAACCTAGGACCACCAAGAAGGTCTGTCAAGTATTAAAAATGAATCTTCCGCAGAATTAAAGCCGTCACACTAATTCCGAACATCTCTGTGTGAAAAAAAAAACACTCAGCCTCCGTTGGAAACCTGAGTTGCCGCAGACCAACATTTACCGCTAGCCAAGAGACAATACCAATAAAAAATGAATTAACTCTCTAACTGCCAATTAAAAACTATCTCAGCGACAATTTAAAAGTCTAATGACATAATTAGAAGCAAAAGTTGTGTCCAACTAACTTTCCTACCAATTATCAGCGAAAATCAGTCACATGCACTGCAACCCGATATCGCAGAGAGTAGTTAAAGTAATTATGCATGTATGTACAGTATACCGCAAAAAAAAACATCCACCTCTCTTCCTGGCTAAATAAAAAGTAGAAAACTTTGATTACCGTCATTTGCGTTGAACTTTGTGTGTCACTGTGAAATACTGCAGCCCTCCCTACCTACCCGTTCTAAACCAGATCAAGGTACAACTTACAACTTGATAATAATCGATACCGAACAACCCAGACAGAGGCAGCACATGTAGGCACTAGGCACTAGACACTAGGCATACTAGGCAGTCTTCAAAGGCTGACCGTAAATATTAAACTTAAGCCCTGATGAGCACCGTGAGATCTAGGCCGGTTGCGGTTTTCGTTTTTCTCCATCGCCAAGTTGTAAACGAAATCGAGAGCGGACCCGCATAGCTATATACGTGTCTTTCGCAAAGGCACTCAGCTCCGTTGGCAGCACCACAGCTCCATAGCTCAGCTGGGGGATTTGCAAAAGTTCAATTATCGTTGTTTTCCTCCTTCGGATGGAGGTTTTTGTTTTATGTGCTACCCCACCTCCGCCTCTGTTTCCCACAGTAGGTGTTTGCATATACGGATTCTCAGTCGCCACGTTGTTCACGGTGCTCACGATTATGAATGAATTAGACTGGCAATTAGCACCTAGCACTACTGCCTCTCTGCCAGTTTTGTTATCCAATGCGGGCAGTGATTAGAAACAAACAAAAAACACAATGTTGAGAGCTATAGCTGTATGCACAAGCCCCGATGTAGAGAAAGGTGTTGTAATGTGGCGCGCTTGCATAAAACGGAAGCTCGAAATGCATTTGCGGAACACCACCCATATATCATGGTGCTGGTGCCAGGCTGCTCATCATCATGCCTCCGAATGGAATAAATTTGCGGCCTAGTGACCAGATACAGATATATATAGTCGGGAAGGGAGCGCAGATGGGGGAGGACCAGAGGCATCCATCCATTCATCCGATGTTAGTCGGTTTATATGTCGGAGGCCATTGCGTGATTATGCAATGGTGCATTGTTTGAGTTTGCTGCTGCTGCTGCTGCTTCTTTCTTCCTTTCTCACAGCAATATTCGCGATTTTGCAATGTGATTGTGATGTTCGTTTGATGTTTGTTTGCTTCATCTGACTGAGCGGACGGCTGTTGCGCTGACCAGCTTGAAATCTCCTCTCGGCTGCCGTATGGACTATAGAAATAGATGCTGCCCTGCGTTTAGGCAACACGTATTGTCTTCGAATCCATTTGCCAATAATTCATGTCAGTTTTGCGTGTATATCTCATGTGAGCTATTTTTGTGCGTAACCGGGTTCGCGGCGAAACGAATCATGTTTCTCTTATTTAATGAGTGAAATTTCCCTCACGGATGAGTTGAGTTGGCAGTAGGTCTTCTCTAAGACTATTGACAAGTGAAGTTGTGGCCATTTAGTTGGATGGATGCACCATGGTATTGGGTGGGAGTACATATTCGTGTCAAAATGGCAGCAGAGAAATGTGCACACCGTTTAAATTTGAAAAGATACCGCCCGCACACAGCGGTTCACTAGTAAGGAAGTAGATAACTTTGGGAACTATGTTTGGTGGTGAAAGTTCGAGTATTTTGTCAA
This sequence comes from Cheilosia vulpina, assembly GCA_916610125.1. Taxonomy (NCBI): domain Eukaryota; kingdom Metazoa; phylum Arthropoda; class Insecta; order Diptera; family Syrphidae; genus Cheilosia; species Cheilosia vulpina. The sequence continues at coordinate 67,563,008 of OU744277.1, forward strand.
TTACGAATGTAATTACGGAGATCTGCAGAACGGAGGAGTCGGACTTACTATGGAACAAATTCGAAAAGCAGGTGATCCACTTGTTCAGGACAGGACCCTTTCAAACATGACTGGTCCTTGTATACTTTTCTAGAGATAAAACCCCGTTGCCAAATAGCTTTTAGACAAAGTTTTATGTCTTTTGAAACCTATACGCTCAGAAAATGGCCCGAACAGTGTGCGATTTTTGATCTACTAAAAAAAAATTTCTATACGTTGCTGAAAACTACCGAGATAAAAAGTTTATATGCATATTGTTAAAGAAAATAACCGTTGTTATCAACCTAGTTTGGGGATTATTATCAACCAAACCAAGTTTTATTTTGATTTTTACATCCGACAACATTTTGAGGGGAATTTGATAAATCGGTTATTTTTAAGCGAGTTTCCTTAAACAAGCTGACTTGGTTGTTTATAATCCACCAACTCTGTGGGAGCTATATTAAAAGAATTTCTTGGTAGTTTTTAATCGAAAGTTGGTGGATTTTAAATAAGAGATTTTTCTGCGTGTACAACCATTGGCGTAATAACTCAACTTAATAATTACTTTGTAAGCCTTCGGAGAACAAATGGACGGTTTGGTCTGAAAACACCTCCACAATGTCTTTTAATTTGAGGCTCTCATTATGAGACCGGATGGAAAATGGACTACTTAAACGAAACCACTGACCTAGTTTCCTAGGGCCGGGTCATTCCATTTCATGGAAAATGGACTACTTAAATGAAACCACTGACCTAGTTTTCTAGTGCCGGGTCATTCCATTTCATGGTTTCAAGTTGGTAGCGCTGGCATTTGACATCTGTCAAATTTAGTTGTCATTTGAAGTGTCATATTTAGTTGAATGTTTGCTATTTACGATAATGGATCGCTTAACAATCGAACAACGCGTTAAAATTAGCAAAACTTACTATAAACTTACAAGAGGGGGAAACAAGCAACATAACACGACCAATCATGTCTTTATTGCGTGAGAATTTTCCTGGTCGGTTGATTTCACGTTTTGGTGACGTCAATTATCCACCAAGATCATGCGATTTGACACCGTTGGATTTTTGTCTTTGCGGCTACGCAAAAGACTGTGTCCACCCCGAACTGTTGATGCATTAAAAACGAACATTACTCAATTTATGGCCGAGATACCGCCCGAAATGTGCGAAAAAGTGGTTAAAAATTACCTCAAAAGAATCGCATGCCGCTAATCTTTTCGAGGCGGTCATTTGAATGATATTGTATTTCACACTTAATAGCAAAGTCCAAACTTTATAATGAGATAAAACTTTTATCAAAAATGTATCGCTGAGTGTGTTTTATTTAGCTTTACTTTCGAAATCGAAAAATGAATGACCCCTTACCTCCTGGCTGCAGTACTCGTCAGACTCATACAGCTCGAATTGTAATCATCTAGAATACAATACAAATTGGGGTAAGAGTAGCTTATAAACTCGTCAAGTCCTCAGGACCAGTGCTGTCGAAAGTACTGCAAAAGCAATATTTTTATTTTGTTTTGTACTGCATTTTCCTTTTTGTGTTTCCTTTTTTTAGTTCCTTGTTTTCATAAATGTACCGAAGAAAACAGTAGAGATGGCATCACTTTTTTTATACAGCTTTCTTCATATTAGTAGTAATTGCAGTGTAGCACTGCTGCTGCAGTTGTCATGCAAAAACTATTTGAAATGATTGCAGTGTCATATATCATGTCTCATTTGTCTCGCTTGCCCTGTGTAAAAGTAAGTAAAATAACAAGACCATATTTTAATTTCTTCTTGAATTTAATTTGCCCTTTACGTTAATAAATCCACTTATTCTATTGATTAAGGCAATTGTTCAAGACTCTGAAATAGTAAAATACTAAAAATGTGACAAAACAAACGCCACAGAAACAACAAACCATTTATTTCTTAAAGAAGGTTAAGAAGGGATAGCTAAGGTACTAAGATCTCAAAAATATTCGATTATTTTAGATGAACTGATGTTAGTACTACAAAATGTTTGGTACCTACTTGTGGTCAGGTATATCGATAGCATGTTGGGTAAGCTCACCGACAGGTTCTTCGGTCTAATCATATAAATAAAATTGGTGTAGTTCTGTTCGACTTAGACTAAATTTGACGGTATGTCTTTAAATGCAAAAATCTTAGAAACTGTTCAATATAGTCTGGTGCATTTTTCACAGGCCTATAGAGGATACCTAGGCTTACAATCTATTCATTGTTTCAGCTCTATTTCTCTATAAATTCCGGGAAAAATTTGACAAGAGTAATTTATTTTTTCGTTTCGTTTTTCTTTGTCACGCTTTCCGTTCGAAAATACTGGGAGCATTTAAGTATAGTAAATACTAGCTTATAGAGGACATCTGCAGGTACAACTTAGGATATCCAATAACTTGATAACTTAAAAGGTTTTTAAATGAAAAGGAAAAATTTGAAACATTTCTACGATTTTCACATGAGTGAGTGGATATGCAATTCATTCTCAAATCAAACAGACTAACTGCGCAATATTATATTGACATCTCTTTAAACCCTATTTTACTCCTGTGACGGAGAGGGAGACAGACAGAGGCAGTACGCTGTAGGAAAGGTTTGTTTGCCTCTTTTTTGCTTACGAAATAAAGTGTCTAGAAAGAAATGTCAAATAGGTATAGGTACCAGTGATACCAGATCGTGGTATTATTACATTAGGGGATTTTTATTAGGGAAAATTACAGTCTTACTATTTATAAATGCTATTTGCAATCAAGATGAGGCAGTAAATTACCCATAGTGGGGTTTTTAAATAGCATTACAGCCAATGGCTTTTTTGCTCATAAAATTGATTTAAAAGTTGGATGTTGAATCCCCCAGAATGTGAGTAATTTTGTTACAGAAAAACGTTATAGATGCGTTAATTTTAACTGGGTGTGGTAAAGGAGATACGGTATTTATACCAAGAATACAAATAATTCCCAGCAATTATCCATTTCAGTTTAAACGGATTCAATTTCCTATTAATGTTTGTTCTGCCATGACAATCAATAAGTCACAGGGTCAAACTTTAAGAAAACTGGGAGTTGAATTCACGGGTAGTTATAGATAATTATGCAGCGTGCTCCAGGGTAAATAATGCAGGAAATATCACTATCTCAGCCGATAGAAACAAAACTTCTAATATAGTCTACAAAGAAGACTTAAATTAATAAAAAAGTGAGTTAAATACCTATTGTAAAATTATTTTCTTTAATTTTCATTGTCCAAAGAATTTTAAATTGTTGCTGATTAGTCCAATGACCAGGCGTAATGCCATGACGGCAGAGTGGACTCAGTCTTTAAGATGTTTTTTAATACGGGCTCAAGTCTCTCACTATTGCAGACCGCTCCCTTGCGTTATACCTCTGCAATGTCTATCGTTGATTTTTCCTTGAGCGATTATCAAAAACAAAAATGTGTCCCCTACAAGACACCAAATTTTTTAATATATTTTATCTATATTTATATTTATATTTTATCAATTGCTCTGAAACCACATTTTGCACGGGCGAAGCCGGGCGGGTACAGCTAGTTAAATTAATAAATTCTGATGCTAAAACAATATTTGAGGAAATATATAAATATTTTGAAAATGTCAATGTCCCATTACAAAATATGATGGGAAAAGGAGTTGTTAAGACACTTTTCAAAAACATTGAACCCAATTTATTTGTGATGGGATGTCACTCAATACATTTGTATTCAATTGCAGCCTAAAAAAAATACCACAAAATACAATTAACTTATTTATAAAGAAAGAGTTAATAAAATAAAAAAAGTATATGTGTATTGCTTTTTCCCAAAAATTATGCAAAATAAAATTGAACGTATTGCTCTCGTCGTTGCTGACAGCACTGCTCAGGATTTTACCGTTTAATACCTTCGGAAATCTTACAGCCTTTGGAGATAATCCTACCTTGAGTGTTTATTATTCCAAAAATCAGCTCGAATTTATCTTACATTTTCAAATGATGGACGGAGGTTTAACCAGTTTTCATAGCGAACGGTTTTACCACCTAGCACATCAACTCTAGCAATAAAACTATCATCAAAATGCAGCTGTTATGACTGATTAATTAAAATACTTTGAATTTATTTGTTCGTACAATAGAAAAACTTCTGGGTCACTCTTTCGAGTATTGCTTGTTGTGTTTCAAGACATGAACAATATTGGCCTTCAAGACGTCAATTGTGGTTTATAAGCATAAAGTTACAGATAATAATCCAGGGACTTAAAACTGTACGATCTTGGAGGCGATTTATAACTCTGATGCACAAGTATTTTTATCCCTAAGTTCGTGGGTTTGGTCGGAAATTTATGACAAGTACCGCCATCTTGCCGAAACTTTTAACATTTTTAAACCAAAAAATAAATGTTCATTGACAGCTGAGATTGATAAATCTTCGTCTAAGGGATATTTCAACGTTTTTAGTTTGTACTAAACATAGACATACTCGATAATAAGTCAATGGTACTAAAGCTCTAGCGCCGTGGCCTTTGACATGTCGCTTGTAAATGGAACTCGTGAATTGACTTACGAATTGTTTATATTTCCATTTATTTCTCATATTAAAAGTTGTCTGCAATTGATTGAAATGTTTATCCCAAGCTAACGACATTTTTAGAGGTCAGACGTCCAAATCACTTGGCAACACTTGGTGCTTCTGTTAAGAGCAAAAACGTTGTACCCCTCGGCCGCGAAATGGCTACAGAGTTAAAGTAAATGGTGTACCGCTTACCCTTTCATCCTTCTACTTTGACAGTTCATTTTCCAATGAGACGCATCCATGAGAGCTGACTGTCTTTGTGAATCAAAATGAGTCGCCGAAATAGAAACTAAATGTTTCTCCATGATCGAAAGGTCGCAGTACAACCACCCCTTTTCAAAAAATAATAATTATTATGTTTCATGTTGAGCCCTATGATTTTCTTAGAAATATCCATTCGGATTGGATGCTTAGTTTTTATGTAATACGAAAGCAAATTCCAGACTTTTGAGTTTTATTGTACGCGCGAAAAAGGACTTTCTTTTATTCGAAAAAATTCAATAAACTAAATTTGTAACAAGTCCCTTTATAATGTTAACACTTCGCAAGGTGTTCCATACCCCCTTCAAATCAAGGACAACAGCAACTCTGAACTTCTTGCAGTGCGAAAGAAGGACTACCCGAAGATGTCAATCTCGAAAAGTGCACTCGATTAGGCGAAAACATCTTCAATCAATTTCGCGAAACAACTCCATTCACTTGTAGATCTACCATCACGGCAAGTGTCGCGTTTGTCATTGCAGGCTCTTCTGTAATAGGTATAATCGTGCGTAGTACATCACCCGCCAGCGGAAAAGAACACCCACACCATAGACAAAGTTTGTATTGAGATTGATGTATGATTTAGAAAGTGTGCGCACTTCTTCTCTGTACACAGCCTACATAAGTGATTCGCTTTTTTCTTGTCATCTGAAGATGTCCCCAAGTGCATAATGCCGCGTCTTTTACGACCATGGCGGATATTTATATGCGGATGAGTAAGCCAAGGCATAATACTCATGAAATTTTAATTTGATTGCCAATCACCCAGAAAGCACTTTTGAATTTGGCCACGCGCTCATGACCCGGCGTACTTTTGCTTTCATTCATACTGTGTCATATTTCAATCGTGACAGTATCTGGGGAGAGCACTTTTCTAAGGAAAGCTGATTTAAACCATCAGAAAGCTACAGTTGAAGTATGTAAGCATGAGGTATACGTATACGGTGGACCGACTGCAAAGGTGTGAAGGATGTAATTATGGTTTGTTGTTTTGGCAAAACGATTTGTTGGAGTCATTGACTTACCGATTGTCTTTGCCAGTATTTAAATTTATTTTCATCGGGGTTTTGTGGACTTTTTTCGCCTTTTTTATTGAAAGTTCTTTTTGGCGCATTTAGGGTGGCCGATTTATTTAAATTATTAGAATTTTCATAGATCTTTGTTGTTGCGAAAATGGGCTTAGAGCTTCCTATTGTCCTTCTTTCTTATCTAATTTACATATTTTTCACCTGCCAGTCCCTTTATCTAAGCCCGTCGTTTCAGATGGCATTTGGCAAAACTACCCGCAACATATTTCTGAGACGCTGAAAGTGTTGACTTTATTTATGGAGCACAGGTTAACAGCGAGGAAAGCGTCAACTTCTATTCAGACTAAAACATCTTTTCGTCGAGTTTTCGGTTTAATTTTTTATTCGACAAAAGATCGAGTTTGGTAGCACTGGAAACCGAAACAATTCAGCCTTCGGTTTTAGGAAGTCTCGTACTATTTCGACGCGATATAAAACTCAACGCGGCAAGACTTACGAGTTCCGCTTGGATTTTTTTTTTTTAAACTGGTGGTCATATAATCATTGAACTTGTGCTACAAAAATGTGTAACACTTGCAACACTTGCGTTGGTTTGCTGGCCCCTCTGTCTATGTGGAAACACTTTCCCTTAACTACCGTCAGCCTGCAATTAGTGGAGGATGACATGAACCTTTCAAATGACGATTGAGCAATTGCTGGCACTCATAAGTCTTCCTCGTACAATACGTCGTCAGTGGGATAATTTTTTTTGTCAAACCTCCAGCTTTGTATCATCAGTGCCCACCGCCATAGACTGCGTCCGCCTTTCATTCATCTTGGCGACACCATTCATGTTAATTGACGCCGTTATTTGGTGACGAAAAAAGCACCATAAATCAGTATTACCCGCGACTCTGGTGCCATTGATGCGAAGACCTTCTCCAACATAGCCACGCAAACTTATTTCATAACATTAGCATGACCCATCACATGACAGCGTTCAGAGATCATTCTGTTTGTTGCCTCGTTATAATCATTTCACATACCGCCATTCACACACCATACGAAATGGAATTCTCACGGTCAGGTATCTTAAATAGAAGTGGTAATTTAACCTGCAACCAACTGCCGGCTTAATAGGACGCTATTTGCGCAACCAAACAGCATAACTTATCACCTTTGATGCTAAAATAAATTGCCTGCGAACATGCCAAAGTCCGAGCGGGAATAATTCCATCACGGTAGCTCGTGAAAAGTTCCAACTTCACCTACACGATTTGGCGGTACACTCAAATTAATAGAGTAAACACTCAACTAAATTCGATTCGAACTGTACCATGGCAAGGGGGAGCTGCAACTTGATCTGTAACACGCTGGTGCGAGGAAAATTGTCGCAATGCCCTTGAGATCTGTTTCGCGGCAGGTTTTCCGCACTCAGACAAAGATTGCCATCTGCAGATAAATCTTTTCCACCACGATGCGACAAAACGACAATTGTAACGGTCTACTCTGGCATTGTTCTTCTCTTGCGTAGTGTTTCATCGTTTCATGTCTTCGGCGTTGTTGTTGCGGCTGCGCAGATTGACGTTTAGCTTCGTCACCCTTTTAGAGGCACTTTTCTTTCCGAGACCTATTACATCTGTATTAATTGCGTTACGTCGAGTTGGCTAAAAATATAATTACTGCGCTAACAATGAATTGCAGCGCAGCAGAGGTATATGTATATGTAGGAGGTGCGCACAATGCGAGATAATTTATGGATGTGATTATTTTTAAACTCAAGGAAACTATAACTGCATGCAACACGAACCACCGACAACAGAAAGATAATAACAATTATAGCACGTTGCAAATAAATTACGCTGTTTTGCATGTTTGCATAATATGTACTACAGCCGATTCAGGCGGTGTGAATGGGGGCTGCAGCTTCAGGAGGCAGATGGTTCACTCATGAAAGTGTTATTAGAAAATCTCCAATTTGACACAGGTAGCGTGATGACATTCTCTAATTGACAGGACGAGTGAAAAGATGTTGGCACCTGATTGATGACTTTCGGGAAATGGCCGGCGTAATTGGTTGTCACTGCAAAGTGACTTGACACATGATTCCAAGTTCGTGAACAATGTTTTAAAATTTTAATCAATTATTATTAAATTTATTATTAACTATGTGTCAATTCCATGCCACTTCGCCTGAGAATTCACAATTGAGTTCTGAAAAGTTGAATAGTTTGACTAAATACATTGCCCAGCAAGCAAGCGAATGGGGACGTTCAAGTATCTAGTTTAGTTAGTCTGACAGCTGTCTGACTAGATGTATCTCGATTTTGATTGGCTCAATATAGCTGCTTTTTAGTTGACGTTTATGGCGTGGTAGCCGACGAAACTAGTCAAGAACTTCGTGACTAAGTACTAAGTTGACAGTTCGCATATGTGGCTGACGTTGAAAAAGTGACGTTCCCGACCAATCTAGTTTTTGCGTTCAGGTTACATCTCACCCATACGAATCTAGTAGACTTAATATAACAAGATTCTTAAATGTGCCCAATGACTTCTCCTAGATGAATTTACCTCGAACATCGGTATATTTTACTTAAAAATTGGAAAAAGAAGCTATTTACACTTTTTTCCCCAATCTTCCGTCTTCCTCTTGTTTTCGAATAGAGTGCGAAAGCAAGAGATATTTCACACTCCTTCTCTCTCTCTAATGTGAAATAAAATCTGACAGCTGACAGGTGCTTGGTTCTGTTTAGAAAGATAACGTTTTATGGTTCAAAATACGATAGTTAATGTGTTGCAGGTTATTTCAACAATTATTAGAAATGAAGCGAATCCGTTTCAATATTTAAAATTCTACTGAAAACTAAAGAGTTTTTTCCCGCAGATATTACATCGTTTTCTTTATTTTTAAAACCACAGCTTTAATTTGCGTGTTGCGATTCCTTAATCCATATTCGCTGCGGGTTTCTTCTTCGAAATCTTCGCTTCCTTCGAAGCGAACGAAATGCGAACTGTTACGCTCTCTTTACACTCAGCGCCGTTTGCTCATACGACTCTTAACGATTTAAGTTCTGCCTAAATACTTATAGGCCACTTTTTTTTAGGGCATAAACTGTCACATAAGAGTTTATGTTTCACTTAATTCACTATCAGCAAATGGCCTTCAGTAAAGTTGCTTTTTTCTCACATTTATTAAAATCGAAAGTCAGAGTGTTGCGAAATCTGAGCATATAGTACGTTATGAGAAACCTGTGTCTTGTCAATTAAAACAAAGTAAAATTAAATAATGAGCGCGACGTTCGGATTACTAGTTTAGTATATCTGACAGCTGACTGACTTGAATGTGATTTATATTTTATTGGCCCAGATTGGTCATGTGAATAGTTGTTCAATCTGACGTTTATGTATGGGCTGGTCAAGAAAATTCTACCTGCATACTCAGTTGACAATTCGAAGTGTCAAACTCTTAAAATACAATCCAGAAAAATCTAGTTGACGTTGTACATGAACTAGGTATTCGAACGTCCCCATTCGATTGTGTGACTTTTAGTTTCCGGACAAATGGGGACTTATAACACTTGACTGTATATGGAAAAGGAAGAATTGAGAAGCAAGGCATCGTGACACATGGATTTCCTATTTTCAAATACGGTGCAGTATTGAAAAGGTATTCCTAATGCTTTAAGCCTAGTATGCTGTTCCAGGAAAGCTAAAATTAAGCGACTCTCCAATATTCCTCTCCACCACTTCGCTTAATTTTGACAGTGTAAGTTCCGTCAAAAAAAAAACTGTGTTGGTAATGCCGATTGACTTTGTTCTGTTTCTTTATTTGTACTTCTACACCTCCCTCCTCAAAAACCTCTTCCATTATTCCTTTTTTAAATATTTCATTTCTAAAACAAATTTATTTAACAACAACGAATTTCTAACCATTCTCCATACTGTTAATTCCCTTTCGTTTGAAATTATGTTGCGAATGCCGATATTTTCTCTGATCTATCAAAATTTAGCTTCTGTAGAGATTTTTCGTACAGTGGCTAACAAATTTAGCTTGAACTGCGTACTGCTTGGCTTAACTGCTTTGCTTAATTTTATCTTTGGAGACATTTTTGTATGGGACCCTAATTTAAGTGCGAGCAGCATACTAGGCTTTAAGGGCGTGTTCATTAAACAAAAAAAACGATATTGCCAGAATTTTTGAGCATACGTTTTCGAAGTGCTCGTATTACTTTCCAAGTTTACTTGCCGGAAAGAAAATGTTCGTTCGGTGACTAGTTCAGCTAATGTCGAAGACAGTATTTTTCAGACGGAATATTTGCCAAAACCTTCGCGGAGAAACTAAATGCAAGCATATAGAGGACCTGTATGCGAGTTCATAGAAGAAGAAAATGCTAACTTAAAGGCTTATTGTTATTGGGCCTTACTAATAATCATTTTTAGCCTTCACATTAAATATTTGGTAGGTACCCAATGGGTAATTTTATATGGAAAATTTCGCCTAGCCTGGACACTAGAAATTATTTGTTTTATTGTTTCTTATGGTGGCATACTTCATTTAAATGTTAAATCACTAAAAACTGAAGAGCTAAGCAAATGCTTATCGCTCAAGGTTAGAAATATTTACTTTGCCTTTATATTTAATTATTTAAAGAACAACGCCCGTATTCATAAACAAATGAGCACAATTAAGCTAGTTAGTAGACGTCATTTAGCATACAACAAATTTACGTAACTGATGAGTAACGAATTGATAACTTTTGCGCAGCGTTTATTAATACGGAGACAGACGTTTTATAGCCACACAAGGTAATTGACATTCGGGATATATGCTATAGAACATTTTCGAGACGTAGTTTAGCTTGTTCACAAATCTGCACAGATATAAGTGACTCGTTCGAAATCATCTCATTTAAAAACATAAGACGCTCTATACGATGGGATTTAGAGAGTTCTGCGGTATTCTGAACTCAATGCCAGGTAATCAGGACAAAGCTGGTTTATCAACTTAACACTGTCGAAATTCTTCACCAACGTCGTGTTGATTACTAAATGTTTTAGTGTTACCTTCACCACTTTGCCTGTCGAGTGTTGCCTCTAACTTGTGTCATCTCTAACGTTCTGTTAAAATTTACCAAAAATATCACGATCATTATGATCAGTATGATCGTTTACTTAACACAATTTGATTTTTCATACTATCGTTTCCAATGGCAACTCTCCTGATACAAATGACGCCTACGACATTTTATAGCGCTAATGTAAATATAAGACAGTGATGACTGGCTTTTCGAACACAGTATCAGCCCGCGCTTTAAAGGGCACCGCTTAGCCCAGTCTTTCAAAATGTGTTTTCCAGATCCCCAGAACCGACTTTGACTGGATAGGCTGACACCACGACCCCTTCGACTGCGGGCTTTTTTTTATTGATGCATGTAATACTTCTACTTGCTATAGATTCCTGTGCGTGGCTTTCTTTGTCTTCTTGTCGAAGCTTTGACAGTGTAAATCTAAACCTTTTTTGCGCCGTATAAGAACCCCAAAAGATCGACTCGAAATTTTTGTTCCCAGTCGTATTCACAGTCACTTTGAAGCCTGGATAATTGTACGTGAAGCTCATTCCTATTTTTAGCTATTTTTATATTAAAAGTAAACTTCAGCCTTGAAATGACTGCAACTTAATTGCCATCAATGCTCACACTCCTAACTATCTCTATCGCCTATAATCTCTGCCAGTGCGTGGCTCACGCGATTTCTGAGTAAATTCAAATGTTGAACCCAGAAATTAGCATTATTCTCGTTTAATCTCTCGTCAAAACAGATACTATGTGCAAGACCTCTAAGCGAATTAATAATCTCTCTAAGCGGCGAAAGACCAATGGAACGGTTTAAAAGCGGCCGCCGTATGCGTGTTTATAGCTTTTTAGCCTCTCAAAGTGAACCGCGCAATCCGATCAACAAGAGTGAACCAAGAAGAAAGAAATTAAAATTCCATTTCAAATGATCGAATGGTGGTGATTTTATTATTGACACGATCGACAACAAATGGCTGTGATGGAGGATCTAATGAGAGTACATCTACGACATCCACCGGCGTTACCGCAATCCCAACTGCCGCCTACAGGGCATATCAGCAACAGCAGGATCACTATCATCATCATCATCATCACCAGCAAACACAAAATCAACACCAACACCAACAGCAATACCAATACCAGCAACAGCAGCCGGCATTCTCTAGTCATCACTATAGGACTCAGCCTCATCGAGGAGAGACAGAGTCCGCTGAAAGCTACACAGGCTCAACCAGTTTCCAGCCCACAGAATACACATACCGAGCACAGTTACCTCCCAAAAAGCCCCACAAAGTCACCTTCGACTTTGACAGATCGCACAGACACCGATCTGAGGACGAAGCTGGCGGTCCTTGTACTCCTCGGTATCTTTCGGCGTCTCTACCACATTTGCCATTACCCTCATCGCCTCCACCATTGCCAAAAAGCCTACCACCAAACGTTCAACCCTGCGGCTATCCATCAGAAATCAATGCAGTACCAAAGCCACCTCGTCGAAAGCAGCACCGCACCTCGTCGGCAGCGGCAGCGACATCGACAGCGACATCCCTGTTGGGGCGTCCGTTGCAAAATTCAAATACCACTACTAACACAAAAGACTATATTCGTCACGTGACCCGTGTTAATTTTTACGATTACGATTGTTCACAGGTGGAGTACGGGAACGATGACGACAAAAGCTGCGATACTGAAGCAATTACCAAAGAAGGTGAGTTCCAATCTACCGCATCCATTTAAAATTCATTTAATTCTAGAGCCACAGCTATAGAGCAGCTAACCTCCAGTCGGGCAATTTGATCAGATTTTTATTTATTTTTTTTTATCTGCGTGCGGATCACTGGGGTGATTACGAAAAGCGTTGTTGGCAGCCACGTACCGCATGCCCCGTACATATGGCCCAGAGTTCAATCCATAATTATGGTTCATAATTACAATAATGTTTGCCACTTTGTGATGTAAGAAGTTAATTGCTGTGAACGAGCAGCAGCAGCAGCAACACACAGACAACGACAACGACAATAGTTTCCGGGTGTACACTACTTGGCAGTTATCCGGTACTTTGCACCGGCTCTAGTTGGAGTTGGGTATGTCGAGTGTCAGGCGGTTTAGGGGAGCCAGTTGACTAAAATGGCAGAAGCGAATAATTAGTTCAACGGTAGATGGTTACTTTTGGGTGGAGACGTTTGTAGCCGTCTTTAGGTTTCTGTATCGATCGGAGCATGAGTGAGGAGCTTGCATACAAATTGCTACCAAAGTGTTTGGCATTGCACAGTTAGCCTTGTTCGGTATGGTATAAGTTGGGAAAGTGCTGTAAGGTGAACCGGAACTTGTTCGTCGGCTGAGGTATCTATTCTTAGCAAATGAATCCGTTTAGTTGATATCGTGGCATGGGTCTGTGTAAAAGGGTTGTCTTAGTTCGATTTCAGGGAATGGCGGTTTGTAGATAAACATACGGCACGAGTAAGGCATAGTTGAGATTTCCTTTGGCATTTAAATAAATGAATCAATATCGAGCACAAGTCCAGGCTAATAAAGCTTTTTGTTTGTGTAAATTATAGATTTGTGACTAATGACACGGAGCTACAACTTTCTAATGTATTATTTAGACAGAGAAGTGTGTGACCCTTTTTTTTCAATTGAGAAGTGGGTCTTCTAAAAAAGTCATAAAAGTTGCGTGTCGACCCACGATTGATTTCTATAATAATTTAGATATTTTAATGGCGTCTATTAATGTTGACTTGCCGGTCTATACGGCAGAAAAAGCGAGTTTGCCAATTGGCACAACACTTTTTGTAAATCTCTCAAATAGTTATTGTTGTTTAAAGATAGAAAGAAACGTCAAATCAATTGACAGTGCGATGCAGAAAAACACTTTGTAAAATCTGTCGCAACTTGGAATTCAAAGTCACGAAACGTCATCGTACGAATTGTATTTTTAATATTAAAATGTACAAATGTCTCGTATCAATTCACAATTTCCATAAGTATTTTATTAAAATTAATTATATAAATTTTTGAAAATATGAGATATTCAATTACAAAAGTACTTCCATCGAAATAAAATCTGAACGGCTTTTATCGCGTAGCTGAACATCTGCGTCGTTTCTTTTGAGTTTGTCTGGCTCGTCATCGCATTCCATCTGCCGTGCGAATATTCTGGCAACGGTTAATAAGTATATATAACTGTCTCGCTCTGTATAAATGGCTGTGAAAAGAAATTATATTTACTCCCATTTCCGCAACTGATGAAAAACGGAGCCATCTTTTTGGGTGTAAGTTGCTTTTTAAAGCTTACAAAATGCAAAAGCTCAGATCGCGTAGAATAGCCGCAGTTTAAAAATGCATTACGGTTGTCGTTCTCTCTGTTGCATACAGAATTTGGCGTAAGCTAATATAACTGGCTCCACCTCAAATGGAACCCACTTGGTCAATTGAACACCAAGCGAAGGTCGACTTTCTAACAAGAGAAAGACAGAAACTTCGTCCCAAAAAGAGTATAGACTGTCAGAAATTAGCTGTCATTATTATCCGACTACTTCCATTGCAAATGGGTTTCTTCATGGCCGTTTGCTCATACGACTCTTAACGATTGAAGTTCTACTTAAATACTTATGGGCTACTTTTTTCAGGGCATAAACTGTCACATAAGAGTTTATGTGTCACTTAAATTCGCTATGAGTCGTATCAGCAAACGGCCCTCAAAGTTCTAGTAGAACTCTGCACGCAAAGACTAGATTGGTCGGTAACGACACTTTTCCTACGTCAGTCACATATTCGAACTGTCAACTTAGTACTCAGTCACAAATTATTGCCCAGATTTGACGGCTACCCCTTAATAAACGTTGGCTGAAAAAAAAAAACTTTCATGTGACCGATCTAGGCCAATCAAAACTAAGACACAACAAGTCAGTCGGCTGTCAAACTTACATAAGTAGATTCTCGAACGTCGCCATTCTAATTTTGCACATCTGGGCACTCATTCCGTAACTTTTCAGACGATTATCGTCGAACGATGGACCTCCAAAAGTAGCTAACTAAAATTACGAGTTTGAGACCTTAATCCAATTCATTTTTCGCAAATGTAATGAAATCTGACTACAGTGAAACAAATTCGGGCATAGAATGTAACTTTTTAGGGTCATCAAAGTTTCAAAAGCGATATCGTCCCGACGATCATTGTTATACGTAATCTGCCCCTGACTTTGACAGCAAAGAAACTAAAGTCCATAACAAATTCTATATGGCGGTCTTTGTGGGTTTGTGTATTTGATAGTCGTTTGGAAAGAGCGTGTTTTTAGAGCGTGTTGGAATGGGTTTCTCACCGGGTACCCACCCCTTTTAGTGGAACAGACCTGATTGTCATACAGATAGTTCAAGTCGATTGTCAAGTAAAAAAACCCGACCAAAGGTATCCCTGGAATCATAAGTATATCGAATTTGAGATGCTAACTTACTGGAAACGTTTTAGAGGGCAGACCAATCAAAACTCCTAAAACGTTGCTTTTGATAAAATCCGCTGGCTACGGGTTTCGATAACCCGGGACATACTTGCTACAATAAATTTCAACAATTTAAGAGCTGCACTTTCATGTATTTCACGTGGAACTCCGCTATGCACAAAATCAAGAAGAGGAGTAACTTTGGCGACCTGTATCCACGCAAGAGAACTTTTGTATCCGCGATGTGTTGAAAAATGCGTTGAGAGAGGTAGAGAAAGCTGGCTCCTTTAACCTTATTATTGGTGTCGGTATTGGGCCTCTAGAAGATAGATGGGGTCAAATTTTCAAAGTGGATTTTCAATAGGTAGACAATGTGAGACTTCCTTAGGTCAGATATTCCGTGTACTATGTGTTGTATGAGTAACAGGTAAAGCAGACCGTGTCTTTAGTAAGATTTAGACTACTTTTGATGTCATTTCATCATTATTTAAGATAGGGAGCACCTCATTCGACCGTTTGAATTCATAAACCGTTGCCCCGACCATATAAAAATCAGAGGTTTCTGATTTCCCTTTTTAAAGAGACCCTGAAAGAAGTTTCTTACCGAACGTGTTCGTCTAAATTGAGTGTCAAATTCCAATTTTAAAGCACTTCCAAATGTGTCATCCATTCTCAGAGGAAATCTCAAGCGGAGCAATCCCCTAGACAGCATTCTCGCAAACCCATTACTCCACAGACTGAACCTACCAACCAACATCCCATTGGGCTGCTGCCAACAAACACTTGCATTTCTCTGCCAACTGGTACCTACTTTTGCGTCATTAAGCAGAAATAAATTCCCAGCCGCGCTCTCAGCCCCGAATGTTCCACATTCAACTGCAATAAACAAAGTTGCACAGCAAAGTTTTATATAGCATCAAACTTATTAATAACACACTCTCCTTGAACTTCAACATAACAGGCCAAGAGCAATAATACAGCACCCAGTCCGTATATCCACCACCGACCAGCCATTAAAAACCACTTCCCCTCTTCGGTGTTTTTAACACGTTCAGTGGATTATGGAAATAAGCCATACCCACCCACCAGCGAGCAGAAAACTATTTTATGTCACTTTGCATCAACGTCCTCCGACGTCGCATTGTACGAGTATGTGGCACGTGCCACCGAAGTGAAATAATGCGAAAAATGTTCGCAAAACCAGTCAGGTGCTCTTGTGTGCAAAAGATTTTCCATTGTTGACCTAGAAAATTTGTTTGCTTGCCTCACTTATTCCAATTAGCCCCGAAAGATCATTAACCCAAGCCGTATAGTCTCTAATTAAATTAATCAGGCACTTGAATCGGTGAACCGGTGAGGAAGAAGACGAAGAAAAACAAACAAAAGCAGGCAGTAGCTCGCTGCAACCATCGCCGGATTTTTATGTCATTGCTATGATCACACTGAGAGATATGGTGCTGCTGCTGCTGATACATGCGCAACTTAAGACGCTGCCAACTTACAATTGACCGGTTCCGAGAGTCATACCGAGTGTACACTCCCTTAATGGCTGCAGAGCATCTGGAGCCTTTTGCATGTGCTAATTGCGACATAGATTGGAGCGCACAATACTACCTGCCAATCTGCGTCGAGCACATTCCCACCGCCATTACGACGTCAGGTCCGCTTACATGTTGCGTAACACACGATTACCGCAACCAACAAGCAGAGTCGTTGGCGTCGTGTGCTATACTGCTGCTGCTACTCGTACTCTCTATATCTAAATCTATACCTATGCGTACACACCCCCTACAAACAATTTACTCACGACTGCGACAGCGACGATGTTGATGGCGAGAACGCCATGTGAAGCAAATTCAACTGACTCCGAGTTCAATAACTGGTTTAATTGCGCGCTTGCGCGCCTACCCACTGACACTCTAAATGTTGCTCCTCCAGCTCCCATGATGGAGGCTCAGGTGTATTTGCGCTGGGTAATTACTCTTCCATCTAAGATTCGGCGCAAAAAGACACAGATAAAAATCCCTGAGAGAGGTGAATGTATTGAAGGTGCACCAGCTAGATCGGGGCTAGCCATAGCCATCCTCTTGGGAAAGCTCTTGAGCATGAGCGATCTGAGCTGGTGCCATAAACTCTGTTGCCCATTTAAAGTTCAATAAATCGAACAAGGCGTATCTGCAGCCCACTGCACTGCGCTGACAAGATCAAAGCTTTCCATACGCACAGTAGCTTGTCTAAGCTCGCCAATGACTGACTCCTAAAAGTATGCCACGCTTTAAACGGATTTCTATAAGAAATGTGTGCGTCAAAAGCGGCGCATAAAACATTTAGCTACAGTGTGATCAAAAAGTACGAACACAATCTTATATAAAATATATTTTATTAGAACAAAACCTAACTCTGCCTCCTCCCTTTAACTTTTGCAGAAGAATGGATTACGAAAAAGAAAACCGAACTAACAACAACACGACAAATAGAAACTAGAGTTAAACGACAAGTGGTGCTTGAAGATGGTAAAGTTATTGAAGATTCAGGCCCAATTGTTTCTACCAATACTACAGAGGATACGGACAAGCAGGAAACTGAAACAACTGAGGTAAATCATACGTCTTATATAAAATTTGAGCAGCTGTTAATTTTTTTTTTTTTTGTTTTTGTCATTTTAGCGACGCGACTTGGGCAGCCCAAAGCCAATCGTTGGTGCCCAGGCAATCGAAGCTGACAAAGATGAAGTTGATTCGGGCAACCAACTGGCCGAGGCGACTGGACAAATTGCGAATTTTGGTGGAACGATGATTCAGAAATTCGTACCCTGCCCTGCAGATGGTCTGGTGCGAGAAATAAACGAAAAGCGGGTAGTGTCCCGAGAGGAAATCAAGGATCGCCTAGAGACGGAAGATGTTCGACATTTGGGGGATTTTTCCGATGAGGTAAGTCAAGTTTATACAAATGTCATCATTTTCGGTTGAGCAGTTTGCAATTTACATAAAGACTCAGATTGATAGGCGTTGTCAACATCGGATTTTAGCTAACTCTATTTCCGGAATGCGATTTGTAAATGACGTCCAATAATTTTATTGTTAAGTGTAAGGGAATTTTTCAAACAACCGTTTGCCTTTTTGTTCAAGAATAACATAATAAAGGTAACTGGGTAGTTTTACAAAAAGCGGTTTCTTTTCAAAAAATATTCCAAATCACAAATAGCATTGCCAGGTACGACTGTAAAATTATTAGAAAATAAATGTCAAATCAAGTGTCCTGTGTTGGTATTTACGTTTTATTTATTCAGTTGTGACTAAATTTTATTTTCCTTAATTGGGTTTCTCCACATGAACTTTTTTAAGGGGATTTATAATTTGTTGGGTAGTTTTTAAAAAGTTTATTGTAACTTTATTTGACGAAATATGATAAAGGGATAAATGTATAAAAATTGAGTTAATAATAATAACAGGATATATAAAGTAAAGTGCATTTTAGTTTTGTTGTTAACAACTTTGTGGTGTCCTCTTTTGACAGTTGGAGAGCTTCTTTGTACATCAAATGGAATATCAGACATTTTTGCTGAAAATATGGGTACGTTCACGAATCTAGTTTACTATGTATGGCTGACAGCTTTGGGTGACATTTGGCCTTTTTTATTATGCTCACATGATCTGTATAGATCATTAATTTTCACGGTTTACAACAACAGTAACTTTTGTTCTATACAGATCATGTGAGCATAATAAATAAAGGCCTATTATACATATGTCTGAGATTTTATCGTTTAAACATTTTTTTTCCGTTCGCACAGCATCAAATCTAATTAAGAATTTCTCGACAAAAATGATCATCTGACAAGTCGATGATGATGATGTACCAACTGTCTACGTTTTGCGTTCAAAGGAAATCCAGTTTAAACAAATTTAGTCGAATTAATATGTCACGAAATAAACGACAACCGACTTCGCTTTTGTATCAAAAGCGGAACTATTTCCGCTTAAGTATGGTTGGAAATTACTGTCAGACTTCCTTGAAATTATTGTTAGCAAAGCATCAATAATAAAGAGCTCTTAGTAAATAATCCGCTTGGCTGAAATTATAGTTATTTCAAACAACGTCCCTAATTCATTATCAGATTATAATAAACGATTGTTTGAATATTTAAATTATGACAGACACTGTCCGGGTTCCCCTTCCCATCGCATTAAGTTTTGCTTATTTATTTAGCTAATACATGGAACGGCCCGGTAATCGATTAGTGATTAGCGAGAAAAAATCGGGGCGTCCCCTCCGCAGATATTTTTGTTAAATTCATTAGCGGAAATATGTTTCAAGGCCTATGACTGTTTTTATTTTTCTAGTTTGCTAAACTTGGCAGGCATTTTCTGCTATTTTCGAATTAATGTGAGTTTTTTTTGACCGGATTCTTTTTAGCGAAAAATTTTCTAAACTTTATGAACACACTGGGAACTTTTGCGAAGGGAACGCGCTCAATGGGTATGTTCTGTTAATAATTTCGATTGTTGGCTTATTGTGTGAGTTTTACGGTTGATAAAATGCGAACCAGCTTTTTAGTTGACGTTCACATAATTATAACATTTTTGAATGAGTTGTTGATATTTATATGTCAAAATAATCAAATGATTCTCACTTTTAGTAAACAAATAATTTATGTATTCTCAATTCGCCCTCTGATGATTAATCTTTTTAATTCAAAAACCGTTTTTGTAAATAAAATAAAAATTATTTCAGATGACGCCCAAGTTCCACACGTTTGCGAACGTCCTAACTGCATATTTAAATCTTGTTTAAGATTATCGTTGGCATCATTGCAATTGGCTGGGTGTGTTCAATAAATTAAGACACTTGGTGACTATCGTTTATAATTCTTTTTCGGCTTGGTTCTTTTAACTAGTTATGTAAATATTTCTGTTGATAAATTTGAATTTAAAGATTCTGTGTACTGTGTTCTTACCAACACTTTACAAAACTCAATTTGTTACCTGAATTCATTGAGATTTTATTCTTCACCTGCCATTTTTAAAAACTGATAGAAGTAGCTTATTTTAAAAATTGATTCTCGTGGAATTTAAAATTATTATGGGCTCAATTTTGCCCCAAAATGCTTACAAATTGATTCTGCTTCTGCTACTTAATTTTTTTATAAGTTTTCTCCATGGACTAGGAAGTTTCAATGTTTTCTTGATAAAGTTTGCCACTAGGCTGAGAGGTCAATATCCCACCCAAATCGACGGAAAACTCTGTAGTAAATGTGTAAAGTTTTTCACACTCCTAGGTCCGTCCTACAGCAGTTTCTTGAGCAGCGCATTTCCAAATAACACTCGCACCGAAACATTTTTTGTTTGCGTGTATATTCGGCAGCAAAAGGATGTTTCCATCAATACAATCGTTCAGGTATATGAATTCGCATCTATAATTGTTCCTTGCAACTATAGGTTTGCAGATGCTTTTTAAATTTTAGGGACAGTGACACGAGAAAAAACCTCAACCACCTGTATGGCCCATTTCTGTCAGATTGACAGCCATTATTGTTCTAATTGTGACAACCCGGTCCTAGAGACATATTTATTTATTTTTTTGTATTGCTCCAACTTGGTTTCAGAAGTGGATCTCAAATCGAAGGTAATTAGCAAACAATTGAACGCAATTGCGCTCGCCCCTGCATATGTCACAAGGACTCAAGCATTTATTACACATCACTTTGTAATGATCAAAGTCGCACGCATAGGGCTTCGCACCATATGTCTGTCAGAACTTGTTACAGAACACCGTCGTACCTGCTCAAATTAGTCACACAAAATCGCTTTCCCATAAACATTTATTTTAATCTTCACTCTCGGCGGACGGGACAGACTGTCTGATTGTAAATTCACCACCAAAGACCGAATGTATAAGTAATCTGCCCGCTGTAACAATGTGGGTGATTATTATGGCCGTTTTTTTTTTGGCTGTCGCTTTATTCTCCCAGCACGTTTGAAAGCGAAAGCCGAAAGGGACGCAAACTGCGAGAACCAAAAAATGCCATGTTGTATCCAATTACCAAAAAATTATTTTTGGCAAGAACAAGTTCCCCACAAAAAAAAAGAGGGACAAAACGAGCTCCACAAAAGGGCTAACAACAAGCGAAAGGAAAGAAATAAATCAAGTCCAGAACACGTCTTTAGCAGGAGATCTCTACCCGAGATGTGGTCGCGTCATGCGTGGATACATAAGAGCCATGTACACTGGTTTTGATTTTTGTGAGTCCCCTGTATAATAGTTTTTGTTTCTCGTGCCGATGGGCCGTTAAATAAAACTGCAAACGCCGCTCCTGAACCTTGTGCAAAGAGCCAATTTAAACCAATCGGCTTCCGTGTTCTAGTCTCGCTCGTTCATGCTGTTGCCTCTCTAACAACTCATCCAACACCAAGATTGCGTGAAATTACAATGCTACATCGAAACCGGAACATTCTAATCTTCACGCCGGCGAATTCAAGTTTTACCATCTCGTCATAACAACTTCTGAGGCACCCAATCGATTTGTATCTCTTCTCGGTTACGGCTCCAATGATCGTCTTAAATGGATTCGGATGATCCGCACTAAGACTAACCCGGCAATGACTCAAAATAATCGGCAATATGACTCTCCATCCATTGGACACCCAACCTCAGCCATGAAACTTAACCACTTGAGCTGGCCAAATCGTGGATTGAAACAACAAACAGTTTGTCTATTGTGTGCCACAGTGTTTTCTGTTTCTCTAGTTTTGCAATATTTTAGCATTGAACCAACAACGGTGAGGTGTTCAATGACCAGGCCAGGTTTAGTCATTATTTGTTGTTGTTTTGTTGTTTCATTGAAACGACAGGGCTGCTTCGTGAAAACGTATACACAATTCATCTTGTTGGTGTCGGATCAAAGAACCATAACCAGAACCAGAAGTCTTTGGCAACATTGAACCGCCAGAAAGACTCGAAGTCGTTGTTCTATTCCGATGGTATTCGCCTAGGGCATAATTAGAGTAAGAAGCGGCCCTCATCAATTTATCATTTCTATAGATGTGTAGCATTGGACTCATATAATATTTTTCGCCTTGGCTTTAGTTCTGTTTTCATAATGAAACAGAGGTTTAACAAATCCGAGAAATATCTGTTCTGTGGTTAAGCAGCTGGGCTTGCGGTTACAACTGGACTTGATTTACGCGTATACATTTGTCTGGTTAATGCGATCTTAATGCATTAATAACAAATTATCCATTGAATTGTTCTGACGTTCAGTGTGAATAGTGTTGATGAGTCAAGCACATTTTCGTTACAGAAGAATTTGAAATTTAAGCGACTTGTTGAGGGCACCAAACTAGGCAGTCAACTTTCCGTGCACCTGCCCGATTTTCCCCGCAAATTTTGAATGACAGCTGTCTCTCACGCGCTCTTTTTTTCCCTGTCTGTGAATACGTGTATTAATGGCCGCCGGTTGTCGCTATTTCAATAACAAACAATTTGTAAATAGATTTATAACAATAAATGTAAAAAAAGTAAATGTTGAGTATGTTTTTTTTAGATAGCATAATTTATTCTCTAACTTCGGCACCAAAAACCGTTCATCCATTCACATTTCATTTTATTTTTTAATTTTATTTGTATGAATTCTATTTTTGACAGCAGAACTAATGCAGCTGCATAAATGAAATCCATGGGGGTTTTTCCAAAAATGAGTTAACAACATGCAAGTTAAACCCAAGTTTTCACTAGGGCAAGGGCATAAGTGAATTTTAGAAAATGTTCATAAACATTGAATAAATTTCTATAAGACTGGGTGAATGTTTTCAAATTCGTTTAGTTAACACCATATTTGTACAAAATCAAAATATGATTGGAAATTGTGTAGCTTAATAAAATTCAACAGTGTTGAATAATGTTACTTAGGAACAGTAAAAATGAAAATGCTATTCTTATTAAAAAAAAAAAGAACTAATTTCTGGAGAACAAAAAACAAAGTACTTAAACCCCTAAAAAAAGACAATATGATGTGTTATTTAAGTGGATTCTGCAATTTGTTTTCCAATTTCAGATTTCGCGTTTTCAATCAAACGTAAGAATTCAAATTGTTTTGTTGGTTGTTGAAACTCGCACGCTTTATTTCGTTTTCTATACACATAATTCTTTTACAAATTTTATAACAATGTATTTTGAAATGTCCACGGATTTGTTTACAAACCTCTCTAAATTATTTACTAACAAAAACAAGTACACTCTAGGTGCTTCTGGAATACAAAAAGTGATTAAAACATATTTTTACTGTTCCGAATATTTCACATAAATATATAATGCGATCTACGGGGATATATGTGTTATGGACAAATCATACTGAGACCCCCAACTCGCAATCCTCTTGCCGCTAGTCCGCTCAATATTTTTTTTTTTTTTTTTTCAAATTCGCCATTTTGTTTTCCTGTCGGTGTCAAATAAGTGTGACATGCAAAAACAAACAAAAACAAATACTGCCAACCTCCGCAACCGTGGGGAAATGTGCTAGAGTTCGGGAATACTACATTTTTACATTACTGAATACGATTGGTTAGTTTATTATATATTGTTAAAAGGCGAATAATTCGATTTTGTTGGTCAATAAAACTATCTAATAGAGATATTCTACATAATAGAAACTTATTAGTACAAACATGGTTGCTTTTTTTTTTTTTCCCGAATACATTACCTTCGATTTGATGTGTACATTATTCTTAGATTTGCTCAAAATGTTTTTAGTTTCATCAACAAAATGTAGATGTTTATTTTTCATATATATTTTAGGAAAATGTACATTTATTCCTAAAACAAAACTATACACACTTAACGAATAATTTCAAATTTAACGGATAAAATTCTATGAACGCTGTCAGCAACTTTGACCACAGCAGAAGTGACATATGCAAGGTGCGAGTGTGTTGGTCAGTTGGAATTTTTGAAGTTGCGTGACATTTGTGAATACGAATTTCTATGCAACAATACTAGTCCACTTAGCATTTGCCACCCCATAAAAATATAGCTTGTAGGCAAGTAACGCAAAA
Source organism: Cheilosia vulpina (assembly GCA_916610125.1). Taxonomy (NCBI): domain Eukaryota; kingdom Metazoa; phylum Arthropoda; class Insecta; order Diptera; family Syrphidae; genus Cheilosia; species Cheilosia vulpina. Next base: position 67,587,430 of record OU744277.1, read on the forward strand.
AAATTTGACAGCAATAGTATAAAAAATAAAAATATAGAATTCATTTTTAAATTTAACAAATTCATACTTGCATATATTATTGTGCAAGTATGCATTTTACCTACCAATTACATTTACATATTATAAACTATGCTACAACTAAAAAATCGGGTTTTCCCACGACATAACAAATAAAAGGCGTTTTTCTTTTTTAGTTCAGAGCACAACCTGAACTGTTATACAAAAAGTTCGTGTTTCTTTTTTAGCTCAGATACATCAAAGCTCAGATTTGTGTTTCTTTTTTCGATCTGAGAATAATCAGAGCGCGCTCGATGTGCTCAGAATAAATTAACTGAGCAGGCTGAGTAAAAAGCTGAATACACACTCACAGTCACATTTGACAGAAAAAAAAAACAGAATAAACAAAATAATTGAAATGGTGGACGACCTTTGTTGTTCTGGAACTGAATGTTAACCAATTTAATAAATAAAAATTAATAAATTTTCAAATTATACATATATTTATTAAAAATGTCAGATACGTGCTCAAATATGTTTCATAAATACATCAGAAAGATCTGAGCACGCTCGGCTCAGAGCGCGCTCATAATGCTCGAGCTCGGTTCAGAGCTCAGCTCTGAACTAAAAAAGAAAAACGCCTTAAGTGCACGACTGTGTCGAACGAAACTTTCACGTTCACCAAAAGTTTGGTTAGTTGTTTTCTTATTTTATTGGGTAGGTATATTCAGCTAAAAAATTGAAAAACAATGCTAGATAAAAGAAACAGTACATAGATAGAATAAGGGAAAAAGAATAGTGTTAAATAAATTTTAAATTATTGGGTTATTCACGTACTGCATACATAAATATAAATAACTATGTGAGTTTTTAGAAGTTGAAGCTGGCAGTAACAGGCAACTGTCCTAAGTTATGGTTAAAGAGTTAAAAACATCTACTGTACTATTTTATAAGCTCTTACACTTTACAAGATTTTTGAGTATGCCGGATGGACGTGTGTGGGGGTACAAATGAAGTGGGAGTTTCTGATTTGAATTTGCATAAGCACCTCTTTGCTGATATCATTCCCACTTGTGTTCGACTTGGCAATGGAAGCAATTCACAAATTCAAATAGAACGTGAAATAGTTTTGGAATTTCTTCGCACTTTAATTTTAGTTTGAGTTACCGACCTTTACTAACTAGAATTCGCCCAGTGGTAGAAATTTTACCATTATTGTAACCTGACTTATTTTTACACAAAATATTTTTCTTTTATTTTTTTGATTGGGGGTTCGCTGGAAAGGAAAATCATCGAATGACATTGCAGAGCTAGAACGCGAAGCATGCTTCTGTAATAGTGAAAACCTAAACCTAAAAAACCTCACGGGGGGACCGACTTTCGTCATCCCGAATGTAATTGCAACTTGTCGTTCGACTAATCGGCAGTTTATTTTGAAATTTTTTGGAAGATTTAAAAAGAAAATTTCGCGAGTTGTCGAATTTCTGAACTTTTTTGGTAGAAAATATAACCTCATTTCTATTCTTAGTTAATTTTTATAGATCAAGCGGTTTTATCCGCCTGATTACATTGTCTGTATATAATAATTGGGTTATTTCTAAGCTAAGGTTGAGAAGCCTACGTCTGTATATTAGAGCAACCCTTTTAACCTCGTCTTCAACCATTCCAATATTTAGATCTCTACGTAGATCAGCGTTACCTATGTACCGAGGTGCAGTTGGACAGGGATGAATATCTCCCAATAAGCCAATACATTTTACTGTATCGCATATTCAACTCATCTTTTTTTTCTTTACATGCGCTTTCCAACGCAGTTTAGCGTCTGTAGTAATGCCTAGATATTTGGCTGTATTGGAGTATTCCAATACATTGTTGTTAATGTATATTGGAATGTGTGGTACGTTTTTATACGTTAAATTAATATGGACTGACTTTAGGTCATTTAATCTAATCTGGAATTTTTTAGTCCATTCTGAAATAGGTACTGTTTATCTTTGAAGTTTTTTTTATCGCTATTTCGACGGTTGCTTCAATAGAAAGTACAGCAGTGTCATTTGCACTAACTGGCAGATCGCTAGTGAATAATAGCACTAGCCCTAAAATACTGCCTTGCGGTACACCAGCTTTAATTTCTCTTAATATTGAGTTCTATGTCTCTTGTTTAATTCTGAGGAATGGATCTGTGACTCCAGAATTGTCGAATACTACTTCGGCAGTTGCTGTTGCAGTTTGTGGATCATTCCTTTATGCCAGACTTTACCGAAACGACAGAAAAAAGTTGAGTGATATAGCACTCAAGAAATATTGTAGAGCACACTTTTTTCTTTTCAATTGTCTGTTTCGATTTTATCTGTGATTCTATATGCACCTGATCAATTGTGGAGTGCTTATTTCTAAATCCAAGTTGTTGAATTGGGACTAGCAACAATTATTTTTTGCGGACGTTTTACCAGCATTTTTTCAAACACCTTGGACAACATTGGTAGTATGGATATTGGGCGATAAAATGTTAGGTGGTTTGATGGTGTTGGAATCAATATTACCTCTGCGACCTTCCACATGCTTGGCACTTATAATCTGGGCTAATTTATTTTAAACTTTTTCGTGGGAATTCTTTTAAGATTTTCCCTGTAATTAGATCAAACCCTGGGACCTTTTTTATATTTTCTTTAATTTCGTTCTCAAGTTCTTTAGCTGTTACTGGTTCTATAGGCCGATCTACTTCGCACCTCTCTTCGATTCCTTGGTAGCTTTTATTTTCATAGGGTTTAAAGACATCCTCAAGATACCCTGCAGAAGTATTTGCTTTCTCTTGGCTGCTCTTTGCCTAGTTATCTTCTTTGGTTTTTACTGGATGAATGGTCGTTTCATTTTCTTTGTTCGCTTGCAGAGCGCGTAGCACCATTTGTAAGATGGCTGAGGTAAGTTTTTAAAGACTCATTATTGAATTTGACTTTCTGAGCTTATTGCTTAAGTTGCTTAGTGTGATTTTGTAGCTTGGCGCCCTTGTCTGTTGCCAACGCTTTCTAACTTTTCTCTTTTCTGTAATCGTTTCAGATATTTAGCGAGGATAAGAGTTTTGCTTAATTCTGTTTATTGTTTTGTGAGTTGCTGCCCATGCAGCTTTTTGCATAGTGTTAGTATTTGCAATGGTTTTTGTAGTTCGTCTACTGTTTGAATAGCTGATGATAGTTGGATACTTTCTTCCAACTTCTTTCGAAAGTAATTTCAATCAGTCAGTCTATTAACGAAAATTTTCGGAAACAATTACATACAGCATTGCATCTTCACAATCTCTGCACAATCTTCCCAACAAAAATCAATCGAATAAGTTGTGTTTAAGGCAGTGAAAGTGGTTCGTTACTATTTGGCTTCGCCTATTAAATATAAGATAATCGTTTTCAATCTTTAGCTTTAATATTTTGTAGGCCACAATGGAAATTCTTAAAATTTAACCTGGATAATAAGAATATGATTGTTAGTACCTATCCATGCTTTGTACAGTAAATAATGAGTTGAACTGGAGTCTCTTATAACAGGCGTCTATCTGTGGACTTAATTACAAGTTATTCTCTTTAATACGTCTGTGTCCTCAAAATGGGGTGCATTTATAAAAATAAAAGTCTTAACTCAGTAAATGCGACTATTGTTGTTTTTTATTCACTAAAAGCCCCCCCCTAAAATTATAAAGGGGATCTTTACGTCATTATGAGTACAATTTTGAAAAATACTACGTTTTTATAAATGGGTTTGTTAAGTTAACTATTGCAAAGTTCGAAGGGAATCCAACTTGAAAAAAATATTTTCTACCCTTTTAGGGTGTGGCCTCTAAGACAGGGAATTGGGTAATAACTTTAATCTCATAAAAAACCTCGGCCAATTTGTCTTCTTCTTTATAAGAATTTCAAATTTCAAATCCCAGTGATAAGCGCTAAGAAAGTTATCGCCCTTAAGAAAAGTAGTTCGCACTTTTAATATTTCACCCCTTAAAAAGAGGGTTACGGTTCGTTGTACAAAATCACTTAACTAGTGTCTACAAATTTGTACTTCTCTAGCAAAGTGTGGAGTCTTAAGTTGAGGTATAGCAGACGTTTTAGGAAATAATGGGAAAAAACCCCAACAAAGGTGCAGGGGGGATCACATTTAGGACTCTTTAAGAAAATATTGCTCAAAACATAAAATATATCTATACGCTAAATTCGTTTGCAAACTTCATCGATAGATATCGCTTTCTACATCAGCTTCGGATTGTATTTATAAGAGTGCAACAAGTTTCCTCGCTCGTTTTTCACCCATTATTTTTTGAGCTCCCGCTTGGAAACAGACTGAGTAAATTCTCAGATGGGTAGACTAAATTTTGTCAAACAAAACCACACTTTGGAGAGTTGAACAGGAAACCTATTACCCACATATTTTTGCTGAATCAGGAAGATTTTGCTGATAATTGTTTGTTTATTAAGCTACCAATGATGGCGTCCTTGCCCATTAGATATTGCGTTGGACTACTGAACAAATGGTCTCAGGTACGATCCTCGAAAGAGATAAATCTCATTTTAAGTTCTTCTTAATTGGGCCATTTTAAACGAAAGGTTTTGGGCCTTACCAATAAACATATTTAGTTTCGAATCTAAGTAAGTAGTTCACAGTGACTACATTTTAAATACAAATCTCGCAATTGTGAGCTTCCTTAAATTAAAAGTCGAGACTAAAATTTGTTATTAGTATGGCGCACCGACAATAATTCGAGACATTAACTGTCCTGAGATAGCTTCTTAATTCAGCCGTTCGTAATCAGCCTAAAATTGTAGGTAAAAAGGTTGTGAGAAGCTATAGCCCTAGGAGGGTCCTATATGAACCAATTGTACAAAATAATTTATTTATTTATTTTCACAGTCAACGTGTAGACTTCGACATGTGACAGCTATGGTTCATCTCTTAACCACCTCTAAGATAGCCCAACAGCTCAAGAGCTCTCTAACGTTCTGTCGACACGCTGAATTCATTTAAAATTGTCTGAATTTCTTTTTGAGGTTCAAAGAAAATAAGAGGTTTTCTTATAACCTGAGCTGATGTTGAGTCAATTGGCATCATCTGTGGGGCTTTCTTGGATTTGTGCATTAATAATCTCTAATGTCGTGAATCTTCGGACTACCGACAGATAGTCTGTTCATCTGTTATCAGTCCAGGGCAGTTCATGACGCTTTTGCAAAACACCTTAAAGTATTGCGTTTAATTGGCTCAACCTCCTTATGAAGGACAATGATACCGCACTGCCACGATCGTCGATGTTAACAATTATAAGACTCAAGCCCCTTGACGGTGATGTGGAAGATTGCTCAACATCTAAGTTTCATATCATTGAAGGAGATTTTCATTAAAATTGCCACCGTAAAGAGCGATATAATCTGCACAGTTTTTAAGTCTGAGTGGTTCAGCAGATACACAAACCCTTTTGATGAAAAACTATTAGAAACGAAGCTTGTAAGTCTCGAAGGCGAAGTTTGAATGAAGCAGGTCTTAACCTGCAGCCATTGGGGGAAATTTCAGAAATGCTCATAAATTCCAAGAGCCAGTTTGGATCGCAAAGCAAAAAGTGGCTTTGAACAATTTAAGGACATTACAAAACTACAGTTCTGCACTCAACTCTTTTGTTTCAAGTCGTTTATGAAGCTATACTTCCAGCTATTGCGCAAGTGCAGATCATCCAATTCGGCAAATTCGTTTACAAAAAGATTCAAGGATTTAAAAAGACGACGATCAAATTGAAATTTTAATCTTCTAAGGACAAGATGGTTGATGAAGAAACTTCGGACAGATTTTTACCGGCAACCCCAATTGAGACTTGACGTCTTTCCAAAAGGAATTTATGCTGACAGCAGCTTTAAAATAATTTCGAAATGTGGTAAGACCGAGGTCATATACGGATATTCTAAATAGGATTGCCGGTCTTTTTTTAATACGCAAAAGGCTCATCCAGCCCTTTCGTCTTGACCAAAATTAATAACCAAACAAAAACACAGTGTACATTTTTATGCAAGGGTTATGCAGTTTCTGACATCTTCCCCAATATGTACAACGGTGGGACTGCCCGAAATCTAAAAGCCACCTCAAAATTTGTTTTTATAGATGGTTGTCATTAGTTGTAACCTTTTTCCCAAATGGATACTCTGTCTTAAAACCAGCAGATCTCATCTGTTAACTAATCACCTGCTTACATTCCTGCATAACAACATTTAAGCTACCCAAGTGTCCGATAATTAATGATAGCACATGGAAATTTCACCTAAAATATCTCTTCTCGTCGCGTCGTTTCGCGCACGTAACTTCCACTTGACTCCACTGCTATTAGACAGAACCCCATCCTGAGCATAATTAATATTCTCAGGTGTATCCCGTCTATAGGTGAGGTACCTGCATAAACGAAAAAAATAATTATTTCCAGTCCAATACACACGGATTGCACTTAAAATTGAACCCCCCACCAGCCGATCAGCCGACCAGATTTTGTCTAATCTAGCCGACCACACATCTCTGGTGGGGAAGAGCGAAGAGCATCTCTGCGAAGTCCGCAAAAGCCGGTTCTGCTCTGTGTCTGTGCGACGGCAAACATCAGTCTCTGAGGTCCATCGAAGAGAGCTACAAAAGAGCACAGTACAGCCACACACCTTACTGCACTTTACGACCGCCATCAAGCATAAAAATATTGACAGAGCCTCTCATTTCTTGTTTTACTGCCTAGCAAACCAGAAATTTACGACAAAAAGAAGTGTATCCACAACACACACAAGACACAAACACTGGCTCAACAAAAGTGCGGTGCGGTTTCCCAGCTCACCACAGTGTCCGACTACAAAAACAAAGCCCATTCGACAAGAATTCGAAGTCAAAGTAAAAGGCAATGTTATGCCTGGGCTACTGCAGGCTTCTTGGCATATGGCACGAAATGCTGGAGCCAGGCTTTGGACCAGCAACACAATACCGACTTGTAGAAGTCATTTCAATAAGTGCACCACCGTACCGTCACCGACCGTATACACAATACACACCGTGAAGAGATTGTGCGGACGCGGAGTGGTTGCTCAAGATTTTTCGATTCTCCGACTTCAGTTGGCTTATAGCATGCCACCTGACTGGATGTGATATCTGTTTAGGTTGGGCTAGGTATGTAATTCGCGGATTGTCCTCCGCGTAGTGTGTCTCGTACCAGAGTAGAAGTTTCCACGTTAGTGCTCTTTTGTTTTAATCTTTTTCATTTTCGCTATAATAGTTTTTATTTATGCATTTTGTGTTGTGTTGTCGCGCTTTTCGCGAGTCGACTTTTCTTGCGCGAGCTGTGTGCGTGTGTGTGTTTGTGTGATAACTTGTTCGGCGCAGTGTTAACTTTCGGTGCCGTCTTCTGTTTTTCTTTTGTGTGTTTATTTTGCTGAAAATAAAAACTTTCAATTTTGTAACAAATGAGTGAAATTCGTTGTTTATAATCGCACCGAGGACTTTGGCTGGTTTAATTGGCGAAGGCGAAGATCGATCTGCAGCTACGTTTGGATCGCAGAAGAGTTGTTCACCTTTGGGAGGCAGTCTCGACTGGTGCGATTTTGAACAAAATCTACCTTAAGGTCGTTTGGTTATTCCTTGTGGATCGCATGTGGATCGTATGAACTGAAAGTTTGACTGCGGTGAAAATCCTTCGCAAAAGGTCACCCCAACTAAAAGTGCTCACATTTAACGGTCTTTTTCCATAGTTGCGGTTACGGAATGCATTGAAACGCCTCTCTCGTCTTGATAGAAAAATGGAAAAGTCATAAATAACCTTAATTCGAGTGTGCATTCTGCGGTTTCTGTGGTGCAAAAGCGAAATTAAGTCAGTGGAATTGTTTTGACAAGTGTATTGTATTACATTTAACAGACTCGAAACCAGAAGTCCCCAGCTCAAATGGATATCAATGAGATAGTGTTTAACTGAAGGTAAAACTTGAAACGTTCTCGTAGAACGTTCTTCTTGATGTGCCCCTCTTTTGTGGCAATTTGTGTTTTTTTTTCGTATTTTTTTTACAGGAAATCTTTCATCATTGCCATAGAGAAGAGCAGCGCACGAAGAAAACAATTAAGGCTTCTTTACGAGATGAAATGAGGGCTGTAAAAAAAAAGAAAGATGTGTGTAATTAATTTTCTTGATGTTTCTGTCGGAGTCGACGGTCGGAGATCGCAGCAGTTCTTCTCAGGTTAAGAAGTTGAGGACCCAAATCTGTTCTTTGTCTTGTGCGATTACCTTATTCTAACTGTGCCATGAGCATGTTTTCATCAACAGCGTCTTTGTACACAGCAGTTTAGGGCATGAACTAAGGGGGCGACCTCTTGCATCGTGGTGTGTCTTTAGGATGCCGTAGTTCCATCATCATCATCAACATCATCAGCCGACATCCAACAACATCAGCATCATCATCTGAGATGACCATCTGTAGATAGCACCGGGTTTTTCTTCGTTAGTTTATTTTTGTGTTTGCAAGTATGATTTCATTTGAATTGGGGTTGAGAAAGTTAGGCAACGAGTTTTGTCGGAAATATGAAAGTTTCGCTAGCCGCGTCGCTGAGTCTGCTGCGGGGAGATTTCATTGCCGCACACTTATTCTATTTGGTGTGTAAACTGGCTGAAACGTAATAAAGTTTCTGAGTTTAATGGGCAATAGCTTTTGAAATAAAGTTGTTGGAATGAAGTACAAAAATCGCTTCTAGTCACGGCGAACATGTTGAAAGAGGAATCTGATGGTTTGGATTCCGTGAGGAAGTTGTACGAGTATTCCTCCATGAGAATAGCCGATCTGTATGAGCATCGAATTTTTGTGAGCATTACTACTTGGCCATAACCAGATACAACTTTTAGCCAAGTGGAGAAGGTTAAGTTCAGCAGATGTCTTACCAGTTTGTAAACAAGTTTCTGAATGCAGCTGATAAAATATATGCAAAAGATGGCTTTCTTGCAAATTTATTTGGGGAATCTCATTAAATGAAGCTTTTGACGGCCACCCGTTGTTCTACTGTTCCTTCGAAGTATTCTTGAGCTTATACTTCGAAGCTTCATTGAAAAGAGGGAAAACAGAGTCTTTGAAATATAGAATGCGGTGATTCCTATATGTAGATTAAAACTAGCAAATGAAACCGGGCGATTTATCTGTACTGTATTTGAGAGAACCTCTAGTTAGTATTACCATTTTTAACTTTCTCTGATACTTAGTAAGAGATATATATTGTGTTCCTAAAAAATTTCGAGATCTCAATCAAATCTGACATTGAGAATAATTCAAAAGAGTGGGTCTCAAAATTCTGTCTGTCTGTCTGTCCGTATGCTCCTGAGGCCCACAGCCTAAACGGCTGCCCGGATTTGATTTAAAGTTCGCATTTGGATTTTGTGGGCCTACAGTTCGGGGCCGTTTTTTTCCACGCTAACCTCAATATTAATGGTACCTCCCATATAAAATGTGTATACCAGTTTGATTTGTCGGAAAACCTCTTTTTCGATTTCAATTAAAATTGATAATTGAGCCTAAGTAGGTGAGGGTAACCTGACTGCATATCAGATTTTCCCTAAAAAATCAAATAACTATACTTTTGAAATTTTTTTCATATGTAGGTATCTCGAAAACGGTACATACGATTGTAACAAAAATGAATTTCTAATGTAAAATGGTCATTTCGAACTTAATAGAAAACTCAGCTTATCTCTATATTATCGTACAATGGACTTTTGAAAATGGGAATTTTTTAAAAATTTGGTTTTCTTTAGTTTACCTGAAAACGGCAATAACGATTTTGACCAAAATGCATATTTAGAGTAAAACTGATGTTTTCAAAATGATAGCGTCCTTAATTTTCGATTCGAATCACCGAAAACGCTTATTTTAGAAACTGCTCATGTCTCGAAAACCGAATTTTCGATTTTGATATAACTTTAAAACCATGTAAAGTTTACTTCCCGAACAATAGCTTATACTCTTCTAAGCTAAATGGTTAATCAATAGTATTTCCAAACTTAATGTTGCAAAATTTGTTACTGTTTTGTCTGCATAATTTTACAAAATCCGCTCTTGATCAAAATACGTGTTAAAAAAAAATATAAGTATTCTAAATAAGATCCCGTACTTAGTTGTTTCAAGTACAATTTCTTAATATTTTTTTTTAAAATGACAACCCAAATTCCGATGTGTGTTCACTTCACATATCTTTGAAACGATAAGAATGCCCCACTTCCAATGAAAATCCAATAACAGCTACGCAAAACATGTTTTTTAGCAAATAATATTAAAAACTTCTTCTTTTTTTTAACCATATTGAATATGCACCCTTAAAATAATTCCAACAACTTCAGCGCTACAACTTTTGATGAAAAAGAAAGTTACGTTCGACCCAGTCGTGCACTTTATTTAATTACAAATAAAATAGAAGGCACTAATATTCCTTGTTTGAACATGTATATACAAATATTAACTTGATAATCAAATTTTGATTCTTAAAAATAAAATGAATTGATAACAAGTCCATATAGAAGTCTATGGCCAGATTCACAGAATATAGCCTACAAAATATTTTGATCAAACTTTTGTTTTCTGAATACGTTCAACTACGAAATGTCAAAAAGTGATATTTAAAAAGAACAGAAGTAACTTTTCGATGATTGATGGGTCTGGCGGATCAGCATCAAACTTCGTGTCTAACTAACTTAGGTTCACACGCCGGGGATAAAGCTGAATTTGTAATTTAACTCTTGGAATTACAGTAATTCCAATACCGTAATATATGTCAATAAATAAAATACCTATGTTATAAAAAGAAAGCACGTTTTTCGTGCGATCCTGTCGTGCACATTTTTTTTATTCACATCAAATTTCTTTACAAGTTCTGTGTAAAATGAGCGATCAATTGAGAGAGTTATCTGCCGCAAATTGATGTCGATATAGTTCGTCTGCATTGCTTGGACGAATATTGTCCCAAAATGTGCTAATAAAGCACCCAGAAAAAATTGTTTCAAATGACCGTTCATCATTATAATAATTTTCATTGTAATAACAGCTATTTCGAACAAAGTCATTGATCCATCATCATCACTCTATTTAAGATGACGGATAATCGGCTAATTCAAATCACTTAATCTAGTTATAAGTAGCTCTGAGGCAGCCTAAAGCGCGCCGAAAAAGCCACCTGACTTACTTGGCTATCAAAAAGGTCCGAAACTTCGGCTTTGTTTCAATTACCCACATGAATTGAGGTCACATCGAATAAAATATATTGACCCTCGCAGCCAACTCGGTCATCGATCTATAGCTCCCGTTGTACATGCCATCAAACACAGAAAGCCTTCTCGAGTATAAATCAGCTGCTGTTTTGTTTTAGATTACTAACAAAAAAAAGTCGTAACTGGTCACATCCATGCCTGTCAGTAGTTTTAATCTGTTCCTCAAATTCTGATAGTGTGAGCAACCCTATTCAACAATAATAGGCACACAAAATGAGTCAGCCATTGTTATTTTATAAAGTATTTAAGACCGTTCAGAGTATCAACAAAATAGGTGTATAAGCGAGAAGCTGTGTATATATATTTCTTTGTATATTAATTAATGACCTGGCAAAATGTTTATTATGATTAATAGTCCTTGCCAAACAGATCACGCAAAACTAATGGCTATCAGTTCGATTACTCCATTAGCCATTAAATTATTTTGTTAGCTCAAAAACATGTACCTAACAAAGCCTTATATATTTCCATGTTACATAACATTTCAGGTATTATTTATATTAAAATCGATAAATCACGTTGCAAAGCAATATTTTGAATGGTTTGTCTTGCACTCGTAACTGACTTTATCTATGGGCTAAGGACGCTCAATTTGGCATAAGTCTGAAATTAAATCCAAATTTATCGATTAAAAAAAGCCCGTTTGTGCTAAACTGGAATTCGTGTAGACGTTGACTTCTCGGTGTGCTCAGCTAGCTTTAAGTTTACTTCCAGATGCGCTGACTTCTGTTTTCTAATTTCGTACGTCTCAATCTAAAGAATGGCTCAGTTCCACCCCGGACTGTAAGTCACCTAAGTAAGTAAGAAATCTAAGGAAATATTTTCAAAAATCGCACGAAAGTGAACACAGAAAATTTTTGAATCCGCACGAAATCAAATTCGCTCGGAAGATGATTTTTTTTTAGTTGCCTTACAATAATTGTTGCTCTTACTTTATAAATGCTCACTCTCAATATATAAGGGTAAAGAATTGGAATTAAAGGGATTGGTTTTTGAACGCGATGATTTTCCTCTTGCCCTGCAGTATTTTTTGGTCTTATGAGAATTGGATCACTGGCCAATCCTACAAGGTTCCAAAAATAAAACGCAAAAACAAAAGAATTTATGTTACAGTAGTATCTGTCATATATTATAGCCAATCTTGTATATGTGTTTTATGTCTGTTCCTGTTTAAATATTATGAATTTTTCGAATTTGAACTCAAGCCGTTCCTTAGTTCAAAAAACTCGTAAAAGAGAGCGTCATCAATTGAGAGCAAGACATTACCCCTCAACCAGCGTTGCAACCAATAGTTGCTTGAAAAAAAAAGATGCCTTTTTCAATAAAATATTTTTTAGGTAAACTGAAACAATAAATCAAAATTAAACACAAACGTTAAAAAATAAACAAAATTATTTTTTATTTACGAAGAAAAACCTTAAATTATAAATTACAGAAGAAATTCTTAATAGGAGCAAAATTTATGACTTTTTAGTTTCATAAGTACCTGAGTACAAAGTATTGAACAAAATAGAAAATAGTTTTTGTCCATCAGATTATCTTGGTCCTTGAAATCATACATTGATTCTTGGAACAAGGATATGTGTGTTTGTTTGAATTTCAGATCATATGGCGGTTTTTGAAATAAAAAAAAACAAGCCTTAGCTAATGATATAATGCCTAAAAAGCATGAAAAAGCCTAGTTGGCATCACTGCCCTCAACTGCGAATCTTACAAATTTTTACTCAAAAATTGTATTGCCGTAAAAATTATAAAAGTGGTCAGTCACCTTTTTTTAGATTAGATTAGATCTTACATTTATTCATTCCATTGATAGTTTATACATTATTCATTATAATTTACTTAACTTACAAAATATATATGTACAAAATAAAAATAAAATAAAGTCGTGAAAGGAGGATTTAAAAAATAAACTCCTTTGAATAAGTGTTTTTCATAACTGCTTATTGAGAGATGATTTGAAATTTGTTGGCACACGAGTGCATATGTTTTTATTTCCTGCGTATTAAAATGGTATCAACAGGCGGCAAAATAAAATTGAATATTCTCCTAAAGATTCTTTTCAAAAGTGTCGACGAAATTCTTCCTCGCTGTAAGAAGGGACAATCTTATTTTAGAGTCTTTCCTCACCTCGAATGCTTGTAGTTCAATGAGTACAAGCTCTTCCATATACTCGGATGACGGATTCATCCAAAAGAAGTTCAATTAACTTGGAATCACTTTCATCACTAGGTAGATGTTTAAGACCGAATAGTAAATTTCTTAACAATCAACTAATTTTGTTAGTAAATTAACAAATTCTTCGAGTTTATCAGATATTTTCACGATTTTTCGTGTCTTTTTTTAATTTTTGAATTATGTATCTGTCATTTTGCATAAATTACTAAATACAAAAGCGTTCCCCAACCTCTTTGTGAGTGTCTCTCTCTGAAAGGGAATTTATTCCCATCAGTCTCATTTTAACAGTCTTTTCCATTATTACTACAATAGTAAAGGAACAAACCTAACTTTCAGATTGTCCTACAGAATATTTCACACATCAGTGATAGAAAATGCCGCACAAAAATAGTTTTCCATAAATCAAAACTTCCCTAATTGGCCACGTAGTGGGCAGTTTAATATTAATTCACGTCTTCCATTTAAAAATACACCAAAACCCTGATTTGCGTCGGTAATTGGGGCCAGAAAAACATGACGCAAATCGAAATAACGATTCTTAACCTTAATTATATTAATATGTATTTCTCCAAACTGATTGACTTCACGTAAAGTGTAACCTTAAATCTTGGGCAATCCGCTTTTTGCTAACAAAATTAATGAAAAAAAAAAATGCAAACTGAAATAATATCAAAGCAGCTTCGAAACCACGATCATTTTTAAGTGACGCAACTTCGAAACGCCGCAAATCGAAACGACGCGAGGTTTTGGTGTATAGAAAATCATGGATCTCCCAACATACACTTACTCACTCCACACTCCAATAAAAGGTTCCATAAAGGTTTTACGCTTAATGACAAATTTTTGTCTCGATTTAAAATTTACGGAAGCTGACAATTGCAAAATTTGTATGGAAAATATAGGGATTTTGAATTACTAATATTTAAAGTCGAAAGAAACTAAAAATCCTTATTGGTAAGGCACTTTGTATTACCTGCTCGGAGAGGAAAGAAAACGTAGTCACATACTTTGGGTCACAGCAACAAATAATATAATTTTTTAAGCAAACAAAAACTTTGGTTTGCATCAGTTTTTATTTTTCTTGTAAATACGAAGAACTAGCTGTCCGATTTCAATAGGCTCATAATGTGCTCCACCAAAAGAAGACAGATCGATAAATTAATTTGTAGGCTGTTTTTTCGTCAAATATATTTTTAGGCTGGTGCTTTTTTCTTGAAATACCTGTGATTCCAACCAAAGTGTTTGGTTATAAAAAAAAACTATTTTTATCCTGATTTAATGAAATTCCACTTCTCAGCTAATTTCGCGCGTTTTAAACTCACAGCTTCGTAGATGGTTAGGGAAGTTTTTACCGATTTATAAAGTTTTACCTTTATTGACTCCAAAATCAATCCCACCCTGCTATATCGCCAACACTTGTGGTTCGCCTATGACGATTCGCTTTGTATCATCATTCTGATGCAACATTTCCAGCGCTGATCGCTCACAAACCATTTGTGGCTGCCACCTTCCACGACTTTCCCATGATGCAACTAGGAAAAAACCAAAACAAACACAAACTAGATTTGTCACACTTTACTGATCCACATTCTCATTACAGGTGGCAGGCCACTTATCTGTCTTCCTCCTCCTCTTCATCAATCATAATTTTGCAATCCAACGCCTATTTATTGCGCATACTATTGCGAATATGCGTGTCGCTCTTATGACACACCAGTTCGGTTTCACGTCTTCATAATATGATAATTGCGTCTGCGAAGGGAGTATTTGTGTCATAATTCCAACCCTAATAAACCATCGCCCATATTGGATTACATTGAATTGAAAACGATACCTCCATAAGCAAATAATGATAAATTTAAAAATAAAAATACATTATGCAATCGACAGAGAGAGAAAAAAAAAACTGTGTCGAGGAAATGAATCACTGAACTGCTACTTGCGAGCTGAAATCTTTTGCAGAATATCCCGGCAGAGGAGGAGGTCTTGGTTTTCCTCATTTTCCCAGTGACTTGACTCGACTTGACTTTCTTCATCATCATTGTCATCATCATCATCATCGTCGTCGTCGTCGTCGTCGTCGTCATCATCATCGGCATCGTCTTTATCCCATTGCACTGTCCGATGGTCGGTACTTGCCTTTTTTCCTGCAGTCTTTGCAATGGCTTAGTGTGATTATACCCGCAGCGGGGATTATAACATAGATTGATCGCTGAACTGTGAAATGCATACCTAATGCGCTCGCCTCTGCCGTTGTGTACTCGTACCTCTGTACCGTTTCCCTAAAGTATAGTGGCGTTTCGGTAGTGTTGCAAAAAAAGAAAAAGCAAAAGCAACCACGACGCCACTCTTGTACAAATGGAATTACAATACTTAAAAGTTGTTGACCACCTTTTTCGTAAATTAAAGATTCCAGTTCAGTTCAGCTGGCAACGGGGGTATCGGTAGATATATATACCCGCAGAAATGAACAGCGATTTTGCAACAGTAGTGACACAAAAATGCGCGCGACCGACAACAAGTCCAGCAGCTTTATCACATAGCTTGGTGCTGAAATGTGTATCTTTCAAATTGTCATGAGTGTATATCTCACATATATTTGAGTTAAATTTTTCTCAAATTTAAATGAAGTGTAGCTGGGCGCACTGCGTACCTATAAGGTTTAGGGTGGTGGCCAGGGGGAAATAATAGCACCACTGTTGTGGTGGGAAGAAAACAGGACTGACTCGGACTACACTCACAGCTGGAACTAGTTTAGCGGACGGGTGGGCTTAAAACCTGGTTTAGCTTTGCAGCTGTTATTGTTATTAAATTGAAAATCTAGCCTGCGAAAGGTACTTGCTTTATGGAGAGAGGAAGTTTGGCCCATTACGGTATTCCAAGGATTTGGGATAATATTCTTGTATATGCTAATGACCAGCTGCTGTATTAAGTGGAACTTGCAGTTGACTGTTATCAGTGAGTGGAATGGGGGTACAGCCGTAAAAATATCCAGATCAGCGAGGACCTCAGGATATATTTGGAATTGAGTCATGATCCAGTTTGAGTTGCCACATGTGCGTGGTTTATACATCAAAACGAGATCTGGGAGAAATTATGGCGGCCAGTCGAACTGAAATGCGGTTTTGTAGATTTGTTTCTTTTCGTTGATAAATCCGAACTCGAAAGGGAAAATCGAACTGACGTAACGTTCGGTATGGCAAGAAAATGAATACGCAGCTGGAGATATTTATTGCCGGAAGTCGTTGACTTATTTCGCACCCTCACTCGTAATCCCCTAATAATCCCCACCTTAGCCATTAGTCTATGCAAGAGGACACAGATTATACAGGCCAACTCATCTACATAGCATCTACGAGCACTTCACCGATCGACATCTCATCTACAGTACAATAGGACATATTGGGGCACTTGTGTTGCTGGATATCAATGGCTCCTTTGAACAGAAAGTCTGAGCTCCGCACATGTTTATAAGAAGTTCTTCTGCAGTATCACGCTGCGGTCAATGTGTTCGTGGATCAGCTGTTCACAGATTAGGTGCTTTGTGCGGGGGACGATCTGTAAGTCATTCAAAACTGAATTTAGAGATGAGTTGGACACTGCCGAGGTCTTTTCCGGATTTCATTTTACCTTCGTCCCTGGAAGTCGTATAACCGGACTCGGATTTGGTTTTTACAATAGGTTGTTAAGATCTTTTACCTTTTAATAACAATTATAGGCTGCAAGCAATGGTCATAGTAAAATACGAGCGACTCTATCAATGAAGCTTTTTGCTATCTTCTGAAGCTGTAAGTAGTTGACTGTCAGCTGCTTTTCAATTCAGACCAGCATCTGTCGTCGTTTTTTGAGTGTGAAAAACGCAACAGTAATCTGCCAGTCGGCAGTACAGGTTGATATATTCAGTTATTCTGGAACGACTAGGGCTTCTTTCTCTATCTTTAAGGCATTTCTCAAGATAGTTATATACCTACGGTGACGATATTGTAGAATTCCAAATAATGAACAATAGAAAAAGAAACTGAATAAATAGAACGCAGGTTTTATTACTAGATTACTAGCTTGCTTGCTTGTTCAGTAAGTTAGGGAACGTTAGCATTATTATTTTGTTCATTGAATTTTGGCTACGTTATTGTTTTTAAGAATTTAAATTAATAAAATAATGATCAATTTTTTAAATACTTGTTTGTATTAATTTTTTTTTGTATATCAAATAATTGATAATGAACATCGTCTTTAAATATGTAGTTTTACCTCTTGTGACAGTACTAGAGGAGAGACGAACCCACCTCTGTCAGGTGAAGATACAGAATTTAAAGTAATCTCTCGGTTTCTCATAGTCAGCGAGTGGCATGATTAAATACGCCCAGTATACCTATGCCAACGACTGACATAACCAAGCGCCATCTGTCGCGAACGTCTGAAAAACATACGGGAGCTTATCTGTCATGAATGAGCTTCAATTAAGCCGTTTGGACTCGGAATAAAATCGTAGGTCCTTTCAAAAGTTTAAAAAAATAAAATCACGTGCAAATGTTATGTAAGGCTAAGCCTTACTTCTGGCACCAGCTTTTTTACTTATTTTTATTTCTAAAATAAAGGCGTCCCACCCGTATTCCGGTCTAGTCTTTCTTTTTAATCTCAATGCATCTTGAGCTTGACTATGCCAAGACAGCCTAACCTTAGACTGGTAGATCTGTGTGTTCTGTGTCAAAGATTTGCACACGAATGTAAACCTCTAAATAGTTTAAGTAAGCGAAACGCTCAAGAAACGGCTTTCAATCAAATGGTACCTATGCTCTATAAAGATCGATAACATTTCCGGAATCAATTTGTGACCTGCATTGTTATGACAGAGTGACAATGACAGCTGACTCTGTTTGGTTTCAAGTTAAAACTCTCATTATTTATTTTTCCTGATTGATACTCTATATACTGGTAGAATCTAAAAATAAATTCTCAAGTATCCGCCAGACGAATTGGTAGCTTAATTTGATTTTAATGACACACCTTCGCCTTCTCTATCACAGCGGATCTTTGCTTCCAACTGGAAATCGCAATATAATTCTTTGGCTTTCAGGTAGTTTGCCTTTTTCGTGTTCGACTTGTTATTCTCCCCACTCCGCAGACGCTACTCGACGTCTTACTTAATCAAATTAAAGATATATGTTCGTCTAATTAAATTATTCGATTCCGGTTTTCTTCAACGCGCTAATTATATAGTCAATTACAGTTAGCACGCGAATTAAGATTGAGCAATGCACACATGTCATTGGTCCAAGCCGCAGAGTATAAAATAGCCATATACGGCACCTAAACGCGACGATTAAATTTCCTTTTACAAACAAATCCAGTTCAACGAAATGGAGAAAAAAAAAACACAAACCCGACTCGACGCCAAATTTGTATGCGCTCGATAAATTTATCCGTCAAGGTCGTTTCGGCCGTCATGTCACTTGTTCGTTGTACCACTTTCGATTTCGAAATCGCGCTCTCTCATATTCTCATAAACTAATCGTTTTGCCAAATAAGGAACTTGTTTACCTCTCATCGGTTATCTGTCAACATGCCGTCAGTGACGAGTCTAAGCTTCACGGTTCTGAACATTAATTGTTGCCTTCCGCTACAGGGTGTCATTGTAACATCTTCGATTGCGCACGAGTTTCAACTTCAACTTGTTCTCTTCCACTGTTATTTTCAGCGACAGAGCGATGACAGCAGATTGATAGATGTAACGAATGATTTGGTTTGCCTAAGCCTCAGCATTTCGTTTACGTTAAATACAATCATTGCAGCTGTCAATCTTACTCGCAAAAGAATGTAGGCAGTGGGTTGAAAGAACCTAAAAAGCCCACATATGTATCTATATGGCCGTGGTGGCGTACAGTTATTCAAAAAGAAAACAAAAAATGCAGCGATAGGTACATATATATATTGCGAAACCCACGCTCTCGGCCTAGAACAAGTCCCCTGCACATGTCATCGAATTGCATGGAAGAGCGACAGTGCAAGGGTTTTCTTTCCAGCTGCAATTTCAGCAACCCAGAGATTTCCATCATAGAACCCACGATGAATTCTGTGTCTGTCTCTCGTTGGAAATTGTGCGGATTGGATTATTTAGTGAATTTGCGTATCGTTAGTTATTTTGGTGCTGCTGAGCTGAGAGATGTTGGAATGGGAACGTTGGTGGTTGGTGGACCTGGCATGTCATTGACTACTTGAAGTTCGTGTGCTCGTGGGAGCCACACACACAGCGGGGTGCTTTCCGGTCGAGACTAAAGTTGAAGTATGGCTGGTCATGCGAGCGATGACAGTTTAACGATTTATTTTCCTGGGAATTAACAAATAAGGGAAATGCATTTGAATGTTAATGGATCACTTCTGGTGTTTTTCTAGTGACGTATCGGTGAGGAGTCATACATGTATATATTGAGCGAATAATTTGTGTTGGACTGCCGAGTTTGGTGAACTGAAAAATAAACAAATCAAGTCTTGTTCCCAATATGGCGTCGTTTGCCATATTTTGCATACTCAAATTCAAAATTGAATAGATTTTATTAAATGTTAATATATATCTTAAGATGTTGTTTGTTTGCCTCAGCGGGAATCCAAAGCCAACTAAATGAAAGTTTTACTAGAGTATTTTATGAAGATGTGCAGGAAACCACCTATTAATTCATTATCGAATTTTATGTCCCTTATGTCAAATTGTAACAATATCAGCTTGAAAACTTGTAAAATTATTCACTTAGAAAGATTTGAATAACCTTTTAGCAATATAGACCACAATGACAGATGAAGAACAGAACACACTCCGCGATTGACAGCCGTCATATTGTATGCTGGCACATGTCCCACAAAAAAATTAAAACAAAAGAAAAAATTCTAAATAAACTGACGTCTTAAACTTTTAAAAGTCATAACTTCTCTTCTGTAGTTCTCTTTTTTTTCTGTCTCAGCAGTTTACAAAACAGACTACATTTGTACATTTCCCAGTATTAAACTAAAATTAAAATTTAATGTCGTGTTCATGTCAGTTTTAATAAGTTATCTTACGGAAAAGCAAAATGCGAAAACATACTGGAACTAAAGTGTCAGTTGACAAGCTTCAAATCAATCGGAAGTCATGTTGCATTCAAGTTAAACTAGATTTGTAAAAACTTGTTGATTAACCATATGTATTTGCCATTTGTCACTTATAAATATGATTTTGCTGTCATATTTTCCTGACAGAAAATGAGTTTGCAAACCGAAATTTGTTTTTTTTTTTTAATAAAATTTTAAAAAATATTTCGAATCGTTTATAAATTTTGACACGGGACACTGTCAACCATTCACATGTCAACTGATCATAGTGTAGTACGCTGCCTGTACTTGAACTAAAATATTTCCTTAGTTATTGTAGTACATAACTCGGTCTTAAACTTATGTATTTACGAATTCTTTCAAAATCTAAACTGTAATTTTAGCAAAGCGGAACTCAGTTCCAGTTTAATAATCAAATTTTCATATCCACGAATCCACGATGCTTCAAGGAAAATGGGACGAATAACATAAGTTGTATGAATAATAACACGAAAAAAATATATAATTGCCTTTAAAGAATTATGTAAGCTAAAGGTAAATGAGTTTTAGTGAGATCAATAAAATGTCGGAAATTACCACCCAAAAAAAATGGGACAGCCACTGATTCTGAGATGCACACCAAAGTATACGCTCTAGTTGTTCATGTTTTGACATTGGTTTCTGCCAAACTGTCGGTAAGGTAGAACAGATTTGTATCATATATCAGAATCAGCTGGTTTTATCTGGTAATTTAGTTTTATGAAGTTGAAAAGAGTTGGTATCTCAGCAATTTCAGTTCTTTCAGACACGATTTATGAAAAAAAAAAAATTGCGAACAGTTAACGCATCCAAGACTTATTGCATTTATTTAAATGAGTTAAATGTCTTCTGACTTAAACAAACCAACGACGTACGATTACTTCCCATTCTGACCTGTCATATTTTGTGCTGCTTTTCATTACCACTTCAAAACGGGAACTTAAGGCGACTTTGTCATTTCAAAGTAACCCCTGAGTTGTTTCCACCTTTATTCCTATAGATAACTCTGCCAACTTTCCTGCGCCATGTCATTTCAATTTTCTTAAACTTTCTTCCTGTGATAATTTCTGACCAGTCTTTCTAAACGCCACTTGGTAGAAAGTTATCAAACTTCAAATAAATTTGCAAAACAATACACACACCTGGATAAATGTGTGAATACATTTCCATGACAAAATTTTGTGCACTTTAAAATTACACCTTCTTTCTAACATGTTTTACTGCCGCAGCGCGCAGTGCCTCCCCACAAAGCAGATTGACATTAAATTTCACTTTCTACATCGCCTACAGCTGTGAAGATGGCACTGCATTTTCACCTCCTTTGGAGTTCTTAAAAAATTACGATTACTATTCCCCGCTTTTATAATCTGAATAAGCTGTCACAAGAACTTGTGTTAATGCAAGTAGAAAGTTGCATTCGCTCAAAGTGCGCTGTCAAAAACATTTAAAATAATTCACAGCAGTGACAAAACAAACTAATTTGTTCAAGCAATTATGATCGCTAATCAGATGACTTTTCCCCAGCACCACAATTACCACACCTGAAAGGCAGCACACTAAACAAACAATTTCACAAAACAATTCAATTCATTATAGTTGACCCTCAGTCAACAAGTCCACTTTCAGGCCTGATTTCGTGCCGTACACGCATAAAACACACACAACAAAAGCGGCAGCAAAGCACTTAATTTCTCTTCAATTATAGTTGCATAACCTATAAAACAAGAAATTAAAGTAAGAAAATAATGAACGAGAGGAGACTCTTAGCGGTGCCCCTGAAAGTTCGATATTCGAACACAATGGGGGCCCAATCGAGAGCTGATGTCCACTGGAAATAGCCAATGTCATTAACAAACAAGTGCTCGACCAGCAATAAAGCCGTTCAATGGATTCCACAAATTCAACTCATCACCAGTCGCTTCTATCAAAAAATATTGTCATTGTGACTATGATGATGATGATGATGATGATGATGGTTATTGCTGCGCATTCACATGCGAAACAAATCGGCCTCGGGAGAACTCATGCCTGGAGTCTGCAGACAATGTGCATCATCATCTAATTGACACCGAGAGTTGTTTTGTGCGGGGAGAAAGTGTGGCTGTGGCCCAGACAAATAATGATGATTTCTGCGCGCGCGCATTGTGTCCAGGTCATGGATCAAGCGCGTCGATGCCTACTCCACTGTAGAGTACCTACATCACGACGCGATTGAATTCAAAGTGAGCTGCGCTTTCAATTGTTTATGCCCCCCAATACGTGGTGGATTGTGTTTCTGTCGGAGCGCTATTGTGTCTTTCGATTGTCATGAGATCGCCGGCTTAGTCGTAAAGGGCTTCTTCGCCCATCTGCTTTAATAGAAGATGTTCACATTGCGCAATGATAGCTCTTTCTAGGAAAACCCACTAAGCTATAAAAGTGGTGCGATGCAACGACAACAATTGGCTTTCTCGCGGTATAAGCAGAGGGAATCATTTGAAGACGCTCACTTACATTCCTTTTGTGCGAGCTGAAGAAAAGTGCCGAGGATTGTTTGACTTCTTGTCAAAATTATAGCGCATTAAAGGCATGGATACATCTGCCTCAATTTTATGGAACTATTACTTTCGGAGCGATATTGCCGGCAATTTGGTTAAAGAAAGTTATCTCAAGTATTTTCGCAATTATCCATCCGAACTGGGTTAATGGTTGCGAATTATTTTGTTGAAAACGTGATACGCGCATTCACTTTTTGTCAAGATCAATGTCTTCCAATTTACTTCTTTTGAATCATGTCAATGTTGGGGCAAGCCGGCAATATGTCAAGTAGATAACAAAGAACGGTTTGGGTCACTTCGATGATGAAACCTAATTCACTCTCAAGTAGAATGAATTATTCAGGTGATGTTGCCTACGACAACTTTGTAAACAGATGTCACCGCCGGTCATTATTTGAATGCCCACAATATTGAATAATAATATGCAAACGACCGTGTCTAACTGAAAAGCGATGCATCTGGTGTTATGTAACCGATATTCATTTCGGTGCGATTTGATAAATGATAAAGGTTAGCTATGCATGATTCTTTTGAAATCCATTCACAAGCTAATAAATCTTTGACTTATGAGCTTTAGTTACCGTTTTGACTAGCTAATTTCGAAATCGCCTTTTGAAATCGAATCAATTTTATTGAGAATTTTTGAGTACGAATTAAGATCTCAACAGAAAAGCAGTAAAGTCAAAATATTCCACTGAACGCACTTGTGGATGAACCCAAAGGATGGGTATAATTCTTGAATGCGAGACCTAGATACCCTCTATGAATTTATTAACCCGTCTGATACGGAATGACATTTTGGAAATAAATTTAAAAAAAGAAGTTCTCCCACGTGGCTTTCTGCTCATTGTGCTCATAATAAACTTGGAAGACCTTTTTGTAGCATTTGTATTTAAGTCTAATCGTTGATGCCAAAAATTAGGCTTATATAACACCTCAAGCGTTATACAAAGTTTACAAAGAAAAATCAGACAAAACATTTGTCACCCTCTCTATCTTCAATAGGTATTCCTGGCCTTGTACTCATCCCTTAATTGCGGCAGAATGTAGGCATTTTGTTAATTGACGGCAACATGCAACTGCGACATTATATTTGTAAAACTGGATGCATTCCATTTATGTGCCGTAGTCAAGCGCTTAAGATAACAGCTTTAGCGCCGCGTCGGACGGAAAAAAAAGCAGCTGACAGCTCGCTTTTCCTCAACCCAAAGCAGAATTACTTACCCGACACTGAATTTGACATATCCCTTGATCATCTGGCAGTCAATAGAACGCGACCGATGAGAGTAATAAACCTTTAGCCTAGCGGTAAACAAATGAGAAAGAAATCATATTAAATTGCGTAACAAACCCAATAAAATTGAATTAGAACGCAACCTGCAGCTTCAATGACAGCTAATACAAATTTGTCATTCTTTTCTTACAGGGAATACCAAACGAATTAGTAGTATTGAGAGAAGTCCAAAAATCATAAATGACTCCAATTTTTGTTAACAAAGGGGACGTTCAAAACTCTTGTTTAGTAAAACTGACAGCTGGCTGACATGATGTGTTTCAGTTTTTATTTGCCTAAATTGGTCACGTGAAAAGTATTTCCAACTAGCCGACAAATTAGTTTAAAATTTCTCGATTGAGTACTAAGTTGACATTTCGTATATACGGCTGACGTATGGGGAAAATCACATTATAAATCAATCTAATTCTCAAGTTCAGACGACATCGAGTCCAGCTAAATCTAATAGACTTAAGACAACTTGATTTTTGACTGATATTGTGTCACATAGTAAATATGAATCGACGTAATGTAGTGAAATGTCAAAAAGTCAAATAAATCGAGTAAATATCAAATAATCTAATCGTGATATTAACAGTATAAACAATTTTGTTTCTCCTCTAAAACAAAATGAAAAGACAACATTTTAAACTGAGTAATTTGTTAATATATATGAAGTTAAAATATCTACCTGCAGCCGAAGAAATGCAGAACCGATTTTAGCAAATACTTCCGCTGAAAATACAGCTATTTCGAACTGCGATGCTAATTAATCATCAGACTCTTTAAAAGATTATTTGAACAGCTGTATTTTGACAATGAATTGCCAATTGAGTAATGAGCTCTAAGCACTCCTTTTGCGTTTCCTTACAAATTTATCGGTCCATAATTACGGGCAGATTTGCAACGACACGTTAAGAGGCTAATTTGCAATCGTATTCTTAAAGTTTAACCATTTTAGGAGTAGGTATGTGGGCTTCAGGAAGTTTAGTTGTTTAAAACTCTTAAAATAATGCAATTATGGCGAGGACATAGAAATTAATTATTAATTGAAAATTGTTTACGCTGGTAATACATATATAGTTCTTCACTTACACCTTCTTTAGAAATGACACTCTATGTCTCTGTCTCTCTGTCTGCCTGTCTGCCTCCCTCTTTACATATCTCTCTCTCCTTCTCTCTCTTATCTGGTGCACTTTGGTAGAATTGTGTTATAAAGTAAATTTCCTATTACGAAACAAAAGCGTAAGCGAGCTTAAGAAACGAATGACAGACTTAATTATTGATGGCCACTTATTTGCTTGCTCCTTAGCACTTAAGACTTTGGATATCGCCTTCGATATTTACATGTAACACTCGATCAATAAACAAAAAATCACAGTCCAATTATATATTCCCTATCATGCGGCAGTGGCAACTCTGTCTACTGACAAATCTTGCTCGCAATAGCAAACGCACTTTAAGCTTTAATAAAAAGGCTTACTCATACGCTGGGTGTATCACGATGTTATTATTTTTTTTAATATCAATGTAGCTTGCCAAATGAATGTCAAGGTGATCATAATCGCTGTCACTTATTACTGCATTCCACACAATCTTTTCGGCCATTACTCATAATCACACTGTTTAGCATAATAATGTCTTGTGTTCCATCGTTGAATCTATCCGCTTCGGGCGAAAAACTATATCCGCTTCGGGGCAAATGTTTAAAATTAGCCAAGCCAAAACTCTGTATTTGGTTGCTCCGTTAAAAAAACTCTGACTCTTCTCTGTCGCCCAACAGTCTCATATTTCTCATTCCCGCTGGCTAATAACTAAATTTGTTTTCCCTGAATCCCATTAGCATAATTAATACATTCTTAAGGCTTCATTAGCCAACAACAAAACACAAAGAACCCAACCATGCACAGGCTGAATTGAGCAACAAATTTCGGAATTTCTTTCGTGTACACGCATGCACTGCATACGTAACACTTTCCAGCCAACTGATTCCATAACCGTCATTTCAGTTCAATATGACCAAGTGTGGAGCCGCCACTCTTCAGTCTTGACTTGAGCTTGAGGTATCTAAGCGTCCCACTCGCAGACATATTCTTTATGTGCAACGCATCCCTTACGTGGAATAAAAAGCAGTTGCCATAATATGGCAATAAAATTCCATAAATTTGCGACGTGAGAATCTTCGATGGCACGTCTTCTACGTCGTCGTCGTCGTCATCAGCATCAGCGGTCGCTTCACTGTCGGAGTTGGAGTACTATATTCAAATTTAGTCTTTTTGCCATCTTCGTTCATTTTTCTACGGAAATTCTTCATTGGTTTTTATGGCTTAATGGTGGACACATGAGAAGATAGAAGAGAATTTATGCTTTAAGCACTAGATGGGGGGAAAAAAATACTTCTGTAACTATCCGGGACGATTTAATGCCCTGGTGGAGTTCTACACCTTGGAATTTTAATGCTGGCGCTATAAAGATATCTCTTAAATGTTATGCGCACTTTAGCGCGATTAATTTGTGTAATTGAGGAAGTCCAACAGATTATAACAATCGATCAAAGGGTTCGCAGTTAATTATAATGGCGCGTCTTTCGGGAAAGCAAATTATTATTAAAGGGATATTGGTGTAAAACGTACTCCAAGTGAATTAAATATGGATGCCCATAAATCTGCGATAAACTCGAACGACGAAAGAAGCAGCACCCAATGGGAACGATCAAGAAATTAAGCAATTAAACCCTTCGTCGAGGTTGCTTCGACTTATTGAAAACAGGCTCTGCTACGCCCTTTTTCGGAAAGCAATTAACATTTCTCGGTTGGATTCTTAGAATTACTGTACACGGCGGCTTATTAGGGGCGGGTCTTGATTTTAAAAAGGTGCACCGACAAGTTATCACTATCAGCTGATCAGCTGAGAATTGATGGAAGCGTCTACACGGTGTACTGTCTGCATCGAATCTTGTGAATGCTAATCTGTTAACAGAAAATTGTTCACATTAAAGCGTCTGTTTAGGGAGAGTGCATATAGCTCTTGTTGTGAATATGTGCGGATTAATACTCTTTATGCAAAGCTGAATGAACGCGGTAGAGGTATATTCCTAGGGATAAGAAAGAGTAGGATGCCTTGAATGTGCCTCACAAGTCTGTTGGCAGACCAAAGGAAAATACCCAGCAATAGCCGATTAGTGTGATCAGGGATAGAATTATAAATACGTAAATAAAATAAAATAAAAAGTTGGCGCAACAGGTAAGTATAGGGACTCAGGCCCAGCTTTCGTTTTGTTTTTGTCCGAGTTCATTTTTGGAACGAATGAAAGGGATATACAATTTTAAGCCGAGTCCAAACGGCTAATTGTGAAACATTTCATAACAGTTAAACTCTCGGATGTTTGCCAGACGTTCGCAAGAGGCGCAGAGGAAAAACAACCTTTAGATGGAATTTGTTTTTTTTTTCGGAAAAACTTCACCTATACATAAAGGGTCCGCCATCTAACTTTTTTTTTACAACGCTGGGAAATATTGCGACATTACTTTGAAAATCATGGAAATGTTGCAGAATGTGTGCGAAAATTGCGTACGGATTTTGGAAGAAGAGAAGCACCGTCAGCTCCGTATGTTCGTTATCTTGTGAAAAAAGTGAAAGAAACTGGCATCCTCATCGATAAACCAAAGCGTGAAAAGCCAAAAATCTGGAAATTTTGGTCCAGAGGCATAATTGGGCCATTTTTCTTCGAAAATGAGCAAGGAGTGGCCGTTACAGTCAATGGCGATCGTTATCGGGCCATGTTGAACGAATTTTTGTTCACAAAAATTGAAGAGGAGGATACTGGCAACATTTGGTTTCAGCCACACAGCCGAAGCTACACTCGATGTTTTGCGCCCTGTTTTTGAAGATCGCATTATCAGCCGCAGAGCTGATGTCGTTTGGCCACCGCGGAGCTGCGATTTGACACCGTTGGACCATTATTTGTGGGGTGCCGTTAAAGATAAGTGGTACGCCGACATGCCAGAGACAATTGACGCTTTAAAGGACAATATTCGTGAAGCCATTGGTGAAATTCAGCTGCACACAATCGATAATGTGCTTAAAAATTGGAGCGATCGTGTAGGCTACTGCATGGCCAGCCGAGGCAGCCATTTGAATTAAAATTTTTTCCATTATTAACCGGAAGGATTGTACTTTCAAATAAAAGAAGAAATTTGAGAAAATATTCAGTAGTTTTTTTATAGCATTTTCAAAAAAAAAAAAGTTATTTGGCGGACCCTTTACATGGAAGTGGAAATATTTTCCAATCGAAATTTATTTAAAAAAAGTACACTTATTATTTCGCTCTGATATGTTTCCAAATGCATTCCATTTTTGAAGGTTAACAAGGTTTTTAAATGTCCAACTAATTTGTCGTATACGATGCAAGTGCATGTACTACATCTTCCTTCCATCAACAACTTTGTATTTTATTTATTGTTAATCACAAAACATTTTATGCGGGAATTCACCTGCGGAGAAGTACGTTTCACTTCATAAAAATTGAATCAACGTCATAACCGGTACGACAAAAAAGCTTGTGGCCTGACGATGATTATATGAATTATTTCAAAGTCACCAGCACCACAACCAAGTTCACAATGAACTTTCAATGTGCTTAGGTGCGACATGCGAGTATCTCCCATTAATTTGAACACGTACTTACTGTCGCACACTTCTTCGCTCTCAGCTGGTGGTCTCTTATATGTAGGGTGTGGTTCAGGAAACATATTTCGACTTTTCAAAATGCGATCAATCAAGAAACAATAATACCAACAATGTATTCCTTTGTCATCGACACCATTGGGAGAACTGACTTCCAAATTAAATCGCCACCAGCCTATAGATGTACACTGCCAATGACCCGATATCTCGACTGCAACTCTCATCTAATATCAAACTAGCGTCAAAATTTCAACCAGAACATGGAAACCGCACATCTGCCCAAAAACAATCACCTGTTCTACTGCACGATTCAAGGAGTGGAACTGATTTCCCTATATACAAGTTGCCCAAGCCCACGTTAACTACCAATGCCAACTTGGCTCACACAATTTGATTGTTGTAGATGCGCACCCAGCCATCCCCGGTTACACCTCATATTCTGTATATTTATTTGCAGCGAGTTGCAACGCCATCCGCACCAACATAGCGCAGCATCGTCATCTTATCAGTTCGATCTTTAACCGCGAAATGCATTTCAAGAATCAGGTTAACCTTCACCATTAGCTTCTGGGAAGCCTTCACTCGTTCCGCTGCCGACACCCTCTGAAGATTTATATGTACCAAAGGGTAAATTGTACCCGGCAATAAAAAACATGTTTCTACGACTACGACTCCAGTCGGTGCGCGCCTCGATATAGAGTTTCCTAGAGTATGGCCTCCAGGAAGAACAACCATTTCTCTTGTTTTTTTATTGGTAGTTCGTATAGTGCCGCCGCCGCCGCCAATGATACCCGATGATGCTTCTCGTGCAGTGGACTTGAACTATATACAAAGTTGTTAACCGGTCCATGGACGCGCACATGCAATTAAAAACCGCACCCGTGCCACAGAAGAATGGTTTCAGCTGGTGGGGCATACACTGTACTGCCGTGTCCACGTCGTGGTGGATACATATAGATTTGCTATCAACTGGAGAGCGCTCTTTTGCGGCGCAATCAATTACTCAATGAGGAAGTCATGATGATAATATTAATAGAAGACGCGTGATCGGAGGCTAACGGTTAAGTTAGGTTACTACGGCGAGTTGTGTTTGCAAAACTACCTAGGCTTAGGTAGTATTGTGGTCGGTTTTTTTATTGTAGCTGTGTGTGGTTTGTTCTATTCCTGATGATGTCCATGCGAATGAATCGATTGTTGAAGATTGGGTAACAAGATTGAAGCTGGAATGCCAGGCTCTGGGTTATATTTTGGTGAAAGGTGCAGTGTGCGCATTCGGTTTGATGGGAAAATGTTCCTTTGTTTAAGCTAGCTTAGGGGACCACTAGTGTGGCTGTCGCTGTCGCTGTCAGATATAGGAGTAATGATTGTGTCAGCTATAGGTGATGTTGAATCAAGTGGATTGCAGTTACAATCATCTGGATTTATGACGGAGTACAAAAAGCTGTTTTTGACATGTTTTGTGACATAGAAAACGTATGTGTAAACGAATAGCCCAAGGTACATTCTAAAAGAAGCCATCTTTTTGTGAATTTGTAAAATTTAAGAATTAAAAGCAAGGTCTGAATGTAACAGCGTTATTTGATTTCGACCTTAGATAACGAACACCTTTTCACGTAATCTTACCATAGTCAAAACTAAGCTGAACTTGGCAGCACTATGCTATTTCCCCCAAATGTAAATTCTACTCAAACTATCGAAATTATATATACTATAAGATTTATACGCCGTTGAACTAGGAGAAATCAATGCATATAATGTATATTTTTGGTTTTAGTACACCTCACTCTTGGGAACACTTTAATATAGCCTTAAAGTGTTAACGGACTACTTTTAATTATATTTAATTGATTATAATGTTCAAAATTCAACTGTCAGCTACAACAAACATCGTTGCCACAACAATAAAAAAAAAATTAAAAAAGAAGACGACCAAAAATTTGACATTCTTGCCAACTAGTTATCGTTTAGCGGACGCCGTTCCATAGCTTAGCGAAGTAAATAAGAAAATGTTAGTGCAGTAACAATGCAGCCAATTGTCTTCTCGTCTAAGTTGAGAACGATGAACGCCTTTTAATAATAGAATCGGTTTATCACGCTATCAAGAATGTACTAGATTTATTATTCCAATATTGCCTGTTTGAGAAAGCACCAGCAGATCTTTTTGTCACATTTCAATTGATTAAAGCACATTTATAATATCTTCTCCCACAACAGCTTTTACGTTTCTTAAATTCCTAAACCAATTAGCAGATCATTACTTTATATTGCCCCATCATAAGAACTGTCAAAATTACTGTCAACCACTGACTTTTATTACGTTTTTTGCAATTGACTTGTGAAAACGTGATATTCATACGAAATCCGTTTTGACGTTATGTCTGCTCTTTTCTGCGCAGAAAAAATGTGTGCCCCACCTTAGCTACGGCAACGCTATACTGACGCATAATAACTATTCATCCACAAGTTGAAAAAAGAACATAAAACATGCAACCTGTGTGACAGACAACACATATAATGATATCCAGTTTGACTTAACCCACGATGACATGAGTTGATGGCCGCATTCAGGTGAGAGAGAACCCACTCTTTTCGAGATGGATGCAAGACCATTCGAATGACCTCAAATGAATTATGATTGGCGACGGCCTTCAATTACTATTATAAGATAAAGTACAAGTGCGTGAGTAGGTAAATAATGCGAATTTACCTCGAATGATAGTTGGGTACTCGTTTGCTGTTCATTACGATACGAGTAGCTCGGAGGTTTTTTTTTTCTGTGATCATGAGTTTAGAGTTTTGCAATTATGTCGATTGATCAATGTCAAAAGCATCCGGAAGTGGCAAATATACATGCACGCATCCAAATATGGTCCTTTAACTCGTATGAATGTTCGCCTTTGACAGCTGACAGTTACAGCCTTAAGAACAGAATATATTCTCCATTTGTAATGCACGAACATTCATCTAAAACAACATTCCATTACAAAAATGAAGTAAATCGAAAGGCGGCTGAAATTCGACACTGAAACTTGATATTCACCGGGCAAAAGCGACATAGTTTTCCCCTTCAGGTGAATTTTCGACAGCCAGACATTACTCTCGTGCTTAACAAATTCCATACCTACAGAGATTAGTGGCAGGCATATAACGAAAACACGGATAAACGGAGGGCCTTTGGGTAACCGCAAGTGCGGTGTCGGGTGTGTGGTGGTTGGATTGCTGTGGTGCAATTTGCGACCAAAGTGTGATGTAAAGTCGCCGAAATAATAATAATATGACTGATCTCGACTTGGTGTTGTAACTTGAAGTATCCAACACCTATAAGTTATAACCCTTAAGGCTTTTTTTATACTCTTTGGTTGGGGGAACGTAGGCAGCGCGAAAAATGTCATTACAACCGTCAAGTGCTGATGGTATATGAGTGTTATAAGTGATGGAAGTTTTGACACGATTTGTATGTGGTTGCTGCTTAATACTGTTGGGCTGGTTCAATTTTAAAGTTGATTTGTGCAATGGCATAAAAAGTCGGTAGCTGATTTCTGAATTGAAGCTGAATGTGGATCTAGTACTGAATTTGATTGAAATCATTTTTCCTAGAGTTAATTTTGTTGTCACTTTTACAACGCGATCTACAAGTTATTTTCTATAGACAGTCAGTTCTAAAACGTTTAAGTATAGTAAATTCATTTACTCAGAGAAAACACACATTTTCAGAAATGTAAATGCCACCTCTACCAGTTGCCATTTTACAAACGAACATATCTAATTGACCGACAATACAAATTCAATAAATCGTATTTGCTGTAGAGTAAACTGAATACAGATATGGGTACTTGTTATTGAAAATTAATATGTCAAATATGAAACTAAGCAAAATGGCATTCAAGTAGCTAGTTTAGTAAGTCTTGACGTTTATGGTGGGGTAGCCGATGAATCTAGTCAAAACTGAGTAAAAAATTGACAGTTTGCATATGTGGCTGAAGTAAAATATTTCACGATTAAGTTCAAGTTACATCTAGTCCAGGACAATCTAGTCGACTTAAAATAACTAGATTTGCGAATGTACCCGATCTTCCCTCTTGTTAATAGAACTGTTTGTGTATTTTTTTGGACAACATTTTTATTAAATGTAGTATTATAGTCAGTGACAAAGATTTATCTCACTGCGGTAGAGAATAACGAACCAGTACGGGAACGCGTTGAACCACAAATTTGCGAAACTGTGAGAAATTTCGCGCGGATGAAAAACAGCTTAATAATTTTTGTATTCAGAAGCCTAATAAGATGATGTCGATCGTGCACTTCTTAAAAGGGTGTTACTTTGATTGGTGGTCTCTCTAGTGTCAACCACAATATAATTATGTTGGCTTAAGCTAGTGTCAAAAACGAACGAAAAGCCAATCAAAACAATGGTTGCAATGGCCCATTAATACTGCTTTGATCGCAATTTTAATAGAATTGCACATTGGCTTAAGCTGGATTACTGTCACTCAATCCTGTTTATGGTTTTCTCTTTAGCGATCGAAATTGCTGCCACTTTTACTTGGTTTATGTTGTATAATTGGAGCAAGTGTTGAATGCTGCAACTATCGTTATAACCCACACCCACAAATCCTTGAAGAGCAAAGAAACTAATCAATTTCGTTGTCCCAGAACAATCTATCTTAAATACAGAACATGAATTTGATACTGATACTATTTTGAAAGCTTTACTTTTTGTATGTAAAGTAGCCCACATGGGGATTAAAAAACGGCCTACAAGCTAAACTAATTGATTTCTTAAACACCCTCAAGCTATCGATAACACACCTTAGCACCGAAACTTGAGTTCCGGGTTTTATTAATCTGTTTTTCAACACCTTATAGAAAGTCAGTTAGTTTTCAACAAATGAATCAGTTGAGAGGGAATATAAGTTTGCACTTGAGACTTGATTCATCATTTTAAGAGACTGTTTAAATACTTCCTCGTTCTAAGAAAACATTTCCAGGAGGCACATGACTAAATACGGCTTTTTTTTCCTTGCAGGCATACGTGAATGCAGTCAATAGCGGCGCCGAAAACATCGAAGAGATACTCTATTCCCCAGAAAGTCAAAAGCAATTGGTACCCGTCGGACCGAGGATCCTTCACCAATCGACAAAGGGTCACAAGACAATTGACACGGAAGACATCGAACAGCGGTGTCTAGCTCAGGCAGACGGAACTTTAGTCACCGAGAAAAAGAACACAACAGAGCACGAGGAAATCTTCGACGAAGAACTGCCCGAGAAGGACGACAATTCCACCGGTAGCAGGGAAAAGATCTACACCACCGTAAGTATAGACTTAAGTCTGTCTGTTCTATTTGAAAACTCTGCCTCCTTCAGGAATCATCGCAGCGGTTCCACAAGCAACGGGATGAGCAAAATGTTGAGTTCGTAGCTGACGGTAAGGTAATAAGTAAAGAGATGCGCTACGCAGCAGAAACGGAACAAATGGAACGCGATGGCGCCCCCGAGCGGCCAGGCGATTGGGACAGTTTGTCGGCCCGGATTCGAAAGGGCAGGAGGGCGCCGAAAACACTGTTGCAACAGCAAAAAGGTAGTTGCCCCATGACCATTTGATCCACACCCCCTATAACCCCTTTTATTTTGCATTAACTTCCCTCACAGAGGCGGCTCTGCTATCTGACCGGAAGGATGCACTTACTAAACGACCTCTAGATTTCGACCGCGAGGAGGAGACGCGCAAGGGCGAAACCATGAAATGGCTCGAGTCGCACTTTGGTAGCGAATCGACAGCTTCGAATGACTCGCGGGATGAGTACCAGGAGATCGAGCCGACCAAGAAGACCTACTTCAATGTGACCATCAAGTCGAATCCGACAACACCGCCTAATGTGCTGCCGGTTAATCCACCACTCACTCGTTTGGCCAGTAATGGCGTTGCCAATGGCAAGGCTAAGGTTATCGGCACAGATCATGAGGCCGACAAGGCTACGACCTACTTTCAGGGAGTCTCTAACTGGGCCGACCGAAAGGAGTCCACCCCGAAACAGTTTGCCACGAAGGCTTTCCGGGATGAGCTACAGGGCACGCTGGACTCTCGGAATCGCACAAGGCAGAATGCCTCCAGGGAGGACCTGTCCTACTATCCCCGGGACAGTGTGCCCCGCAACGAGACTTATGTGACACGTGAGGATATTCTGCAGCAGAAAAGGCAGTACAACTCACGCAGTGATTTGCGTTTCCGCAGCAGCTCCCGCGAGGATCTGGTCGATCTGAAGAACATTCGTTCGCAAAAGGAAGATTTGGGATATCTGAGTGGTTCGAGAACAGACGTCCGTTACCACAGGCCAGACTCCAATGACGACAACATCCGCAACTTGAAGAACGCGAAGAACGCCAGCCACTTGAAGAGGGAAGACTCCGGATACGTGAAAGACTCCAGCGAAGATGTCACGTCTTCGCACATACGGTGTGACGGCGAGGATGATAGTAAGCTAGGAGCCGACAAGTATCATCGCTCAGAGTTGATGATGCACGATGACTCCGCGTACGTGTCGTACGACAACCGTCTCCCAAAGACACCAGAATACGTACCTAGGTCCGCATCGCCCGAGTTAGTAGCCCACGAGTCGTCCACCTTGTCCCGGCCGACTGTGCCGCAGCGTCGACGCGGCATAGAGAAGAAACTCCGTCAACAGCAGACACCCGTCACAGCACCGGCATTCCACCTTCACGAACGAGACGAACCGCCACCAGACTATTCGCCACCGCCACAGAGCCGCTCTGCGTCACCGGCACAGACCCGTTACATAGCACCACCCGCGCCAGCATTCTCACCCTACACGAACAGCGGCATTCATCCAGCTAACGTGTCGTCAACTGCCAATGGAATCCCGCCACGGAAACCAAACCAACGCACACGCTTTGCATCTGAGTCATCGTCGGCAAGTCAACAAGCACGACCCTCAATGTCAACTCAGACGACGCAAACATCCCCGCCGTCTGGCGGTAGCAACGGCAAACAATCATCGACGAAAGTCGGCCAGGTAATCGGAAACTCTTTCCGCAAGTTGGTCGGCAAAATTCGCTCCGCCAGCGCCGAACGAAAGTTCCGAATGAAGTCGAAGAGCAAAAGTCGCGACAAGTCTCCAAACAACGCCGGAACTCCACCAAATGGTGGAGATATGTCCACATACCAGCAGTACAATGTCATCGATAGTCACATCGGTGGCGGCAATGGTGGTGGTGGTGGCGGCCAAGCAGGTAGTAGTACAGCAACAACAACTTCCTCCACACAACAGCACGCGGCTACACAGGCATCCAACACACATCACAGTCAGCTCCAGCAGCGCAACTCAGCGCCCATCAATCGAGAATCGAGCGTTGTTAGTAGCTCGACGACAGTTGGCCGAGAAAGGCCAACCCAAACAGTTAATGGGAATTTGTACGCCAATTCGGGTGACAATAGACGCGGTTCATCAGATCTGGATGTGATGGGTAATCCCAAGCAGCGATACTACCTTGGGGAGGATCCCTACGGCGGCAGTTTGTTCGGCAAAGAGAACAAGTACGATCCGGGAGCAGCGAGAAGGCTTCGAGACTCTCGTGACACATTGGACTCCACCTATCCCAGGGAGATAAGTGC
Source organism: Cheilosia vulpina (assembly GCA_916610125.1). Classification (NCBI taxonomy): domain Eukaryota; kingdom Metazoa; phylum Arthropoda; class Insecta; order Diptera; family Syrphidae; genus Cheilosia; species Cheilosia vulpina. The sequence goes on from OU744277.1 coordinate 67,624,119, forward strand.
AACTGGTGGCAGCGGGGCAATTGGAATACCGCCCTCGACCAGTCAATACCATCGGTCTCGTCGCGGTGGCTCGTCGGACGAGAACAGGGAAATCTATGTACAAAGGTGAGCTTCCTCTCCCCCCGGTGTGCCAATGGAATTCTTTTCTGTGTGTACTAACAAATTTTCAAAACGCAAAACTAACCAGCCAGCTTAAGTTATGTGATCAGAAGCAAGAGCTTACAGAGAATAAGCGTATCGAAGGTCAGTGAGTATGCTAATGAGCTGCTATTTGCCAGATACTCGTACATTCCATTCAGCGAGTGACATGTGTTTGTGCGTGCATTTGTTAGCTTAGTTTAGATGTCTGCCCGTGCCCGTACCCGTTCCTTTTGTGGTCTGGCGACATTGTTGACATTTTAATTGAACGCAATCGAGTTGAAATTTTTCGCATTGCAAGCGATCAGGTGCTGCAAAAGTGAACGGATGAATGGAGCGCGTTTAGATGCGCAGTAGCTGATGTGAGTAGTGATCGGTGTTCGGTGATCGACCTAGTGTGTTTTGAAATTTAGGTGTGCCGCCACCGATGCTAATGAGTGTGCGAGAAAAGTAGCGACAGGCAGTCCGGTGTGTGTAGATGTTTGCCAGTTAATGCGGTCAACATCGGACAGCATCGCTTAAGCTTTTGATGCAACATTGTAATGAAGTACGTAAAGCTATATAAATTTGAAGTGAGTCGTGCGGCTTAAGCAAAGTGGTATTGAGATCGAGTGTCGGTGAAAAGTGGGCATAAGGTTTAGGAAATAGCTACAAATTGAGTTAGTTGCTCAACAGAACTATAAATGGAATCAGGGACAAATTGTACCAGTTTGTACTTATTTGGTAAAGCAATTGCAAAGCACTTACGACTCAAAAAGGCTTAGGGTGAGATTACGCCTACGTGCGTATTTTTTTCTGCCAGCGAATAAAATTGTTTACTTGTTTTAATGTAAATGAACTGGTAGAAGGAAGCGTTCACCATCGGGAAGTGATGAAACTAAAAATAAAGAACAAGACATCAAGTTGAAAGTTATTTTGGTCTCTGTATGCAAATGACGGCTTGATTTTTGTGATGTTATCTCCATGTTCTTGAATTGTTTGGGATATTTGTTTAATCTGACTTGTTCCGGATATTTGCTTCTTTGCAAAACGTGACGACCGTTAATCCAAAGGGAAGAATTTAGTAGGATTACACGAGCTTAATCTGGCTTTATTGGAATCGGATGGTCATAATAGGATTTTTAACATATCTGAAGCAGGTGATTACATGTTTGTCATTATTAAGCCCACGTAGTTCTATTCTGTCAGTTAATACAAAACTCTATAGACAACTGAACTCCCTCTAAAGCTTTAGTGACAGCTAAACAATCATTTCGACCTTTACAGTGGGGACGTTAAAATATCTAGTTTAGTTAGTCTGACAGTTCTCTGACTAGATCTATCTCAGTTTGAATTGGAGTAAACCGGTCATATGATCAGCTGTTTCAGTTGTAGTTTATGTAGTGGTAGCCGACGAATCTCGTCAAGAAATTCGTGACTGAGTACTAAGTTGATAGTTCGCATATGTGGCTGACGTAGGAGAAGTGGCGTTCCCGACCAATCTAGTTTTTGCGTTCAGGTTACATCTCATCCAGACCGATCTAGTCGACTTAAGACTTAACTAGATTCTTGAATGCGGCCAATATTAGGGGTCCATTTTAAGTAAACTGTTCAATTTTTGACACTAACTTAAGCCCACGTAATTCTTACTTACTTAGGTGGCGCTACAGTCCGGGGTGGACCTGAGACCACGTAATTCTATTATGTCTAATTCTGTTCTGGATTACAAGTTCTAGAGCTCTAGCACAAATGGTTGGAAGAAGTTTGTCATCAAGCGGTCAGTGGAACGGTTCTAAATAATTGAAATAAATGGTCACCTTTAAAATCGAGTATATTGCGAGGGCCAGGCGGTATAGATAGGAAAAGTCTTCGACATTTGCTGCGATTTGTTTAATACTACCTTTCAGATTGATTTCACTGACGGTGATTTGACAGCTGATTCAATCTAGCTTAGAAGAAGTGCACGCAATCCATTCTCCGCTATATGACTTGTGAATTGTCAAATTACTATCAAACTCTTTATAAACAAACCACTGCCATCTAACTATTAGTTCTGGAGTTGCAACCCCTCATGATTCATCAAAGATGTCAACTTTTGTTTGGGTTTCGGTGTGAGCTTAACGTGCAGCATCATCGTACATTTTTTATCGTCCCCCAAATTGATAAGTGGGGTTCGTTTGTGCACCTGATTGCAATTTGATGTTTGTTAATTTATGTCCATTTGACGTTGACCCTATTGAGGAAATGTGTTGAAGCATAAATTTGCAAAATATTAACAGCTATTGAAGGGTTTTTTCTTACCACGTCAACTAACCACAGTATTGCATAAAAAGTATAATTATTCATTTTAATTAGTTGAATATTTAGGGATATTTTGGTCAGTTTTACTGTCACTTACTGATTTGTCTTTTCAGAAACATCACATCGAGTACCCTGGGTCGGTACCAAAAGAACAATCACCGCATTGGTTCAACGCCCGACTTGAACTACGACTACCGCAGCGCACACACCCTTCCCCGAAAATTGGACTCGCACAGGCCGACGCCAGCACCGACACCGGCTCAAGTTACAGCCCCCCAACACCATTCGTCCAAAATCAACGTGTCGATTGTGAATCAACTGAAACCTCCACACAATACAGGTCCCGCCAAACCGGCACGCACTTACAAAACCCTCAATCGGAGCAAAAGTTTCAACGTACACGGCATGAACGGCACCAACGATCCTAGTCCCATCTACATTGAGAAGCTGACTAAAAACAATTACTCCAATAATACCAGCAACATGTACAAGTCAAACCCCCATCTGTATGTGCCAGAGAACGCTCCCCTGCAAAGCGGTCTCAAGAGTCCGTCCATAGTCAATCTAATTAGTCGAAGTCAAAAGGATCTAACACGGATTGATGAGTCCGATCGGCGCTATACCAGCAACCTCGGCGAGAGGCGGTTTTCATCGACGGCAGCAACAAGTGCAAACAATTACTCAAACGGTGGCGACATAAAGCGAAGCGTGTTCCTCGAAGGACTGCGTGACCAAGCACCCGACCTCTATAAGACTCTGCATGGGGACGAACCAGACCTGAGTTCGCTCTCGAGAAATGTGTTTAAGTACTCACAGCTGGTGGGTAGGGACAATAATGCATCCCCACTCGGCGGCGGGGGCTCCAGGTCACCTGCTGTCGAAATAATAAGACGTGGTAGTTCGAGCACCGAAGACTACTCAGAAACCTACAAGTATACGACTCGATCGGATGATCCCAATCGGCCAATGGTCACTGACACCGTACAGACGTTCTCGAAGAAGACTCTACCGGCCAAAGACGGGCGAGGCCTGGAGACCATCCAGTCATCGGAGCGACAGAGTGTGACCAAGAGTCATTACCGTGGCGAGCCCATGTCCAATCTCAAGTACATCGAGGAGCATAAGCGTCGCAACTCTGGCAATGGCGGCGGTTCGACAATAATTGAAGTACGCCGAAAATAGATTGGTCCCGCTGACATCACGGGCTTAGGAGACAACATTTTGAAGATTCAAGGAAGCATACAAAACCAAACAGAAAGCAGAAGAATTCAAAATTTTTTTGGCTTTACTTTCATTTGACACCGCTAGCAAATAAAAATCAAAAGCCATTGTACAAAGTCTAACGACCCCCTCAAACTCAATCGGGCCAATATCTTACTTTTCATTCGGACATCAATTTTTCGTCACAGTTTTTTTTTTCTTGTGATTGGCAAGTTTTACTTTTGGAACTTGTGCGTGTAGTTTGTTTGTACTTGCTTGGGTCTGTCAGAGTTTATTCTTCTTTAAACCGTTTTGTTGACCATCTGTCAGAGGTTGCCTGGCTGGTTTGCTGGCTGAGAAGACACTTAACATAAATGTTTGCCATTTGTTTTTCTTTACTTTTTTTTTCTTTGTAATTCTAATTATGACCCATCGATCGCCATACATTGTATTCATTTTTTTTTTCTTGTCGTGGAACGGAGCCATTACACGAATAACAATTTGTTGGTCATCATTAATTCCTAACTTGCACGCTCTGAAGAAAATAAGAACCGTTTAAATTCAGCACCAGCCGTAATGAATATAGTTATGTACCCTATAACCAGTCGTAATCTAAAAGTATATTTGACGATCTTAACTTTTGTAATCCATTAGTTTTTGTAGTAATCTTAAAACGAAAGTTAAATATTAACACGTAACAATTATGATAGTTCGCATTGTTTTTCTTTCTTAATTTTAATATTAGACTCGTACGTTTATTGTAGTTTTAATTGGAAAGTAATTTAACCCACAACTTTTTTTTCATGAGAATGCATAATTGTTTGTTTCTTTTATTTAAGAGAAGTTGTAATAAAACATTACATTAATAAATATTTAATAAAAACAAAGTTACAGAACGACTAAATAATAAAAAATAAAAAGCAAAAAGAATTTTTAAAGTGCCAAATGTTATAGAGTTTTATTTCCTAGAATGTCAGCTGGAGGTTTTGAATTTGGAAAGTCAAAACTGCAAGAAAATTAACGCCAAAACAAGTGAATCAGTATGTCGAAGTCGGGTTTAAGTTCGAGAGCAGTATCACAAAGAGCATATCCAACAAATTTCTTCTGCATTTCTGCAAATGAATATATTGTTTAAATCGTTATTTTCATAGGGACAATACAATCGGCCGTAGCGAGACATCCGTCGGAACGGAAAATTCTCCGATTTTATACGATTTAGACGATTTTTGCTTCGAAGAATTGTTCCAATACAAATGTCACGCACCCCAGCATTTTGTTTGAGTGAAGGGCCCAACCCATAGAATCCGTTGCATCCTTTGCTTAGGCAGATGCGTCAATATTGACGTATTCGACGGAACGAGCAGTCCCATTGAATCCGTCGCATACGGTGACAGCCAGTGTTTTAAGTACTCTGTCCTCATATTTCCCACGAAACGTAATAATATTTCCCCATTCACCGTATTCAAATTCCCTCTTATATAATTACCTACATTATCCGTCGCATCCGGCACGTGCGCTGCTTATGGGTCAGCTTCCATAAGGTTCTGTGTATTCTATCTACCTGTCCGTCAAATAAGTTGCGGCAACGAATGCGACGGATTCTATGGGTGGGCCCTTCACATTTTTGACAGTTTTAAAAGAATTATTTTCCGATATCCTCCGACAACAATCAGTAGGTAGCCAAAAGACAGGCACTAAACAATAAGAGGACATCAAAACAAAATGCGTCATCGCATTTATTTCCGAAAACGGAAACCATGTAATATGCGACTCCGACAGAGTATGCGCTTTGGAGAATTTTCCGTTCGGAAAAGCAAAAACCTAAACAAAAATTTCAGAAAGATCGTTGCAAAACAAACTCTAGGCCTGTTTTTTTAACGTCTGTCACAGTAATTGAAGTAGGCGAACGCTCTTTTTATTTTTTAATTGTTCGACTTAAGGAACGGCGTAGAGAAAAATTCGTAAAAATTCAAAAGTAAAGAAATATACCTAATAAAACAGTTGAAATCAATTTGATGTTGTCTAGACTTTAAGATTGGCTTAACGTTCTCCTAGCTTCATCTCGCTGAAAGTGAAAGGCGCTGTAAGGAGTTTACTAGTTATTTCATGAACACAACAACCAGAAAGGCTCTAACGTAAATTTTAATGCTTTGCTTTGCTGAGATTGATGTTCAAAAAAAAAACACGCTTACCAATGTTTAGAAGCTGTTAAACTCCGTTGCTGACATTAGTGGACTGACTGACGTCTAATAACTTGATTTTTTTTTTAAAGATAAGTAAATGAAATTATTTGCTCATGTTGACTTTAATGGAAGAATCAGTCAACTATTAGGTACTGGCTCCTAAAAGTTAAAGATTATCAAATGTGCGATGAAAATGTTTTCGAATAATATAGCTCCATTTTCCCAATATCTACTGATATTTAAGTTGCTAACATCTAACTGCTGGCTGGCTTGTTTGAAGTATATAATTGCCTTAATTAAAACTTCTGAAATGCGTTCTGAATATAAATCGAGAAATTTTTTTTTTTACTCCGGCACTCCGGGGACGTTTTCTCAATGGGAAGCGACATGCGAAAAGGCGCAGGTCCGCAAGTTTGCGTCTACCGGAAATTAGGAGAACCTCTATTGGTGAATAGATTAACTATTAGCTTTGCCCTGACAGCTGTCAATTTGCTCAAAAATATGGTGAGTTCTCATTTCTAGTTCTAGTTCTCATTTCTTAAAAGAAAATACATAATTGATGTTTTGTTAGAGTGAATAATTCGATTTTCGTAAATGTCTAGAATTATTTTTAATATATTAAGAACTCACTTAAACACACTGAGGTTGTATATAGGCTATATAAATACTTATACACTGCATAACTATACAGTTGTTTAAAGGCGTTCGGCAAATTCGAATAAGCTGTTAGAATATTACGACTCAAAGATAATTGAATACAAACATATATAACTTTCAAGTGGAAAGTCGGCTGCCTACAAATTGAAATTACAAAAACAACAATGTAAACAAATGGGTTTTAGGGGAATAGACTTACGAAAGATATCCATCTCATTTATTCATTAATCTCTGGTACGAACCCCAAGCATTCCATAACCATCACACAATGGCGACGTTTAAGAATATAGTTTAGTAAATCTGACAGCTGACTGATTATTCTCTGTTTTAATTGGCCTAGAATGGTCACATGATCAATTTTTTTAGTTCACCTTTATGGAGGGGTAGCCGACGAATCTTTTTTAAGAATTTCATGAGTGAGCACTAAATTGACAGTTGGTTTATTTGGCTGACTTAAAAAAAAATTGCGTTACCGACCAATTAAGTTTTTGTGTTCAAGGTACATCTAGTCTACGCAGAGTTTGTATAGGTCTCTGGAAGTGAATGGCGCTAAAAGCAGTTTAACGTATCCCAACAAAACTATTTCTGATTGGCAGTCGCAGAATATATCCTTCATGATTTGAAATTTGAATTTCACAAACAAAACTTAGTCCTTGCGCATTGCTCATTAAAGCAAGAAAATATTACTGACAGCTGTACAAATATGCGTGCACAAGTTAAACGTCAGATAGTGCACACAATTTCTACACACATGCAGCTTTGCCGGAACATGTCTTTAATAACTGTTTTTTATTATTAGCTATGATCCATATAGATCATCGATTTACATGCACTTACAACAACAGCACATGATCCTGCTTCTCATCGAGATCACGATTCATGATCTGAAAATTATTTCTACTATTTCCCAGTAGATGGCTTGTTTCATTTTTAAAGTTTATGTGCCTGTAAACGATAGCCACCTAATCACGTTGCCAGACAAACAAAATTAAACACAAAAAACCAATTGATTTTTTCGCACACGAATTAAATCCCCGTCTGTATTCCGAGTTATTTTCGTATGCCCATACCATACAAACACTTGATAAACAATTATATACAATTTCATATATATGTTTTATGAATATATGAAATGTTTTGCTGGTTTGGATTTGTACACCAAAAAAAAAAAAGTTAAGAAATGCCTCACAGTTTCCCAATCTTGATGGGAAATAATTGTTGTTTTACAAGTTTAACTGCAGAAAGCGAACGCTGTTTTTCGATTTTTTTTTTTAAATAAAATAAAAATGTCAAGAAAAGCTTGGAATACCTTATGAGAAAGTGATTCATTTAATACGATTATTTGAATTAAATCGTGTGTCACGTGATTCTCGAGACCAAAATTATAATAACCCTACCACATTATTTTCTTCTAGTTGGACTAGAAGAATAAAATTGAAATATTTCAATAACATTTTTAATAACAAAATTTCAGAAATCTTTTATAAATGTGTATGAAATGTGTCTATTTTTTTTAGAAACATTTCTGAAAAGTTTCCCTGGTCTGGGCACACCTTAATATGCCAAAATAAACGTAAGTGCTAGCAGCAAAATATTGTTCATGTGGTGCATATTTGAACAAAAAATACTAAATTTGTTTCTAGAAAAATATGGAAAAGAAAAATTTGTCAAATTGGATTCAAATGTGGTAACACCCCCGACATTGCAAGCGAAATGACAAGTGCTTTGTGTGACATCACGTTGAGCAGAATATTTGCAATATGGCTGGTGGCAATGTGAAGCTTGTAATACCCTGTATTATCTGTTTTGTTTTTGAAATTTTCAATGATCCGTCTTGCTTTATTTTCGTGATCTGATCCGGATCAGATCACGCTGATAATAAAAAACAGCTAATGCTGAGATTATTAATAAATTATTAATATCCGTCTGGATATACATGATAATTTGTGTTGTTTTTAGTGTTCAATTCAAACAAACCGTTTCATAAATTTTGCAAATCCATTAGGTATGTTTGTTTGTAAAATTGATAACTGCCGGTTCAACTATTCACACTATCGCCCACTAAGCGTCGCAAATGCCAACTAAAAGGCAATATACATCAAGAGAAAAGGACAACTAGACCTATCAACCGCCATTTTTCTGACGCCATATTCATTGACAGATGCTGTGTCCAAACTAAAAAGCCGTGAGTGCGAATTCATTTATTTTTCCTCTGAAGAGACTTCTCTTAGTTGCAAATAAAAACAGCTAATTGTTTTTCAACCTGAAACGTTTAATAAATATTGTAAATATTTATTTACCTGCAGAAATAGTTTTATCAGGAGAACCTTAACTAATACAATTCCAATATCTGAAAATGTCTGGCATAGCAATTGCTCGGCTCGGTGAAGAAAGAAAAGCGTGGCGCAAGGACCATCCATTTGTGAGTTTTATTCAATCTTGTAACAAATGAAATTGTAAAATTTTGCATATGTTTATGCCTTTTTTTAGGGTTTCGTAGCCAGACCCACAAAGAATCCCGATGGAACATTGAATCTTATGATTTGGGAATGTGCAATTCCCGGAAAGAAGGGGGTAAGTTACAACCTACAGTTTTTTTTTTGCTCGTGTTTTGACCTAAAGTGGTTGCATGGAAATTGTTGGGATTTGGGCCAGTAGAAAGTGAAAAAAATTTTTCTTAATAAAAACCGGAAATTTTTGCGCTAAAATCGCGTTGCGAAATAAACAAAAAATAATTATGCATATTGCTGAGTAATCAGATTAAGCGTCAATCAGTTCACGCGGGTGTACAATTTCGTAATCTGCTTTTCAACTGTATGGTTCATATCTCGCGGCGCCGACTTAGATTTCGTGTTATTATGATGTGTTTGGGGTTTCATTGTATTTCAGAAGATTTTAATTGGGTATCCGAATTTCAATGAAAGAACTGCATAATTGCACGCAAACAAGATAAGAACACAAGCTGGTCGATGCTTTTAAAAGCGCCTGCGAGTTTTTTCGTATTTGGAAAATAATTTTAGGAATGAGCTGTAGTGAGTTTTGGCAAAATTGCTTCTATGAAACATTCTGTTAACCAACTGCTAGGTTTGGCTATTAATGCTGGTGGAACACAATCAGTTTCACTGCCTTATAAGCTTGCGAAACTGTTGATATCTCTAAGCTTTTTTGGTTTATCATACGAGGAGGCATTGCGAAAAACCAAAAGCCTTATAAGAATCACTTTTAAAGGAAGTGGTTTTCGAAGGGGTGGCAAATCGTATGTCGTTTTATAGAAAAACTGCAGACTATATACAGGATTCCTTAACCGACTGCCCAGGTAGCTAGCGCATATTTCCCTAGCATTAGAATGTAATTTATTTTACATTGCAATCTTTAATAAATAAAAAAATATAAAAAGTTTGTCTGCGAAAACACAAAGCATATTTTGTTTTCATCTCTATTTGGGCGCGTGCTTTATGCATTGGGAAATAAACGCGTCACGACTTATGTTCTACATAAGTTCTTATGTGCTGCATTTTGTAACGCACAAGCCGTCACATACTTTTTATTTGGAACTTAAATCGATATAAGTCGTGTGGGCGAATGGTCCTTATTTGCAATTGGTCACAGTTTCTGACATGCGCACACTCCATGCGTTTCACCTCAGTGCTTCTAACCTAAAATATTTTTAGACAAAAAGGTGGGCAGTATAGAAAAGCGTATATACTGTCGATGCCAGAGTGTATCGACCATCACCGGGACACAAAAGGTGTCCTCCCTCTCAGTCAACGACACGAACTTAAACATTATTCCTGCCGCACTAACCTTTTGTTTCCCCAGCAAGACACAATCCGAAACAATAAGTAGTGTGTTTCAAATCGCTATAAACTTTTCCTCCATGTTTTCTTTTTGAGTAGGATTTTTTTTTAAGAGATAAAAAGCACGTTGCAACATTGGTTATTTGCAGACTCCCTGGGAAGGTGGCTTGTATAAACTACGAATGATCTTCAAAGATGACTACCCGACCAGTCCTCCTAAGTGCAAATTTGAGCCACCTCTATTCCATCCAAATGTGTATCCATCGGGCACAGTTTGTTTGTCGCTTTTAGACGAAGAGAAAGATTGGCGCCCCGCTATCACTATCAAACAAATCCTCCTGGGCATTCAAGACCTTTTGAACGAGCCAAACATCAAGGATCCCGCGCAGGCAGAAGCTTATACCATATATTGGTAGGTGTTTACAAATTGCTCGATAAAATTCCCCATGTGCTTACATTGCTTGTCTCTCTTTGCAGCCAAAATCGTTTGGAATACGAAAAGCGCGTTCGAGCACAGGCCAGAGCTATGGCAGCAACCGAATAAATATTTTTAAACTAAATGATACATTTAATTTCAGGAGTATTCCTTTTAATGTTGAAGCACTACTCTAAAGCAAACATAATATAATAATAAATAAAACGAAGAAAAAGAACTATAATTACGAATACACAAATTTATTTCTTCTTGATGTTGAACTCGGAATGACAAAACACAAAACAGAGACAAGAAAAAACAAAAAGCCAACCACCTTATTTAACAGAACATTGTAAATTATCATACGATTGTCAAATGTTATGTAACCTCCTCACACCTCACGCCAGAGAATAAAACGTTGTGCTAATATGTTTCCTTAAATAAATTTGGAAATTTTCCTCCACTTATTGAATCGAGAGGAATTGGTATATATAATGTATGTAGGCGTGATCCTTAAGCTATTTTTTACTTTCAAATAAAGTCTTAAGATATTTGATGTCACTTGAACGTTGTGTATGGATTATTGAAGTTTACTTGCATGTGCGCCAATTTTCTGAATTGAAAAGTGTTCTTAAGGTAGCACACACTTGTTGGATGTAAACGTATTGTGCCGAGTACAGTTTTCTGTGTAAAATTTAAGTGGGAGAATATTTAACCATTACAGTCATTCAGCAGATTATTTTTAGTGGTAAGTACTTTGACCAGGGCAGCTCTGAACCATCTCCGATCGGGCGGGTACTTAGCAACTACACATGTCTCGCCTAGACCTCAATATAGCCCCAAACTGAAACGAAGGCCGGCACGATGTACAACCCCTTATCAACTGTCCAGCCACGGACCGACCCAACAGAAGTGGCCCAATCCCTCGGACGACTGACGAGTGAAGCTACAATAACAACAACAACAACAACCGGCTGCTCTGAGAATCACTTTATTTATCCACTGTAAAATAGTGACCGCTTTTGTGTCCTTGAACACCATTTTTCGAAGAAATGCATGAAAATAATCACAAGCAGTTCATAGCCGGCGCGGCTACTGTACTACTGTGTGATTGTCGATCCCGACCTACAAATTTGACAGTCGATCGAGGGTTTTCAATTTTGCAACTGTTGCTTGCACTTTTTGTGATCAATCATCGTGTCGATTACAAATCCATGCACCAGGCCCATGGTGAAACAGGTCAACCAGAGACAAATCATATTGTCTCTGAGCTCAACTGCGAACCAACAGACGTACATGCAAATGCATCCACCATAAGTTTGACTTATGGCTCTCATTGAAGATCCGAGAGAATTGCGCCAAAAATTCAGGATTTCTCTATTCAATGAAATTCGTTAGAGCACTTTTGCAATAGTAAAAGATACCATAATAATAAAGTTTCACTCTGTTTTTTGTTGCTATTTCTTTTCTTATTTGTTTTTTTGTAGTTTAAACGAATATTTCTGCGGACCAATAACTCGATTTAAGTTTAGATTTTGTACGCTTATTTTCGTATTTTGGATTTATTTGGTGCTAAAAAAACAACAAACATTGCAATCTGACATTTGGCAAGTGTGTGATGATTGCATGGAAATAAGTCCACTGGAATTACCTTCACATGGCAATTAAAACCACTCCGATTGGGAAAAAAGTCCGCTTTATAAAAGTGCAGGTACTTACTTCCCACTTTGATTGGGAATTAGTTCCCCTATGCTGAGCATTAAATCAACGTCTTGAAAATACAGTGAGAATCAACTCCACTCTCACTATTACTTTATTTAATTATCAAAAACATAAAACTAAATTCTCGCAATGGAAGTACAGTGAATGTTTTATGTTCCTTCAATTATTAGAGAAGATTGTGAGAATTTAGTCTTTGATAATTAGTTACAGTAGGTAAAAGTGAAAAGTTCGCGCGAATTTGATATTTTGTTCTAAAACAATAGGCCTCTTTTTTTTAGCTTTGATCTCAGCAAAGCAAAGCAAGTCGAACTTTCAGCACGCAATTAAAACAACTACTTACAGTTATTAAATTTTATATAACCATCCAATTTAATCGACTACCGCACATTTGAAACAAAAGCTCTCTTGTTTTGCAATCCTTTTCGCCTAACATTGCAAGATCCAATAAAGCACGTCCCATTCTGTGAAAATATTATTTTATTAATATTATTTCAACATCAAGTCTCAAGAAAAAGCAACAAAAATACCATCTTGCTAAAAAAAAAAAACAAAAACATTGAAGTTGTCCTTCACAAATCTATTAAAATTCTTTATTCTCAAATATAAAAATAAAATCCATCTTCTAGCTAGGTTTTTGTCAGAAATACACGCGTATGCGCCTCCAACAAAACTTTTATGAGTCAACAAAATAAATACAGTTGCATTTGACACAGAAGACACGAATTACTCGTTATAAAAATAGCACCTGCTTACATCTAAACACATGTCTAATATCTTCGTCAATGCTTGTTTGGTGTAGTTGAAAAATATTAGAAAAGTCACAAAGAAACAAATGATTGAATTTATATCGGATGTAAGTACTAATGAAAGAGAACTACGAGACGTCTCCAGTGGATAAACTTTGTATTTCGACAGATGTACAACGACTAAAAAAAGGTATTCTAACGATTAACATAACACACACGCAGTTAACAAATGCTACTTAAATCGAGTTAGAAGATCAGGAACATAATACAAATTATATACAAGCACACGCTAGGGCAATATGATCAGATGCCAGACCTACGAGAGTTGCTCAATGTATTGTGAGTTAAAGAAAAGGACGGTAATGGTTATGTCGTCTCGGTAGAGACGCACCACATCCTGCGGCAGCGACAGGTAGTACGACATCTTCGAGTGTTCAATGCCATAGTCTGTGCCGCCGAGAGCGTTGCGGATTAGATGAGTTGCTGTATTTTGATCGATCGGCTTGCGTTTGCGTCCAGCTCTGATGGGGAATGAGATGGTTAGTAGGCGTTTTGCTGACCTACTTGATGTACTTACTTGCGTTGTGCCAAAATCTCTGAAATCTCGTTGAGGGTTACATCACCCTCAGGCAGTTTAAGCGGCTCCAATGTTTTCTTCGACATTATATGTTCGCCCACCAGGCTGACAACCTGATGCGGCGACAGAAAATCCCACAGTCCGTCGCTGGCTATCACTAGAAATTTGTCGGCAGTTGTGAGTTCATGGTTTATAATGTCCGGCATTGCAGTCAAATACGGTGGTGTGTGGTAGTTCGGCGGCATGTACATCTCCCCTAAATTGGCCACCACGTGCTTTTGCATGATTTCGGTGCTCCACTTGTAACGAAAATCACCAAAAGCGCGTAATGGTGCTAATTGGCCGAGTAGCCGGTCATTTCTTATTGCCGTATCCGCCTCTGATGGAGGATGTTCTGACAAGATTCGCTTTACCTCCTGCAAGTTATCGGTGTTGTGTTCGTGGGAGAGTTTCTTTGACATCCACTGCCCAGTGTCGGTGAGGTAGCCAAGAACAGCGGCGCAGTCTCCCGTACTGGCCACATGAACGTTGCGACCTTCTACATGAGCCACGCATGCCACAGCCCCTACAAACGGATTTCATATAAATTCGCTGACGACTGCAACAAGTCCAACTCACCAGACATAGCCACTGCCATTGTAGTCCGAACATTGGTGTCTTTTAGCGCCTCTTCTGACAAATCACCATCTAGCTGCATGCACGCCTTACCTATGGCCTCCTCTAGCCCGACCTCGGTATCTACAATGTCGTTCACATACCGCGCAAAGCTCTGCTCATAGATGTGTTGGATCTCCTTTACAAAGTCTACCTGTGAAGTGAATCGTTAGTGTCATTCCAACATCTACTACCCAAACATCGCTTGTAGGACAAACATTATCATTGTGGCACTTGAGAAACGACTGACTCGTACACCCCTTGGCTATTTCTTGCCGTAGCGTTGACCGATCTATGACTCCGGCTGCAATGTATCGTAATAGTCTTTTCGAGATAACTTGAGAGCATGCTGGCCCCGCGTGCCCATCAAAAATACCACATATGAAGGCTAGATAGAGATAATCTAAATCAGGCTGCTGACCTTGACACACAGAGGAAGAGCCTCTTCCTTACCATTTTTATGAATGAAACTCGCTTCGGTTCGTGTATCCTCGACTGGTTTATTCGACGCTAATTGATTTGACTCGTATCCCATTAGCGGACTGTCACCATCAGCAAATTTATGCGAAAATTCATTCTCACGTAGTATTCGGTTGACCTTAGATGAGGTCGGCAAATACAAATATAGAAAACAAATCACAAAATGTCATTGGTAAACAAGTCTAGAAAGTGTAATTTACGAGAGGACATTCAAATTGTGTGGCCTACTTACATCATATGGTGACAATTGAGGCAATTGCTGCAGACGATTAGATGTTTTGGAGAACTCCCGGGATGTTGTTACGCAGTAGCGTATATTGAAAAGAGCATTTCTCAGCTGAAATGTTAACATCAGGGAATAGTGGAAAATGTGCTGTGTTGGGACGATGGCAGCAGCACTTTTGATAATGATTATATGACAAAAATCAACAGTTTCAAAGTTATTTATTTTGTCTATTAATTCAGGGATTATATTTGCTATTTTTTAACTTATTTCCGGCAGCAATTCTTAAGCGTATTCTAACGAGATATTAATTTTTCTCACGCATTTGATCCAAGTGTCAGATTGTGACAGTTTCTAAAATGTCATATGACTAGTCGAAACCTTAGGGTGGATATGCAGGACGTATGTCGGTAAGCGTGTAAAAGTAAAACGATAAAATAAATATTTTATTTGAGGAATGTATTTTATTTGAATTTCAAAAAGAATTTTAATAAAAGTTAAATATTTTTCTTCTCACATGTCGTCGTGATCATTGGTTCTTTTTACATTGAGATGCGAAAGTTTTGTGAAAGAAGAAGGAACAAAGGTAAGCGTGAACATGTCTAGAGTCATTGTCATTTACAAGCACCCTATCCAATTAACTCTACATGTTAGTGGAGCCTCTTAAAATAAATGAAGAAGAGGTCATATTCACGAGCGATGAAGAAGCAATGCTGTGTTTTAAGGCTTACCACAGCTAACCACAATGACATAACTTTGTGTTTGCTGCACAAAAATAAAGTATTGCAATTTGCTTCCTTTCTAATTCTCTGTTTGACATAATTCAACATTATATTTCTATTTCAAATAATCAATTTGTTTAAATTTTTGAATATGTTTACAAGAATTATCGACTTTGCACTGTGTACTCACCACCTTATCTCCTACATTATCATACCTAGGCCCTCTATATTCGATCATCTATCATTTTCTCATTCGCACAATCTTTCGTAGTAGATTTCGCGTGTAAAATCCGAATGTCTATTACATTTTGAAAAATAATGTACACCTGTTTCTGTCATAATTTTCGAGGGTGTTTATATTTTTTCTCCAACTATTTGTGCAGAAAACTTATTTAAAACCAGTGATTTGTGAAATATAAATAACCAAATTTGATGCTAAAATAATTGCCAATCGTTATTCTGCCATTTCCAAGTGAATTACACGCGATAAAGAGTGCGAAAAAATGATATGATAAATACATTTGTGAATTTTTCCCATTTTTCTTTCTGTTCATTTTCATTTCCTTCTTCCCCCACAAATTATCGAGATGTTTACCATTCGAGGTAATTATAAGAAAAAAAATCAACTTTTCCAAAATTGCAATAGACTCTGAAGTGATTTTTTTTTGTGAAATTCAGTGTTTGAAAGAAATCTGTAGCGTTTTTCTTAGTTTTTCTGTGGCCATCGTTGTAGTCGTATTCGCCCTGTTTCAGACATCTAGCAGTCGTACTCGTAATGTGAAAGCTGGATAGAAAGTTTTTCAGTGCATGCCCTTCCCCCCTGCCCTTGGTGAGCAGGCAGCACCTTACACCAACAACACCTTCGTCGTTGCTCGTCTTTTTTTTTTTTTGTTCCTCTGTTTCTGTGTGGTTTGGTTTGGCTTTTCAATTCATTTTATTTTTTTTGCTACTGATGTTCGTCGATTTTATATTTGTGGCGAAAATGCGGGGCTTAAAGTGGAAATTTGTCTGCATAATTAATGTTTTATGCATGTGCGCTGCTGCAAATGTTTCTGTGTGTAATATTCGGGTATAAATCATTGATGCATTTCATAAATAATTTAGACCCGTATTGTGGAAACTAGGCGATAGTTAAGCAGTTAACAATGGACGAGATGCGATTTACATTGGGAACGGATGGTGATTCAAAGTGTGGCTTTTGTTGGTGCTGTTGCAATCAGTAATTGGTTTGATTTGGTGTTTGTAGTTAAAACCCGCTTTATTATGTAAAAGGCAAAAGCGAACCAGTGTAGCAAAAGAGTCACGGTCAGTGCAGACTTGCATTTTTGGTTTGTTGAGTTGGCTTACGGAATGGGCGGTTGTGTGTGTGTTGGCGGAGCAGCCATCAAAGTGTGGATTAACAAACTGGAAAACATGCAGACTTGAACGGTCTAACCTTAAAGTAAACGAAATCCTCTGATTGATTCTGATTGATTGTTTTGATCATCCATATGCGGCCGCCCAATCCTTAGACCAAACCAAAAATGGTAAATCTTTGTATACTCATTTGATGTGCTTAGTTCAGTCTTTTAATTATAACTTTTGGGTTGTCTTTACTTTGGGTGCCTAATAAGCACCCACTACAGCAATTTAAAATCTGCTACCAAAAACCCTTGGGATGAGTTGTTTACTACATCTCAAGTCGAGTCGCTGCGCACCACCCAGTCACACCCGTAGAGGTGCAAGTAGCTACTGATAGTCAGAAGCTAGAACTGTGTTCTCAAAAGTTTTCCGCACGACCGTTTGACCAGCCTGCGTAGCATAAATGCGCACTCCATCTGCTTTCAGCACGGGGTCTACAAAAGGATTTGTCTTACAGTTCCTAACCTCCTTTCATTAAATAGGACAGTCACTTGCTCGTTGTTTTCAATGATTATAAACCTCAGAGCGTTTAACGATTCATGGAACTTTTCGCATTATTCCCTTTGTTACTTTTATTCTTCCCCTTGGTACATACTCGTTGAGCCTGCCGAATGTTTCTGACACTTTGCCGACCACCCACACCCACCGAATGATTTCACAAAGTTTGTAACCGTGTTTTTATTTACAATTTTATTTTCTTACTCTTTGCAGTGAGCTTTCTTTGACATGAGTATTATTCGCTAATCAAATTAGGCGGAGGAGGGTTGCAGTAGGAGTTTGGACATACACTTGGCATCCATTCTGCATCTGAATCTCTTACCGCCACACAAAATCTACGTTTGCCGCGCGACATCACACGAAATATAGACAAACACGTCTAAAAATAATAAAGAAAATCAAAAGAATCAAAATGGGCGCCACAACATCGTCAGACTACCCGATGCCATCGACATCGGGACTGCAATCTTCATCTGGTCTGGCCGGCAGTAGTGGTGGGCCCAGTGGAGGTCCGCATTTTCGTGAGCAGCGTCGCAAACGAGTGACCGGATTCGCGACACTCAAACGAAAATTTATACGACGGCGACGATCTTCTAAAGCCTGTGATCATGCGAGGGTATTACGTGACTTTGTCTCCGACTGGAGTCCTTTAGAATTGGCAGCACTTTGCGAGGAATATGAAGCTTTGGCTGCACTGAAAGATCTGTCAGTGCAGGCAGAGCTGGCTCGACCTCCGGCGACCACATTTAAACAGGATCTCGCGAACCTGTTTGATATGAAAACATGCACCGATTGTGATCTAGTGTTTCGTGGGACGATCTTTCCCGTACACCGATCGATTCTGTCATCACGCTGCTCGTACTTCCGTGACTTGTTGGCCGGATGTCCGGGCTTTGGGGCGCGTATTTGCCTCGAACTGCCGTCCTCGCCGATTGACGTACAAATGTTCTCATCACTGCTGCGGTACTTGTATACCGGTGATCTTTGCCCACACGATCCAAGTATCGATATAAATCTTTTGCGACAGCTGGGCGATGATTTCGGCACTCCGAATCCACTGGAACACGATCTGAGATACTTGCTCGAGACCGGAGACTATGCCGACGCAGCACTGGTGTTCACTTCAGAAGGCAACGACTATCATCGGCCCGATTCGGGCAGTTCAGAGTACGGTTTCCGACCGAAGTTAGAGCTGCCCTGCCACAAAGCCATTCTGAGTGCTCGTTCCCCGTTCTTTCGTAATCTCATTCAGCGTCGGACGCGCAATGTAGACGAATACACGGAGCGTGCGCTGCATGTGCCAACGCGTATAGTGCTAGACGAAACTGTGATCCCGAAACGATATGCTCGTGTGCTGTTACATGCCATTTACTTGGATACTGTTGATTTGACGCTGATACTGCGAGGTGCCGGCAGTGGCAACAGTGCCGGCAGTTTGGGTGAAGTACACGCCCTGACTCACACTGGACGAGCGCGTCCCACCCCGCTCGAGGAAGCGATGGAGTTGTATCAGATAGGGCGCTTCTTGGAGTTGGACATTCTGGCGCAGGGATGCGAAGATCTGATACTGGAGTGGTTATCATTGGATACGCTACCGACTGTGTTAAAATGGGGCAATCAACCGCACGGTTCCGCCTGGGTGTTTCGCCAGGCGTGTCAATACTTACGTGAGGAATTCTCGGCGGTCATATCATCACCAGTACTCCACCAGCTAGACAAGGCGCAGTTGATCTGCGCTCTACAGAGCAACTTCTTGCAAGCTTCCGAACTCGAAGTGCTTCAGGCGGTACTCAAATGGGGCGAACAGGAGTTAATTCGCCGCATGGAAGATCGTGAGCCTAACCTGTTGAGCCACACCGCGCATTCGGTGACGCGGAAAGGCGTGAAGAAACGAGATCTCAGCGATGTCGAACTGAGAGAGATTCTATCCGAGCTACTGCCTCTGGTGCGAATGGATCATGTACTCCCGCCAAATAGTGAAATACTCTGCCAGGCAATCCGGAGAGGACTTGTCAGCACTCCGCCGTCGCACATGATTGGCGACGAACGAGAGAATCTCCGCGTGAACGCTTGGATCCGTGGTGGTAAGAACCAAGGACTCTTTGTGCGACCACGTCTCTTTATGCCATACTTTGAGGAGGTAAAAGCACTTCTGGAAGATCGAATGGCTGCTTCGCATCACGTCGAATTGCTGCGAATGCGTCGATCACGTCACTTGCCTGACATCCCCGACACTCTGTACATGGTATCCCGAATGAATGCGGCCGCAGGCGGTGGTGTGGGCACTGCATCAGGCCCCGACAATATGGACATGCTAGCTGCAGCTGCGGCCATTCCCCCACCCGACGGACCTACAATGACGGCAATGTACAAACGCGAACACAAACTGCGACAGTCGCCCATGTGCCAACGCGCACTGCTACTTCCACTCTCCTCCAAGCACGAAATCAATCGCCAGATTCGACTGCGAGTAGTTCGCGAATTCAACTTGCCCGATCCAGTCTCAGAGCTGTTGGAGAGCTCGTTGAGCAGCCAAGGTGGTGGGGATGAGGTTGCTGCCAACAATACCACACAGACTGACGATATGGGCGACGACGATCAGACACCACCGCCATCGCCAGCACTGGCTGGCGGCAACGATGCCTCATCAGTACAAAATAATCTGCCGTGTTACAGTCGAAACATGACATTTCCGCGACAGCACTTGAGTGTCGGCCCTGGCCATCACATTGGCGGTGCTGGAGGTGGCGTAGGAATGAGCGGTGGCAGTAGTTATGGATCGAGACATTCCTCCGCCCACAGAGGTGATCTGCCTGCGTTAATAACCGAGGGTGATTATCGACAATTTGCTCCGATGACTGACGGTGTCGACGGAGCGAACGGATGTGACGGTGGCCACTTGTCTGACATGATGCCCGATGTGGCGATGGCAACGGCGTCGCTAGGACAATTGCATTTAGCCGGCGAGCCACCCGATAGTCTACAATTGGACCTGGGCGACGGACCGAGTCATATAATGGGCGCAGCTGGACCAATTGGATTGCGGGGACTGCAGGTGAGTTTTTGTTTCTTCTCAATTTTTTAAGATTTAAAAACGAACCAAGATGTTACACCGAGTCCGAGCAGGACTCTCCAATTCGAAGTATCACTATTCAGGTGTCAGATTCACGTTGAAACGAATGATTCCGCCGAAATAAATCTTTCGAGCCCACGCAAATGTTTCGCCTTACAGAATGGCGACCCCAGATTTCCCCTACCATTTACGAAAAGCGTTTATATAGTTCCGCTTTTTACATCGCATGCTACGCTGCAATTCTTTCTCTCTATTGAGCCTCTACTATTCCTCGGTACGACCGGAGCAACGTCTTCTATGCGCTGTCCACCGACAATGCTATCCACTGTAAGTGTGAGGATATTTTTCACGTAGTTTCATGATTGGTGTACTTCAGCAATAATGGTTTTTGCAATTGGACAGTAGCATTGTAAACCAGTAGCAGCTACCATTAGATGAGGTGAAGTCAAAACAAAATCGCCTGCATCAGTTGAATTTCTCTCGTTATCATTAGTTCGAGTTTGAAATATCTCAACTCCTGTCGACTGGTTTCCTCCCCGGAATTTAAAATTAATTCCAATCACTTAAAGCTCACAATTTAAAATCATTTTCCGTCGTTTTCATAAATCTAGCACCAGCTGCCGCCAAGCAACTACCACCATTTTATGCAGCGTTCAGATTCACCATTCGATGTTCTTCGTCAAGGTCAACCATCACCGGCACCGCCGCAGGGGACATACAATTCAGGACCACCAAGATATTTATAGAGTTTGAGAGTGGCCCCCGATGAGGGCCTTTATTTTAGCATGCCTTTTTGAAAAAAATACAAAAAAAAAAAACAAACAAACAAATAAAACAGCAAAAAAAAACACAAAAAAAAATGTTATAAATAATTTTAGAAAAAAAAAAACAATCTTCAAATTCAAGCTAAAATAAAGCGAACAAAAGAAACAAACTAAATTTATAAATATTAATTATATACGTTAATAATTAATTAAACATAAATTGTAAACACCCGATGATAATATTTATTAATTACTTGAAAACAAAAAATCAACAAATATTACTTATAGAGTATATACATGTATGGAGTATATAAAATCAAATCCAAAGCGCACGATGAAAAGCAAAAGATGAAATCAATAACAAAGTAAAACCAGTTGTAAAAAAAAACTCGTATTTATTATGATATTCGCGTACGACAGACAGTGTTTTTGTTTTGTTTTTCCCTATTGTTATGAGATCCCTTTGTACAAACTGAAGAATTTCCTTCGTTTACTGGTTAAAAATCGCTCGCGCGCACAGATTTAACTCTGAAGGATAGGAAATAACACATTAAATTAAAACAAAGACATTTTACATAATTAGAAAGTTACATAAATGGAATGCGTTCTTTTTTTTAAAGTTAAGTGCGAATGACGGAACAAGTTTACGAAAAACGATTTTTTATTTTGCCTGGCTGCTAATTTATGAAATACCGAAACAAAGAGTGCAATACGATATTTGCCAAGCAGAATTTTTATTAAAATAATGAAAAGGAACAAAAAACAAAACAACAAACTTTACAAACTCGAGCACAGTTTTTGAACCGTTCTTAAAAAAAAAAGAAAAAAACTCTAATGTACAAAAATGAGAGCAGTGTGCACTAAATTGCGCTTTTATGAATTTTTTTATTCTCAGTACTGATTATTTTAATGTTATTGCATCGACTCGCACTATATTGTACTATTTGAGCATTTTGCCGAAATTTAATTGTATTGGATTTTATTGAATATAACTTGACGCGATTTGGTATGTAGTTTACAATGTAAGCGTGGTAATTTTTCTCATTCAAGTAGTTAATCATCGCGAATGCTTGTCAATGGTGAGGTAAGGGTGTAACACGCGCCTAAATTGGCCTAATTTGTTGGGGAAATTCATTCATCTTTAGGCATCCGAAAGTCAGATGTTTATAAAGCAATTAGTGGGGTGGTCACATATTATTTCAGTCGCACCATTCCCTTTCATTGGACTAGACAGAGTTTTCATTTTTCGCCGCAAAAATTTGTATGAAAAAATATAATACACAAGTACCAGAGAATTAGAGTCGAAATTATAAGTCTTTAATGGTAATGTACGATCTTTACCTCTGGGCAAGCTACATCAAATAGGTCGTGGAACTCTACTTAGACCGCCTTATGCTTCGTCGACATTGCTGTGTGCACATAAGAGAGAAACTCTTTTATCAGAGGCATGTCTTTTAATGCATCCAAACCCACAATTTGACCTGGGAAGGCTGCAACGACTTTTATCATGACTTACAAGCATTTTATCAACTTTTTAATGATAAGTCTTTGCGTAAGCCACCAGAATAATGTCGATTATTGGTAAGGCCAAACAAGATCTCCATGGCTCAACGATGCCTAGTTGGATTTACCTTCGTGGACAATAAAAACGAGTCATTACTGAAGTTGAATAAATGTTTTAGAGGCGCAAAAGTAAAATAAGTTATATTCAGTTTAAAGGAATTCACAAAAGACGCGTTGTTTTAAGTAAAGAGAAATGCGGATAGCAGTTGTATTTAAATAAAAAGAAAGGATACATGTATTCAGTATCTATATACATCTACCCTCTTTTGTTGAGGGGTTGTGTCTTCTAGGCGACAGTTGACAGAATTACCATGTGGTTGTTTATTACTTCAACAATTACTATTTAATATCGGGATGATAGATAACCACATGTCTTTTTAATGTAAGGTGTGTAGCAGAATTGCATCGTAGTATCATTTCGGATTCCAGGTTAAATTTCATCAACTCACGATAGCAAAATTTCAAGTTGCAAAACTGTTTCAAAAAAAATGTAAACGCGAACGGTCATATCCTGAAGGACGCAATCATGCCATTTAGATTTAATTTAGCTATGAGACATATTCCTTTCCATATTTCCTCAAAAGCTCTTCGGATTTGCATCAAAAATTATACTCAAAAAGGAAAGGTTGTGAGAAGCTAGCCATAGGGTCCTATACGAACAATTACCCGTCAAAGAGGCCCCTGAACTTCCTATTCAACAGATAAAACTCTCCGAAAATTGCTTTTGTAAACGAAACAGTATTTCCAACTTATTTACAGTTCGATCAAAGTATTGGCGAGCATTCCAAGGTTAGCGTAAATAAATTTCGAAACCCATACGAGGATTTTTATGCTAGTCTATTAACACTTTTTTTTAGGGAGGACATCTGATAGTAGCTTGCATTTGTAGTTGACCTGTCTCTTAGAATTCACCCCGAATTCCATTTGTGCAGTTCTGGTTTCAATATATATGCAATCATCCTATTCGCAATTATCACGCTGCATCAAAACCGAATTTAGTTAACACGCTTTAATTTTTTACTGAATCTCACATTCTCTCGCTTTCTTTTGAGATAGTTAGAAATAAATCAAACTTTTATTCACCTCACTAGTTTTACGCTCACCATCATTTTGCGAATACAAACGAACGCACGTATATAATACGCGTTACGAAAAGTCAAACAAACGACTTACCGATATTGTTTGTCATTAATAAACAAACATTTTAAATACAAATAAAAATGAAAACAAACAAAAAAAAAAAATATAAAAAGAAAAATCCATTCGTGATGCACAACGACCATTCGAAAAGTAATATAAAAGAATTTTCATTTTTAGCTCTTAAATAACATTTTAAACAAGATAAATGAATGAAATAATAATTTATTCTTCTTTAAGTATACTCATTACACTTAAAAACAATATAAATACGCCCAATATTATAAATAAAACAAATATAGAAAAACAAACAAAACAAAAGAATAATAAACCATCAATCGTTTAAGTGTAAAATAAAATTGATAATGATTTGTTTTTCAATTTATTCCCGATAGACTGCTAAGTTTTATATTTACATTTATATTACTGTATAATTATAATTAATTGTGTTAATAGTTTTTAGTTCGGATATTAAATAACGAAGGGAAGATGATATTTTGTTTGCTTTTGTTTGTATTTGTCTACATTTGTATGATTTTACACCAGAAACAGGATTTCTTTTTAGTTCTATAATTTACCTACTATAAATGTTTGTTTAATATAATTTTCATATATCAATACTTATTAATTTATTAATTTAATTGAAGTAATATATAAATATATACATACATTATATATTTACCGTAGCTATACATTAATGAAATAAAAACAAAATTATCCTTATCGCATATTTGTAATTGTTATTTACAAGTAAATAGAAGATACAAAAGAGAGTAAATTATTATAAGATAAGCGACAGAGGATATATAGTATTTATGAGAACAAATTAAAACAAAACAAAAACAAATATTATTATAAATTATAAAATAAACGGATATAAATAAAAACAAAAGAATGACAAGAAAATGAAGACGTTTCACAATGTTGTGTTTAAACATTAAACTGGTTTTATTTTCTATTCGAATGTGGGGCTTTTTTTCTGCAACTGTTACCAGAGTAAAACTCTATTACTAGACGGCGGTCATGGTTAAGTGGCTAGAGTGTTGTCAGCCTTTGAATGAGAAATGAACTAGAGTAAAATACACTCTTGCAGCAAATAATTTGTCTCAATCGACGATAATCAATCGAGGATAATCGGTTGAGACAAATTAGGTGCTGCCAGAGCTCGATTGTATCGACTGAACTCGATTGTATCAAGTTACGTGCTTCCACCCCAGATTTCTGCTGCTAAATCGATTGTAATATCTGAATTTTATTCGTTATTGTGTGTATTGAGGTGGCCGCAAACATTTTTTTTTTCACTTGCACTTGAAATACATTTCAATAATTGGATTTTACACATTTATAATAGCTCCATTCGAAATAATTTAATCCACGAAAAATTAATAATTCTGTTAAAAAAGCAATCCCTCCAACCATAAACAATTCGTAACCGCCGGCTGTGTGTCAAACACATTGGTATTAGTGAATGTATGTGTAAATCTGAGAAAAAATTGAGATTTCTCTAAGAGTGGTTCAGATCAAATGATTGATTTTTCTGGCAAATCGTACATAAAAAGCAATCTCGGTCAATTGATATTTTTGCCAATTCGAAAACGACATTAGTGACAAATTTAGGACAAAGGTTTACGTCATAATGACGTCGGCATGTCAAAATTTGACATGAAAAGTGGCAGGTGTAATCGTAGCTTGGCAATCCAATAGGATCAAGCCACTTAACGCTCGTCCAAACATGCCGACGCTTAGTACTTCAATAAATCACAATATATTTCTACAAGTGGACTAGATTTCCACTGAACTTTAAATCTAAATTGGGCGGAAACGTCAATTTTATGTGGTATTCGATTGGGCGTTCTCAGAGCACTTTTTTTTTGCTCAGAGACATTTTTATGTTCGTTTTGTACAAAAAAAGCAATATTTTTCAGATTTCAGAGCACTTTTGCGAATCTGGATTTTTTCTCAGGTTTGCTTCAGATTTACCAATACAAGTACGTTTGAGTTTGTTTACGTTTTCGTGAAATTTTTCAACTGCAAAGAAATGCATTGCAACGGGTGGATCTATTTTTCTTAATTATTTATGTACAAATGTTTAGAAATTAATCTGGGCGCAAATTCACAATGTTTAAATATAAAGTTTAACTAGTGACTGCAAAGCATATATACATACATGTCAACAACAGTCAGTAAGAATGGTGAGTACGTTTGTTGGAATGTCTAACACTCCATAAACGGCAACTGGCAAAACTCTTCACGTGATTGATTTAAACCAATCAAATTTCAAACAAAGGACGGCTGCCTGCTGTCAGACTTAGAACACCCCCAAAGTAAAGTATTGTTTGTTTTCAAATACCTACAAAGCATATTTTTAATCAAAGTTTAACGGCAGACAATAGATAGGTATATATTGAAAAAAAATTATAAAGTTGGACATTATAAGCGGACGGTTTTCAGAAATTGATTATTACATTTCGATTAGTTTTTCGTTCATATAATTACATTTAGGTACACCCCTACTCTTTTTATTGTCATATCATTAGGAGCGCGCTAGTCGATTATTTTCTTACCGGAAATGTTCTTTTCTATTAGGAAATAGAAAATAATGGCAGCATGGAAGCTGCAAAACTTCTTAATCCATTAGCGATTTTTTCTAGATCAAGCAGTCAGTCTTACGAACCATAGTTAGCCTTTGATAGATGTGGTTAATTGGATGAATTTTCAGTTAATTTCGGAATAATAATACAAGTGTAGATTCTTGCTTCACATACGCTAGGGTGAGGTAACATATTCAAACATATTAGTCCAATTTAATCAAATTAGATAATTTCCGCTCAGTAGAGTTACTCGGTTTTCCATTAAAAAGGTTTACCGCACAAATTTCCGCTTCATAAAACCATTTGTTTAAGAAATAAAATTGGACTGGTTATAACAACAGTCGAGTGTCCGAATCAACTCATTTATAAAAAGTAAACAACCTTTCTTAAAAATAATTGGTAATGACAACCGAGTGTGTTAATTTCACTGTTTCATTAATGTATATGACAGTCTTAGCGCTTACTATTTATTTCACGAGAGTTTGTAATTCCAAGCATTGAACAGACAACAGAGTTCGATCAAGGCGAGTGATTTAATACTTATAAAACATATTCCGCGATACTAATAATCATTTTTAGTCTCCATGCATATTGTGAACTACAAATTATTTAGTGTGCAGGTTAAAAATGATTATTAGTACCGCCCATTAACATTTCGCGACGATATACTACACTACTTTTAGAATTTAATATTCTGTACCGGGTACAGTAATCGTCCTCGTATTCCTTCCTAGTTAAATCAGCAACTACATGTATTATATAGTAAGCTGTCAAAAGCTGTGCTCAGTTTTTACTCAGACGTCAGATCGCTCAGTTAATTTATTCCGAGCTCAATTACAATACAGAGCACTTATGTCTTAGTCAGAAGTGCAATCTGTGCTATTTTTTTGAAGGAGTAAGGATGCTCCCTGATTTGTCGGTTCGCTCCTTATGCACATATCAAAGCTGCCGACGTCTTCTCTTTTGTTGGCATATTTTCGATGTAGACTCTTGCAAAACTGAAGCTAAAGTATGATCCAAACTTCACCGATTACCACTGAATGCTCAGTAAAAAAGGCAACTCTTCTTCACCCACCAACTACCGTACCGACCCACATTTGGTCAATTGTCAATTGTCATCGATTTTCAACTTATGAAATATGTGAGATCACAAACAAATCTTAACAAACGGCAGTACGATTATTGTGTCAATTGGCCCACTGCTAATTTAATAACTTAAGAGATAAATTCTTGGCGCAACGTTAACAGAATCAATATATATATACATAGATCTACATTTTCTTCTCCATAATGCACTTCTTTTAAACGCAGAAAATGTAACACTAAATTGAGTAGGTTAGGCCTCAAAATGTAGGGGGAAATGCCAATATTTTTTTCCAATCGACATGTACATGCAGCGTTGAGTGTGACAAATGCAAACAAGCACACCTTTTTGACGAACATTGCGTTGGTGCTCTTAGCATGCATCAGGGGTAGATGTTTAACGCCTTTTCACATTTCTTAAGGAATTTCCATCACATCTACTGAAAGTTAATGGGAACATTACAAAATTTAAGTCGACTATATTGGTCTGGACAAGATGTAACCTGAACGCAAAAAACTAGATTGGTCGGGAACGTCACTTTTTTTACGTCATCCACATATGAGAACTGTTAACTTATGTCGTTTTCCATTGGGCAAAAAGAAGCGTCCGGGAGAGTCCGGAATCGAAAAAATCACTTCTGAAACCGTTCCATTGGCACAAAAAATACTCTTCTGGTGATTCTGAGGAGAGAATTTCGCTTCTCGATTTGAAGTGAGAATCCACTCAAGAAGCACTCACACAAGTGTAATTTATATAATTTATACAAGTCAGCTGACAAGCGCCGTAGATTATTTTTTGGCATTTCATCTATACTTTTGTGGGTTCAACCAGAAGCAGTTTTGTTGTTCCATTGGATCGCAGAATGAGTGGATCCCCGAGTGAAACCAATGGAAAACGACATTAGTACTCAGTCACAAATTTCTGACTAGATTCGTCGGCTACCCCTCCATTAACATCAACTGAAACAGCTGCTCATGTGTCCGATTTCCCTCAATGCAAACCGAGATATCTAGTCAGAGAGCTGTCAGACTTACTAAACTAGATACTTGAACGTCCCCAATGCATAAAAAATATTGTAAAACCGAAACCGAATAAGGTAGGTGACCCAAATAAGGCTCACCTTATAGTTTTTCCTTCATAACTTGCAGGCTCAAAAAAACACTTGCTCAATTGACATTGATATAGGTAGGTCTTTGTGATCCAAATTGGAACATATTTCGTGGATGTTTTGGAAAACCTTACCTTCGGCCTTATTAAGAACATCTGTTCCGAATAAGGCCCATACATAATTTTGCCCAATTACTTTAGTTTTTTTCCTGCTAAAATAAGAAGTTTTTTTTTCAAAGCTCTTGCTGGATTATCACTTGCATCTTACAAAACTGGAGATTTCTGAGGGTTTCTTTTGAAACAAATAGCCATTTCTAACTATGATTAAAGTTCCTGTAATACTGCTGATGCCAAACAAATGCAGATGCTTGGAATCGCAATATTTTTGTTTTCAGAGGCATACAGCGAGTGTATCGATCCTGCTGGACATATATCGTTCTTGTTCGGCTGTAAACATGAATACCCCTTTATATGGTTACTTTAAGGTTCTTTTTGGAATTTTATAGCGCCTTGTAGTTGAAGCCTAATGTTGTGATAAAAAAAAAAGACTTCAAGGCCATTCCCATCGGATGACCATTCTGCCCGCTTCATTTTATTTAATTTGGTGACCTATGACATTTGACCTAAAAAATGCTAAAACTAATTGAATTTTTCATTAAATATTAAGGGCCGTTTGCTCATACGAGACTCTTAAGCTCGTAAGACACCAAATTTTTTCCTCATTTTTATCATGTTGAAAAGTCAGCGGCGTGTAAAAGAGACTGAAAGTGTATTACGAAAGGAGTAGCACTTGTTTGCAAAGCAACCACAAATTTGAAAACGAATTTATTTTCAAAAAATGTTGAAATGTCAAAAAAAAAGCTGCCAGCAGCTGAAAAATGTAATTTAAATACATTTTTATTGCATTTTTTTGACGTTTCTATATTGATAAGGTTGGTGTGTAGCGCACTCACTCCTATCTGGAATTTTCGTTCTAATTTTTCGTACTGCTCTAGTTTTATTTTAAAAGTCTGAAAAATGCAAAAATAAATATAGTGTCATACGGACGTTAACGATTTAAGTTCTATTTAAATATTTATAGGCAACTTTTTGTAGGGCACAAACTGTCACATAAGATTTTATGTGGCACTTAATTCGCTATGAGTCGTATCAGCAAACGGCCCTAAGATTTTTTTTTAAACATTTTCAACATAGAGGATTAAAAAAGCTTGAAGCTTAGTTTTCGATGCAACTTTCTTAATCTAAAAACTGCACGAATGATTCTTTGTTTTATAATAATAAACAGCACTTTCTTATAATAAAGGCGTGGGTGCTCCGTTACATTTTACACACTTTTATCGACTGCAAGAATGAATTCAATTGCGTCAAATTGAAAATTTGATTGTTTTTGCCGTGAAATAAGGTTACACACATACATATAAAATATAATTCTTTCTGCTTGTCAGTTATGCCACTTTTTGCGCACTGGGCCTTATTAGGTTCCGGGCCTTGTTTAGACCACCACCTACCTTTATGTATTCATATTCATATCGCCGATTAGAGTAAGATCATGTGGGTGTGGCTATAACTCCATGTGAAACGTTTGCGTAAACTAACGCTGTGAAATATTATATGCATATGGCTTGATGTTGTTTACCCTTATTGCTTATAAATAGCTTTATTTTGATTATTGCTCAATTCCTCAGGTCATGCAAACACTTACTATACAAGTGCTGGTACTAAAACCATGCTCACAACCTACTTGACGCAAATTAGTTAAAATGCCGGCCGGTTATATCCGCTTAAATATATAAACGAACAAATGTCGTAGGAGAAGGGGGAAGATCATGTGCTTATCAGCCAAATGTCAGAAATGGAACACAAGGCTGGACCTACCACATGCCACATTTATCCATTCAACATAAAAAAATTGCTTCTTGTATCCAAACAAAACATATATTCATATAATCAAGTTCCATGTTGGTATAAAGTAAATCCACGTTTACTTGCAAATCGCTTGCATTACATCAGTCGTCACGTATGTCATTCATTACTCACCATTCGAATTGTTCTTTTTCACGTTTTGACCAAGACAAAGAGAAAAAAAAGTCATAACAAAGCAAAAATTAATGAAAATCACACCAAGGTCGCATTTCATTTTGCTACCTATCCAAACCAGAAGAAGACACTAGCTGACACTGCAACATGCATTTGTAAACAAGACCTCAACACATGCGCGGCCGATAAGACAAACTGCTGCTGCTGCCAGCAACATGCTGCGCCTAACACATTTTCCCATCACACATCACCACAGCGTCGGCAGCTCACCCTGGCCAAGTTAACTGGACGCGACGAGAAAACCATTAGCCATAGCACAACCTATAGACAACGGCAAGACAAACAGAGTGTCAACTCTACACCCGGCCAATAGATCATTAGCATCAGTTCGATTTGAACCGTACATCTGATAGGTTGAACGCGATCGGTTTTGTGAAAAGAAGAATTAGCAGTCGCTGGTTTTAGTTTAAAATATTTAAATACAAGCAAACAAATAAAATAATTCCCCCATATCCAGTCGCAGGTTTTAATTAGTTAGGAGCCATTTGCGTTGAATTAATTATAACAATTGACATGCGGGAAGTATGCATTGTGGCTGTGTTAATGTGCGCAGCAGTGAGTGCGCGCGATCATGCAAATGTGCACTCATTAATTGCCGGACTTGACAATAGTGGTGGAAGTGAATTGCTTTATGCGAGTTCTCGCGCAGAAAATTCTCAAATTCAAGGCCATGGGCGCGTACTGCGCATTGACGAGTTTCAGCGATTCGGGAAAAGCTTGCAGCTGGTCTCCGATGTGGAGTGCAAACGGGATTTGAATGCAACACTTTGGGGCATTGTGCATGAGGAGCAGTGGGCCGTTTCTAGTAAGTACACCTAAATAAAATTCTGTACTAAGCTGAAAATAGTACGTATACGCCGCAGTGACTGGATGTTTCGGAGTGCATACAAGGACATTTTTGTGCGCTGCGTTGCGTAGTGTTTTTAATGTTTCTGTCTTCAAAAGTTCGTTACGGCTTGCAACAAAACTATTTCGCGAACTGAATTGCTGAACTAGTGGAAAAACTTCTATAGGTATCTATATCGTGAGATAAGTAAGAAAAAAATTCGAGGAAAAAGACGAGGGAAATAAATTGGTGATTTATCTGACTGGTTATTTGAGAAATCACCAAATAGTCCAAATATGACTTCCTTATGTTCCTTTTATTTCAAACTATTCAACTACTTGAAGGGCTAAAAATATTTTGCAGACGGCCCATGTAGTCGCGTTAAACCACTCACATACTCACCTTTCTGAAGAAAGATACTGTTTTTTATGATTTGCATATATTCGGTCATCTTAGCTCGAACATTGTCCATACTGTCACGTTAAACGAAAACATTTTAATGGTACTGTAAACTATTTATTTAGTTTGCACGTGAAAAAGTAAACAAATGGTGAATAGCAAGTGTGTAGCGAAATACGTACATTCGCATTGGTCATGCGTCATGCATCATGTATATTAACAGTATTCGCATTTTAGAATTTAACTGCTACTTAATTTGAGTGCGATTTTCAAATAATGTCTAAAGAGACTTTGTATGTAAATAGAAAATTAAAATTGACAGTTTCCCCAGCTTTTTTATTTCCGAGGCTGTTACAGAGAAATATATATACATATACCTCCTTTTTTGTGATCGATATTTGACTTTTAAAATAAAACTGCATACATTTGTGAATATTTTTAAATAATTTATATTTATATTTATAATAATAATTTAAGCAAAAGTGTTTCTGATTCTGCGACACCTAAATGATAAGGAGCAAATAAATTATGAACACGATTTTAAGTGTGCACTGCGCGACCTCGGCAAACGCCCTGGAAAGTCAGATACGAACCCAATACGTCTGCATTTGGAGCAGGAGGGATTTCCCTGCTCAATGAAGCTGTACCTTCTCTACAAGGTAGCGATATCGTCTTTATTTCTCACTTCTTAAAGTTAAAATTAAAAAAAAAATGTCCTTTTTATATTAAATATTTACTACATATACTGAGGCTTAGCAGGTACCTTTTTTCAACTTGACACCATACCTGTGAATAAGTTGTGTGAAATTCTATTTGACTCTTCTTTTTGTGATTTCCCGTCTTTTTTATAAATCTGTGATTCCATGTAAAATGTAATAGAACTGACTTATTTCCAAAAAAATAAAATTAAAATACTCTGCTTTTAAAATCTGAATACACACATCATTTAAAAATTGTTAACAAATACGCACCATATTTTTGAAATAGGCCGCCTGCATTTTCTACTTTTATTTTTACATAATACTTTCATTTCGTTCATTCGCTCTACTTCGTTTAATTTTCTTTGTGCGAAAATTTCTTGCAAATGTTCTTTTTTTTATTGCGTAGTTTTTGTCATTGTAGGAAAATTTAGTTGTTTGTTCAATGGATTTATTCAAAGATTTGTGATTTCTTCCATTTCATTTTAACATTTGCATCACTGAAGTCTTCTTTTGGTTTCTCACTCTGGTTATAAAAGCCCTTGTGAAAGGACGTCTTTTTTATGGATAAATTAACTGATAAAAACTTGAAAACTGATAAAATAAATTAAAACCCCTTAAGAAAAATAATTTAAACGAACAATTTCAGCTATAAAAATTAAAGCAAACACAAAAATGTATTACGTTTCTGTATTGAAACCGACACCTCCAGTTGTTTTTGACAGATTTGCTTTGCAGATCAATAGACATGTAATACAAACTGGATAAATCGGTACGTGGATATGAAAATGAGAATTTATAAACTATAAGCAAATCGTTTCTCTAAACAAAATACGGGTGACTGAAATTTAGTAAAATTCTTTATCGGTTAGCTCGCTTACTACATTCTCTATTTATGAGTATCTTCCTTCCCAATATATCTTTTAAAATGTTCCTGTACATGCCTCCATAAATGTACAGTGTTTCCGAAAATCTACTACAATTTTTGCCAACGATCATGACACACACCCTAAGTCCTAGTACGGACCTGTCCCGGAACAAATTTTTCAGGTTATCTCCAAATGGACAGCGAAACGTCTGCAAAAAAACAGCGGACAATAATTTGTGGAGAGTTCCATCAGCTGATACACAAGTAGCAGTGTTACCAGCACTGGCTATTTACATATATCTGATTTGGCTACTCGAACTTTTCACTCGCTCCTTCGAAATATCATTTGAAATTGTTCCTAATTTACGTTATTCACTTTAAAGTTTGTCGGTTTTTAGGCTCCTTAAGCCCGTATGACACTACATTTTTTTTTGCATTTTTTCTGCTTTTAAAATGAAACTAGAGGAGTACGAAAAATTAGAACGAAAATTCCTGATAGGAGTGATTGCGTACACACCAACCTTATTAATGTAGAAGCGTAAAAAAAAATGCATTAAAAATGTATTCAAATCACATTTTTCAGCTGGTGGCAGTTTGTTTTTTTTCTTTGACATTTCAACAATTTTTGAAAATAAATTCGTTTACAAATTTCTGGTTGCCTTGCAAACAATTGCTACACACCGCTGACTTTTCAACATGATAAAAATGAGAAAAAAATGTAGTGTCATACGGGCTTCAGGAATTTATTAAATGCATTCCTACTTCTATTGCGAACGTACTCATTTCGTATAACTAATGTCGTTTTCGATTTGGGTTTTCAGATTTTGATTTGAGATTTCAGATGTCTGCTGCCAACTCGAACATTAAATCCGAGTTGTATTGGTTCTTGTTTGAATTGATTTTCACACATTTATACGAACCCATTTCGAAACAATTTAATAT
This sequence comes from Cheilosia vulpina, assembly GCA_916610125.1. Taxonomy (NCBI): domain Eukaryota; kingdom Metazoa; phylum Arthropoda; class Insecta; order Diptera; family Syrphidae; genus Cheilosia; species Cheilosia vulpina. The sequence continues at coordinate 67,658,961 of OU744277.1, forward strand.
AAAAACTCGTTTCCATAGGCGTTTCTTTTTTTTAACATTTTTAACATTGGAAAATAGAAACTAGAAAAGTCTGTCAATTATGATTATGTTTTGTGTTGTTTTTATATTAATTTAATATTTTCCTAAAGAATTGCAAAAAATGCGCACTTTTGATCTTAATATTTGAGTTGTTCTATTTTTGGCTCCAAGATTCTTCAAATTTGACTTCATACCTCTTATAAAAGCTGGTAACACTGCAGTACAAACGTCAAATTTTTGCAAGCAAATAATGCCCAGGACAATAAAAAATGTGTGCGAAGAGAGAATGGAGAATATACCATGTAATCTAGTATACAATTACCCACTTTTCCGCCATCATTTTGCAGCAACTGCGTCCTGCAAAACGAAAAGGAGAGCGAATATTTTCGTTCCTGATTTCGTAGTGTCATTTTGGTATGGGCATTTGCGTTCCGAAACAGGTGCGTAATAAGCTTAAGCTTTGGAAACACTTACCTAGTTTCTTACTTGGCTTGACTACGCTATATCTATCAACGTCAATTTTAGCCGGTTGGCCGCATGATCTACAATCTAAATAAACGAACAAAGCCGTGCATGAACTGTGACTCATTTTTTAACAAATATCCTATCGTTCAATGATCGGAACGTAAGCAAAGCAACTGGACCAGATGAATTGTAATTTGTGGGAACATACCTGAAAGTATGATCATTTTTTACTGCAAGTGGTATGACGACATTATTTCCAAATTCTGAAAAATTAGAAACGAGTTGGAGTTCAATAGCACGAGATTGTGTGCATTGTTTATATTCGCGTTATTTATTGTGTCATGTGCCTTTAATGTTAAGAAGTAAATTCCAAATTTGTTGGAAAAAAATGCAAACTGAACGGATTGCATACTTAGACTTACACGCATCGTATACGATTTGTTTGACATTGCAAAGTAAGTTTGTGGTAACACTTCAATTGTGTATACATCTGGTCCAAAAGTGCTAAGCAACAGGATGTTGTACGAGGGAGTATCAGGGGTGCATTGCATATAAGCGGCAATATAACTGTGGGCAGACACTCGTTAGTTCGACAGTCCAACGCCTACGGTTACCGCTTGAGTTATTTACTTAACTACTCTAAAATGCCAACTAATAAGGATTTTTTGGCCAAAATTATTCCAGTTTTGCATAAAACGGTATATCGTCAAGTGGACTTTGGCATTTAGTACCAATTATTGGGACAGTGAAACAACAGTCATATGTTTCGGCCTGGTGACAGATTTATAGAAGTTTCCATTGCTTCACCAAAACACTTTATTTAGGTTTGCGTTATAGTAGCCGGATTAATTATTTATATTATTTAAATCTTTTGATTGAATGTGATAATGACCGCATTCAAGAATCTAGTTATCTTAAGTCGACTAGATTGGTCTGGATGAGATGCAACCTGAACGCAAAAACTAGATTGGTCGGGAACGTCACTTTTCCTACGTCAGCCACATATGCGAACTGTAAACTTAGTACTCAGTCTCGAATTTCTTGACTAGATTCGTCCTCTACCCCTCCATAAATGTCAACTGAAACATCTGCTCATATGTCCGATCTACCCCAATCAAAACCGAGATACATCTAGTGAGAGAGCTGTCAGACTTACTAAACTATATATTTGAACATCCCCAATATAAAGTCGCAGTTGGACAGCATCAATATGTAGATTTCGTTCGACAAGATTTTATTTATTGATTTATTCCCCAAATCGCGTAAACACGAGGAGTCATCACGCGACCGCTTCTTTTATTTCAGACATGTCAAGCTATTTGAATAGCCAAAAGCGCAGATCCAATTACACCCCCGCCGCATAATAAAAACATTATGCAAATGCATCAAACGCCATAACAAGACATTACCAATTTCAAAAGTGAACTCAACTCATTTATCTACACAAACCATTAGGAACGCGATGACTTGGCTGCGAACTAAATAGCCAACCATCAGTATGATGACACAAAGTGTATTTGTTTTGATCTACAAAACCGAAAGGAATTCCGGCCCGCTTTACGATCCACGCGAATTTTTATAATTTCTCAATATGAATTCAAAAAGTGTATCAGTGTCTTTATGATAAACGCGTGATTTCTATCCACAGTCCGCCGCAAACAAGACCACACACTGCGCGGCATGGTTCGCTTCAATACATTTGGGCCGCACATACGAAAATGCAAATCGCCATCATTACAGATATTTAGAATCCACGAATATTCTTGGAACAATAGATAACACCTCAGTTGAGATAGCTTCAAGGCAATGTGTAGTCTCATCGTCAAGTTTCAGACCCGGAAAGTCAGCGCCATTAATCAGTATCCCACCGATGCGCTGCATGTTAATGGCCTTTTTATAAAGCTATCCCCCCTCTTGATTATTATCAGTCGCAAAACATAAAATTGGAACAAATCTCGCATACATTACGGGAGTATAGAGTGTTTGCGGACGAATTGTAAACTGATCGGAATTACAAAATCTGATGTAGAGAGAGAGACGCATTAGTTAATCTGTTTACTCACACTTTAATCACACACAAGTATTTTGTAAAGCTGTTTACCAGGGAATGTGCCTGATTGGCATTTCAATTGGCGAAGTAATGCGCGAGATTTTTCTCTAATTGAAACAGTTAGTGGCTGACGTCACTCAATTACGTGAACTACGTTTCAATTAGCATGTCTGTTGCACATTGGATGCTGGCGACAAAACTATCACCCACGATGACAAACAGAGTGCAACATCAAATATGGAATGTGCAAATAGCAACGTTTTGTTTGCAGTGGTGAGCGATCAGTTTCGGTTGTTCGTTCCAAGTTCGAATGTTTGACTGTTTTCGAAAATGACGACAAACTATGTTGGAATTGAAATACGAGTCCGGATGTGACAGTATGATTGATTTTTGAACGTCAGTTGTGGTAGATCAGCACCATATGTGAGGTGCTATGATTAGGTTTTCGGAAATTTTATGTGCGCATGTCACACCAAGTAAGTTAATCAGGTGTGCATTTCTCTTGCATACAAATTCGAGTTGAAACAGGCACTTGGTATTCTTCGAAGAGTGAGTAGATCTTTCGCAGATATGGGTGGTAATACAAGGCGTTGACTTTAAATGACTTCGGTCCAATTTTATGGAGGTGATTATATAACTGATGATTTTCAAATCTTCGTCTACCATATGTGAAGACATTACGATGATTAAATGATTGCGAACAGTTGGCTTAAGTTGTTGGCGCTGTAGAGATTTTTCGGATAAGTATCAGGTTTTAGAAAATCGCCTATTGGTTGCCAAGTGCACCAGACAGCTTCGTTGGATTTAAGTTGAGATGAAATAATGTTCATCTTTAATTCATTTTGACCGAAATAGCAAAAAATAAGTGTCAGCATTTCTGCAAAAGGCGGCACTGATTTTGTTATGTATAGAGGCGGTTGTATTCGAAAAAAGATGGTAAGGTTTCGCACATTTGCTGTCGTTGAAACAAATAATTCAGTGAATAGGTAAGTTATTCCAAGTAGTACTGACATTTGACAAGCAGCTCCGATTCGAAAAGAATTTTTTAGGCGAAGTTAAACTTTTGTAGTAGACTTATTCTGGCACATTAACCGCTTTTCTTTCTTGTCCTCCAAAGTAACAAAGAAGGACAGAAACGCTTTGAACTAGTAGCTACAAGTTTTTCCTTGTCGGAAAAAGAGTAGTCAGACCTTTGCACGCTTTAGAGTTCCAAGGTAATCAACATTTGACACATTTCTCCCCATTCCCCCATTCTGTTGAAAATTACGTAAACACAAACAGCCAGACATAAATGAATTGACATAAACACTAAACAGGCTCTTAAATTGACATTTCAGAGACGTCATTTCAGATGTTTGCAGATCGTATATTTAGGTTTACAAAGGTAAGTCATCACTCGAAATAGACATACTCGCACAATAATTCAGTGTGTAGTGTAACGAAATGAATTCGCAAAATGTGGCTTAATAGGTACTAAATATTAGTTTTCAGAAAGTGTTTGTGCGGATTATAATAAAACTCTTTTTAAATATTTCGTGCTTTTTAATTGACAACCCCACGCCATGTTTGAATTGTGCCTTTACAATTTACAATATGAATTCATATTACTTTACACTGCGCGAACTCGTCGAGCGCCTTTGAAAGTCACATATGAACTGCGATCTTAACTCAATACTTCTGACTCACTTGACGAGCTGCATTGTGCAGCCCTATACCTGCTCAATGAAGCTGTAGCTGCTTTACAGGGTAACAATTCGGACATCCTGTATTGCACTATAAGCTATTCGTTTTACGCACTCAGCCCAATAATGTACTTAGCCCTTCATTCCACTCAACGCTTTATCGCACTTAGCCGTTTAACGCACTCAGCCCTTTGTCTAAGTACTTCGCACACGATACAACATGGAAGGCTAATTGATCAATTCTTATATTCCAAACATATAGACTGACGTATAAAAAATATAAATGTACATTTTCAAAACACATGACAGTAAAATTTTCTTAAGAATATAAAAAAACCAAATGTACGCCCACGCCAACAATAGATTAGTACATTCCATGGAACACGCGAAACTTCAAATCAAATCAGAGAATCCTAACAAATAGCTAACACATTCATATAATATATATTTCCAAATATGCTTTGGCACTTTAACAGGTTTTTTATTTTTTTAAATAAGAACATCATTTGCATTTATACTGTTCCGGTGTTACATCATTGAACACGGTTCAGTGTTACTAAACTACAGAACTTCGAATCATTTTTCTACTTTGTACAAATATGGTGTTTAACGATTGAATTTGGAAACACCCACTAGGCCTGATAGAAAATTTAGTAAAATCTGTGTTTGGTAAGCCCTAGTGGAAACTTGGTTTAACGCGTGCACGTTGTTAACTCATTTTTGGAACAACCCCCAGGTTTTACATTAGGTAGCTGCCTGAATACTGTTGTCAGAAATTAAGTTCATATAAACAAAATTAAAAAGACGATGAATGTGAGGACATGTAAAGCTATCTAAAAAATCATACTAATAATTTATTTTTCTACATTTATAGTTAAAAATTCATTTACAAATTATTTGTTATTGAAATAGTTCCACCCGGCGGCCAATACGCGTATTTGTATTCCCAGACAGGAAAAATAAGAGCGCGCGAGAGAGGATTTTCATTCAAAATTTTAGCGGAAAAGCGGGTAGGTGCTAGTGGTGCCACTTTGCTGCAATAGCAGTAGATCTAGTGCACTTTTCGGAATAGAGTTTCAAGAATATATAAATGAAAACAATTACCATGAAACTGATAAAATAAAAAAGGATGTCTTGAATTTTTATGTAGAAATTTGTAAGCAGATAAAAAAACGTTTCGATTTAAATGATACAAAACTTAATCTGCTGAAATAGATAGATGCTAAATTAGTGGTCGATGGTGCTATGCCATCAATATTTCTTATTTTATATTCCTTTCCCTTCACCAAATTTTTAGAGTATTTTCAAAATTAGAATTTAATTGAAGGAACGTTTATAAAAAAACATAAAAATGATTATTTATATAGTTTTAAGAAATTGATTTGTTTTATATACTAGAAACATATTAGGACAAACATGGTTGTGTATTTTGCGCTTTTGTATATCATTAACTTCGATTTCGTGTGTAAATTTTTCTTAAATAACTGAAGAAAAATGTTTCATTTTTAATAGTTTAAAATTGAACGGAAATTTCTATGAACGCTGTCAGCAACTTTTCCCACAGCGGAAGTGACATTTGTGCAAGGTGCTAGTGTGTTGGTGAGCCGGGCATTAGTTCGAATAATTCGAATTTCTATGTAACAATACTAGCGCACTTAGCATTTGGCGCCCCATACAAATATAGCTTTTATGCAAGTAACGAAAAATCGGCCGAAGATGGTCGTCTCAGTATGGTTTGTCTATCCTTTAACCGTCCTGAAATAACGCTCAACTTGGCCACTCGCCCCGGGTGCTCCACTCCAACGGCGTTCAGCATGAGGCGAACACTATGTAAACAATAGTACTTTAAAGCCATTGGCGCAAATGCGGTGCCTCTATCCCTCATAAATTTGTTTGGTGTTCCTGTGAAAGCTCAAAGAGAGATTCAATGACTGCGTTTGAATTTGTCGTCTTTACTGGTCGTGATATTAAGAACTTAGTGAAGCTGACGATTACATCAAGGATATACAGATTTCCACTCGAGCTTTTGTTATATGGACCGAGATGGTCAATGCAAATTGTGTGAAATGGCATTGGTTGTTTAGGAATGTGATGAATTTGGTAACGATTTGATTGTATAAACACGCGATACAGCTATTCAAGTATTAAAGAACTACACTCGTCATCTTTGGAAACTAACAAGTGCGTCGAATATACTCAATTGTTATATCAATGCCGCAGTGACCAATGTCATCATATGATGATTTGAAGATTCCCCACCTTACTCCATTTGGTACTCAACGAACCGATGTCCTTTTCCTTTTTTTTTTTAAGATGCGACTGTGCTTGGAGTTATATTGTTTGTCGTAGTCCGTTTTTCCTAAACATATCTTCTCAAGATTGTTTAGCACGCCCTTTATTCCTCTAAGCTGACCAGTGATGGGACTTCTACCACTTTTTACACTTTCGGAAATTCTACCAACCTGAACTCAAAATCTACCTCATTTTACTCATCGCTATTCGCTAATAATATTTCTTTTCCATCATTGCATTAAATTGAAAATTGTATCCTACTTTCCTTACTTTTTCCCATACATACTCAGCTATCAGTATTTTTCTCTGAGAATTGCATCAGCAAAAACTTGCAGGCCAGTTTTGACTTTTTGTGTTTAATGATGTGTTGAATCTATGGCGTTTTTTTCTGTAGTTCTTTTTTATATTAATATTAATGCGTTTACCTCAAAATCTTTTAATTTTTAAATAATATCAAGAGCTATAGAAAATGAAAATGCGTACATTTTTCTTTCCTACAACAAGTAAAATGTAAATTAAATTTTTTTTATTGTGCTTTCTTTAATTGCTTGCATTATTTTAGTGCAACTGCTCCCTCTACATCAACATCTTCTCAAGTGCCGGAAAATTTTGTTTTCTACCACATTTTTTTTAAGGATATCTACAACCGCTTCGTTTTTCTCAAGTCTCATCACTGAAGCTGACTGTCGCGATCTTGTAAAGCCGAAATCCAATCCTCTTGTTGTACTTAAACTATCAGCATACCAAATAAAGAAGCACATCATTGTAGCGACGCGACGCTTAGGTTTGTACTAGATGTAGGAAAAAAGTATTCTTCACTAATAAATGGCAGGCTGGCGATAATCTATCTACGTAACGTACCTGCTGTTTTCTCTTAAACCAAATTCAACCCCAGCTCAAGTTTTCGATGTGATTGAATAGAAAGTAACAGATTAATTAGAAAACCGCAATTACACTTCTTCTTAAGAATCAGTTTAAATCAAATTCCAGTATTCGCATCAAAGAAAGGCCGTTTCTAACCACCTAAACAAATATTTATCATTTGAAGAAGCTCAGCTCACACCTCTTAGATTGTTCATAGAGCCAGTTGTGCCGTCACAGACAGATTGGCGGCATTCCTCTCTATCTATCTATACAGGTACCTAAATGAAAACTACACCTACTTTCTTCGAGCTTTAAAGCAGAACAGATGTAAATAATAAGTTCACATCATCTTTTGAAATAACTAAAATAAATAAGAATTGTCAAGTAGGCACTCATACCTATTGATTCAAGCCAGTGATGGATAACAACGACTGGTGTCATTACCCTTTACCAGGAAATCTAAAACGCTTAAGTAAATTCAGGGCGTCACCACACTTACGTATTCCACGTGTGTAACTGCCTTTGAAATTCTGGACAAGGAGTTGAATTTTGTTCGTTTTCTGGGCGTACCCTTTCACAATGCATTACGCATGTATGCAAGGAATCGTCAAAAGTGACATGACTAGACTGAAAATGAAACTATCTTTATACTGTATATGTCCAGTTCGGAGTGACGATGATTTTATAAAAAAAACTAACACAAAACAATTTGCCTCTTAATCAATAGACAAATGCCGAATATTCACCAACTGCAAAAAAACTTCTTCTAATTAAAGCCCGTCAGTCATGGTGAGTCTTCAAATCTGGTTTGTCAACAAGTAGTCATCGGGAAAATGACTTGTCACTATTAAATGACCATGCTCTAGCCTAGATGTTTTCGAGCATTTTGCAGCAATGTTTTCAGAATATATGTGACAACAGTCTGGTCATCGAAATTTGTATTTGCTTAATAATTATAAAGTTAGCATAAGCGTTTATAGAGATAAAAATTCTATATCGATGTTAATCGAACGGTTGATGCTAATAAATAACACGAAGCTAATTAAAATTCTGGCCAGAGCTTTTCATAGAACAACGCAGTGAATGCTAAGAATGCCAATACAAAATTTGAGCGGTACCAAAAACTTGTGTAAATTTGCTTTTATTTTTGGCCCTTGCATACTGACGTAAGTTTCACACAGAAACGAAATGTAAGACTTATAATAAAGTTCCAACAATTATGCCATGTTTTCCAATTGGGTGTGGTATTCCCGCAGGATGTGCCACTGACGCAGAGTGTACTTATTTAAAGTTGTTGGCATACGTCATTTGCATAACGCGTGCAATACTTATATTGATCTTAAAAGCCAACAATTCACACTACGAAGACCATTTTATGAGTCAGGTAGTTCGTTGGACGTTTTTAGGAGGCTCTTATATTTTTCATCGACAACTATTTTAGCGAGTGTATGCTATAATTCTGGAATTAATTAAACTCAATACGTCTTACTCGTCTATTTTGCTTGACTTGGGTTTCCCCGAAGAAGATTTCGATCAGAGACAAATCATACTGAGACCCCCTACTCGCAATCCTCTTGCCGCTGGCCCACTCAATTTATTTACAAATTCGCCATTTTGTTTTCCCATCAGTGTTATGTCAATTTAGAATCCGTGTGACATGCAAAAACATACAAAAAATACAAAAATAAATGCTGCCAACCTCGGCAACCGTGGGGAAATGTGCTACAGTTCGGGAATACCACATTTTTACATTACTGAATGCCATTGGTTAGTAATTATATGTTGTTAAAAGGCGTAAAATTTGATTTGTTTGGTTAATAAAACTAGCTAAATGAGATGTTCGATACTCTAGAAACTTATTATGACAAACATGGTTGCGTATTTTCTGCTTTTGAATATACTTAACTTCGATTACATGTGCAATTTTTTTTTAGATAATTGAAGAGAATTTGCTCAAAATGTTTTTATTTTCCTTCAACAAATCGAAGTTGTTAATTTTTCATTAATATTTAAAGCAAATCTACACTTATTCCTAAAAAAAATATTATCCACACTTAACGAATAATTTGAAATTTAACGGATAAAATTCTATGAACGCTGGCAGAAACTTTGCCGACAGCGGCAGTGGCATATGCAAGGTGCGAGTGTGTTGGTGAGCCAGAAATTTTGAAGTTACGTGACATTTGTCCATACAAATTTCTATATAAGAATACTAGCGCACTTAGCATTTGCCACCCCATAAAAATATAGCTTGTAGGCAAGTAACGGGAAATCGGCCGAAGTTGGTGGTTTCAGTATTGTCTCTGATTTCGATCGCCGGCGAGTTCATCTGTGATTCTTAGGCGATGCATATTTGCGTTTTTCTGTCAAATAGGTAGGCAGATTTAACAAAAACCCACGCGGAAGAAGAAAATTCTAACACTTGTTGTAGCTATACGCGAATGTAAAGATGACGAATGTGGCTTAATTTTTAATAAGGGTTCTCAGCCTCAGGTTCAAACTCCGAAATATAAAAATTTACATCATACGTTTATTTTTCCACTGCGTCACTTTTAGCAAACGTCAGACAAACATCATAGCATATAACACTTCTGAGAGAGTGTCTTAGACTCGTTCGTAGGTTCAAGTGTCGGAGAAGTTCACACACTAGTGTCTTATATGGACATTCAATTCAATTCCATATTGATTGTACATTAAGATATACATTTTTTATAGTACTTAGTTATAAGGTATACAGCTATTTTACTAATTTTAATAAAAATAGAAAGGAAAGGTCATGTGAAATGGATATAGTAGAATAGTCATGGGAAATTGAAGGTAGAAGGGGGAAATAAAGGAGGACAGCATTTTTGAAGCGTGTGGCATTAGAAATGTTTCTGATAACAATTGGAAGAGAGTTCCACAATTTAATTGCATAAACAAAAAATAAACGAGTTGAATTAAGGTACCGACAACGTGATTGAATTATGGTAAATGTTCTAAGGGATCGAGCAAAATTAAATTTTCATACAAATACGATGGAGTCTTATTCATTATAATATTATGCAGGAAAATACAATCTCTTGCATCAATGTACTGTTTGAGCGTACATCCCAGCAAATTTTTTGAGTCATATCTTCGTAGGCCGTAAATATATCTAACCGAGTCATTAAATGTCACTTGTAGCTTACGTAGAGATAGGGAGTACGGTAAACAACTTCAGCATATGTATTAAGGGGAAGAATTAGAGTTGTAACAAGTTTACGTCTAATATTAGTTGTGGTATGCAGTTATCCAGAGCTTGCGAAGACAACCATATATACGTCTTATTACCGTGTTAACGTGGTCGTATGCTGACAATTTACAATTAATGACAAAACCGAGACTAGTTGCAGTTTCAATAATCGCAAGTTTATTAGCAGAGATCATGACAACAGACAATAAGTTAAAATTTATAGTTTTGTTAGCAATTGGAATAACCTGTGCCTTTTTCGGATTCAAATGTAATGGAAACAGACCAAGAGTAAATACTGGCAAGATCTTCATTAATACCATTTATTAATTCGTCTGTATCATTAATCGGCTCAGTTGAGTACAGTTGGACATCATCAGCATAGAGGTGGAAACAGAACAGAAGGTAAGTCATTTATAAACAGGCAAAACAGAATTGGACCAATGATTGACCCTTGTGGTACGCCACATTTCACTGGTAGAAGATCTGAAGAGGAATCGCAAGTAACGACTCTCTGAAAACGATCACAAAAATAACTTTTAATAAGATTTACTGCACTGTTACAAATTTTTTAATTTCCAGCAAAGGATTTTATGGTGTACCTTGTCAAAAGCCTTTGAGAAATCATGTAAGCAAAGGAGTGTAACATGTCCTCTATCAAAACCTTGCCTTATGTCTTCCATAATATTTACCATAGCAGTGGAGCAATTGTGGTTAGATCTGAAACCAGATTGTTCCGCATAAATAAGGCTACTGAGAGACAGATGTTGTAGAAGCTGTTTCGCTATTAACTTCTCAAAGACCTTCGACAAGCAAGGTAAAATGCTTATTGGTCTGAAATCAGCAGCGGAAACCGGAGCTGATGTTTTGGCAACTGGTACAATTCGGAAAAGTAGACGTTGTGATACAGTGGTTTAGTATGTGTGTTAAATGGCTAACTACAAAGGACAGAATGACCTTTATAAATCGCATGGGTACCCCATCTCCCCCAAGAGCATTTGATTTTATGGCTGAAATATAGCCCTTTTGCACAAATAAAATTTTTTCACTTTTGTTATTCAATCATTCTGGGGGAACGATTTGCGGGTGCAGATTATCCTATTTCACAGACTAAAAATGTTTCACAGTTTTCAAATTTTGCGTAGATAATTTAATTGTTAAAACTGATTCCAAATTTTCAATAAATACATTTTCTAGGTTCCATTCCATTTTTTTACATTTTTTAATACTTTTCTTTTGCGCTCGACACAGTATTTTTATCTGTCAAATTGGTTACAAGGAATGTAAGGTATAACTTATCTTCTTTCTTCGCATCGCACTATAGGTTTGTTTGGCGTGGGCCCTAGTGCACACTAGTGCGCACTGTTTTGACCCTTATGCGTTCGATATAGCACTAAACTCGCCCTGGTACTGAAAACCTGTGTTTGACATGACTTCTAGGGCATCCCAGTTGTGCCCTAAACTGACCCCAGTTAATTCGTCGGGGCAAGAATGCAGTGCTGAGTTTGCTGTCATTTCGCTTGTTGTTATTTATTTTCAATCTCATCATCTATATTCCGAACGCTTTTATCAACTAATTGCATTATGGCAAATTCAAATTCTGAATTGAGTTCACTCATTTTTAACCAAAAAATCGGAAAAAAGTGTTACCAAAAGATAAATATTTGTCAATGTCAAAAACTGGCAACATTTTGCGTTCGATATAAAGAGTTTTCCAATAAGAGGTGTTATTGTGAATGACCCGCTTTCACTTTTGAAGCTTTTATTCTTTGACATTTGACAAGTAGAAACTACGCCATTACTAAAAATGGAACGGTACACACTTCAATAATCGCATTGAAATTATTAAAATTCAGTACAAAAATGGTGAAAAAACACAAGCAACGAAATCATTGATCTTTTACGGGAAAAGTTTCCGGACCGTGTTATCTCTCGAAGAGGTGATCACAATTGGCCACCGAGATCTTTTGATTTAACACCTTGCGACTTCTTCCTTTGGGGCCAGGTGAAAGATAAAGTCTACACCAAAAGCCCAGCGTCGATTCAAGACCTCAAAGAAAAAATTCGTGAGGCTATCGAGGACACAGCCACTTTGCGATTTGGTTATGAAAAATTTTCTTGAAAAGGATATGGTCCTGTATGCGTGCTCGTAGTGGCCATTTGGCTGATGTTGTTTTTCATTATTAACGGTATACCTTCCTTTTTATTATGAAATAAATATCCGATCATTTATCTCAAAAAAATGGCATTTTTCTTTGAATACGAAAATAAAACCTCTTATTGGAAAACCCTTTAGAAGCCGAATTTTCAGGGTTGGGCAGGGTTTTTGACAGGCCTGAAAACTAGCTGAAACTTCTCAGTGCGCACTAGTGGGCATTAGTGCAAAGTCAAACAAACCTATTTTGAACATAAAGGCGACGGATCTGAAAACTAAAGAGATCCACTTCTATTTTATTTTTTGTCACAAAACGTAGCGACTTTTGCGAAACATTTATCTAAACTAGTATCGCCTGTGGTCAAAAATGAATCCTCCATTTTTCTTATATTTTCTTTTTCAACGAAAAAGCGACGCCTAGATTTCGAAAAAAAGAAAAATACGCGAAGAAAAAATCACGTTTTCTTGCTATTATTTCCGTCAAATTCTTTCTAAATCCACCATTTTTTTTGCAGTTTTGCTATATTCACCATATTAAATTTTAACCACCAACACCCATTTCTTTTACAGTGTACGATGCATCTGTGAAAGGATCGGCTGGTGTTGAAAGCGGATTGGTTTATCAGTTTGGGCATTATGATCAATGTATGAATATAAACAAACATATGACAGCTGATTTGGAGCATGTTCCAGTCAGGGCCAAATACTGTTTAGCAGATGTTAAAATGGAAGGCGTTACAATACAGCAAAAGGCCACACGAAAACTACGGGTATATGTTTTAAATAAACAAATAAGATAAATTAAAATGAACATTTACAATTTAATTAATAATGTTATGCTAGTTGTTCTCCTAATTGAGTGTTAATTTTAAATAAATTCTTGAATACTTTTTCAGGGTTATGGTTAGATAATGATTTATATTGACAGTTTATATATTTTTACAGTCAGCGAACTCTACAACTGTTCACTGGGGCACGTGTGTGCCAGCTTCTTGTAATGCCGATGATATTCGAGTATTCTTAGAAAATGTTCTACAAAAATCTGTGGTTATCAACGAGCGAATGTGTCAGGTGGACCACAAATTTCAGATGACAAGAAACATGATGATCTATGCGTGAGTATTTGAATATTTTTTTTATGCAAACAAAGTTGCATTTTAGAAGAATGTGACACATGAAATATGGAACAAAAATAGGGGGACGTTCAAGAATGCAGTTTAGTAAGTCTGACAGCTGGCTGACTTGGTGTGTTTCAGTTTCAGTCGGTCACATGAACAGCATTTTGTGATGACTTTTATGGAGCCGATGCATCTTGTCAAGAAATTCGCGACTGAGTACTAAGTTGAGATTTCCCATTTGTTGATGACGTAGAAAAAGTGACGTTATGGACCCATCTAGTGTTTGGATACATCTAGTCCAGACGAATCTGGTATAGGTCTGTTCCAGTTGTTTATGGGATAGTTTTGGAAAAAATGTCTCATTGCCCTGAAGTTAATTCTCTTGCGAAGAGATGCAAATATCAGCAACAACTAAAAATTTCATTTAGGATTTCCGTATGCATGAAAAAGAGACCTAAATAAATAAATGAAGCAAATATTTCGTCACTGGCATTAGCAACCAACTAGCCCAAAACAAGTTTAGGCATTATTTGCAGGCATTTTAAATAGTAAGAGCTGCTCTCTTTTGGCCAACTTTCACATAAGGAAATGGCATTGAACAAAGTTCGAATCTAATTTAAATAGTTGAGTAGTAAAGCAATAAAAGACTAATGGTACGGCACCTTAATCATTCCGCTTTCGAAGGCTGTTTTTATATATATCGGGGGCTAAACTCTTGGTCCACATTGTAATATAAGGGTCAGTCAGTTAAACCAGCATTTTTCTGTCCAACAGATGTCAACAGTTGACATTTCACAAGTATTTACATTATCCATTGGCTGACATCCGAAGTTGGGATTTCAGTGCCCAGGCTGTTCACTGGTTCCGAAGCTTGTCGGAAAGATTCACCCAGAAATCGTATAAATGTATAAATAAAAGTAAGGACTTCCATTGGCAATAAGCGTATGAACTTCTACCTTTAAGAACAACCCCTAGAAGATTTCAAAAGCGTTCTTAAATTTTTGTTCAACCATCCATCAGGTGTTAGCTAAAGAAGTTTTAAATGTTCTTCTCTGAAAATTCGGTATTATCTCTTCTAGAACTGTTGTGATGTTCTTTGTGGCACTGGCTTTGGCGAGCACCTTCTACCACATCTATAAAATCTATGAAAACAGAAACGAAACTAAAAAGCCGACATACACAACCGTCGACATGGCACTCAAGTCGTTCTCCATTATTGGTAAGACTTCATTAAAAATCGCTAGCCAATTATTTTAATTAAAAATTTCTTGCAGAAAACCTTCAGAAAATAGTGCAAACCGGCAAGGATCAGTTGGGCTTAAATGCCGTCAATGGAATCAAGGCCATTGCTATGCTGCTGATTGTAGGTGGCCATGCTTTGTCGTTCATCTACAGTGGACCGGTTTACAATGCGGGATTCATGGCAGAGGTGCGCAGACGACTGTACCTACTTTTTTTTTACAAACGAAAATATATTTCTCCTCATGTCTTTTAGAATATAAAGCAGGTGCAAAATGGCTTCCTGACCAACTCTCTCCTGTTCGTGGATATATTCCTCTTTTTGAGCGGTTTTTTGTTCTGTAGAATTCTCCTCATCGAGCTGGAGAGACGTCGAGGAAAGCTCAACGTGGCAGTCATTTATATCGGCCGTTATGTGCGACTGACACCATCCTACATGGCGGTTATTGGATTCTATATGACTTGGTTCACCGTCATTGGAAACGGACCCATTTGGGCTAGTAAAATCGGGTTGGAACAAGAGAGATGTCAAGAGTCGTGGTGGCTAAATATTCTCTATATAAACAACTACATTGGGACGGAAAAGTTGGTAAGTTGAACGAGCGCAATCCAATGAAATGGTGCCGACTAAGTTTTTCGATTTACAGTGCATGTTCCAGTCATGGTATTTGTCGGTGGATACGCAGCTCTTCTTCTTGGCACCACCGGCGATTTTCCTTCTAAACAAATCCCGTAAATATGGTTTCCAATTTCTGATCGCCATGCTGGTGATTGTAGTAGCGATTCCTTTTACCATCACTTACATGGATGGACTCGATCCGACCTTGATGGTTTACCCAGAGTAAGAGTGGTTCTTTAAATGTGCGACGCAGAAACCTTTACAATTTGATTTTAGTGAAGTGCACGACTTTGGCAGCAACCCTTTCTACACCGGATCGTACATCAAGACGCACATGCGAGCAACTGACTATGTTCTGGGACTCTTGGCTGGTTTTGTGGTCCATCTAATGCAGGAGAAAAAGTGAGTCCCTACAGAGTTCACTAATCGAATCAAACTCACCCTCGTGTTTATTTCAGCACAAAGATCCCCAATTACATTGTACGAATCCTGTGGGCGATGTCAGTCATCGTCGGTCTGGCTTCGATGTTTGCAATCACCGTGTTCTATAGAAAACCGTTTACGGTATTGGAAAGTTCCTTGTACTCGGCCTTTCACAAACTCGGCTGGGGCCTGTCCATTGGATGGTTGGTAATAGCAGTGACCACAGGACATGCTGTTGGTCTGCAGAATTTCCTGAGTCATCGAGTGTTTGCACCCATAAGCCGATTGACGTACTGCGCCTATTTGTGCAATGGCATCGTCGAACTGTATCATGTAAGCGACATGCGATCTCCTATCTACCTGAGCAAACTTGACTTGGTAAGTTCTTTGATTCTGTCACGAGAAATCTGGTACAGCATGTCCTATTTCAGTTCAACAAAACTATCACGCACTCGTTGGACACCTTTATACTGGCGCTGATTGTGTGCCTGCTTTTCGAGTCACCAATTCATGCCTTGGAGAGGATACTCCTCCGAAGCCAGAGAAAATCTCCACAGCTGAAAAGTGACACTGTAACGCCCAGCACGTCGGAGGAGCAAGTGGCGTAGTCGTTACCGCGTGTATATACTGTAATTTAATTCGGATGATAGATTAAGGTCGGTTAAACCGCGCATATGAAACCAAAAACAAGAGTGAAACACGTCACGAGGAAATGCAATTGCTCGAGTACATACTACATGGTGTGATCTTTGCCCTGTCTAAGTCGTGTCTGAATGTAAAAGAAATCTCAAGGAATGACGTTCTTTTTAAGGTTAGGTTAAGAGAATTAGTTTTATTTTATTTAAAACTTTGTAAATACTTAAGTTTTGTTTTTATATTAAAAGTGTTACAACATGAAACAGTAGGAAATGTCTTTCTTTTTTTTGTTGATTACTCCCCATCTTCGACGGTTGGACGTCGCCTTCGATAGCTGGCAGGCGTTTCATTAGATATGGCTGGTGGTGGGACAGAAACAGTTTCTGGGGTTAGTGGTCGTCGAATGACTTCATCTTCCTCGGCGATTTCTTCGTCCTCTTCTTCGTCGTCGAGTTCTATTTCTTCTTTGGGTTCGATTTCGTCTGTTTCTTCTGGTGTCGGTTCAGGTGCGAGATCTGTTTCTGGTTCGCTAGAGAAATAAACGAGTGAATTTTAGAAGAGTACTTTTTGCAAATTAACAACAGATAATGTTTAATTTTTCAGTAAAAAAAGGTTCTTCAAGAAGATCTATTTTGTTCCAGAAGGAAGGATAAATATTTTTAGGTTCGAA